>JAXCHB010000041.1:1347500-1987500 GCA_036926305.1 Uropetala carovei | reverse complement strand
AGTCCTAAGATACGAAAATACGATCTCAAAATTGAGTCCGATCCATGTTACACGTAGATGGTCCATAGAACGGCTTTTAAGCGGCGTAATACAGAGAATCGCACCGTCGGATTTTTTTCCCTTCCTTTTCTTTCGTTAACAGGCGGATTCAGTGGCCACCGGCGCGGCGTAAGTTTAGTTGGAGCATATTGACCTTCATTCTCTGAGAAGAAGGTAAATTGAAGAACTCTTGTCGGAATATTCCATCTTTGAAGGACGCAAAATTCCAAACAAATGGTCATTGATCACAATGAAAGTCTGTAGTTAAAGCGAACTATATTTTTTATGCGTATTAACCTGGAAACTCGCATTACTGTGCGTGGATTTTGCGTCTTTATGATCATTTTGAAATATTTTACCTTTACATTACCACCTTACAAGTCTCGATTAGCGTTTGGCAGGGGGTGTAACTGCGACAAATATAAACTAGCTAAAGTCTCTTATCTCGTTGCGTCTGGAAAGAATTTTCTGTAGATCTCAGCCGTATAACGCCTTTAGATTTTCTTATTCGAGATCCTTCTCTGTTCTTGAGTGACCCACACATCGTCAAGTGAGGACTGACTATATAGAGTGTCAGACACCCACGTCCATCCCGCGAATATACCACTCGAGGATTTAATGGATTAGACCTCTAAGCTTACGCACGGATGTGTTGAGACATTATTGGACGTAATCGGTCACACTAGCAATAAATGAGAATGGTTTAATTTAAAAAAGACGAGAGTAACTGACCTTATGAGAAAGGTGTCGCTCGACAATTTCTGATGAAGAATTATCGATTCTTTTGTCTCATTTTTTAAATAATTTATCTCGTGTTGTTACCGTGCTTTCGGCACAAGAAATTTAAAACTTGAATCTGCAAGTCGTTTATCTTAAAATAATTCCCGTTTGTAAGAATGACTCCGTTGTTAGTATGGCTCTTTAGTGGCGTTTTATGGGCCAATATATCTGTAACAATGATGTATTTAAAAAAAGATTCAATATCCTAGGAAGTTTAAGAATTATGAAGTGAAATTGTAATTAACTTTCCATTAAAAGGTAAAGCACTGGGAATTAGTTTATTTTACATTTGACAGATTGCGCGCATGCGAATTTGAACATTTTAATTGACGAAAAATCTGCTTTGCCCTTCAATATCACGCGAACAATTTGATAATTAAATTTTTTTGTGAGTGCATTTTAAATTTAAAATCATTAAAGATTAGTTTTCTAATTATCATTTCAAATAATCGACGAAGGTAACTCATAAAGGTATAAAATTGACACTCGATAAATGACGATGAGAACGACCGCTTTGAAGGTGAAATACGCCTATCATTTACTCAATCGTCTTATAAGAGTAGGGTTTACCTATTATCCACGAGCTATGTCCTGAGCTCGATAATTCATTTATGGAGTAGATATTTTACCATTTTAATGTTACTGACATTTTATCATAAACTTTTGATTATCCCATTCAAATGAGAGGAAAAAATTAACAATGCACGTCGGTACCTACATAATGAACGAGTAAATGTGTAATTTCAAATGTTCTTTTCATAGAATTTCGAGCTATCCTAATTGATGTATTAACTAACCACCATGTGTACACCCGCAATCGTTATCATATGACATAGACGCTACACTGAGATAAGTTGATTCGTAAGGTAGTGTGAAGCAATGAAAGACAAGGTTGACGTCATAAATTACGATTTTATGACCACATTTGCGTAACTACGGCCGCATGACGTCTGCTATGATCATCTAGGTGTTCCCGCAACTAGAGTTTAAAAAAGTTATTATTAATTTTAGAAGCATTTAAAATAGTGAATCCTGGTAATGTATTATGCCTATAGAGGTAGTTTAACGGAAATACTTTCTCACGAGTAGCATCGTTTCAAATCTCAGCATGGGTAAAACTTCTACAGGACATAATTGAACTTATTTGTTTCACAATTGAATGAACCTACGGGTTGAGAATCATTTTGCAACTGTTATGTTTTACAGAGGCGTGTCATACATGTGAAACTAATCCAGTATCTATAATTTATAAATAAATTGGTGTTCGTCTTTTTTAGTAGGCATAATTTTCAACTTTGTCGTGGCATGATACGCGAAACATTGAAACGGATATGAAAATTTTAGATTCAGGAGGAATTACAGATACAATGAAATTTTGATTAGTAATTAGACGTAGAAATAGGCTTTGGAGTTCGTTGCGGAAAAATAATTGTTTTTTTGACAGATTGGAAATTTAAAAATTAACCCTAGGACTTCCAATAAGAATTGATTTCTAAATAAAAGTCTTTATACTAGGGTAATATATCACATACTGTAAAGAGTATTTTATCGGTGTCACTTTCATGTCTTTAAATCGGTAGATAATATTCAACAGAATCACCTCCTTGAGAGTCGCTATGGTAAAAAAAAATAAATTGAAGCGCTCGTTACAAACAAATTCGACGCAAATGACCAATCAATGTGCATCTAGGAAGGTGAGATTTTCAGAAATCTTCATTTTTTTTCACATTTAACTTTCCTCGAACAGGTCCGTCACTATTGGTTAAATGGGGTTCTCCAGAATTTCATATCCTCGGCTTCTTTCTTTCTCGGTAATTCTCTTTCCTCTTCAAGTCGCGAAGACTTTCACTCCTCTTTGGCGCCGTGCTCGCCACTCGGCTCGGCACCACGCTTTCCTCCTTTCTACAAGTTATCCTTCGACTTCGTTTTTAATCATGAAGTCTCTCATAAGGAAATACCCTGTCCAGCTCGCCTTGCTATTCCTCATCGTTTGTAATTATCCTTATGGTCAGTTGTTTTCATTGTCATTTTGTCTTTATTTATTTATATATTTATTATAATTATTACTTATTGTAACACACGTAATTGGAGCAATCGGTTTGTGTTATACTCGTATGTATTATTATTCTCGTCTCTCCCATTTTTCATAGGATTTTCTCTTTTTTTACATCACTGTTGATCACATTAATAATGTTCTGTGGTCTCCAAATGTTTTACACATCAACCCCTCAAAAAGTTAAATCATTATAATCTGTTATCCAGGGCTCTTATTTTCTTAAACACCAACGAATTACTACCCCTTTTAATCAGCATTCATCACATAAATATCCTGAAATCACTCACAGATCTATGCGTAACCAATAACGAATGATTGTCGTTAGCCGACCAGTTTGCCAAAATCTCTGTAACCGTTAATAACTCTCCACTTTCTCAATTGCCTAAAGGAATTTTTCCCAAACATTTTGTAGTCGCAGCACTCTTTCAAATATAAACAGGAGTTCGCAACACTCCCAATCATGAAAAAATGTATATATACGTGCTACCTTTGGAGGAATTCTTGTTTAATATTTAATGTTTGGGAACTTACGAGATTGTTGTTAATTAAATGTATATACAGGATGACCACAACAAATGTACCCACATATAAAATAGTTGCATACCCCTTTCAGACAAGAATTATTATCGGAGAAAATTTTTATTTTTATTTCGTGCTCCGTAAATTTCAGTGCGTAAATTTAGTAAATTAAAAATACCATTCATGCGACTGTAGGTGTTTTGTTCGTAAATTCAGCAGCCAAAAGCTTTAATATGTATGAATGGTCTTGTGAAAAAATATTGCTTCGAAGTCATATACCGTCCTTCGTTTTAGCGTAGCGTCAGGGTCCCAAGGAACAATTATCTGGAATTATTCCTAATAAGATTGAAAAATATATTGCCATTAACTTTAGACTAATCTTTTATGTGATTTTAACCTATATGAAAGCTCCAAAAGGTATTTTTTGTGAATTGTAAATGCATATTTATTTATTTGTATTTAAATCTTGTTAGCAAACATATGTTGCTATAACTTTAAATGCTAATATTTAACTGGAAATTTGCGGTGTAACTGAGATGGCAAAATATAAATATCTTAACACTGAAATATTTTAATATACTTTAACGATTCAGTTCAATTAAAGCTCTCCTAACTTTCAGTTATTGTCAACACTTCCTCAAATTACAATCTATCCGTATTAAAATTTCTATTGCAATTTTTTATTCTTTTTTGCTGACTTTAAAAAAAATGGTTCGTTCATAGAATAGTTTCATTTTTAGTTCTAATTTGGAAACGATCACAATTCAAGAATTTATAAGATATTTTTGTTTATGATATTCTAATTTTTAAAATAATTGAATTTATTATTCATTGACATGGTAGGAATCATGATATGATATGTGATCTAACTCGTAACACAAAAGCAACGCATCAATTGTTTAAATATAATATAAACGTGTGAGGTTGCGCTGACCGGACTGCATTGACTACTTTATATGTATTGGATTTTAACAATTGACGTTTGACTTCTGTGTTAAGTTTTAAGTCACTCGTTGCATCGTTTCAGTAGGCTTCCTCCCTTAGTTAAAATAATTTTTTTAGATAACAGTACCATTTCCGACAAGAGACGGCCACTTTCAATTTCTCCTCTTCGTTGGCCTATTTATTAAACAAGTTTATACCGTAGCACATTTTCACGTCAGAGAAATAGGAAACATGGTTTTACTATGGGCAAATGTTTATCGCGAGGCATTTTCCGCGCGCCAAATTTACCTCGGGAAGAATTCTCTGCGGCGGATTTAACTACACCGATAACCTTCATTGTGTTTGTCAACCGCCACACAATTGGCACCCCGCTTACTTTGTTCAAGCGTTTAACAGCGCGTAAGCTAAATTCATCTGCCTTTTCCCACCGTCATTTAGCGTCGATTTGAGAGCAGCCTGTATTAGCCAGAATGCGGAAACCATCCCATGCAGTTATTATCTTTATGGCGAAGGAAAGAAAAAAGATAAAACAAATGATAACGCGTGGCTGATGTCTGTGAATTTCTTAGTGCGTGGATATAAATAAATACAAACTCTTGCCTCGCAAGTACTTACTATCTCTCGATGGAAGAAACTCTTAACTGTCTCTAAAGCAGGGGTTTCCGACCAGGTGTTCGCGGGCACAACTTAACTCTTTGGCAGCTTCTTCTGCAATGACAAAAAATCTGATGTGGCCACCACGTGACTTTCTTCATATTTGGGGTATAGATATTTAAATTATTATGAATAGCATTATGAGGCAAAATTATTATTTCGTATCGTAAAAGAATACAGTCATTCTTATTGCCGTAAATTATATTTTAAATATGTTTACAGAATTCACCGCTAAATGGTGGTGGCGCTGTATACTAGAAAAAGCAAAATATCTCCGAAATGGATGGTTCTACGAAAATTTGTTTCAAACAAAACCTGGAAGAAATATTATTCTCTACAACTTTGGTCCTCACGAAGATTACAAATAACGACGTTTTTAAGGAGATATTTGACGGAAACCGAAAAAACCGATTATTTATAAATAATTCCTAAACAATAACTGCTTTGGAAAATTGTTTCAAATAAAAGTTGTAGGAAATTACATTCTCTATAACATTCGTATATAATTGTATATAAAATAATGATGTTTTAACGGAGAAATATCGCAAAAACCGGATCGGGTTTCGAATAAACCTCGACTTCCAGTTAACCGTTATTGTCCGAAAACTAATAAGTTCTTTGTGCCCATGCTAAAGTGTTACATATGAAATTTGGTAACGATATGGCACGTACTTTTTGAGTTAGAGCGCCCACAATCACATACACAGACATCATTCCGAAAATAGTCTAAACGTGTTCTAGGGACCTCAAAATCTGTATTTCTCGAAGGAAGTAAAAACAGCTTTTCCTAGTACCAGTACCTAATTTAATTCTTTTCGGTTGAAGCCTTTCCAAACATATTTAAGAAAGTTATTAATAACTTTGACATTAGTTCACTTCCATTTACGGTCGTTCATTTTTACTTTCTCCATACGTAGTAATGGGAAAGTATTGTGATCACGGAAGAATCGACTTCGAGATTTCAACGGAAATACACGTTTTGAGGACCCTAGAACACGTTTAGAAGATTTCAACGGAAATACACGTTTTGAGGACCCTAGAACACGTTTAGACTGTTTTCGGAATGATGTCTGTGTGTGTATGTGATTGTGGGCGCTCTAACTCAAAATATTCTTACCATATCGTTACCAAACTTCATATGTAACACTTTAGCATGAGCACAAAGAACTGATTAGTTTTTGGACAATAACGGTTAACCGAAAGTCGAGGTTTATTCGAAACCAGATTCGTTTTTTGCGATATTTCTCCTTTAAAACATCATTATTTTATATACAATTCTATACAAAGGTTATAGAGAATGTAATTTTCTACAACTTTTATTTGAAACAATTTTCCATAACAGATATTGTTTAGGAATTATTTATAAATAATAGGTTTTTTCGGTTTCCGTCAAATATCTCCTTAAAAACGTCGTTATTTGTAATCTTCGTGAGGACCAAAGTTGTAGAGAATAATATTTCTTCCAGGTTTTGTTTGAAACAAATTTTCGTAGAACCATCCATTTCGGAGATATTTTGCTTTTTCTAGTATACAGCGCCACCACCATTTAGCGGTGAATTCTGTAAACATATTCAAAATATACCTAATTTACGGCAATAAGGAAGACTGTATTCTTTCACGATACGAAATAATAATTTTGCCTTATAATGCCATTCATAATAATTTAAATATCTATATCCCAAATATGGAGAAAGTCATGTGTTGGCCACATCAGATTTTTTCTCAAAATTATAGCGATATCCTAGGGTCCCCAAACTACGGCCTGCGGGCCACATCCGGACCGCGCTGTGTTTTCAACCGACCCGTCTTACACCATTAATTTCTTTAAGTTATGTGTATTTACCTTTAGGAATTTTTTATATCGAAACGATATTCTATGAGTGCCTAGATGCAAAATACTTTTAATATAGGCGTATGGCATATTACAGAACCAAAAAAATTCACAAAACATGCTCTTAGAAATTTTCACACGGTCCGATCAGTCATTTGAAAGGTGGTATGTGGCCCACAGAGTCGTACATGAAGCGCCATGTGGCCCTTTAAGTAAAATGTTGGGTGAGCCGTGTTCTAGGGCACAACTTGGCGTTCGCCGCATCAAAAAAGGTTGAGAACCCCCTGCTCTAAATCAAAGACACGGAGGAAATTGAGTGTGAGATAGGAAAGACAAATAAGTGAATCTGCTCAAGTTGCGTGGAAGACGCGGGGAAATGGATCGGCTATGCAAGGAAGAATAACGGAGAAGCCTTGGTCCAGCGAACGAACGAACATCAAAACTGCGTGAATGTATCTGTTCAGATTAAAACCGATAAAAAAAAAACAGCGAAACATCGAACGAGATACGGTTCAATTCTCGGATTGCCAATTCCCGAAATCTCTGCCAATCGAAATCGACTTGAATTGATCTCGTCGAAACGCTCGCTTCTCCGCTTGTTGTAGGCTTTTTTTTCGATAGCACGGTTAACGGCTGTGTTGCAGAGTTTTAGAACTTGCCCTTTGAATAGTATCTCCTCTTTACGAAACCGGATGAGGATGAGCGTTTGCGCCAATCGAGCCCGTTTGTGTGTGCGTGTGGGTGTGTGCAGACGACATGTGGACACGTTGGGTGGATCGGTGTGAATCAACAGCGGAAACTGACTCGAGCACAAAGTCATAGATAGGAAATTTTAACCCAACGACGATGCTCCGCGCTACGAGATTGTTTTGAAACGTTTCAAAATACTAACGACTAAAAATGGAATCCATCCGTGATGTTCTATTTTTCTAAAGGATTTTCTAGAGTTGATTCCCCTCTACGTTTAGTCATTTCTAACCAAGCTGTTATTCGTAAAATATGCCACAGATTATGCAATACATACTTTTATAAATAAATATCATTGAGAAATAATCGGTAATAAGAGTTAGAATTATGTTACTTATTACTACTCGTGTCAATATTGTATGAGATGAGATCGTAGAATCCTTTCGAAAGACGGAAAATTAATTTTGGGACCATTTAGATTAGAAATTTTAACTTATTATGGAAAATTCCGAAATTAGTAAAAGCCCCGGTATATAAAAGTAACAACTATCGGCGGTATTCTTTGCACTAAAGACATAAAGCATAAAAAATTGTATTTGTATACAGATAAAGCTGCGAATCATTTAGTATTGTTACGTATAAGAATAAGTTCGAATATGTAATTTAGGCATTTATAAATCTTGCGTGTGCTTATGATATCGTTCCAAATGACATAATCACGAAATGGAGTTACTCATAGTTTCTCGGAGGGAAACTTTCAATGGATGGAAGAGAGATAAAACTTCAAGTGCATACCTCCAGTTCTCGCTTATGGAGCATAAAATTAGATGACGAATGCTAGAATTATGGCGAAGCTTCAACATTTCCCAACTATGCTACGTATATTTGCTCCGCAAGGAGCTGGAGGAGGAGTGTAGCCGCAGTTGCGTGGGAGATGATTAAACCATTGAAGAAACTACAAGATAACGGGCCAGTCATAAACCAAGAGCTATAAATGCATCATCAAATCGGATCTAACTGGAAACAAGTAGAGTTTTATACATGAAAATGGATGAAATTAGCGCCTTATTATTTTTTGAATCGTTCTATATCCACCTCTGTAAAATTTTCAAAACTCAAACATTTCATGAATAAATGGCATTAATGTGGAAACGTACGCTCAATATTCCAGCATTCAATCTTTTATACCGTCGGAGACTCAAAAAAAAAAATCTGATGTGGCCACAACATGACTTTCTCCATATTTGGGGTATAGTTATTTCAATTATTATAAATAGCATTATAAGGCAAAATTATTATTTCGTTTCGTAAAAGAATACAGTCATTCTTATTGCCGTAAATTATATTTTGAATATGTTTACAGAATTCACCGCTAAATGGTGGCGGCGCTGTATACTAGAAAAAGCAAAATATCTCCGAAATGGATGGTTCTACGAAAATTTGTTTCAAACAAAACCTGGAAGAAATATTATTCTCTACAACTTTGGTCCTCACGAAGATTACAAATAACGACGTTTTTAAGGAGATATTTGACGGAAACCGAAAAAACCTATTATTTATAAATAATTCCTAAACAATATCTGTTATGGAAAATTGTTTCAAATAAAAGTTGTAGGAAATTACATTCTCTATAACATTCGTATAGAATTGTATATACAATAATGAAGTTTTAACGGAGAAAAAAAACAAAAAACACAAAAGCAACACAAATATGGAGCTCCACATTTGTGTTGTTTTTGCGTTTTTTGTGTTTTTCGTGTGTCCTCAGCACCCCCAGCGGCTCTTCAATCTAGGTAAGTGTCCACTGGGCTTCCTCCAACACCTTGTTGCCACCTTTATATATATATATATATATATACAGTAAAACTCGTTTATAACGATCACGCCTAAAACGAAATCTCAGCTATAACGAAGAAATGTCTCGGTCCCTTGAACTTCTCCATAAGGGCATTGGTTCAATTTCTCGGATGTAACGAACACGGATTTCACGAATTTTCGGCTGTAACGAACAAATGTTTGGTCCCGTGGCAAAAAAATGCCCCATATATAACGAAGTTTGGCGATCAGAGCGATAAGTAATGAATAGTTTCCGCCCGTTTACCGCGCACTTGTTCGTAGAGGTCCCCTTCCTCCATCTACCCCTTCCATATGAATTTCCACGTTCCCTTTGTTTTGAAATTGATATTAAAATGTGAAATGTTTATGTAAATTAATGACCATAATAATAATATTAATTGACCATTTAAAAAATCGTATGTAATAGCAGTCGAACTTTTTACATGCCGCGAAGTTGATAAGCATCTCTTTGCATATGTAAGTACGGCATTGAAGTCGACTCACTGCAAATACAGTAAAAGCTGTTTTATCCGGCTATCTTGGGGATTGTGGAAAGCCGATTAGGAGAAATATCCGGTTAGGGGAGCGATTTTCGATTTTGACATCGCAAATTTAGCAATAACCAAACAAAACTGGGCTTATGTTAGGTTCCTACTATCGTACTCCCCAAACATAACTATGCATGGGGTTTGCATTTTCCATTTTAATTCTTCCACACGTAGTTAGATATAGACACTATTTACCCATTCTTATTTAATACGTTGCTACGCTTACATACAAAACAAAAAGACCATTGAAAAGTTTAGGGCGTATGGGAAGTTTGGGGATTACGGCAGTGAACCTGTTCCCAAAATTGAATTTATTGTATTATATCTTTCTTATTTATCTTTCTTATTTATCTTTATTTACTCTATTAGAAAAGGACGAAATTATTTAATTCTTCTGAACATTTCTGTGAAAACCAGTCATATAATATTTTATCCAGTTCCTCAATTTTTGGCTTATGAAGCGTATGATGTTTATTAATTGATGAAGATGACACAAATTTCATTAATTTAGCCTTATGAGCCTTGATATCATAGAGCGTGGAAGATCCGATGTTGAATTCTTTTGCTATGGCTGCTCTATTTTTTCCTTTTTCAATTCGTTTGATCAGCTCCAGCTTTTGTGTTAGCGTTAAACCAACCTTTTCTCTCCTGTTCCTTGCTTTTAGGTATTTATTTTGATGCCATATTCAATGGATGAGTAATTTTTTAAAATAATAAAAGGGATAAAACTGGAAATTGTAGAAGTACGCCAAAACATGTAAACAATGCAAATGGCTTACGTAAACAAAAACGCCATGCTCACTCGGGGCCCCAGAAGTATACGGAGTAAATACCTAATATATATATATAATATTTTAAGAAATTTTAAAGTGGAAGTTGTGTTATTACACAAATACAATTCATACAAAAATTTATAAAAAAAAGAAAAAACAAAATGAATTGTATTTGTGTAATTGCCGGTGTCTAAGGGTGGCTGGTTTCTAAATAGCCGGATAGCACAGCTTTTACTGTATGTGTATACGTGTTATATGGGATATATAGGCCAAAAACCATGTTTCTCGTATATAACGTAGTCACGCTTATAACGAAGCAATGAGTCGGTTCCCTCAAATACGTATTAAACGAGTTTTACTGTGTGTGTGTATATGTGTATATATATATACACACACACACACACACACAGTGTGGGACCCTGTATCCGGCTACCCAGTATCCGGAACGTTCCGAAAACCGGAAACCGAGAAAGTGTAATATTTAAAATGCGCGCCAAGTAATTTGTGTTTGTTGGTGGCGCCACTGATGTGTTTTATAACCAGTCGATGGTGAAGGCTTGTATTCTTGTGATTTTTGCTCACATTTTTACTGCAGAGCAGGTGTATAATGCTGACGAGACTTCTTTATATTGGAAGTATATTCCTAGAAAAACTGTTGTTGCACCAGATGAATCAGCAACCGGTGGGTTTAAAGACTCAAAAGAAAGGATAACAGTGCTAGGTTGTGCATTTGTTTGTACATTTTAGGCCTGGCTACCCGAATTCCGGAAAAACCCCCTATCCGGCAACTCTCAGGTCCCAAGCATGCCGGATACAGGGTCCCACACTGTATATGCAGACACATATTCGCACGTGTTTACTTTCAAACCATCAGCAAATCCAATCTGTTAACACATTGGAAGAGCGATTTGAGACATTTTTGGTCATCAATAACAAAATAAGATTCGCGGGATGTTTCTAAATTCCTAAGACGAGGGATTCGATCACCTCTTATGTATGGATGTTAGAGAAATCCTGTGCGCATGCGGGATGGCGAAAGATAGTGAGATGGATGAGTGGAGAAGAGGGAAGGAAGGTGTGGGTTGAAGGGTCGCAGTGATAGGGTGTTGGGTGGGGGAGGACAACCGGCGTGCGCCGGTACGCGTAGGGATGAGAGGAGAGGTGACCTAACCCCCTACTCCCCACCCCTCGTCACGTGATCTCGGCAGATATTCTTCCCCCCCACATCCAGACATTCCTTCTTTTCCCCTCCCACTTTGCCCTCTTAAAATCTTTACGAGAGAGAGGACGGTGCATAATAGTGCGTGGTGACCGACATCCAGAGGCCGAAGAACTTGAATGACCTGTCGAACCGTACAAAAGGCGGCAATGGCATAGACCGCCGACAAATGGGTTTATTTTCTTCTCAGGAAGCTGTTTTATTGGAAATTTTTAAAAAAATCGTTGATGAAATAATAGTGGGAAATCTTAAAGGCGTCCATACCATCAACGGCGTGATGCCAGGCGCCTTCTCTTCCTATCTCTGCCTCTCCTCCCCAATAACCCAGTCAGCCACAACCTCTTCTCCTATCTCTCCCACTCCGCAACGGGGTCGAGAGGGGAACGCGTTGGAGGGGAGGTGGGTTCCGTCCCTTCCTCCTTCCCCTCTCTCTCTTTCTCTCCTCGACAGTCTCTTCCATCGTCTCCCTCTATGAGGTTCTCATTCTGAACAAAGCCGTCTGCAAAGATTGGAGCTACCAGGTAGAGCGGCAGATACTGGGGGAAACTTAAGCACCACGCCAAAGGGGTTCACGACCTGAGTTTTTACTCGCTAATAACAATGAAGATGGAGCAGACTATTTGGCTGTGCGCCTTTGGACTTCTACTTTGGGTCCGTCCAGGTACGCTATTATCGTGCGTGATATTTGTGTCTTGTGTCGGTAAAGGATTGATGGCCGCGAGTAATGTTGCATCGAGGTATCTGGACAGCAAGGATCTGATAGTATTTTTGTAACTGTTCGCCCACGTCGACAACGGGAGAATTATCATCAGCGATGTGTTTTCTTTTTGTTTGAATAGATCAAAACATTTAAAGAGGCCGTTGTTGAAGCGATTTTGAAGAGTGTGTCGTAAACATCGAAAAGGCGGAATGCATTTGAAACGCATTCTTAAGTGTGGAAGCAATTTCCCACACGCTTATTTTAATCTTCGAGAATTATAACAAATATATCAAAAGTGTTCCACATAAAATTAGACCTCAAATGTGCGGAGCTGAATTTCGAATCGAGGACATCGGCTATGTAGACGAGGATATTTCAACTTATGTGGTTCAAATGGCATCGCTTTATGTTTGTAGAGCATTGAAACGGGTAAGTTCGCCATTGAAATTTGTCGTTTTGTTACAACAAAAAGACGGGAATCGATACTTCATCTTCGTACCTTAAGAGTTTAGGACTCTTTGGAAGCTCGTTAACAAAATGAGTTTCGGCAGCTACACCACTGAAAATTTATCGCTTTGAGTAGAAAATCATATCACAAAGTTGCGGCGCAGTTAATTTCATAAATTAGATTTAAGGGAACATTTGAGCGAATGTTTCCGAGATAAACGATTTGCTGATGGAAGATTTGGTGCAAAAATGTTAAAAAAAATGTGGAGTTACTTGCGAATGAATGTTTAAAAATTAATATTTTGTATTATTTACTTTTCCATCGTTAAAATATTGGAAGGTTTTATAAAAGTAACTATTACCTAATGTTGCTACGAACTCCTGGACCCAAAAAGACGTTTTTCTCGGAAATGTTTTTCCTTAGAATTGATCGGCTGCTGGTTTTTACGCTCTTTTTCCTTCTTATTCTTTAGTAGACGAAAATATCTCCTCAGGCATAATGTCGCATTTGAGCATCTTTGAAAGCAGCAGAAGATAGGACTGATAGGCGAACCTTCCGTTACCCCATATTACTAATGTGGAATAATTTCCATTATTTGAAGCGTAACAATAGAAAAACATTTTTGTGAGAGAATATTTTTACGCTTATTGCTTCACGAATTAAAATCTCCTCACGTCTGCAGCGATAAAAGGAATTCAGTAGCGTTATGAGAGCTCAATTATTTCATTATTCAATCGGACAATTATGTGTTGGTAAAGGACCTTGGACGACGAAGTGTGAGCTATTCTGTCCGCAAGCGCTCCGACCCAACCCGCGGACTCAGCCAACCAATCTAGCGAAAATAAAAAATTCAAGCCGCATCCATTCACCAGGGCAAGTTAACAGGGAAAAGACTGTGATAGTGATGAAGACTGGAATAGAAAGACTAGCACTCGTAAAATAAAGATAAACGATAGAATTAAATTCCAATTGACAAACATCTTATCTGCCGTCGTTACAAAACATCAGAGTTACTTTTGGGAGAAATTTACCTAGTTGTATTATTTTTTGAAAATAAACTTTAATAACAATCGTTATTTGACAGTAGTTTCTTTTCTTGAAGTGAGGCTCGAATATTTTATTCCTATGATTAAATGAAAATTTAATAGTTTGTTAATAGTTGTTGCGCATGCAATTGCGATTTAATAAGCAGCTATTCAAGGTTGGCTATAGAGCAGGCGTGGGCAACATTTTCTACATGGCATTGGGAGTTTCCAATTCTGCAGAGATTAAATCGAAAGTTAACCTAAGACTCCTTAAGGTGAAGATCTAGCATGAATGAATATTTTAGTGCTAACGTTTCAAAATTAAAGGCATTATTATATAATTTTACCAGATAAAATGAAATCGTGTTAAATTTTACGAATCGGTTTTTCGTCATTGCTTTGCGGGCCGCATAAAATGCTCCCAGGGGCCGCATACGGCCTGCGGTCATTCAATTTGGTCCCCCTGGGATCCCACGGTTTAGGCAACACTGTAAAGGGTATGAAGAAATTTTTGGAAAATTAATAAAATGAAAATATTTATTCCTCATAGAAACATTCTATTTTATTTAAAATATCAGCCCTTGTCAATTGTCAACATAACTGTAATTTTTGGAAGAAAAACAAAAAGTGTAACATCATCTATCTCGTAACTAGGGTATAATGGGCCCAGAATATGCCTAATGCCCAGGAACCCAAAATGTTAAAATACCTCACTGATCACACACCTGCTAATAAAGCTCCAATTGATACATGCTTCGAATTTTAATCAATGGCCATATCTTTAACCATGTCCGAACTAATATATGATGGGTCAGTGACATGGTAAAACTTGAGGTTCGCCATCATAAAAAATAAATCAAATATGTACTGTTTAAGGATAAAAGTAATGAAATTGGTCAGTATTCATTAACAGTAAATTAAATGAAGCGCAATTGTTCCTTCTTAGAATTTACTATTGATGTATCATCGCTGATTGACAACTGCATTGTGTACTAAATTCACGCATGCTCTTCCTTATCTTTTGATGGATATTGGAGCTGTCTAATTCATCAAGTTGACTAATTGTTATTTGATTTTGTTAAATAGTTATTAATTATATCCCATTTTCAATATTTTTGTCTCTTTAGTGAACATGTACTAACAAACTGGAAAAATAGATTCAAGTGCAGGGTGACAAATTTTATTGGAAAAAATTACCAATATCTCTCTTTAATTCCCATTTTTAGAATTTTATTAATTCTTTTATCTTCACCAAAATATTTTGAAATGAAAACCAAAATCTTAAAAATATTCCATAGCCCTTAAATTGTGCCCCTGCTTTGTTTAAAGTTTTTGTAATATGTACTTCCAAATGAATGAAGGGGAGGCAAAAATATCTAAATATTTCCATTTCCTTCAAATATGAGATACTGTCATTAGTTAGCTTTTAATTAATCTGTGCATTCATGACAAATTGTTACAAATACTAGCTTTATCTCTGGGGCATGTGTTTTAATGAATATTACATCTAACAAAGCACTTTGCTGTTAGAATTTTAAGCCTTTATACCATAACTCTCACTGAGCTTGATATTGAGTTTCATATCGTAATGAAAAATGTGGAAGACTTTCTTATTTTTCTCACCTATCTAATTTAATTTTTGTTGCATTTTATTTCACTAATGAAAAATTACTGTTTCAGGTTCAGCAATTTCTTGCTATGAATGTAATAGCCATAATGATTCAAGGTGTGCTGATGAAGAACTGCCAGATAATTTAGTTAAAGACTGCAGTGAACATTTAAAGGGTTCCCAATATATATTATGTCGAAAGATAGTGCAAACTATTGACTTTTCAGTGAATGGGCGTAAGTAAAAATTTACTCAAATTTTGTTCAAAATGGAATAATAAATCAATTCACACCATTTCTTAAATTTTTTGAGGCTAGTATCACTGGCAATGAGATAAATTAAAATTTACATATGTCTGACTTTCAGAGTTTCCAAATATTTCTCTTTTGATATCATAATGAAGTATAGTAACATAAATTTAATTCCACTTGCTTATGACAATAATCATTATGAATAAACAGAGTAATAAAATTATTCTCGATCTCTATTGAATCAGTTCCACCTGACAGCAGAGTTATTCGTGCCTGTGGATGGGATAACTCTTCATACAAAGACACTTGCTATTCACGTGGAGGATTTGGAGGGCGTCAGGAGGTGTGCAGCTGTATGAAAGACAAATGCAACCATGCACCAAGCTTCTCTATGGGACCAGCTCTTCTGTTAGCTCCAATTTTATCAATATGCACCTACTATTTCCATAGCAGACCCAGTTTCTGAAAATCATAACCATAAGCATCTAAAATTTCTCTAGTTTTATCATTTACCAAAGTCTGTCCATGGTATCTGTTCCCATTAATACTCTGTATTGGCATTCATTCCACTAAGTTATCCCTTTTTTGTATCAATTCACCTGAATATCTATATATCTATTTTGATTTAAATGACCATCATCTGAATCTCACTTTTCGTTTCTCATTTTTTTGAAAAGTGATAAAAGTACTTCCTTAATATAAAATCATGGATAAACTTAATATAAGTGTGTGTTGGATTTACTTCCAAGTTTCATTCCAAGCTTTTAAGAACAATGTTAATGCAAATGAACACAGAGTTTAAAAAGTAGCACTGGTTTATGATTGATAAAATTGCTAATAAATTCAGCACAAGAAAATATTTTATAACAAAATCAGTTTTTTGTTGAATATCTATAGTCATTATTGAAATTTTATGGAATGTTTTTAATGAACACTGGCTACAAAGAATGTGATTATTAATAAAGTCTGCATTTTTAGTTGTCAATAAAATCTGAAATTATGATTTTATGAATGAATGTATGTTCTCGTTGTGCAAGTTTGTTTATTGGTGCTGTGAATTTACTGTCTCCTAAATGGCAAAATATTCCCATCTGTTTTAAAACTAATACATAGTCATTAATTAGATGCCTATACAATGAAAAATCATGATTTAAGTAAAAAAAAACTACTGCTTTCAGCATATATTTGGTTTTAAAATGCCTTAAGCTGCATAGCTTATGTCCAAGAATAGGGTGGTTTAAGTGCCAATAAATCTTTGAAGAATAATTTGCCAAGCAGGAGAGTGGGTTTATGTGAATACAGTTTTTATTAGTTTCATAATTACTTTAATAAAATAGATGATATTTTAGAAGGATTCATTTTTTTGTTTTATAGTAAGAATATTTGAACCATTAGCTGCTGCTGAATGATTTAACATTGTTGTGCCGCACAGCTAATGATGATCTAGCACTTTTGGTTTTACCCACATAATTAGTTTATTATTTCTTAGTGGACATATCATGATGGTATCATTGGAATGTTGTAATTTTGTAGTTTTATTTCATATTAATAGTGTTATAGATTTTTTTACTTTTAGGACACTTTAAGCTTGTCAGTCAAAGGGTTAAAGTTTGATCTAAGTGAATACACTAACATTGTACATACAGGACAATTGACATGGCAAGCTATTTTAAATTGCTTTTCCAGAGCCATCAAAAATATTGTTGATTTTGATTCTTCTAGGTCTGTGATAGTAAAAAAGGATTCAATGCTTTAATATAAAACTAAAACTAGTTCATATATTGGAAAAAAGTTGGAACAGTTTCATTATGATTAGATTTTAATACAAGAATATAATGGTTATGTAACATAATTGAGGATTAATAAAAAATTAAGCTTGTTAAACTATTAATATTTACTATACATAGTTTTTAAAATTTTGGTCAAAGAGATTTTAAGACTTTTATTTGAGATAAAAAATGATTTTACTACAATAAGGCAATTAGTGCTCAGCATTACAATGTTTCAAATTTTAGAATACCTTAGGGGTTTATAGAAAACTGCATGAAACTTGATGTGAGCACAAATCTATAATCTTTACAGCTTGAGGCATTACAGGCAGTCCTCGACTTATGATGCTTCAACTTATGATGCGCCGAACCTAGAACACTTTCTAATTAAGGAACATGCTCTGGACTTTGAGACATTAGGACATTCGGCCTTACTAAAACAATGTTTGATGCCTTAAGGTTGATTCGGACAACAATGTTTATCACAAGTAATGCCATGCCATGCAAAACATGCTATAATGTAATTTAACATGACTTTGAATCAAAAATACTCCATAAATGAAACTATCGTAATCTGTAACCTTCTGATAGTTTTTCCTTTCTCTCTCGCACTCCGCTTCAGGGTGAAATCATATAAAAACCTTTTCACTTTCTTCCCTTTCTTGGTGTTGGTTTTACTTCTCTCTCCATGATCACCCGAAAATCTCTCCCAAACCAGTAACCCTAATACGATCTATAAACTAGTGTTTTTCAACTGCCAATCCATGGACAATTATTTGCCAGTCTACAAAATTCAATTTTTCTCATAAAATGTTGGATGACAACCTTTTTTAGAAATCCTTAGAGCAGTGTTTCCCAACCTATGGGTAATTACCCCTGGAGGTTGGGAAACACTGCTCTTAAGGATTTCTAAAAAAGGTTGGATATTTGTGGGAAATGTATCATGGTGAAAGTGGTAGTAAAGGCGTAAAACTATCTGAAGTGGCAATAGAAGAAGATAGGCTGAGACATTTAATTATTCTCTATTAGCGAGCCAATCAGAATCATCTTAGTCCACACTAGCCATATTGGATGTGTAAGAAAAGGACAGAAATCAGTAGCTATAAAATTTTTCATAACAGAGGTATTTCTATTAGAAATATTCATGATTTTTCTGATTTCTTGCAGTTACTCTTCTGTTTCCTGTTTTTAATAAAACGTGTCATATATAACAATTGCATATACAGGGTGTTCCGCGACATAACCGACAAACTTTACGAGCGTGTTCTAGAGGTCATTTTAAGCAAAAAACGTCATATACACTATGGGTCAATTCGACTCCGTTATCGAGTTATGCGAGCATTACTGTACATGTTACAACGAAATGACCATTTCCAAATACTGTATTTTTTATTGTTCTGTTAATTACTGTGATATCCCAAATTTACATGATTACAACGACATGACTTTCACATGTACTGTTCAAATTGGGCACCCTGTGCCTGCAAGTATGCTGCTATGCGTTCCTCCATTGACCGTTTCCACGGCATGTCGACAAGTTCATTTTTTCACGCCGCTGTTGCGCACGTTCAGCATTCGCTCGTGGGGACGAACCAGTCTCCCTCCAACATCAGTACACATTTGGAAACATTGTGTGATGAGGAACCCTGCGATGTGGGTATCGCCGCCGATATTCCGCTGCAGCAGCACGACTACTCCCGTCGCAGAACCCGTATACAAATACCATGTCGGCATATTCGGCATTAGAAAATGTTCGAGGCATTATGCATACACAACCATACTCGCCGAGGCATACAAGCAGACTGAGCGGCATACGGTCGCAATGGTGCCACCTCGCCACTATACCAGCTCTTAACTCGATAATGGAGTCGAATCGACCCATAGTGTACATGACGTTTTTTGCTTAAAATGACCTCTAGAACACCCTCTTGAAGTTTGTCGGGTACGTCGTGGAACACCCTGTATTTATTATCTTCATATGCCCAGGTTTATTGAACATACAGTTGTGTTGGTGTATACCACAAATTTTGTCCATTATTGAGAGATCTTAAGTTCCAGCAGTTTCACGTTAGTACATAACTTTTTCTGTTTTTATTAAAATATTTTTTCATCGCACATGATAAAATCATTGGGAATTGCGGTTAAAAAGTTCTATTCCAGTTTTTTCATAGGTAACTGAGAATAAAAATGTTTTATAATTATGTCTTGACAGCATTGGAAGATAAAACAGAGTGGAAAGCATTTTTTGTTTTGTGTTTCTGATTAACCTTTTTTTAATGTTACCAAAATAAAAAAATTGACAGTGAGCATTGTTTCTTCTCAATTTTGAAAGTTTTAATTCCCTTACAAATTGTAAGGAAGGTTGGAACTCATAAGGAACGGCTGTACTCCTACGGTTTACTAAATGCCATTAAGTTTATATTAATTTGAACATTTGCAATTGGGGGTAATGGCAGCTTTAAATTATGGCAAAATGGGTAATGGGATTAAAAAGGTTAGGAGCCACTGCCTTAGAGCAAATGAAGGCGAATATTATTTTATATCTTTTCTTCTATAGCTAGTCTGAAGGATGTCTTTACATTAAACGGAGCACACTGCTATTCATGGACACAGTCACTTTTTCTCAGTCATATAGTCTATGTTGTGGCACTGTTTTGGTTACAGATAACTTTTGTTTTACTTGTAATTTGTCTTATCTTAAA
Source organism: Uropetala carovei (assembly GCA_036926305.1). Taxonomy (NCBI): domain Eukaryota; kingdom Metazoa; phylum Arthropoda; class Insecta; order Odonata; family Petaluridae; genus Uropetala; species Uropetala carovei. Next base: position 1,967,109 of record JAXCHB010000041.1, on the reverse strand, counting down.
TAAGTTATAGTGACATAAATGTTAATTAAGGGTAATTGTTGTGAAAATGTACTATCTGGCCGATGAGTCAGGAAATAATCCCACTTTATAAACTTGTTCTTAAGGGAAAATATGCTTCAGGAACCGATTGTGTTATAAGTGCGAGGACTGCCTGTATTTTCTCTAATGCCATTGTTGTTACATCTATAAATTCCATTCTGTGGACATTCCCTAATGTTGTAAATCATGTTAAGAAAATTCATCAAGATCTTGTTTTCAGCACTTTTTAACCTGTTCAGCAGAGATACTGTCTTCTCCTGAGACCTTTCATTTTCATAACTCAGATATTGATTTTATTAAATCATTTTTAATATTGGTGCTTCAACATCATCATCATATACTCGATCTTTCTCTTCTATATCTATTCTAGGGAGTCTTGTTTCCTTACCGTATCTATCCTCTGCATAATTCTCCCATACTTTTACTACACCTCATGCAGTTACAACTCTTCCTTCTTTATTTTCTATTCCTCAGTTACATATCCCTCAAATTTCTTGCCTTCTATTTCTTCTGCCCTATCATACATTAGGTCATATCTCCCAATCTTCTCAAACATTTTCATTTCTTTATAGTTTTCATCTATCCAATTCTGTTTAGTCTTGTCTGTTAAATTTCTTATTTTGTAATGAATTTTAAAAAAATTGTATTTTCCACAGAACAAATTTTAATACTGATGGTTTTACCTTTTACAGTACCATCAGGTAATTAGACTGATTACCTGATGATACTGTAAAAAGGGAAACAATCAGTATTAAAATTTGTTCTGTGGAAAATACAATTTTTCTTTAATTCATTGTGGAATTATTCCACAAAGTTGAGCCTGAACAAGTTGATTTTGTTCTTATCTCATAGTTTAACCTTCTGTAATAGCTCCTTCCCTTTTGAATATCAATGTTCTTCCTTTTGCATCTTTCTGCCACTTTATCAATCATGTCCCTCATTATCCATGGTTTTCATATTTTGGTTCTACTTGCTTTCCCAATACTTTTTCTGCAACTTATTTTATTCCTTCTTTTAACTGGTTACAATTCTCTTGTTTTTTTCTGAAACATAAATAGCCCCTAATTTTTCTTCCATTTTTTGTAAATATTGTTATTTTCCTTCAACTTGTCTGTGTTTCATTTTTCCGTTGTTGTTTTAGTGTTCCTTTTTCTTCAACTTGGTATTTTTATCAGTTACAAGCAAATTGTGCTCTGAATAGATATATTCTCCTGGTAGAGTTTTATACTGTTGATGAAGTTTTCCAATCTTTGTTTAACTAAAAATGTAGTCTATCCAAAGTCTCATTCATTCATCTGGGCTTTTCCACCTGTACAACCATATTATGTGATTCTGGAATCAAGTGTTTACTATTACAAGATTGTTTTGCATACTAAATTCTACCAGTTTCTTTCCTCTTTGATTTCTTTTTCCTAATCCATATTTTCTTGTATAACACTTCCTTTTCTCCTTCTAGTCTCACTAGCCTGGGGATTCTAGTCTCTCATTATTATGCGGTTTATTTTTCTTGCTGCTCATTCTTCAGAAATGCCATTTATGGTCTTAGATGGTATTTACTTCCTCTTATTCATGATCTGTAGAAGCATAGCCAAAAGGTTTCCATTACATACTTTTAACTGCCACATTATCAAAATTAGCTTCTGTATACCTCTTGCTATTTCCTTTCTCATTAACATCTCTACTTCTCTTTGTTTGACTTATTCATGATAGATATACAAAAATATGATGGAGAACATTAACATCAAACAGTCATTTAATACAGTAAAACTCGAATTATCTGAATGCTGATTATCCAAATGCCAAATCATCCAAAACAAAATTTTAATTTCTATACTGCTGCATGTGTCTTAACCATCACACTGCAACATTCAGTTATGTCCAAATGCACAGGGCCACTTTATCCAATGGGCAAAGTGGGCAGCTACCGACTGCACCCTGATTTTAGGAGCCCCTGTCGTGCAAGCATCAGTACCATGTGCTTAACCTCTAGACCAGGGGTGGGGAACCTTTTTCAATCGGAAGGCCAAAATTCATCCTTGGGAGATCTCATCAGGCCGCACTCTGCATTGTGGGTCACATACATACAGGCACTTCATCTAGTACATTTGTAAGGTTTGTTGTCGGTGCTTATATATGTTTCCACGAATGAAATTCAATGGATACGGTCCTCACAAATAGAATACCCATATGCAACTTTTTAAATCACGCTTTAGAGCACATAGTACCCACTATCTTTGATCATCACATATAATAATTATTTCAAAAAATAAGCTTGTATTTGTGACATTTATTACTTAATCTTTCTGAGAACTTTTTGATTCACCGTAGTATATGAAAGGCACCGTATCTGATCTTGCTATCAGTATGCTATGAGTCAATCTAGGCAAGATAACAATAAGGATCCCGAGTACGACAATGCTATTGGTAGTAAATGGAACGTTTAAATAAAAAAGTGGTTTTTTGATTAAATATCGAATTAAGCAAACTTTGGATGATTTCAAATCTAAAGTTATATTTGACGGTAAATATCCTTTGATATTTTCTTTTAAAATGGTTCTCATCCGTAATGTTATTCTTATGGGAAAATTGGCATATTTAGGAATTTTTGGAGTCGAAGACTGAGGAGAAAGATGACAAATTTTCTGGTGGTATACCATATAGGACTAAAATTCCTGAAAATCTCACATAAATCGGCTATGTAGATTTGGCTGGACGTGCTTTCTTATGGGAAATAATGAAAAAGTGATATCGTCAACTGATAGATTTGGTGCTCTACTAACGTTACACCAAAATTTATTTCAATGCGATAACGGAAAGTCCCCTAAAATGATTTTCAATGTGCCCTCAGTGTTATTCTTATGGGAAAGTAGGCATTTTTGGGAATTTTTGGGGTCGAGCCCGGGGCACTTAGAAGTGATCTGACAATTTTTTTGGTGATCTCTTAGTTAAAGAACGAAGTATACAAGATGTTCAACTTTAACTCCTTTTCTTTTTAAAATGAAGTGAGCGGCAGCGATCCTTCCCCAACAAGAACCCAGGGATATTTAAGAGCAAATATGTATTTGCACGAAGGAGAACAATTTTAAAGAAATAAATAGAACCAGTTTCTGGCAAAGCTATACCGAGAGATTAGGTTTTCCCAAACTCGATAAATAAAAGAAAAGGGGTAAGAATTTAGTATTCTTCCAGAGAAAGGATTCATGGAGAAGGTCAACAGCAGCTAGTTCAAGGATTGCCACCCCAGAAGGGTCGTCTCATTTCGTACCAGATTAGCAGTGGCTGCACTAAGTGCCCGCCTCTTCACTACTCCTATGATGAATTGATCTTTTGCCGCTATTGTTTTTATTCCAGCAACCCTGGGCCATAAAAGAGGAAATTTTTCCTGGGATGTTGACCCATGTTAGGGTTTCGTATTTCCCCATTTCCTTCAGAGTAACAGAAAAAGCAGACCTTAGTTGACTACTGATTCAACAACCTCAAAGGGTAGGTGGCACCCTGCTGGATCGTCCACCCGGATCGCACGGCAACACTGCATAAGGCCGCACTGGGTACCACAAAAGGCCGCAGGTTCCCCACCCCTGTCCTAGACCATGAGTTATGTTATACAATTCAACAAAGTCGTCTTAATTCTTTAGCATTAAAGTCAATTGAAATTGAAATTTTGGAGCTGATAAACTTTAATGATATAATTGATGATTTTGTGAACATCACAGCTAGATAGAAGTTCCATTCTAATTTGCAGCATCAAATGATTGGTTTTACAAATTTTTATTTACTGAATTTCAAAAGTCTTCAATGGCTAGTTCATGTTGTAAGTTCGATTCACATATCTGGGCAGTAGAGAGAGAAAGGATGTACAAAGTATTTTTACTTTCTCCATACATAGTATAGGGAAAATATTGTTATCACGAAAAAAATTTACTTCGAGATTTCAACGGAAATACACGTTTTGAGATCCCTAGAACATGTTTAGACTTTTCGAATTGATGTGTGTGTGATTGTGGGCACTCTTAACTCAAAACGTACTTGTCATATTAATACCAAATTTCATATATAACACTTTAGCATGAGCACAAAGAACTGATTAGTTTTTGGACAATACAGGTTAACCGGAAGTCGAGGTTTATTCGAAACCCGATTCGGTTTTTGCAATATTTCTCCATTAAAACATCATTATTGTATATACAATTCTATGCAAAGATTATAGAGAATGTAATTTCCTACAATTTTCATTTGAAACAATTTTCCATAGCAGTTGTTGTTTAGGAATTATTTATAAATAATCGGTTTTTTCAGTTTCCGTCAAATATCTTAAAAACGTCATTATTGGTAATCTTCGTGAGGATCAAAGTTGTAGAGAATAATATTTCTTCCAAGTTTTGTTTGAAACAAATTTTCATAGAACCATCCATTTCAGAGATTTCCAGTATACAGCGCCACCACCATGTAGAGGTGAATTCTGTAAACATATTCAAATTTAATTTATGGCAGTAAGGATGGCTGTATTCTTTTACGATAAAAAATAATTATTTTGCCTTATAATGCGATTCATAATAATTGAAATATCTATACCCCAAATATGGAGAAAGTCATGTGTTGGCCACATCAAATTTTTTTGCATTGGTATGTTTGTCATTTCATACTTCTGGTTTGTATGTATAAAATGTTGAGTACTATAATAATAATAGTTGATTCACTTTGTTGATCCATGGTGTATGAACATAGAGTAAATCATGGTTTCATAAAGACAGTACATGTGATTAAACATAGCAGATGACATATAACATAACTGTGAAAGTAATAAGTTTTGCTTAAAGACACCTACTAAACAAACTATAAAATGTACATAAAGACAATAATATCAATGAGCAGTTACTGTTGCATAAGGTTACAGATCAGATTAAATTAAAAATTGTGCTCTAGAAACTCATTAACACTTTAATAACACTTAAAAAGTAACAAGTGCTTCACTTTCCTTTTAAATAGAAAAGTGGATGAGATTGATTTTATATTATGGGGAAGTTTATTAAAAATTTTACATAGCGGAGCGATAGGGGCCCTTTCGGCATAATGAAAGAGGATATTGGTTGACATGTACCATCATATTTATGCATGTTAATTGTGGAAATCAGAGTTGTTAGGAAAACTTCTTGGGTTGCACTGCCTTCCATAATAGTAGATGATTCTTCCACTTTTATATATATATATATACATTCACTTTATATATACATACACTTATACACACACACACTTATATATATATGGGTATATAGCGGTTTGTGCCAACTTCATGAAGGTTTGTATCAACCGCGGGAACGGTGCAAATACATCCGGTGATGCTTCCAATGCGACTAATGAGACAGGGATTAATTATTTATTATTTTAATAACTCAGAATCAGTAATATATCCTATTAAAATGTCAATTACTTGTAATTTTTACTTTTCCTCTTTGTCTGGCATCTAGTGGATAATCGAAAAATCTGAGCTTGCTCAGATGGGCGACAAATGGCGAGGTACACAATGCGTAGTTCAACTATGAAAAGAGTGAGGAAATGTTTGTTTATTACATCGTATATTTTTACAGAATAAACTATTTCGTAGTTTGACACTTTTTCTAATATAATTAATAACTGAGAACCAGTAAGGGATAGAGCAACGATTTCTTACGTATAATTAAGTATACTGACACTTTAATTGTGCTACATAGGTACTGGTGTTGAGGGCTTGCATGGTGAATGTTAACATTTTTAGTGAAATTTCATTGCTTGAGACTAAAAAGAAAAAAATTAATTAATTGAAAAAACCCTTTTTTAATTAATTTATTTTCACATCACCTCCTTCATGCCGGCTGAAATGGTGAACGGTTTTTTGTTGTTGATAACGCCTGACTCGGTTAAGGCAAGATCGTGAATTGTTGGCGAGGACCAAGCTGTGACCTTGAAGTCTTGTTCCTCACGAGTGAACTGCCAACAGCAGAGCTTAGTTTTCCTTGGAACGTTGGACAGTGAAGGAGCGTATCTGTGCTGTGGAGTTCTTTATTCGAACGGGTTCTGTTACAGAAACACACAGAGGTTTCCAATGGGAATGTAATCAAATTGTAATGCAATTCTTCGGTGGGTGAAACAATGGTCTGTAGTAGGTGATGTGAAAATCAAGAAACCTGCTGGCCGAAATAGGTCTGTTCGAACATAGGGCAATATTGCCCGAGTGTTAGCATCTGCGCAGCACAGCCCGAGGCAATCAGCACGTAAGCACGCTATCACCTTATGCATGTCTGACCAGAGTATACGCAGAGTGCGTGTGCAGCAGTGCATTAAGTGTGATGGTGGACACCTCAAGGACATAATTTTCAGAAAATAAAATATGGAAAAAAATCTCCACTTTCTGCATAAGCAGAAAATGTATTCATAATAAAATTATTTGGTTCCTGTAATTTGCTATTTAATTTTAAAATCCGTTCATTAATTCTGCCACACCCTGTATAATCTTTTGGCTTTCTCTCTTATCAGTGCCCTGTCCAATAGAAGCCTTTTCTGTGTTTCATCTTCAATCCAAAACATCAGCGCCTTCTCCATCTTCTGTATAGTAACATCTCGAGTGTAAAATTACATTTTTGCACCTTTTGGCACACTTTCAGCAACACTTGATCATATTTTCTCTTCATTTCTCTTTATTGTGCATAAAATTGCTTCATTGTGGCTGAAAACTCTAGCCACAGATGTTGAACCTTCACCCTTTTGAGTCTATCCAAAATGTCCACTTTCTGTAACAAAGTCAGAGATGTTTTCTGCCTCTTGAAAGTTGGTGTATCATTTTTGTCTTTTCTCTTCATATTCATTATAAACACTTGTTAAGGGCAATACAATAAAAACTTAAAATGGCAAAAAACTCACACTATCAATTCACTACACTTTGTGTGTGTCTTTGATGCTGATTTTAAAATGTTTTGAGGTGAGTTGTATTGAATAACATAATATCCAACAATAGGTAGAGACTTCTGTGCTTTTAATCTGTTATAAGAGTAGAAAAAAGAGAAAGATGATCACTTCTTATTTACTCCTAATCACAGTTCCTTGTGTTGCCACTTAATTGGCACTTTAAATATTCTAAATTACTGAAACTTTCAGATTCATCAAAAAGTTCGACGTGCTTCTTGACGAAACAACATTCATGTGCATATTCTGGTCATTAACTGACAGGTATGGCCAAACAAACCAATTTTGTGTGAATGTTTACTGTCTCTAAAATATGGTATGGTATCCATGCCAATATTTGTAATTGTTTCTTTTAAATTTTTATATTTCCCATGTCAGGTGAATTTTTATTTTACTATGCTATTGTATTATATGATTAATGCTTCAATTTGTCTTGGTTTGAGAGGCTATAGAGAGACTAGTATGTATCCCTATTAACTACACGTAATAATGGATTCACTTTATGCAAGCTTTTTTTGAAACAGCCCTTCCATAAAGAGAGACCCAGGTGTACTCTCCTTTGTGACACATTTCTCACCATGCACATTAACCATCCTGTGACATTTAAAAATAGATTTACCTACTCCTGCATTCAACTATCTTATGACTGCTTTCATCTCTATCATGGTACATACATCTCCCCAGAGATGTAGCCATTTTGTATATTGTAGACATTACCTGAGTCACTAAATGACAATCATACTTGTGGGTGTCAAATAAAGTAAAATAGTTTCCATAAGTATTTTAAATTAAACTAATATTTATAAACAATTGCTGACTTTTATTTTCACTTGAACCATCCTGTTTTTATTATTAAAATTTATTCTTCGACTAATATTACTCTTAGTTGAAACATAAATCCCTTTATGTGGACTACTGCATGGAAAATACATAATCTAGCCCATAGAAATATTACTTTTATTATCGACAGAAATCTCTTCAAGAATGGAACATAGAACTAAGAATACAAACATCGCGCCAAACTGGCTGTTATAGGTAACAAATGAGAAACAAAAAATTCTTCAAGACCGCAACATAAGAAAACTTCAACCAAAGAAGTTCGATTTTACAAACTGATATATTTTTATATTCCTATAAAGCTTCCATTGTTTTTGTAGTAATCTAAATTCTAGTAAAACATTCTGATATATGTGGTTATAGTAATAAACATATAACTCTGGGAAGTTTTCTTCGAGTAGTTCGATATTATAAATTCATAATAAAGAGTCTGCATATATTTAAAATTCGTTACAATATAAATAAGTATTAGACGAATGTAACCTTTATTAGTTATTACCATGAAGAAATAACATCACTACCCTAACAGTTCAATTAATCGATGTATATTGCAGTTATCGATAATCGAGATCTCGGCAACCATGATTGGCAGTCCGTAGCCAATCACATCAAAATAAATTTTCGGTAAGGCGGTTCTAAATGGTTCTAAAGCACAATTCGCATATTTTCAAGTTTTTTAGGGTTTGTCTCGCCGCCAGGTAATGTACTCAAATTTCAGAGTATTTGCTATCAGATTAGACAACTAATTCAAATGTGTTATTCATTTGAACAATTTTCTTTTCCAGTTAGGTTCTGTTTGAATTTTCTTAAGTTATTTTATAAGTTTTATCTGTGATAGTCAAAGACATGGGAATCTTTGGTGATAACCCTTTAACAAGGTCTGAGGTGTTTGGTGTCGTAATGAGATTGTCGATACTGAGCGCAGTATCGTTTTTTACATTGAAATGGGTTCTCAATCAGATTGACCCAACCGCAACCCAAAAGAAAAAAGCTATCGACAAGGTAATCTTGGTTGATTTATTAAAATTTTGTTTTAATATTTGAAATAATAAGCTTATAATACGAATGTATTTTTTTAGGCGAACAAAGTATGCAAGAAGCTGGGTTTGAGGGTTGGAAACCAGGTAAGTAATATGCTGTAATTTCGCACGAGTATTATGTTACTCATTCCAAAGTTAGAATTGGTAATAAACATTCTTCTCACACGCCACTTAACTAACGTTAATCAGTTACTGGTCAGATTTTAATCGATTCAAAGTATAATTTTCCCTCTCCTACACTATTGTTTTTGTTATCAAGCAGTTACTTTTTGCCCCTCCTCTGATGTTTGATTGATTATATTAATTTTTAATTCGAAAATACTCATATGTATGTTCAGGAATATTTAATGGAATATAGTATTAAATAGTGGCTCGCATATAGATTTAACCGCGTCGCTATCCATTTGTTCTAATGCTATTGTTAAATTTTTAATCTACACTTTACACCAGTTTGTTTATATTAAAGGCCTCCAGCAGCAGTACATTTCTCATAGAGTAACCTAACCATAGTCATATTACCGACGTTTTGACTTCGGTTCTGGCTGCTGTTTTGAGGTTTCCTCTTAGATCTGAAACAAATTTGTCGAGACCTGTATTAAGTCAATAATTTAGTTTGAAGTTGGTAACATTAACTACCATTTTTATGATAACTTTCACATTTATTTATTTTTAGCTCAACGACTACGAAATGGTAATAGCTAGTCATTTAATAGATCCTAGTGAGATTTCAGTTTCCTGGCGCGATATAGCTGGCTTAGAAGCAGTAATTAGGGAACTTCAAGACACGGTCATACTTCCTATTCAGAGAAAAGACTTATTCTCGGATTCACAGCTGACACAACCTCCTAAAGGTATGTTATTAATCTCTTGTTAAAGATTGTTTCTTTTGAAGCTTTAGGTGGTGGTGCTTTTAAGGGTATTCTTATATCAGCGTTAATGTGTTATTCAAGGGAAAAACTTATTTTTAATATGCATTAAATTTCAGGAGTGTTGTTGTATGGTCCTCCAGGCTGTGGAAAAACATTAATTGCAAAAGCCACTGCAAAAGAAGCTGGCACAAGATTCATTAATCTTGATGTTTCAATATTAACTGACAAATGGTATGGAGAGAGCCAAAAACTTGCCGCTGCAGTGTTTACGCTGGCTATTAAAATTCAGCCATGCATAATATTCATAGATGAGATAGGTAATTAGTTATTAATTTCATATTTGACTTTAAAATTTTTGCCATCAATCTTCTTTAAACATAGTTAATTTGTCATTATTTTACCAGCTTTATCTTGTTAATAACCTAAGATTCCAATGTATAAACCAAACTAAATGTTATTAATTTTTAACCCTCAAGTATTCGCATCTGAGTCGAATCAACCCAGATCAACTTTAAACGCCCATACCTTTTTATTTTAAAATGTAACTAACTTCATTCACCTAGTAGCTGAGCTTTACAATGTTTTAAACGTGTCACATGTGTCCATGGGCTTGGCACTGAAAATTTAATGATGAAGAAGAGCAAATAACTGGTAGACGGCACTAGAAACTCGCATGTAAAATGTTGCGCCCTTGATTTATTTTGCGCTTTACTCGTTAGAAAAATTTAAGAAAATATTTTCATGCTCTGCTATATTTTGTAATGCTACTAATTAATTGCTATGGTTAAATATTTATTTGTAACATTTCTCATATATGAATCATTTTTCACTTTTGAAGAGTAAATAAGTCATTTTTATCATACAATTTTTACTAATGATTAGTTATAATCTCCACAAGTAGCACACTCGCTAAACTACCTTATATTGGAGTGGTATCTATAAGTATGTAGTCTGTGCATGAGGGCGCGCCAGCCCGAGGTGCATTGCACCCTTGCAGCAATCCACGTGGGATGGCAGCAAGAAAATTTCGGCCGAGAGTAACGGGTAGCGATGAGTCTTTACTCACTTTCTTTTCTGTCTCTGCCTTGGTTTTCCCAATTGCTTCCCGGTGTGGTCATAAAATTTTATGGTGCCACGTGTTCGAGGTTAAATTTTGCCGTAGCGTCAGCAACAAAGGAATTCAGAGGTGAATGGGAATGGAAGGGGAATGTTTGTTATATTTCCTTTGACTGAGGGTATACCGACTTGCAAGGCGATCTGAAGAATGAGGGGGAGTAATTGGCGGTCTCCAGAAAGTACCCTAAGGGTCCTCGAAAAAGGAATTTCTCTCCCGTGCTATCAGGATAAGTGTTCCATTCTTCAATAAATTATTTAAAATAATTTATTTTTGTTTTCTTTTTCTATTGAAATAGTTTTTGCATTTGTAATAATTTTTTTAAATGTTCTGGAAATCCAGTCACTCCTTTTAAAAAGACATTGGGTTGATTTGACCCAACACTAGTACTAAGGTATTTTTGGCACGCATACTCGAGGATTAACTGAATGAATAAGAATGCTTATATTAATTTACCCGATTTATTTCTATAGATGCATTTTTGAGAATGAGAGCAGCCCAAGACCACGAAGCTACAGCAATGATGAAAGCCCAGTTTATGTCCCTTTGGGATGGCTTGACTACTGATCAGTCTTGCACAGTTATAGTGATGGGAGCAACCAATCGCCCAATGGATTTGGATAAAGCCATCTTGAGGAGAATGCCGTCAAGATTTAACATTGGTCTACCTGTAAGTTTTCCTTTATACCATTTGATCTTTTTTTATTAGGCCATTTAAATATTGTTTAAATTTCAGTCATTTGCAAAATTTCCTTATTTATATCATAGCTTTTAGTTCAGCTAGTATAAATTCTTATAATAATAATGAAGAATCATTTTTAATGTGATTGAAACTTTATTTTAGACACATACAAACAAATTTATTTGCCCTAATTTGCTTTTCTATTTAGCCATCTTTAATTTAGTTATGAATGTTGTATAGTCTGATGCTTCATGTTGGCTGACATAGCAGTTCACCAAATTAATGAGTGCGGTAAGCAAGACATTTAACACTATCGTGGAAAATATGGCTATAGCTGTCATAATCATTTTTTGGATTAAGTCAATACAGCTATATCATTCACAATTTCATTTTAATTACTCATGAATTCATAATATAAATTTACACAATTATAAACACTTTAACATTCATAGGAGTACTTACAATACAGTAATGCATTACTACAATTTATCAACAAAACTGCCCACGAATGTGTTAAGAAGCTTGAGAATTATATATTTTTTATTAATTTATTTTTACTGTGCTAGATTTCCTGGGGTGGCAATATTTATATCAATATATAATATAACCAGCTCATTACTGGCCAAAATCAGTGGGTGAATATTAAATCAGTGCTGAAATTATTCTTTATTAAAGCCTGATGATTACAAAGACTAAATTGTTTATCATTAATTTTGTAATTTGCTTTAATATCAAGGATTAAAATTCATTTCATCAATGCCTCTTTTGGATCTATTTTAGCAACATATGCCTGAGAACAACTAAGGCTCAAAATATTTTTTTAAAAGAGGAAAGGGTGTAATTTGAACTAAAAATTAAACAAGTTGCATACACTGTTGTAAACGTATTATTTTCACATACAGGGGGATTCAAAATTATGTATAAACACTTTAAATTGCTGTATTTCATAGATAACTTGGTCAATTTGTATGGACATTTTGAACATCTGTTTAACTTTTTCTGTGTATCAAATTTACACATTTCTAATCCATGTAAAAATATTTTTGGTTTGTGTTTAATCAATTAACTTTTTGAGATACAATAACTCAAAAGTGTTTATACATAATTTTGAATCACTCTGTATATGATATATGACTGGTTTCTATGAACAAACATCATCATGATATGCAATTTGTTTCACTTTAATGCAAATAACACCCAAACACCCATTCTCCTATTGTGAAGTTTTATCAAATATAAGCCTTTTCAATGAATTATGTAATAAAGAAAATTTGCTTTTCGTAAGAAACTAATATGAATAAATCATCAAGACTTTCTTTTTGGCCTTCTTTAGCAATACAGGCAGACCTCGTCTTTCACGGCTTTATCTTTCGCGTTTTAATCTTTCACGGTTCCACATTTGCGACCAGTTTTGTCTTTCGTGGTCTTATGTTTCGCTCTTTCACGGAAAAAATCATGGAAAAGGCTGCGCGAAATTTTTTATGTATGGAATGAATCGCGTTTTCCTCACATTTTCTATCATAGTCAGTCCTGAAAAATGTTGTTACGTTATTCTGATATGTAAAAATATTTACGTAATTTAAAACAATAGATACGTGTATCTATTTTTTTAAAGTATATATATAAGACATGTACGTGTCTTATATATACTTTTAAATATTTTTAGGATGCAATCCTCCCACACTTTTGTGTCCCTTCGCATGTGAAAAGTTGCAGAATATAAACTGGCATCACCGTTCAGGAGCCTTCTGTCTTTGTTACGACAGGGAAGTCCCGAGGGGAAAGACTCAACTTTTGACCCTTCCGATTCAGGATCATTGGGTTATTTGCTCAGGTTTGACATAGTTGAAATGCTTAAGCTGGTATCACCATTCAGGAGCTTTCTTTTTGACAACAGGGAAGTCCCAAGGGGAAAGACTCGACTCTCAACTCTTGATCCTTCCTATTCAGGATCATTGGGGTATTTGCTCAGGTTTGATGTAGTTCAAATGCTTAAGCTTTGCGTTTTGCGCATCATTTATTATTGTTGGAGTTTGCAGAGTTTTTCAGGAATGTAACCCCAAGAAAGATGCAGTCTGCTGTATTTGGGGAATTAGCCCCTGCAAGTTAGACAACCTCATTTCCTTTATCTTTCTTGATTCTACTACAGAACTTAAATAAGACTTTATTTTCTGTTACTTTTTTCGTCTTCTTTTAACTTGTGTCTCTCTTTCATTGAAATTCATTTTTCCATCTCTTTCTCTATTTTTCTGAGGTTACCAATACAGAGGACAACTGATCCGTTCTTGCTGGTATGGGAACCAAACCCTTTATTTCCCATTGCCTTAATTACTTCTCTTTCACAATTTCGTCTTTCACAGTGTTTTCAGGAATGTTACCCCCGTGAAAGACGAGGTCTGCCTGTAGTTGATTTTTTGTAAATCTTAAAGCTTACCTGGAGTTTGTGAATGGGGATTAATTTCTTTATTTTTAAAGTTGCGTGAGATCAATTTATTGAAATGGGTTTAAATTAATATGCATCTTTCATTATCACTAAAAGTCAGTAAGGAGCATTAAGATGGAAAGCTAACATGCAGCTAGGGTATACATACATACTGTATACATAGTATTTAAAGTGATCCAAACATGTATAAAACACCTGCTATTATTGACAAAAAGACAAGGTAAACTAATATTGGCATTGCTACTTTCCTTGGTAGGAAAGGAGCACAACTGTTTTCCATTTTACTTGTATCATTTTTTAAATCTTAAAAGTAGTTGATAAACTAAACAAAAAATTATTTTTTTCTATCTGTTTTGTTTTTAGCATTTTGAATGTACATACAAAAGTGATAGTATTCAAAGATAATAAAATTGTTAAGTATATGTGACTGTTAAGATAACATTTGCTATGCAATGTAAAAAAATGTGGTAAATATAGGAAGGTGAAACTTGGTACTGAAATACTGTGCAATCTTTAAACCTATGCCCCCCATCGCTTCTCAGAAGCTCACCTTAACATACATAATCTATATATACAGGCAGATTTCATCTTTCGCGGGGGTTACGTTCCTGAAAACACCGCAAAAGAGAAGTAAATAAGGCAATGGGAAATACAGGGTTTAGTTCCCATCCCAGCAAAAATGGATCATTTGTCCTCTGTATTGGTGACCGCAGAAAAATAGAGAAAGAGAGAGAAAAATGAATTTCAATGAAAGAGAGGCTTACACAAGTTAAAAGAAGACGAAAAAAGTATCAGAAAATAGTCTTATTTAAGTTCCGTAGTAGAATCGAGAAAGAAAAATGAAATGAGGTTGAGTTGAGTCTTTCCCCTCGAAACTTCCCTGTCGTAATAAAGACAGAAGGCTCCTGAACGGTGATGCCAGCTTATATTCTGCAACTTTTCACATGCGAAGGGACACAAAAATGTGGGAGGATTGCATCCTAAAAATATTTAAAAGTATATATAAGACACGTACACGTCTTATATATATACTTTTAAAAAATAGATACACGTATCTATTGTTTTAAATTACGTAAATATTTTTACATATCAGAATAACGTAACAACATTTTTTAGGCCTGACTATGAGAGAAAATGTGAGGAAAACGCGATTCATTCCATGTATAGAAAGTTTCGCGCAGCCTTTTCCGAGATTTTTTCCTCGACAGAGCGAAACATAAGACCGCGAAAGACAAAACTGGTCGCAAATGCGGAACCGCAAAAGATCGAAACACACGAAAGATAAAGCCACGAAAGACGAGGTCTGCCTGTATATAAAAGGCTTAGGTATGATTCCGAGAAAGAGAGATTAGGTACGTGTGTTGGTTTAAGACACCTCTAGATATGCTGGAAACTTGAAATTTGAGGAGATGATCAGTCATGGGTCACAACCAGCAGGAAAAATCAAAAATCCAAACATTTTCCATTTTGTGGGGGTCTTTTTGACCCCAAACTTCCATTTCATTACCCCATAAGAAAAGCATTGAAATAGGTGCAAGCCATTTTTTAATTGCATTTTAAAATGACAAAATTCTTATACAAACTCCAGACTTGAAGTATTAAATGGAAAAAAGAGTGAAAACTATTATTTTTAAAAGGAGAATACGAATGCATGCCGAATTAGCTTAAATATTTGATTTTAAATGCATAAAAACAATAAATTTTAAAATTTATAACAATGGGAAATTTTATCTACCTTGGAAACACTACAGTGCTTTTATATGGGATTCTTGTCTTTTAATAGTATGAACATCTATATCTATAAAAGGCTTAGGATGTCTGCAACAACTCGACTTTTCGATGTGCAGGTTTTTATTCATTTGCTCATATAAATTCGAAATATTGGCATCTGAGCTTTGGACTTGGATCGTTTTAAAGAAATTGTTGTAAAATTGTATATAGCTTACAAGCGTAAAATTATCGTTTTTTATAAGCAGTTTAAATGAAGAGAGGGTAAGGGGAAAAGGAGAGGTGGGAGAGAGGGAGGGTTAAAGGAGAGAGGGGAGGGAGGGAAAACAAAAGAGGTGAAAGGGAGATAGGAGAAAGTGGAGAGAAGGGGATAGGGAGAGAGGGGGGGGAGAGAGGGAGGAGGGAAATAGGGGAGAAGAAGGGTTATGCAGGAATGTAGTAATAGAGGGGGTAATGGGAAAAGGAGACTGTGAGAGAGGGGAGAGCGGGAAAGGGGAGAGGCAAAGAGGGGGAGCGGGAGAGAGGGGGGATAGGGAGCAAGAGAGGGAGATGTATCAATAATGCAAGAATATAGTAAAATATGTCTTGAATAGAATAAAATGGAAAGATTGAGAAGGAGAAGAATTCTGAACTTGACCGGGTCAAGTTCAGAATTTTTCTCCCTCTCAATCTTTCCATTTGTCATCAGTACTATGCACTGATGCATATAAGTTAACTTCCACCATTTAACTCTTATTGAATAGAATAGTTTTCTATGGGGATGTCATTTGCACCATTAATTGATTCACATTATTATTAATAAATTAATGGAAAGAAATCCGTGTAAACATGGGCACAGCTCCAGCCGGAATGCCTCCTCATGAACTGAAGCTTAAAGTAGGGAGCCATTATCGTGCTCCTTAGAAACCTAATGCCATTGAGATGACTATGTAATGGTACAAGACACTGTTACTCGAATACAAACACACATAATCAAAGCAAAAGTGATTAGTGCAGCAAACTCAGACACTGTACTTATTCCAAGAATCTCACTCATTCCATCAGACATAAATTTACCATTCAGTTTCAAACGAAAACAATTCCCCATATGATTGGATTTTTCAATGACAATCAATAAGTCACAAGGCCAAACATTTGATATAATGCCTTTACCTACCTAAGCCTGTTTTTAGTAATGGACAATTATATGTTTCTCTATCAAGAGTCAGATTGTTTGATTCACTTACTGTAGAGTCAGGAAAGAACCCAGAAATTGACAATGTGTCTCTAGAGAAATCTTTGATTAAAAAATATAAGTTAAAAAAAGAAATGCCTGAATGTTTAATTAAGAACCTTAAGATCTGCTAGATCAGCGTATCTTACATGGGCTACAGCTAGTATCTATTAAAAGCAATGTGCCAATTTCTTAAGGTGATTTAATTTGTTTTCAATATGTATTAGATGTCATGAAGTCATTCTAATTTTAAGTTTGGATCTTATAACATTAAAAGAGTCTTTAAAAAATACAATTCCTTAGCTATTGGGATTTAAAGCTGAAGGTTATGTTATATGGCCTCTTGTCAATGATGAAAGTGATTAGTCTGCTTGTATGAAATATTTTTTATTTTTCAAATAGTGATACATTATTTTCTCATGTAATATTCATCCACTTGAATTGTTGTTACCCCAATTTTAAACTACATAACAAGGAATAATTGAAATCTATAATGCTCATACTGCAGTTTTTGGATATAGATATTTTTGGGGTATAATTGTGTAGTGATGAAGATGGCAGATTTTGATATATTAATTCTCTACCTCCCATAACTTCCATAGTTGAAATGCATCCTGCCATACATAATATTTATTAAGAGTTATAGGTCAAAGTTTTAAGGTAATTTAGTTTACAGCTTTTGTTATACATATTTAGCTTTGACAAATTAAATTTAAAGGGTTATTTAAAATATACAATTCCCTGGTTTAAGCCAGGGGTGCACAACTTGGAAGTTGACATGGGCCAAAATTGACCTTGATTGGACCTAAGCAGGCCACACTTTGCAAATTTTGTCCATAATAAAAACTTAACTACACTATTGTCGATTTATTAATTACCATAGCAGATTTTACATGCAATTTTTATATGACAAAAAATGTGGCAAACAAATATAATTTACTTACAAATTTTAATCGTATTTTTTATATCAAAGGAATTAACCAGCTGAGTTACTCCCAGCTTCACTCGGGCCAAACTAAAGGTGTCTGCGGGCCACATTTGGCTTGTGGGCTGTATGTTCTGCACCCCTGGTTTAAGCTATGGTGATTTAAATCTGAGTGGCAGTAGGACAAAGTATAAATGATCGATTATTGTAGTTCATCAGAACATGAAGTACTTAATTACTGTATTGAAAAAACTTGTATAGTATGTTATAGTATGTATCTTAAACAGCAATGATTAACCTTTATCATCTGTGATCTAAGTTGCTCCATCACTCATCAACTGATTTAATTTTGGGCATTTGAATTTTTACGTTTATAATTGGAATATAGTGCATGTATATCATCCTGTTTGTGCAAATTGATTTAGCCAAAAGCACTTCATCATGTTTCAACCTCATTAGGTTGCATGGCCATGAGTGGCATTTTTGGCTGATGCCAGATAATATCATTTGGATGATTAACTTCAAAAAACTGGAAATCAATGACTGGAAACCGAGGTGTATGATGAGTCAAACAACACTGAAAAAGTAATTTTAGTGATTGTTTTCATTACAAGATATGGTTGAAATGAGGTAAATGTTTTGCTTTGAGCAACTTCCTAAATACTTCTTCATTTGATGGTCTTTGAGCACTGGCCTGTTGATCTCACAGAATTGCTATAATTTCAATGTTTGTAGATAGCCAAATGTATATGCAGTAAAATCTCTAAATAAAGGAGTGCTTGGAATCAAGGTTGACTGTAAAATAAATATTTGTTTGTTAATCCTTGCTTACCAGTCTTGGAAATTGCTTCTTTGCTGTGGTGAGAAGGGCTGGTTTTAGGTGTTTACTACATGGGAAACTTTCCAGGGCAGCCATGCTACTCTTAGTCATTTCATTTACCGTATTTTCTGGTAGATAACATGCACCTAGTAGATAACGCGCATCTTAATAATTTAACCGTTTGCAAAATTGTATACATAACGCGCAGTCGAAATTAAAAAAAAGAACAGAATCGACCCAATTCTGTCTTTCAAATTTTGTTGAACGTTATTAGTTGTTCATTTTTTTCTGGTTTTGTGAACACGTGCTCAGTTTCGTTACCATACTTAGTTACTAAAAAATTAATAATAAAACCCATGGAAAACGAAAATAAATCGAGACGAAAATCATACACTGCAAAATTCAAATTAGAAGTGGTGAAAGTAGCCCAAGAAAAAGGAAATCGTGAAGCCGGAAGAATGTTTAAAGTGGGAGAATCCAGCGTCCGAGAATGGCGGAAAAGTGAAGTGATTCTCAAGTGTTTGCATAATAAAAAACGTGCAATGCATTTCGGAAAGTGCTTCTGGCCAGGATTAGAAAAAAACTGTATGATTGGGTTGTTTTGGGAAGATCAAAAGGTATTAGAATTTCAACTATTCGTGTGTTACTCAATGCAAAAAGAATAGCACAAAGCGAAAACATTAAGGAGGTCAAGGCTTATCCATCATTGATTTTTAGATTCATGAGGAGAAATGGTTTAAGTGTGCGTTGTTCCACCAGTGTCGGACAAAAATTACCCTTGGATTGGGAAGCAAAAGTGGCCAAATTTAGATTGTTCGTCAAAGAAAACTTGTGTGTAGTTGATCATCAGTATTTCGGAAACATGGACGAGGTTGCAGTTAGTTTGGATTTCCCTAGTTCTAAGACTGACAACCTTAAGGGAGCAAAACAGGTGTCGGTTGCAACAACTGGACATGAAAAATCTAATTTTACCAGTGTTTTGTATGACGGCAGATGATGGGTCAAAGCTTCCACCCATGGTGATATTTAAAAGAAAAACTATCCCTAAAGGTTCCTTTTCTAAGGATATTGTAGTCACCGCAAATGATAAAGGGTGGATGAACAAGGTGATGAAATTCTAATTGGAAAATGTTTGGAGAAATAGAAAAGAGGCATTTTTCAATCCTAAATCTTTGTTGATGACGGACTCATGCAGTGCACACATAATGCCAGAAGTAAAAGAAACCATAGGTAAATATTCTAAATTAACCATTATTCCAGGAGGGTTGACGAAAATAGTTCCTATTGATCTGACTGTAAATAAATCATTCAAAACCAAGTTGCGGGCGAAATGGAAGGATTGGATGATGGATGGTGTTCATGACTACAGCAAAACTGGGAATATGAAAAGGCCATCATACAATGATATGTGCAAGTGGATAGTTGAAAGCTGGGATGCAGTTATTACCACATGTGTCAGAAACGGTTTCCTGAAAGCACTAGGTGATTCCATGATGTCTGAAGACCAAGAATTTGTAGAAGATAAAGATTGTACTTCTGAAATTGATAAACAAGATGTACCAACTGAAACATTATCTTGTATTGATTCTTTTTTTATCGATTCTGATGATGAACTTCATGGTTTTGAATAATTTAATTTAATATTCAATATATCTTTTAAAATTTTATTTGATTCCAGATTTGTTTGTTTGATTTAACTAACAAAAAAATGTTGACTGACTATAGTTAAGAACACTTTTTAGTAATGAATTTCGTTTTATAGATTGCTGCAAAGAGAGACTATCAGTGTACTAGTGTAATGCCTGTTGAAATATCAATGGAAGAATTATAGATAGGTTGATTATTAATATTTGCATTTAAAATAATTAATAGCACACTATTACATAAGAAATATTTCGTCATATACTACATTTCTAGTGAATATTCTGTTGTCGTTTAGTAAATGCCTTTGGTTTTTATTTTCGGCTATAAATTTCTGATATTCTTCTCCCACCTTGTTCTCATCAATGCTACATATAATTGTCGGTGTGCAAAGACAGGGAAATAATTATATGTATATATATATAACGTAGGGAAAATAATTAAATTTCGTGCACTTAACGTTATGATTGTTTTAAAATTGTGCTCTGTACTTATGAAGAAAGAAAGCTTACTCAAATCCTCAACAATGTTCTCTGTCATTATGTAAATAAAACTCTTTAAAACATTTAAATTAAAAACTATCTAATTAATCAATCAGAAGAATAATTTCTTTGAAAACTATCTGAACAAAAACAAATCATCAATTTATTTCAACATTGTAAACTGTTAGCACACCAAACTTACCTAAATATTATCTTTCAAATGCTTTAATTTGCTTAAAAATGTAATTTTCAGTGAAGAATTTATCGAAGAAAAATTGATTTTAAATCTGTTCTGAATAAAGTTGGCTTTGCGTACTAATACAGACGATATATTAAAGTGAGGATTTCAAAACAATTATCACAAAATATTACTACTTTTATTCTAAACAAATCTAAATAAAATATTAGATTTACCGATACGTAAATCAAACTCCGATGAAAAGTTATAACAATGAAACTCGGTCGTAATGTAAACAATAAAGTACTGATTTAGGCCACTACTAATTAATCAATCAGCGGAATAATTTCTAGACGATATATTAAAGTGAGGATTTAGGTATGATATTTACATTAACAAATAAATGTGCCACTCAATTATTAACAACTACCAAAAATGTATTGTGATAGAATGCGTTCAGTATTAGCTAACTGACAAAACATATTTTCAAGTGGTCTAATTAAATTTCGCTGTTGGCCATCTTGCATTTCTTACAGATCTGCATTTTTATTATAATAAATTTCTATTAGAAATTGACTTCATTTGTATAGTATGGAAAAATTAGTATTTTAATTATGCCGTAAAACTGCAGTAAATCTTTTTTGAACCGGAAAATTATTTTTAAGTTATGAAATATTTTTAATCACTGTCCAATTACAAAGTACGTTCATAAACGCTTTAAATAAATGAGACGAATTGTCGTGAATTTGACATACAATTACGAAAAGCATAATAACACTTAAGGTACAAAAATTTGTATTCGCTTTAAAACATTCATTTTTTTCCTTTGTATAATGCGCATAACCATTTTTGCTAGATTTTGAAAATTTTTGTATAGATTACGCGTGCGTTATCTACCGGAAAATACGGTAATTGAAACTCAATATTCCTCATAGTTGGCAATACATAGGGGGTGGCCAAATTATTCATTGCCCATATATGTAAGAATTGCAGCACTGGTCCTGGTTGTGCGAACATATGGCCATATTTCTCTCTTAATGTTTGATTTTCTTCCGTCAATGTGTTGTAGGCATGATGTTCCTCTGTGGAACTGCAAACAAAAGCTTCCCTGAATTTTACATATGAGTTAGAGATTCAGAACCTTCCAGATGACTGAGAACAAGGCCACCGAGAGGGTGGGGATACCAGAGACAAATCCCTGGGGCCCAGGCCTCTGAGGGGCCCGGTATTAGGATCGGTCATACGGTTTTCCTATCGCAATACGCGGGTGCAAGGCATGCCGGCATCCAATACCAACGGCTGGTGTTTTCTCCATTTCCCATTTCCATTTCTTAGGTTTGGATTTGGGTTTTTCCAGCTCAACCCATTGCTTTGATATCACCCCTTAGCACCCTGAAACTCCTCCCCACTTCTCTCATTTTTCTCCCCTTCGGGAAATTCCGTCTTTGGGCTCGAGGTCCGGACCCACAAGCACTCGGAGTGTTGTCGTACGGTCTGTTCTAATGAACAATATTGTTTACTCCCAATTTTTTTTAGAGATATGGTAGCCTTTCTTTATTGACCATATTTTATAATGTTGAACTTGGAATATTTAAGTACATTTAATATCGCATATAAGGCTGACACCACGATAATTTCCATTGAATTAAACTTTACTAAAAGCGTATAAATAAATAACTTACTTCATTGAATTGTACAATTACGAAATCACGACCATTCAATAACAAACTTAATGTTACGCTATTATAATTTATACATATATATTATGAAGGAAAAAGTTAGGATGTTGGTAAAAAATCAGGAGGAATCTAGAAAAATGCCTAGAACGCAAATGCGGAACGATTATGATGGGAAACTCTCCTTTGGAGGGTGGATTATCAGTATGACCCCTATAAATGTAAATTTTACGAGAATTTATTAGTTAAAGTACTATAGGGACATCTGGCGATCCATATTCATTTTCATACTAATTGTAAGATCTACTCTCATGTAATTCGTACTTTTGGACTCTGTTGCAGCGCAAGATACACAGTTACTTAAAAATGTCATGGAGGACCTCACAATGCAGTGTAGGAAATACCAATTCAAATGTGGTCATCTGTTATGACAAGTACCGATTTTTTTTACGCGTTGCTTTTTTGGTACTAAAATACATTTTAGGTGTTAATTTGGAAAACCAAATTTAAAAACCATGACATGTAATTTCGCAAAAATTTAGTGATAAAAAACCTACACTTATCGACGGCAATTAAATTTCGTCGAATATTTGATTTTTATAAATTCGCTGTTTATCGACATTAACTGAATCATACCAAGTCTAATTATGATGTGATACATATAGTATCAACATATATTTTATACGTAATTTTGATAAAAAATTTTAATTGGATGGAATTTGACAATTTCTGCTTATAATACTGGGACCCAATACCGTAGAGAAGGGGGGAGGGGGAGTCGGCTGTCCTGGGCCTTCCGAGTGGCCCGGTTCCCTTTTTGAGCTTAAAACAAAGAAAAGGGGCCTGGCGATGGGATATCCCCCAGGGCGGCCCTGACTGGGAAATTTAAATAATTTCTAACATTTGCAGAAATATTTTTATGCATTATTTTATAAACGTTGCGTTCTCAGAAAACTCGTCACAGGGTCATCAAAGTCCGCTCCAAATGTATTTTATTATATTCTTCTTCTGTACTGGGTTTCAATATCATCATGTTCCTGTTTTTCCTGGTACAACCATTTCACCTTATAGTGACACTAGAAGTTAAGAAAATAACCCATTTGTCCTTCCACATAGCATATGTGAATGAGGAATGAAATAGTATTTCTTAGAACCTTCATATGTATGTTATTTGGAAGACCTACTTAGTTATCACTAACTGTGCCTAAAGCATTGGTTATCCTTGTATGTAGCTTCAAAAATATTTTCGAGAACTGTTCCTAATAACGAGGTGAACATGTTAAGACTTGTATATTGTACAAATTTTATTTCTTTTATTGTTATTTTCATCATTATTGTGTTAACCTTAGTACAGGAGGCCCATGCTATTTGCAGAGGTTATGTTCCTGAAAGCAGTGCAGATTGCAAAACTGTATATACCAATATGAAGGAGATATCAAATGAGGGGTTTTGGTTCCTGACTCTTATTACATATTATCAAATTGATAAATATATAAATTTATTACAAAAAGTCATAGTAACTATTCATAAAACATGTTTATTGATGAAGTGTTGCTATTAGTAATTAAAATACCCTCTTAAGAAATATATTAGCGCTTTTAAGAAATAGGAAAAAATGTATACTTCTAGGGTCTAGTTGTGCTGGTGGCTTCGTTCTGCTTGTTTTGTTTGTATTTTTTCCTAGAGCGTCTGTGGAATTAACACCATCTGATTTAATCCCAATATATATATGGTATTTTACCATGTATACTTTTCTTCTGGGCAAAAAATAGTTCCTTTATAACTTGCAAATAATTAAAATATCTGCATTACATGATTAGCTGAGTGCCAGCATACTGTGATTGTACAACACAAGAAAGACATGTTGTCTCAGTCAAAAAGGAGTGATGTTTCATAATCTAAATTTGTTCAGAATTTAGAGGCAAACAAAATATTCCTAAATTACAGAAAGTGGCTATTTGGTTTTAATTTCTTAGTTATAGTTGCTGAATGACTTCAGTAATGCATATGGAAAAAGGTATAAAGAAGTTTTATAAGTACACACTTGCACAACTTATGTTGTATTCCAACATTGTAAAGGCTTATCAAATGATATTTCTTTTAAAAAATTTCATGTAACTTTTACAGTCTTAAGTTTCCATTGCAGGAATTACTCCTTACATATATTATGGCAAATGATTATATAAAATTGAAAGTATAACCTGTTGCAACAACAGGATAATTTAAAAAGTAATTTATATATTACTTTGCAATAATAGTAATATGCATATATATTTTTGCCATTAGACAACATGTTTCTTGTGAAAAGAATATTACTGTGAAATCTCTTATTGAGATAAAGTTTTTATAGTGAAGTTTTCAGGTGGCCTTATTATTTTCTTATGCTGTATTGACCCAACAGATTCCACTCGAAAGAATTTATGAAATGGCCACTGTGGCTGTCTATCGTATCCTGTGCAGAACAATTGATGTATTCGATCAAAAGAAAGGAAATTAGGGATATAGTTTTTCTAAAAAAAACTCATAATTAATATCCTAAATTGATTCATTTACTGCTTTTGGATTTTGCATAAAGCATGGACTTCATACTGAGAATGTCAGGAAAAGACATTCAGAAATCTAAAGACAATGAAAATTAATTGGTATTATGTCATTTGGATTCAGTCTTTTGTGGTATATCATGCATTCCCATGCTTTAAAATTACCATAACACGTATTTTTAAATATCTTAGAATGCACTATTTTAAGAAGTCTGGAATTTTTAGCAAATGTGAACAGACAAGCAAAATTATAGATTGATATTGTCTATGGGGTATTTTGACGTCTTCTTATGTTAAGAGCAGCTGAGTCGAACATTTTGTTTTTCAAGAGAGAAAGGTTAGGATGATTGATATTCTTCTGTTTATGACATAATTTTTACTCTTTGTCATATTTAAGGCAATACAATATAATGGTTTTATTGATGAATTCCCAAACTTTGTTTTATTATTATTTATTATACTATTATTATATTATTTATTGTACTAGGTCATTTTTAGGGAAAATATAATTAACCATTAAAACTTTGTTCTCAGGACCAAAACCAAAGGCTAAAAATTTTGAAGCTAATACTTGGTAAGGAACCAGTTGCAGATGAAGTAGATTATAAGCATTTGGCTTCCCAAACAGATGGATTCTCAGGGTCTGATCTGAGGGAATTGTGTCGTAATGCATCACTATACAGGGTTCGTGATTTCAACAGGACAGCATCTTTACAAGGGTATGGGTATAATTTATTCTGATAAGTCATATTTTGACTTCTGTAAATATGTTTGGTAAGGACAAATGGAATTGCTTGAGTTTAATTTGTACTTCATTTCTCCATTCTTTCCTAGTGTTTTGGAGGATGAGTTTCAGGATGCTCTGCGTCCAATCACAATGGAAGATTTGGTATTCTCCATTACCAAATTTAAAGAATCCAAATTCTTTAATGGAGCAGGAATTGATGGTTGATGAGGGGAGCTAATAGCATTTAACTTGTATTTCACTTGGACTAAGGACAAAGTGCAAGTGAAGTACAAGTGAATATTTCCAAGTTTATAATAGTAATTTATTTGTACGTAAAAATTCATTGTATTACAAAGTTTAATATTGTTTAATATAAAAGACTCAGACTGAACAATTTTCACTTGTAATGTTGAACGGTGTGTAAAATTTTAAATGATTTTTTTAATGTCTTAAATCCTATTTTCTGCTATTAAAATGAGTGACCATCATGTAAGGTGTGCGGAAAACATGATTGGTTTAAATGAAGCATCTGTGAGTATTTTTTTCGTGTCCTGGGAGTCACCAAGCTTGCACAAATAAAATTTAGGACCAACTGTAAGTAAATTGATTTACTGTAACCAGAATTTAATTTTTCAAATTGAGTCGGAAGTAATTTTCCTGAGAAGTACTTTCTTGTAATGCAATAAATTGGAAGTGCCAGTTTAACTATTATTACTTTCTCCATATGTAGCAATGGGAAAGTATTGTGATCATGAAAAAAATCGACTTTGCGATTTCAACGGAAATACGTTTTGAGGTCCCTAGAACATGTTTAGACTATTTTCGGAATGTCTATGTGTGTGTATGTGATTGTGGGCGCTCTAACTCAAAAAGTACTTGCCATATCGTTACCAAACTTCATATATAACACTTTAGCATGAGCACAAAGAACTGATTAGTTTTTGGACAAATACTGGTTAACCGGAAGTCGAGGTTTATTCAAAACCCGATTCGGTTTTTGCGATATTTCTCCATTAAAACATCATTATTGTATATACAATTCTATACAAATGTTATAGAGAATGTAATTTCCTACAACTTACATTTGAAACAATTTTCCAAAGCAGTTATTGTTTAGGAATTATTTATAAATAATTGGTTTTTTTGGTTTCCGTCAAATATCTCCTTAAAAACATCGTTATTGGTAATCTTCGTGAGGACCAAAGTTGTAGAGAAAAATATTTCTTCCAACTTTTGTTTGAAACAAATTTTCGTAGAACCATCCATTTCGGAGATATTCAACTTTTTCGTAATTTCCAGTATACAGCGCCACCACCATGTAGCGGTGAATTCTGTAAACATATTCAAAATATGATTTACGGCAATAAGGACGACTGTATTCTTTTACGATACGAAATGATAATTTTGCCTCATAATGCTATTCATAATAATTGAAATATCTATACCCCAAATATGGAGAAAGTCATGTGTTGGCCACATCAGATTTTTGATTTTAAGATAATGTCTCAATATGAACATTAACTGCATTTTAACAGCGATTCCTATAAAATGTAGCATCTAGTTGCACCTTTCTTGTTACCATTACTTAATCCAATTGAAAGCCACAGTAGGTTTATAGGCTGATATTTACAAGCTGATTAATCGTTAAGAAATGTAAAATTTTACTACTAAGAATTTTTCTACTAGTTAGATGTTTAAAGGAGTAAAATACATTTATTTGTGAAATATATTTAAGAAAAATGTCAGTATAGTTTCATCCAGTTATGTTGAACAGGAAAATTGTAGTTCAAATTTTCTTAGATTATTTTTTCTGTTTACTTTTGGTATATTACCTCAAAATTGTTTAGTCTAGAGAAATTAAGAATGGCACACTGAGTAGAAAATTCTGTTGTCTTTTCATAGGATAAGTGAAACATATTGTCAACAGAAAATAGTTGTTGGACTAGCATTAATTTCTTAACGCTTTTCAGGTACTTAGTTTGTAGAACGGTTTGACTGAAATGTAGAGATGGTATATGTTCTATATTTACAAACATTTCTGCCCATCCACTATTGATATTAGTAAAAGCCAGGATTTTCAAACTTCTGCAGAACTCAAAGGTTCCATGAAGCTTGATGGGATGCTGTGAGAGATAGATGTCCTTTTTTTCGATCAAAAGCTTTGGTTTCTCTCTTTTTTGAGTTTGTCCTCTATTTTCAGTTCAATCTATTGAAATTACATTATTATGCTTTCAGTTTCTTTCTTCATTCAAAGATACTGAATTATTTCCACTATTAACCGTACCGAGTTGTTTCCTTATAGATGAAAACGAATTATTAACTAAAAATTTGTTTTTATATTTTCCTGCACCACATCACAAAGTACTGCAGAAATAATTTTCAACAAAGCTGGAATAAAATTAAAGTTGGGTGGTGTTACTTCAGTGGAGAAATCAAAACAGCTTCATGTTCAAAATCTTGTATCATAATTTAACCTTTAAATGCCATGCAGTACGTGTGTACCACAGTTGTACTCTGGTCTCTTGTATATACTGAGTTACTTCAAACTTTGTCTAATGCTCTCTAGGTAATGTTAGGATGTACAGGGATATCCCACTTTACCTACGCTCTCTCAAGGTACTTTCACTATAATGTATTGTAGCGACCTAGTAGTTGAATCACTCCCCACTAGGTGACACTAGGGGGGGGGGGGCTAGAGCAGAGAGAGAGGGAGAGAAAGTAAGGGGGTTTGGTTGCGAAAGGGTTGTGAAAAAAGTGTTGACGCGAAGTGTAAAAGGACGCTACATTTTTGGTGTCAGAAGTGGGATCCGTGCGCATCGGTGGATAAGAGATAGTTTTTAGTATTATTTGTTTTTGATTTAATGTAATTAGTAGTTAGGTAATAATGTTAGGGTATTATTTTAGGGTTTTAGTTACTTTTGATGAGAAGTGACGGTGATTGGCGACACGTGGGTGTAGTTATCGTTTGTGCATAGTTCGAGTTAGTTGCGATTAGATTAGTTTAGGCATAGTTTTAGTTTAATTTAGGGATTATTTGGTTTATTGTTTTGCATGTTTGTGCACTGGTGCGTGTGGTTGGAATAGCGCGTGGATTTTTCATGGACCTGCGATCCTGACGGAAAACGCACGCCACCGAAAATATGGAGGACGCTATTCGGGAGCTAGTGTCCAAGATGCGGGCACAAAGGCAGGCAAGGCTAGAGGAATTTTGGGGGGGTCATGCAGCCAGCTGTAGATCGATGGTCCGACCCAGTGTCGTCAGCCTGGTGAGCATTCCTTCGTTCACCGGAGGACCTGGGGAGGACGTCCACGCCTGGATTGAAACGATCGGGCGAATCTCCCAATTGGAATGCTGGGATCCTCACGACTGCTTAAGGGTAGTGCTTGGAAAAATTTCGGGTGCCGCTCAAAGTTGGCACCTCGTGCTAGGGGTAGGGGCGCCTGATTGGCCAACATCGGCCACGGCCATCAAGACTGCATTCGGGCAGCAGCTAACCCTGGAAGCATGGGCGAGGATGGTGGAGGCGCAGAGACAGCTTCTTGGTGAGGAGACATGGCACTACGTTTACGACAAGTTGGTGTTGTGTCATCAGTGCCCTATTGAACTACCGGATGCAGAGATCGTGGACAGGTTGGCGTGGGGTTTGTCTCGCACAGAGGTTGCGGCCGCTGTAATGGCAGGGAGGCCACAGACAATCGCTCTGTTTCTAGAGCAGCTTGAAGCAGTGGAGCGCGGATTCCTAGACCCCACCATTGGCATTGGCACCTTGCTGACAGCCAGTCTCGGCCCAACGTCAATCACCACCGGGATGCAGATGGAGACGCACACTGGCGGCGATCCGCGGGTTCAGCTGTGCGAAGCGGTAGAGAGGCTGTCGACCCGACTAGACGCCCGAGGGCCGTTCACGGGAAACGAGAGAGAGAGGCCGAAACTGCTACGCATGCGGCCGAGAGGGCCACAATGCCAGTGATTGTCCAGCTCGGCGGGAACCTGTCTGATTCCTGTGTCAACGGCCGGGGCATATGGCGAGGAACTGCCCGAGGTTCTATAATTTGGGAAACGGGGAGGCTGGCCCTGCGCCACGGGGCCAGTATTAATGGAAAACGCCCTATATGCCAATTTGCCCACCGTGACGGTGACGTTTCCTACGTGCAGCGGGGTGAAGGCCTTAGTGGACAGGTGGACAGTGGTGCTTCCGTCAGTGTAGTTGAGACTCGCCTAGCTTGCTCGCTCGGTCTGACGGTAGCATCTACCCATGAGGGATTACTGAGAGAGGTGGACGGCCGAACAATGAGGGCAAGGGGTCGAGTGGATGTTACAGTAGCAGTAGAAGGCAGTAAGGTGGAGATCCAAGGGATGCTGCTAATGGACTCCCCTCCCTTTCCTGTGATCCTCGGGGTGGATTGGATAATGGCTACCGGGGCGATGCTTTACAGCAGTTCCACCGGGGTGTGGGTGACATTAGATAAGGCTGTAGAAAGGGAAGTTGAGGACTATCCGCCGGATTCCGTGCCGTTCGGGGATGGGTGCGTGAAGGCAGCCTTCGGAGAGCTTTGTGCCATAGATGTGGAAGAGGATAACCCAAGGGAGGTGGAAGTCCTCTCCGTGGTGAGGGAAACTCACATCCTACCAGGGTGCTTGGCGTTCGTGACGGCTTGTGCAAAAACTCGGACTCCACAAACAGTGACGACTCGCACGATTCGTTGCGCCAAACCGGGGAAGGAATGGGTCAGTCCGGGGGCTGTGCTTACGGCCAATGATGGCTGGTTGTCCGTTCCCATTCTGAACGTGGGGCGGAAGCCACTTCGCTTCCAACCATCACAGAAAGTCATCACCTGCTACCTGGATGAAGTGGTGGGCCCCATCAAAGGCTCCCAACCTCAGCCAAGGGACATCATGGATCGTCACGCTTTCGAGGATGGTGGGGAGGTTTGGAATCTAGGGGACGAGCTGTCAACGGAGCAGCAAGGGGTGCATTAGGGAGCTGCTAGGTCATTACGCTGCCTGTTTTGCTTCTACTCCTGGTCGGATCCCGAGGACCGATCTCGCCCAGCATCGGATCGACCTCTTGATGGAGCACCCGATCCATCAGCCACCACGCCGTGTTTCACCTGGGGAGCGGGAAGTCATCTCCAACCAGGTCGGAGAGATGCTCTGTGATGGAATAATCGCACCATCGACTAGCCCGTGGTCGTCTGCGGTTGTCCTCGTACGGAAGAAATCCGGGGATATGCGCTTCTGCATCGACTATCGCCGGCTCAACGCGGTAACGAAGCACGACGTCTATCCTCTCTCACGTACGGAAGACATCCTCAACAGTTTAGGGGGGTTGGCGTACTTCTCCTCCCTTGATCTTGCCAGTGGGTAATGGCAGGTCGGCATCCACCCGGACCATCGCCAACAAACAGCTTTCGTAACCCCGGATGGCTTTTATAAGTTCAAAAGAATGCCGTTCAGACTTTCAGTTTGTCTTGTGAGATACACAGGACGCGAGCGGAGATGGCCTGGGAGCCACGTTGCTGCAGCGATGCGAGGGGGAAGAGTGTGCTGTGGCATACATCAGTCGGAGACTGACGGTAATGGGTAATGGCTCACCAGGAACTCACGGACGTCACCTATCACGTGAGTGATCTTCCAGGGCATTGCAACCGTCGCCGACAAGACTTTGGTGCGGTCCGCGTGTCCCAGCTGAAACCCTACCATGCCGGTTTCTGCAGTAGTGATTCCAACGGGGATGAGAGTGGGGACACAATTTCAGAAACTGACCCTGAGGTGTCCTCTAAGGATGTGGACTCCGAGGCTGGAGGGGTGGTCCGTACAAAACGTTTGGTGCGGAGGCCCACGAGATTGGATGACTGCCATACCCCTTCGCCAATTGTCCATCCCTCGAGGCAAGGGAATCTGTCAGGAGTGGCCGAGTGTAGCGACTTTGTAGTTGAATTACTCCCCGGTAGGTGACACTAAGGGGGGGGGGCTAGAGCAGAGAGAGTGAGAGGGAGAGAAAGTAAGGGGGTTTGGTGCACAACGGGTTGTGAAAAAAGTGTTGACGCGAAGTGTAGAAGGACGCTACAGTATTTATAACATTGATACCTAAACTCCCATAGAATGTATGTACAGGACGCCAACTTCACTATAACGTATACCAAAGCTAAGTCAAATTTTGGCAAATCAGAGGTTGTGTACATACTGTGCACTCTAGAATATTCTGTTTACAATGCATAGTCTTTCAGTATTCAGTTGGGTTCAGATCGAATTGTGATTTATAAATATATTTGACATTTTAATCATACTCGCCCAGTCAAAACACACCCACCAAACACACAAGGCTAATACCTGTCTAAGAAAGCTTTTTCTTTGTCCAATTGAAGTTGGAATGAAGCATTGTAAGGAATCAGGACATGAAAATGAACAGATGAGGCAAGATAACTTCCAAGGCAACTACAAGGAATTTTGATCATCCGTTAGTTTTGGTCCCTTATTATATAGTGAAAATATATCTTTTGGCAAAACTTATTGCGCAGCATAATTTATCACTAATTCTTTAAAAGGCCATTTTTGAACCTTTTCTGATTGATAGTTTAGGTTAGTGTTTCCCAAAGTTCGAATACGGGTTAACAATAAGCCAATAAAAATTATGTTGAAGATCTTGTTTTTACTGTTGTACTATTTTTCAATGACCATGCTAAAGTAGTGGGGTGGAACACTCAATGTGTCAGTCGCTAGCATTTTTTTGCATTGATAACAAAAAGTCACATTTAATTATAAACATAATAGAAAAATACTTCATAGATGTCATTGATGTTCATTAGTAATTATTTTTTGAAGTTTCCAAATCGCATTTGAAGTCGGTTTTATAGGTTGGGGGACCTTGAAAATTTTTATTCACATCAAGGGGGCCTTAGACTAAAAGAGTGAGAACCACTGCACTACAGCTTTGATATCATGACTGCCATTGCTAAACATTTCCCCATAAATTTAGTGAATCCATTTGTGATAATAAAATTGTGAATTTTAGTGTTTATATTTTTTCCAAATATGGAGAATGTCTACCGGCTTACTGTATAAATATTTTTTAGACATGACCTGTATTTTAAATGCCTCCAATCTGCAAATAACATTTTAAATGTTTTACAGCACAAAAAATTGGCATGAAGCATATTGCTAAAACAATACATGTAGCAAGTTAAGGAAAGTTAGATTTGGATCCGAGTTTGTATTCACCCAAGCATAAGAAAAATAATGAATATTTTGTTGTTAAAGCATAAAGGAGGATGAAATTATTTCTGCTTCTGAGGACATTTCCATACAGTTATCACCTGAGTTATTAATTAATTCATCTCACCGTAGTCTCCGACCTTTTTTAATTATGAGTTATTGGTGAACAAATTGCACAAACAAGCTACATGCTGATTCTAAGATCGCTATTAAAATATCATCGGCTAGAACTGAATCAGAAGAAATCATTAACAAAATTCTCACCTCACATGCACTACAATAAAAAGTAAACTCGATAGTGATATAATATACATAGGTGTCTACTGATAGTAGTAATCATTTGTCAAAGCTTTTTCCAATAGTCAACATAATACTTAAATCCTGTTGAAAGAATCCCAGAAGCTAGCTGAAGTGAAATCTGTTTCAAATGAATTGGCAGAGACAGTGATTCGACCAAGGACTTAACTAGACTCCCAACTGTGGGATGGCCAAGATTTCAAAATATTTGGAGTGGTACAATAAAATTTAGAAAAGATACGAAAAATGTTTTAACTAATTTTTACTGTTAGTCACAGAAATGTAATTTTTTATTAAGAACAATAACAAAGTACCTTATTAGTTAATATTTTAAAATATAAATATTCAGCTACATGCCCTTCGCTAGTTGCATCCCTAGTGTGTACAAGAAGTTGGGAAGTGAATATTGGCACCAATTTCAGCAGCATACAGAAATGAAAACGTTTTTGCGCTCTAATTCAATTCTTGGGCAGTTAATTGAAAATGGGTGCCCTATCCTAAATAATCATATTTAAAATGAGACTGATTTCTGGCAAGTTAACAATGAATCCTAATATTTGAAATCAATGGTACTATATCGGTTTGTGAAATGTTAAGTAACAGAATTAGCAACGTTTTCAATAGGTATTTAAAATGAGCATGTAGGCCTTCTCAAAGAATGCGTTGCTTTTAAGAAATTTATGAAAATGCCTTAGAATGTCTACAACTACAAATCAATTTGTAGACAGTGAAGTTTTAAGTTGTTGGAATAAAAACAGAAATTTCACATTGGATTTTGTTTGAATCAATTGAAATCCTTTCAACAAGGCTAGACATTATGTAAAAAGTTTGAGGATAAGTTAGCAAATGAAAAATGGTTTGATGTCTTCCAGTCGGTATATAACTCGGAACTGAGGTCATGAAAAATTATTTGCAATTTCAGCGCGTAATTCAAAAGTTGCGCGTATTTGTAGCTTAATGAATGATCAATGGACTGATGTAAGAAATAATTTGATGTTGAATCGGTTCAAGGCCTTTTAATAACTAAATATAACTTGAAACATTTGTCGTATGCGGAGTTCTATGGCCACAATTAATGACAATAAAGTGAACAAATTGAGCAGCTCTGAAAAATAATTTTTTAACACTTCCATGTAATTGAAATGTTGTTTTTGAGAAGGAACGGTTAGAGCATGTAGAATATCTTGTACCTACATGTGATAAAATCTTCAAGAATTAACAAAACCTGTAAATGCCAAATAAAATTCTTTTTAACACCTAATGTCCCATTTTGACCTATTTGTAAAAAGCAGTATTCTCTTTCCATGAAGCCAAAATCTTCTCACACAAGAGACTGATAACAATTTGCTTTACATCCTCCTAAGCACCACCTCTTAATTTGGGTTCCGGGAAAAAACACAATTATACGGCATCCGTGACTTAAGAAATGTCATAAATTCCTTATGTAAGCGATAAAACGGCACTGGGTCTTTATACTCAATTCAATGTACGCAAACTAAGCACAGGAAACAAATATTTGATGATACTGAAGATGCATATCGTACGAGACTTTTTACAGTAATGCTTTTCATATTCTTTTAAAAATTAATCGGTATTAATAACATGCTTTTCATTCAGATGCTGATAAACGTGCATACACAAAATGTCAATCTTACATGTTCACAAATGTCAGTACATTTGGGCTCAAGCCTAAAAATAGCGATAAATTGCTATAGAATTGTACTTGATAAATCTCTACTATATCTGATATTTCGTAAATAATCCCAACACGATTAAAATCAACCACGTAAAAACCACGAGACAATTGACCGCTGAATAATCGCTAACTCCGCCACCAGAGCGCAGTGTCCACACCTATGAAACAAGTAATTTATTCTTCTGTTTTGTAACCATTGCTAAGATTGCTAAGCTGCTGAGCAACGGTTGAGCGTTATAGCATTAGTTATACACACGGTAGAATCGTTTTGGAATGTGAGACGCCATTTCTCCGTAGTCGCAGTATTATTGGAGTATTGTGACGGAATGTCACAATATACCGTATATTTTGCATGTCCTGCTGATGCCGTTGATGTTTATTGATTTATTAAAATAGTGTTCATGGGAACCCTGGCTAACCTGAGAGTGTGCAGACGATATACCATGAACGTGACAGATTGATCGTTTTCTGCCCCGGATGATTACAATTGTGTAGAAGCCTTCCTTCCTCAGTACATTAGTTTATAACCGTGATTGTCCAGACGCATCGTTTTTCACGGTATTACGTTGACAGGTCATTTGGGATACTATGTCATATTCTAGGGCGTAGGGTGCTGTTATTTTTTATGGGTGTATGCTTGTCCTGTCGGAAGTCAAGGCTGAGCAGTGAAAAGTCGGAGCAAATTTCTGCTTCAGCTACGCCACTCCATGTGTCTGTCGAGGAGCAAGAAGAGCCAACACTTGGTCCATCATTTGAGGACCAAGACTCGGGTTATAGCAGAATGGCAAATACGATATCAAATATGAAGATGACCAATCCCATCAAGGGACTCGTCAGTAAACGACGGAAACGCTACACACAGGATGGTTTTAATTTAGATTTAACATGTATCCTTTTAAATAAGTGTAATTTCATTGAAAAAGTATTGTGTAACAGTTGTGAGCCTTCCATTCCGCATAACCAACTTACTCCCGTAACAACTCAGATCACATCGCTGTGTAAAATGAGAAATACGTTTTCGACAGAAGTTTGAAATGTTTGTTGTGTATATGTTTGCACTCACTGATACTTAATTCAAGGATTGGAATTTTCCTTAGTGAGTTTATTATAATTTGAAATTTTTGTTCAGAATGTGTCATTTTCTTGTAATTAGTGAACAGCATCCCATATCTACGGTCATAAACTTGTGTTAATCCTTGATTCACACTCAAGATATCAGGGAAAATGTGATAGCCATGGGTTTTCCTGCCGAGAAGTTAGAAGGAGTGTATAGAAATCATATTGATGATGTGGTAAAGTTCCTTGAAGCAAAACATAAAGACCATTATAAAATATATAACTTGTGAGTAAAGAAGAATTTCATCCTTAAGTGTTACGATATGTTTTGAAAGTTATTCTCGTTGTTGTTATGGAACCGAAGATGTCGACCTCATTGTATGTTCTATAAATTTACCACAGGTGTTCGGAAAGGTCATACGATATAACTAAATTTAAAAAAAGGGTTGCAAGCTATCCTTTTGATGATCACAACCCTCCTAAAATAGATGTGATAAAGCCTTTTTGTGCGGATGTACATGAATGGTTATCCCAGGACAGCAGAAATGTTGCAGCAGTACACTGTAAAGCTGGAAAGGTACGATTATCAGTTATATTATCATCTTCTGCTATAGCTATGTGTACACAATTTTAACCCCATCATACCAAAGAAATGTTTCAAATGCAAGAACTTTCATTTATAGGGTAGGACTGGTGTAATGATCTGCTGTTATATGCTGCATGGGAAGCAATTTCTTACAGCTGAAGAAGCATTAAATTTCTATGGGCAAATGAGAACCCACGATCGTAAAGTAAGAACATTTTTCGATTTTAATCGTTACCATACTTAAATAAAAGCGTGATAATCACTGTGTTTGTTATTTTAGGGAGTAACCATACCTAGCCAGAGACGATATGTTGGTTACTATGCAACACTTATACAGAAAAACTTGAACTATTCTCCAGTGACTCTTCTAATCCGAGAAATTCTTCTAGAACCTTTACCAGCATTTAATGGAGGGCAAGGCTGTAAGAGTGCTGTATATTGTGCAAATTTGTCTTCATTTGAGTTTTAATGAAATAGTAATTGAGTATGTTACTTTGAATGCAGGCCTACAGTGTGTTATTTCCGGGTCCGCCTCAAAGATGTACACGTCTTTGGCGTATGATGTGAAAAAGGGTAGTCCGTCCATTCACATCATAATTGACAAGTCTATTCAACTATGTGGTGATATTAAAGTGGAATTTTTCAATAAGCCGAAAATGATGAGAAAGGTGAGTAATGCATTATTTACTATTCTACTAGCATTGCAGGGATTGAAATGTTTCTCATGTAACTGATGTAAATGAGATAGAAAATTCTACATCTCGTTGAGGGAATGATATTCACTTTTGATTTTGAAGATTAATGTTACTATGATTTGGTCATCTGAGTAAAAAATTTATTTTAATTTAACATGAGTGCAAATAGATTTGTTGCTTTTAGTTATCAAAGTAGAAGTTATTGTGCCATTAAACTATACCTATTATAGGTGTTGGTTATCATTGATATCTTTTCCTGATAGCTGTATGCCACTTAAGTAGAGACTTAAGGAAACAATATTATGTCATGATATTGGCTACATTATTGTAAATGAAAATTAAAACACCTTATACACAAAATATTTTGTTGTGTAAGGTGTTTTAATTTTCATTTTCAATTGTTATTCACACCAAAGTCACTTCACATTAATACTCTTATATACATCATTCTAGTGTGACATTGGCGGATATAAAATCGTTTTTTGTAGACTGTCATTTTGGTTCACATCAGGAATATCCAAAGCAAGAATATAAATTATTTTGCAAAAACTAATGGTGATAAAATTAAAAGATAGGAATTTTAGCTAGAAGTCTTTAACCTAATCAAATGTTATATTTGGTACTTTTCATCAAATCTTAGCTTAGGAATTACTTTGATACTGTTGGTATAATTCTGCAACTGTACTTCATTTGCTTTTAGTTTATAGATTATTACGGTATGTTTCATCAAGGATGTATTAATAAATGTCACTTAACTTTTTAAGGTTTCATATTTGTTTTTCTGTCATATAGTGCTTAGAGAATGATTTAATCTGTAATGAGGAAAATTAAGTTTTTAATTAATTGTTACTATAAATTTACATTTATTAATTTCAATTTTTTATATTTTTTGTTTTACAGTACTAGGTGGTAACCATTAGAAAAAGCTAATATACAGTTATACAATTCAGTGGTATAGGGAATAACTTAATATTTATTTCAATATTATATTACACACATAACCTATTAGTTTTCAACATTATTGGCTTTTAGCAGCAATGATAATTAAATATATATCGTCTCTTATATGGTATTGTATTGTGGGGTCTAAATGAGTTTATTATATCTTGCACAGTAGGAATGAAGTAAATTCATTTATTCCACAGGCAAACAAATTTTTTAGGTCTGGTTGAATTCAACATAGAATGAGCTTTGTCCAAAAGTTTGTGTTAGTGAATTAACAAATGGACTACTTATAGAGAGTTAATATGACTTCAGATGAGTATTTTTTTAAATATTAACTCAAGAAAATTTCTTTGACTTTTCAAAAATTTGTTTAGAGATTTTCACAATTAAATTACTTTTCTGCCAACTACCACAGGCATATCTCAGTGGTGTTATTGTACTATACCTAGACTCTGTTGAAAATCTTAATAGTCCTGTTGTAACCCATACAAAGCATTGATAAAGTTAACAGTATAGCCCATTATACACCCACAGTCAAAATGTTGCATACCACAGGTGTCATTTTGCGAGTTTTTATGACCTAAATAGAATTATTATTATCAACTGTAATTTTTTCATAGGAAAAACTATTCCACTTTTGGTTCAACACTTTTTTCGTGAGCGAGGAGGCATCTCCTACTGAACGGGTTGAAGATGGAGGAGGTGATAGAGCCACAGGAAGTAAATCTGTGGATCGGTCAAGCCGAGCCATGAGCTGTGATGAACAATCAAGGGTTCCCTCACTTAGTATGAAACAAGCTAGGTATGTGTTTTGCATTTTTTCAGCTTACTTATTATCAATCGTTTTTGTAATCAATGATTGGTTTATTTTTTGCAGAAAAGTTCATTTGTTAAACCTAGTGCCGGGATTAATGTAGTAGCTAGACAATCCTCATTAATAAAGTAGACCTTATGAAGTGTATAGTATAGGAGATTTTTTGTATGAAGCATTAATAAAGTTTGTTTTAATAAATGAGTTGTTGAAAATCATAGTACAGTAGACCCTCCTACAGTGTGAATCCGCTCATACAATGTTTATAAAATAGGATCAAATGATATGTATAGAATGAGTGGGATTCCTTCATTTGCAGTTGTCATAGTTTGAGTTTGCTATTTATTCCATTTAGCCTTAAAACCCTATGGCACAGATTCCTATTACACTTGGGTTTCCAGGAACATATTTCCTGTGCTATAGGAGAATAGCATCTATTCTATTTGAAGAAATTCCTTTGTTAAAGAGTAAATAGGCTCCCGTTAATTATTGAGCTTACTTTATGGTCGGGATGTAGTTGATGTTTGGATAAGTCCAATAGCCAGGAAAAGGTTGGGAAAACAAAGTCACATTTAAGCAGCCATCACCATTGGTGATTAATAAATAGGAGATTAAGATCTCATTTTTCAATCTTTTAATGGCTATTGAAATAATACTTTTATGTAGAGTTTTTGTTTCAAAGTAAATTTCATCAAAGTTAAATTTTCTTTGGTAACTTGATGAAGTAAATGACTATTATTTTTTAAGATAATAAGTGATTACAGGTAAGGGAATGACTTATGTTTCCATGAAAATTGAGAAAATTGTTTACTTTAAATAAAGAGTGCTGGAAATTTGCTTAAACATTACTCAAGTATTATGTATTATTGTATATGATAAAGGTGATAATCGTCATCATTTTCAGCAGCTTCAGTTTAAGTACTAAGTTCTGCTGAAGCTTGTAAGTATTCAATTCTTATTTGTAAAACTAAGTATTTTTTAAAATTTTTAAGGATTAGATGGCTCTCTATATTTTAGTATAATTTTTATAGTTCTCATTTTTAACGAAAAGTTGTATACATTTTGAGGCAGACTTTGTAAATGACGTTTAAGTCTTGTAAATTTTTCAGAACCAGCTCTTTGATGAATCTAGATCCTGATATGAAGATGTTAGTTCTAAAACTTGACAAATCGGGTTTAGATGATGCACACAAGGATAAACAGAATAAAATCTTCAGCCCAGACTTTAAGGTTTGTATTTTAAAATTGTTTAATGTTATAATAGATAACATGTTTAATAGCTTTTTTGTTACAAATGCAGTGTTATTATTAATTTTTTATGAAAAGATTAATGAAAATTGTTTCTGTCAAGTTCCTGATTAAAAAAATCATTTTTATGAAATAATGTAAAATTTATTTTCTAATAGTATCACCAGAAAAATATAAGTAAATTCAATAATAATTCTTTCCAAATTTTTACTTTCTTTTACTTAATTATAGGTGCTTTTTATCTTCACAGTTGAAATAATTATTCAGTCTTGTAGGGTGAAGAAGGAAAATTTTCTTACTGTTCTCGTTTCTACAAGGGAATTATCAGTGCAGTATGTCATCATATTTGCATTGTGATGAACAAAATTCAAGATATTTTATAATAACAGACATCTTTATAAGAGGTTAGATTGAGAAATGCAAGTACTGTTTTCCATCTAATCCAGAATGTCTAGCATCAACTTTCATTGTAATGGTAGGTTTCATACCCATAATCTTATTATACAGAGGTAGAGGTCCTAGCAGATTAAGTGATATTGTAGAATCACAAAGATAAAAATTAATTTTTACTAGTCAAAACATTTTTCTGCAAAACTAGCTTTTTGGTGCATGATTTATGCACTATTTGAACTGTAATGGGGTAAGTTTAAATGTGATTTTCATTCAAACACTGCAGGACAATGTTCAAAATAAAGGGGAAAAAGTTACCACCAAAAGTAATATTAATCACAAGAGATGGAACGTGAGAAATACTTTGGGCCTAACACCTCAAGTAAATCTGAAGATTAAATTAGAGAGATCCATTACAAAAAAAAAGTACAATCACTTAGAATGAATGAGCCATAATAAAATACAATGCAGGAGCTAAGTCAGCCACTTGGCTAAGCTGTACGATTGAATATATGTTGCATTAGCCACAGCTTAAGGTTGATTAAGTGCCTTGTCCCTTGAAGATTTAAAATAATTTCAAATTTCATAAAATCTGTTTTGATTTTAGCTATAAGTACTTGTAATGGGAGTAATATTCTATCTACTGTTTATTTTACACGTACAATTTAGTTAGCATGCACCTGTGCTTTCATATATCTTTCAGTATTGCGAAAACTATAAACGGCATTTATATGCAGTCTTTTTCAAAATAATATTTCAGCTTTTATTAACATTTCATTCGCTGGATGTACCTACCTAAACCAAATAGGAAAAAAGTTTCTCGCAGGTCAACTTTTTCATGTCTTGACTAAAGATTTGAAATAAATTTTGTTTCATATATTTTTAAAAGACATTTCATTAAACTTTTAAAGTTTTGAGTTGTACAGTAATTCATAGTCATTATAGAATTTACATGGTGAAAATTGTCCTATTTTGTTCAGTAGAAACGGAGATATGATGTATCAGAATGTACACATAATAAAAAAATTAGAAAAGTTAAAAGTTTTTTAAAAGGCATTTGCTTTATCCAGTTTACCATGAAATTTACAAGAAAATATAACTTCAATGAATCATCTATATTGAATGTTTTTTACTAGCATTCACTTCAGACTAACTTCTTTAGAGTGACACAAGAATATTTCTCCTGCGACAACCCGAGCATAAGGGTATTATGCAAGTGCTTGCTCCGAAACTCTCTCGCTTACTATGCATCATCAGTGACTTATATTTGTAAACAGACCTTGGACACAAGTACAGATGTTTCTCCCTCTCTCTCATACTATACTGTCTCAAGATATGTTGAAGCAAGCACATGGCCCGGCCAAGAGCCGAACAATGGTTTTTATTCGGCTCTCTTCGTCTTATACCTCTCAACCTCTTGACTCATAAGATAAACCAAAGAGAAAGTGAAGTTTGTGGGCGGATAAGCAGTCTAGATCTTGTTACACTTTGCAGTAGCATTCATGTCGAGATACGGTTCCTCTCAGTATTGGTTAGGGGATTTGTAGAAGACTCGATTTCCCAATTCACGAAAAATTAATCACAAAATTTAATGCACATTAAGTGTAATAAAAATGACAAAAAATTGCAGAATGATGATAAATAGGTAGGCCAAAGGTTCCTCTTTTGAAATATATAAAGGTTACCCATATTTAAGAAAATTTACAGTGTCAAAAAAGTAAAGAAAGCTAGCGACCTCTGTGGTGTACACAGGACGACCGCATGTGGAATTTTTGTCCCATGTACCCAGTATGCAGGACGACTCTGAGAGGTTAAGATTCCAACTCTTCATTCTTTTTTTTAAATTTCATGAATTGGTTCGATAATTACATTCCTTATGTTTTGTGGATGTTGGTCATGTTATTTGGTTCTTTTAGGCAAATTATTAGAGTAAAGTAGTATTTGTATGGTTAATTCTTAAATAAAGAGGCATGGTGGTTGGGATGTTGTTGTAGTAAAAAAATTGCTAAATTATGACAACTAAAATGCTGTGCTCGTAGAGATCAAATTTGAAAGTATTTCCAAAGGAAAATGATAAATTATTTTATACAGGTCATTGACTTACAGGTGACCAGCCTCTTGTGGAATAATTTCAAGTAGCCCTCATTTAGTTTATTAATATTTTATCTCTGATAAGCATTTACGTGACAGAATCATAATTCTGACTTCCAAATATATTCATGAGTATAAGAAGCATTCTGAAACAATGCAGCCACATGCATCACAAAAAATATAAACTTTATTTAGTTATGCTAATAATGCAGTTATTTCTCTCTTTTTCATATGTTGCACTCTTAGCTAACAAAGCCCATGTTTATGGTAAGGTTAGAAACCATGGATGTAGGCATCAATGAATGTAATGGAGATATTTGTAAATGCTAAAAAAAAATTGTGATACAATCCCTAGTGAATAGAGAAAGCTGTAGAATGGTGTAGTATTATTGACTTTAACCATAACCTGGCTTATATTTAATATTTTATTGATTTAACAGGTATACGTGTACCTTCATCGAGTACCAGAGTCATCCAGCTGTATGGCAGGCCTTCCTGCTGACCCTCACCACCACACATGGCATGGAGGTCCACCTGCAGCCATTACTCATCATCCTCAACCTATAGCCTATACTGACCCTCCATCAGAATCGTCAGGTGCTGACACTAGTGATTCAGAAGAGGAGGAGGCTGGAGAAGAAGGGTGGGATTCAGGTAAGTTTTATTCAATATAATGCATTTAAAGCAAGAATTATAAGTTAAATTTAATGGAAATTATTTCATCCTTCAGTTGAAGATTTGGATAGTTACAAATGTTTTAAGCTTGAAAATGTTTGCATTGTATGGGATTTGCATGAAATGTGCTTGATTTAAAATGCACAGTAATTTTGCACCTTGATATATTGTTTTTATGTTTCAGTTTTATTGCATTTGGTTTTTAAACAGTTAGTAGGTAGAAGAACTTACCAATGCTATGTTTTTTAAGTTATGTATTCGTAATGGAATGAAGA
Source organism: Uropetala carovei (assembly GCA_036926305.1). Taxonomy (NCBI): domain Eukaryota; kingdom Metazoa; phylum Arthropoda; class Insecta; order Odonata; family Petaluridae; genus Uropetala; species Uropetala carovei. The sequence continues at coordinate 1,923,238 of JAXCHB010000041.1, read as the reverse complement.
GCCCTTTTATGTAGAACAGAGATTCTGAATGTGTGATTCACAAGATTTAGACTATCATGTAAGCATTTATGACTGTAACAGTACTTATGATTGTTTTGTGAATTGTCAAAGAAAATAACATTCCAAATACTGCAGTCATATGAAACAGTAAGATCCAAATCTGGAAAAGCATTATGAATATTTTCCTTATGTTTGTTCAGCATTGCTATAATTAGTTTCTCTTACTTTTCAGACTTTAAGTAAAATATAAACAATAAATACTCGATTCTTCTTTTATGCATGTGTAGTTCATTGAAATTCTGCTTACAAATTTCATAACATTGCTATATGTTGCTTTTTGACAACTTATATCTTTAGATTTTATATCACACTAATACCATATTACCAATTATTCTCATAATTATTAGAGAGTTATCTTTTGAATTTTCAAGTATTGGAACTGTTGTTTCTGTAATTTAGATTTTTTCTGTAATTGTGATTTATTAGATTGTAAAAATAATTGAGTATTTATGTTCATATCTAATTGTACCATAGTATGTTATGTATTTTGCAAGTAAAAAGTATTTGCTTGACATTATTGTATCTTCAATGATGTATTGTTGGTAATGTCATATATGATTATCAATCATTTTTTCATTTAGTTTAACTATTTGGAGATTTATTTAGTTTATACAGTACATCTTCATAAACATGCTATGCATTTCATCTTCTAGAAGATATTGATTAATTTTGAAGGAATTTCGTTTAGTAGTTTTGTGTGTGCATATCCACCAACACTATCACTAACTCAAAGCAGTAAATCTGTATTTCTAAAGAAGTATCTTTGTGTAATTAATTGTTTTATTAATTCCATGGCTTATTTTCAATGATAAAAGGAATGGCTATTTCTTTTGGAAAACTTTTTGCTAGACTAACCTTAAGTATTAATTGTATCCATTGGTATTTACAAGTCAAATTTTAACAAGAACCTCTGTATTAATCAAGAAACATTTTTATTGGTGTTTAGAGATGCATGGAAATAAATAGATTGACGTATTTTTCTCACAGTTTATCCATTTTCTTGAGTATCAAAAGTTGTAAAAAATGTTTTGTACAACTGAGAAAGGACATTCACTCTTTGCCTGTTTGTTATTCTGTACAGAAATCTTTACTGAGTAACAGACGTTAGCCATTTTAGGGGAACCCAGGGAGTTTGTGTTACAGGGCAGGTTACATTAAGTTTAGACAACTGTTGAAATGCTTAGACAAGGAAGCAGGCATACATCTTAAAATCAATTATAACATTGGATGTTGTCATGTAGGTCATACAAAAATTGTATAACACACACATATATAGGTATGTATCGTTCCATTTATTAGAGAACTTCTTTGTTTGAAATCCTCTTTTTACCTGAGTATATCTACCTATTTACAGAAAAAAATCTAAGGCTAGTAATGCCTACTCTTACAAAGGAAGGACCTGGACGTGGGGTCATGGATTTTGCTGATACTTCGTAGGTGCGTAGCACTAAACTCCAGGATCGCAGCCAACCCCCCTTTTGGGCATATATGAGCAGTAGTTTTTCTGTAAATTGCATTTATAGTTCGCAATTCTGTGGCGCACACGGTAATTACACGAACGACCGCATCGCTAGACATCAGCTGGCGTAACACAGCACTACAGAGTAGATATGAAAAATTCTGAAAACAAAACGGTGGAGTTGAAAAAAAAATTAAAAGGTGATTGCGGACACCAAGTAAAAATTCACCGCGAAAAAGCAGAACAGGAATGACAAAAACACTGAGGGAAAAAATGTGAACGAAACCGGACACGAACTCCGAACCTTCAGGTTTCTAGCCCAAGTCCGTAGTGCTGTGCTACGCTGGCTGATGTCTAGTGATGCGGTCATTTGTGTAATTACCATGCACATCACAGAATTGCAAACTTTAAACGCAATTTACAGAAAAACTATTCATATATGCCTAAAGGGAGGTTGGCTGTGATCCTGGAATCTAGCGCTATGCACCTATGAAGTTTCAGCAAAATCCATGACCAGGTCCTCCCCTTGTTAGCCCCATGAAAAACCTTCACAGTGTAAATGGAGTTTTTCAAATTTTCTTTCAATCTTTTGCAGCTTTATAAATTTGTTTCTGTTATACCAAACTTTCTTGCTCTGGCTTAATACTATAAAACATTGTTCCACATGAGGTTCTTTCACTCTGAGTATATGTAAAATGACTTTTCATGTGCCAGTACAGTCAGGCCTTGTTTAGCTCAACTTCGATATAGCATCTCAAGAAAAAATTTTATTTTTTAAATAAAAAAATCTAGTTCATAAATTGAAAGTTTGTAAATTGGGAGCAATTTTTCTATTTATATATAGTGTTAAAATGAAGGGCTACATGCCAAAAACATTTTTCATCCGAAATATGCTTGAAAATGAATTCACAGTGAAATTTATAAATTCTTTCAACAATTAAATTTTTTTAATAATTTACTGTATATCATGCTGTTTAAGTCATACTTTGAAGCTTTAAAAAAATTCTTAAAACTTAAAGTTGGCTTATACGCTGAATATAAAATGTGAACCTTAAAATACAGATGAATGACATCGATATTTACAAATACAGTTGATCTTTATGTGTAGATGATTGCCATTTTAATCAGCTGCTCCATTGTCTACATTTTATGACATTTATTTTAGAAGATTTAAAATAATTTATTTTAATACTTGATTTACTTGCGTAATCCATGCCCTCGTGTACCACGCGCACCCCTACTTTTGTGCCAGTTCAGAAGGAAAAAATTAATTCGTGCTGGAATAAGTTGACATCTACAGCAGTGGAAAATTAGAAAAATAAATCAAAAAACTGCAGGGATTCCTCATAGGTGTGTTCTCTCCTGCGTTAAAGGAGTGTCAGCGAACACAGATACCAGATGCCAACTTATTCCAGTAAAAGTATAGGTAGAAATTGATAGTAAACTTTTAATGACAGAACTGCTTAGTTTGAGTAACAATATTAAACTTAACACTCATTTAAAAAGTACATCTTTAGTATTATAAAAATATTACATAATCTCAGTATTGAAGATGCAGCAACGGCAGTATAAACCACACATTTAAACCCTGAACCATGGGTGGGGAACCTCCGGCCTGCATGCTGCATCCAGCCCCTGAGAGCGTTTTGGGTGGCCCTTGAAACAGTGATGAAAAAGTGATCTGTAAAATTGAACACATAAACTCATATTTTAAATCCAAATAATGGTAATAAAGCATTTAATACTGAAATGTTAATCCTAAATACGTAATTTAGAATTGATTTCCACTTATATGATATCTTATAATCTCTCAGTAACTTTGATTTAAACTAATCAGGTCTGCCAAAGCATTGTCAACATCCAGTGTGGCCCCCGAAGGATTTGCCACCACTTATACAGCCTGCCATGTGGAAAAGGTTCCCTACCCTTGCCCTAAACGTTTGCTTGGTCGTATAGATACACATATACTTCATAGAATTCTTCATCTTTTGCTAGTATAAACATAGATGCAAGCCTATTCCAGTAAATTTACTATCGAAACTTGCAATTTTTAAAACCTGGACAGAAATCTTAATGTATGACACACAGTCCCTTTTTTTTTACTGACATTTTAGGGGGAAAAGGTGTGTGAAGTACACGTGATCTTTTATTGAATTTCACCATCGTAGAGATCGATTGCGATCACTAGGTATAGTAAGTTTCAGTAGTATCGCTAACAGCTGACATCAGTCAAATTCTAGAAAGCTTTATTTAGTAGGTCAAGCTCTGCATGAATAAGTTTATTATTGGTTGAAATTAAAACACCTGTCACATGGAATGTTCAAGAAGAATAGTACGGACTCTAAACAATATTTATATATTTTTATTATTATGTTTATTTATGTGTTGTGGCAAAACTTGGTTTGTACAGGACCTTGATTTTTTTGAAACATTTCATGAGAAGTATTTTTAAGTGAAATAACTTAAACAATGAATACCGTATCTGCCCGAATACAAGCTGATGTTTTTTGTCAAGATTTATCATGAAAAAATCACCCCCCGGCTTAAATGCGAGTCCGAGGAAAATTTGGGTTATGGTTAAATCTGATGTCTCTCATTGCCTTCGCGTTCAAATGATAGTACTATATTTTTTGTAAAGTAAATATTTGACCTACGATGAATATATATAAAAACAACTTGGCGAGATCGCTTGCGTAAATTGACGGTTACGCAAAATGCGTTGACGGCTTTGAACGCTCAACTGTTTGAATTTCGGTAAAACTTGACATGGAACATGTATAATTATAAAAATGCAGTTTCTTAAGGCAATGTATATGCTAATTTCATTGGAAATAGACTTGGATGAAAGAATATCTTGGCGAGATCGCTTGCCTAAAGAGATGGTAACGCAAAATGCGTTGACGGATTTGAACGCTCAACTGTTTGAATTTCGGTAAAACTTTCCATGGAACGTGTACAATTATAAAAATGCAGTTTCTTAAGGCAATATATATGCTAATTTCATTGGAAATAGACTTGGATGAAAGAATATCTTGGCGAGATCGCTTGCCTAAAGAGATGGTAACGCAAAATGCGTTGACGGATTTGAACGCTCAACTGTTTGAATTTCGGTAAAACTTTCCATGGAACGTGTACAATTATAAAAATGCAGTTTCTTAAGGCAATATATATGCTAATTTCATTGGAAATAGACTTGGATGAAAGAATATCTTGGCGAGATCGCTTGCGTAAATAGACGATAACGCAAAATGCGTTGACGGATTTGAACGCTCAACTGTTTGAATTTCGGTAATACTTTACATGGACCGTGTATAATTATAAAAATGCAATGTCTTAAGGCAATGTAAATGCTAATTTCATTGGAAATAGACTTGGATGAAAAAATATCTTGGCAAGATCGCTGTTACTATATATGACCTTTTGTGAAAATGAAGATGAATAAAATTATTGTCACTGAATGTGGAACATTATTCAGCAACGCAAAATTATTAATTAGAGTAATATTTCAAAATGTCAACAACTAAACCATTTCCCCCACATTTCTTCGATCTCAAATAATGTATTCTAAGATGTGCATGAATGCCTGGCACACTTCAGCATAAAATCTACAAAATTTACGTTTTTGCCAAAAAAATTGTGGAAATTTTTGGGGGGTCGGCTTAAATCCGGGGTCGGCTTCTATTCGGGCAGATACGGTATATGACTAATCATGTATTTTCAAACTGAAAAACCGAGGTGGACTAATACACCATGCCACGATATATGGTATCTAATTTTTTGTCTTGGCATTATTTTTCACAAGTAGCAAAGGGTAGTGGTACAAGGGTGGATCCAAGCTCCATCCTTGGGGTTTAATCACGAATGAAAAAATAAACTATTTAAAAATGTCTTCAAAAACATACACATTTTAATATGTAAAACAGAAATAGATTGCATTTTGTGCGACAAAATGAATAAAGGTAGATCCCGATTTATGTTGCCCCGTTTTAAGAAGTTTCAAAGTTACGAAAGAAAAAATTTTATCCAGTATTTTGTTATACAAACCAAAACCCCAAAGTTACAAAAAACTTATTTTTCTGTTGCAAATCTCGTAAAGAAAACGAGTAAAAGAAGAAATATAATAATATTACTAATCAATAATAATTTAGTAATAACGATTGCAAAAGAAAAAGCTAGTTTAAAATACATGTAATTTAAAATAGATTAAATCATTATACTTTATAATCCTAGTTAAAACCCACAATCTCGATAGGATGAGCCGGCTGGGTTAGACTGGTAGGCAGTGCGCCTGCCTTCTAACCCAAAGGTCGCGGGTTCGAATCCCGCTTCGGGCATGGATGTTGTGATGTATGTTGATTTTCTCTAAGAGAATTTGGCGGTGCAAAATAACCTTAGCTGTTGACGCACCTAAAAACCTAATTACTACTACTCGATAGGATGAAATCACGAATGAATGGAATCACAAGTAGACGGAATCTCTAATGTATAAAATCTTGAAAATTAATACGTATGATGGCCCTTAACAACATAGTGTTACCTATTTTTCTTTATATTTTTGTTATCATTTCTGATATCATTTCTTATTTCGAGCTATGATTGAATAGTCCATACTAAATTCGCTTTCTTTGGAAGAAATCAGAATGCTTGCCCTCGCGAGTTTTTGTGCATCATATATGTTGTTGAAAATAGTGTGCAAAGGGACATTTTTCTTGCCTTCAGCTGATCATGGGAGCAGATAAAATGATATGCAGAGGAAATTTCGTGTTATAATAATTTTTTGTTTTAGTATCTGCATTTGTTTACAACAGTTGGCTGTTAAAAATAATAATAATAGTAAGAATAAGCGGCATCTACTCTACTGTAGAGGAACGTAACTTTCCTTATTTTAGTTATTTCTTCATGGAAAAAATTCTCTTGCTTAACGTATTTTCACTTACAGTCACGTTTTTAAGGAACACAACTATGACGCTATGCAACGGATACTTGTAATATTATATAGAAGTTAGGAAATAATAAATAATAATAATAAATGTTCTAAGAAACATATACAGTGTTATTTTACTATATTTAGAGGAAGATTTTTTTGCCATAAGAACATATCTTACCTTCTATAATGGGAGTGAATGAGAAATTATACCTAGATTTACAAAAGCTTTGTGAAGAACGTAACCCTTTTGTTACCTGTACAGTAAAAAAATTATCTTAAATACATTATTTTTTATTATTTTATTAATTATTTTGTGTCCTGAAATCCTGGGAGGGGAGTAGAAACCCTCTTTACACCTCTCTTGATCCTCTTTTGTAGTAGTTGAGTTTATAAGCTATAATTCTGAACCACCATTCTATGAAAAGGTAAATTTTTTTGTGCTCTAAAGTATGTACCGTATATTCCGCCGTATAATTCGACCCCCACTTTTTCACTTAAAAATACTTCTCATGAAATTGTTTTTGGAGAAAATCAAAGTCTTGTACAATTCAAGTTTTAACAAAACAGAAATAAACATAATAATAGTACATAAATACTGTTTATAGACAGTGCTATTCTTCTTGAGCGTTCTATATGACAAGTGTTTTAATTTCGACCAATAAGAAATTGTTATTCTCGGAGAGCTTTGACCCACTAAAAAAGTTTCCTATAATTCGATTGATGTCGGCTGCTAACGATTCAATCGAAACTTCCCCAAAATTCGACCAAATGCGGTAGAATAGTCGAGCGGTAGAATCTCGGGCGTCATCTGTACAGCACAGGTGATCGCTTTCGATCTCTATGATGGTGAAATTCAATAAAATATTACTTAAGGATAGTTTTCGTAATTGCTATTTTCCCCTTTTCAAACAGAAAATGATTTTTATTGAAATCGAGACTGCAGGGCATTTTACGAATTTCTCCACCATGTGTGGGATGAGGACTTAATAATTTGCTAACTGAATGGGGGACAGATGGTCACACTGATTGCAGTAAATTCCTAGAAATTAAAATTCCTTCATCATGGCTTCATTTGCAAAAAGAATGAAATACGAAGCTGGTTTCAAGTTAAACGTAGTGAAATTCGCCAAATCATCAAATAACTGTGCTGCAGCAAGGAAATTTGGTGTTAGTGAAAAGCTGGTGCGAGATTGGAGAAAGAACGAATCTACAATGATCAAGATGCCAAAGACAAAATGTCCAATGAGAGCCAGCAGCAGTCATTGGCCTGATATTGAGGAACATGTTTTGGAATGGGTGCTTGAAAATCGAAAGAATGGCTACATCGTCACCCGAAATGCAGTATGCATATATGCGCTTAAGTGGGCTAAATCAAATCCAGAACTAAACAAAGGATTCAAGGCAACAGCTAGTTGGTGTACCCGGTTTTTGAAAAGAAAATCACTGGTGTTGCGGCAGAAAACCAAGATTGCGCAGAAACTTCCTAAAGATCTCGATGACAAAATTACCAGTTTCCAGCAATTTGTAATTAGAATGCGGCAAACACGCGAGTACCCATTATATCACATCGGTAACATGGATGAAACGCCTATTAATTTTGATATGCCCAGCAACCGAACTATTGACTTAAAAGGTGCAAAAACTGTTATAATAAATACTACCAGGCATGAAAATACAAGATTCACGGTGGTGCTAGCCTGCTTGGCCGACGGAAGTTGAAATCAATGGTGATTTTCAAATGGAAAACTAAGCCAAAAATTAAGTTTCCCACGTGTGTTTTTGTTCATTTCCATGAAAAAGGATGGATGGATGAAGGTGGAATGAAGTTGTGGGTAGATAATGTTTGGAATAGGCGATCCGGTGGCTTACGTAAAGAGCGTAGCTTACTTGTTTGTGACATGTTCCGATCCCACATAACAAAAGACATCAAGAAGTGCTTCAAAATAAATAATATGGATATTGCTGTTATACCTGGGGGTGCAACGTCTCTACTTCAACCTTTGGACGTGTGCTTCAACAAGCCATTTAAGGATCACGTTCGTGCTGAATGGAATAAGTGGATGGTTGACGGAGAAAAAACTTTCACGAAAGGTGGAAATGTACGTGCAGCCCCGCTTAATGTTTTGTGTGAATGGATTATAAAATCGTGGAATGATGTTAAAGCAGAAACCATCATCAAGTATTTCAAAAAATGCGGAATATCGAATTCCATGGACGGGGAGGAAGATAATTTATTGTGGGAAGATGATAATGAACTCGAATCTTTAGCATCTGATACAGAGTGGGATCCTTACGAGGTTGACAGCACTGAAATTGCTCAAGATGAATTTCATAAACTCTTTGGGATGGATGAAGAATACGAGGAATTTTTTGGATTGTAAAATGTACAACCTATTTCCAAAAATGCAGTCGATTTTTTTACTTATTAATTCATAGGTTTCGTTTAAAAAAAGATCATTAAAGGCCAAATAGAAGGCAATAAAAACAAGTCTGAATTAGCCATAAAACCATACTGCCATCTATTGACAGTATTTCTATTTATCCTTCGTTTCTGTAATTGTAAATAGATCGTTTATATTTTTGAGATTTGAGTACCTAATAAAAAGAAAAAACTATGATTTGAATTTTTAATAACTATTAAAATTAATTATTTCAAATCTTATTAAATAAATGTCGGAAAATGTAAACAATGGAGCAGCTGATTCAAAATGGCGATCACCTACACTGAGAGATCAACAGTCTTCGTAAATATCGATGTTATTCATGAGCAGTTAAAGGTTCGCATTTTAATGTTCGGCGTATAAGTCAACTGTAAGTTTTAGGAAAATTTTTTTAAGCTTCAAAGGTCGACTTATACGCCGGAATATACGGTAATAATGATTTATGAGTTTTGATGAGTTTCTTTTCTGAAATATCACAGTTGTACTAGCAGTTTACTGTGAATTACAATAAAATCACTAAGATAAATATCAAGTAAGCATTTTCTATGCTAGCCTGATAAGAAAATACCTCAGTAGCAGTGCTGTAATTTTACAGAAAATATACTTGGATATACTCAGTGCTTGAAATGGAATGCTTGTATAATAGGTAATGGAATGGAAATTTTTATGAAACGGAATGCTTGTTATAAGGGACGGTATTTCTGAATGTCTGACGAAATGGAGCGGTATCATCGGTGCATGTGACGAGTCGGAGTGGCATTCCAGTGTGGTCTGGCTAATTCCAAGCACTGGATGTACTGTACTTCATTGTATATGTATGAATAATATGCATAAAATACATAAACTTCAGAAATATTACATTATTATCTATTTCACTGTCAAATGATGGTGTCATGTGAGGCTGCTTAAGTTAAGTAAAAGTCTGTAAGATGGAGTTTGTAAATAAAATGTGATGCAAAAATGATTGTTCATAAATCAGATGTTTTTAAATTGGATAAACAAGTGCTGTAAAATTAAAATACTCTGGAGAGAAACAAATTTTGAGGATAAATTTAAAGTTATTATTTTGTTAAAGTAGTAGAAACTCGCATGTTCATGTAGTAATTTAGTGTTGTGAAGTTTTTTCTAATGTTCTGAGGATTGTATGCCTCTTAGCCAAGCCATCATTTGCCATAAAGCCCTTTCTCTATCTGTGTTTAAAGCAAGATGAGGTGGTGATTCTTCTGAAACATTTAACACCAGCTATGGTTGGCTTCAAAATTTTAAATACTGCACAAATATTCATAGCATTCTTTTATCTTGTGAGTCAGCAAGCACTTGTATCTGTAATTATGATTAGTAATACTAATTAATATTGAGTAAATATTAATCAGCTTATATTATTTTCAATAATATTCGTGTGTGTGTATGCGTTATTTGTTTATTTAACTTAAAAATATGGCACTATCATGAGCTGACCCACATTCAGTACTATGTCATAAACAGTTTAGCTCAAAGGTGTTTCGGTTCACATTATTTGCACTAACTGAGGCATGACTAAATTGGAAAAAATCATATTAATGTAAATACGGAATTTTTAAAAACATCAGTTTGGCTAGTATCTCTTAATGTGATAATTTTAAATTTCATGTAATCTTTCCAAGAAAATTAACCGAATAACCCATTCTTTATTTTAGTTGTGTTGGGTAGCTCATCTCTGAATTTTTGTTCTTTCTGAAGATCATTATTTTCAACATAAAACTTCTCCTTTTTGCCTTTTTTTACGTTCTACCATCTGGAATTTTTCATTGTGCTCAGGAATAAGGAATTGTAAGATTTAGTTCTAGCAAATACAGTATAGAACCTTTTATTGGGCAAGCTTCAGATATGGGGATAGCCGGTTATCTGGAATTTCCAGTTATCTGGAATATACTCATAAACTATGCTCGGAAAGAGCTAGAACCCACCGGAACGGTGTTCTGCTCCATCGCATGTGTGAATAATATCATTCTGTCTCATCAACATTTAGTAATACTTCATTTAATAAAAATAATATAAAAAATTTTTCTTTACTTTTCTTCATCATGGTACATAAGGAATAAATCAAAATTTAACTCGATTGTAAATGTTCTATCAGTTATTTTGCATCTACTACTTTCAGTTCCGCTACCAGTGCATTCCATATCGTAATATTTTCCATTTCGAGCACTATTATAATATATACCTATACTATACATAATAGAAATACTACAGTAATTGGGTACTTTCCAGTATAAATTCCTTGTTCTCTTCCAAATTACGTGTTCACTTGTTCACCAGAGTGCACCCAACGCATGGTGGTGAGCCAGGTAATTACTAGCGAAGTATTAGATTTAAATTTCTTTCTCCTAACAAATTTTGGAAAAATTCATCATTTTTTTACATGCCTTCAGCAGGATTCAACCTACAACCTTGGTATCCAACATCAGGTACTCTTACCACCCATTTACCAAGATTGTTGATTATAATAATAATGATTATTATCCAACTTGAATTAGGCCAAGATCTTATTCATTCTTACATTTAATCGAGTATGATAAATACAAACAACCATGTCCTCGGCAGGATAGGAACCCCCGACATTAGTATCCGTCAGCAGATACTCGAATCATCCTCCTACCAAGGCCTACAAAAGGAGTATGTTACTTATAAAAACACTAGCAGAATTTCCCATTGAATTTCAATGGATTTAGTGAAGCTACTACAGCACAACATACAAACTCTTTGAAATATATAGTAGATACTTTTTAAATTACAATTAGCTTTTCTTAACAATTAATCATATTTGCTTGTAACAATCCGTTTCCGAGCTTATTGCATTAAAATATAACGATAATTTTATTTCCTATCATATTACTCTCGCCAAATCCAGCTTCATTTCTTGTGTAATTATGCCTCGCTGAAATATTTACTTTTATGGCTTGAAAAAGCAACGTACAGTTGTTCATGATTGAACACTGATGGTAAATGTACACCAGATATGTGAGCTTATTTACGTTAATAAACATTATAATGTAGAATATAATGATTTTACTTACAAAAAATGTAAGATTCCAGTATTCAATAGACGAAAGAAGGTTCAATCATTCATCAGTCGTTATAAACACTTCCTGAATAATAATCAGTATATATTTACATTGCTATCCATAAACATCAATCGTTTCGTTGCTTAAATAAAAGTGCAAATTGAATAACGCTAAACTGTCGTCTGTTTATAAGCTTCATTGAAGCTAATTGAATCGGAGGTAACAATGACGGCCGCCTTGGTTACGCCCGGAAAGAGTACGAAAAATCCACAAAATTTTGAAACAGATAGCGTATTTCTGAAAACTTCGACCTTATAACATGTAAACTTTGCAGGAATAAGATAGTATAGAGTTTTATTCGTCGAATAAAGCAAAAATGAAAAAAATCGGTCCATATTTACGTATTTTTATGCTTGAAGGAAGAATATCTTGCAAGTCAAGAAATGGATTCATACATGTTATCTTATGGAAAAATGTTAATCCCCTATATTGGCAGCACTGATTAATTCCGGTTGGCCAAACCTTGACCATTCACTAAGTTAGAATGTAAGGAAGAATCGTACCAAATTTGGTTTTTCTAGCTTTTATCGTTTAGGAGGAGTTCCATGAACAAACACACACTTCAAAATATATTATAGTAGATTACATATTCATTGTATAAAATAAAAACAAATAAATATTAATGTAATTAGTATTGATGACAGCTATAAATACTTATATTTATGCCGGCAATTGCCGTAGGAGTCACCAGAGATCTGCGAGAAAGATGCCGTAATCCGTTTGGTGTCAAGGCATTGTTGGTGGGTCGCATAGGAGGTTGCCAATGCTTCAGGAGGCTGGATTAGACTTGGTCAAGCTACTGCCTGTGGGATGTGGGTTGACCAACCCTGATTTACACCAATGATAACTTATGGAATCCACTTGGTTTTATGTAGTTAATCAAAAATAAATACCTCCCTCATGAATTGTCATGAAAAACTAACCCTAAAAACCAACACCATCACAAACTAATAATGAGCCCTGCATGAGTCTGTTAAAGTTTATTAGCTTAGTTTTTTGATTAAATAATCTGGTGGTTGGGATCTCTCGTGAGCTATTAGTTCTTTTATTACCAGAGCATTGTTTATAACAAACCTACCAGAATGAACTTTTCATTGCCCAATCATAGATTTCCTTCATAAAATTTATTGAGGGTAATCATTTTTGTTGTTTACTGTCTTGAGAATTTTAATAACTAAATCTGAATTATTTCTGGTTCTTATCCTTTTGTTATGAATGTAGATGGATGCCTATATTTTAAAAGCTATTTCTGTGATATTTCCTGTATGAGATCTGATTTCTTGATGTAGTAGTGTCTTATCTACTGAAGGATGTGGTATGATTATTTTAATGGGGTGATAGAATAAAATAACTGAATGATGGAAGTCTAACTTCCTGTTGCCTACTGTCTCTAACATTTGAATTCTCTTGTGAAAGGAAGTCTATCTTCTTATGGATCCACCTTCTGATTATATCGGTTTTCATTGGAATATTTATTTATGAAATTCCTTCGGTGTTTTGGAATTAAAAAATTCATTCCTAATAATTTTTCTTATAAAAGTGTCATATATTGTTTAAAAGTTGATGCCCATTAGGGTTACTACCTTTGCATTTTTAGAGAACATATTTAACACTTTGTTTAGATTGAAAACTGTAACCTAGAATTTTTAATGTTTTGTTATCCAGAGGCACCTTAACATTGCTTGATATTATTTTCAAAACAGTAAAGGTCTTTTGCCAGAAGTAATAAGTATAAAGTAACTTACTGTAAAGATATATCATATGAAATAACCTACATTTACCTCTTGTAATTAAATATTCCTTACTATTCAAAGATTACCTCGTTTAAATATGTATGTGGTATTTTCATAGTAGGAAGATTGGTATGTCATTATTATTACCAAGAATCTTCCATTTCTTTAGTAAAGTGAGAGATTTGTTAATAAAAATTGGACCTTCAGTAATTTTTATGATAAATTTGAATTAAATGATTTTAATCTAAACATTTTTGGAAATTTAAGTTTAAAAATAAGCAATCATCAAAATATATATCTATATACTCTGGGGTGATCTATATACATCTTTATCATTCCCATAGCTACTGCGACAAAACAAGTTATATAATCAACTTATTGCCCAAAATCTCAGGCTTAAGCTTCAGTATTTCATTCAGTAGTTGATTAGTTTTCAGCAGTGACAGAAAAAGAGAAATCCTATCAGGCAGTGGCGCACACAGGATTCTCTCAAGAGGGGGGGTCCAAAATATTTGTCAAGCGCAAAAGTTGTATACAATTTATATCAATACGTACATGTTGTGTATTGCATTATTAATTATATACTTATGTTAAAAAACAAGGGGGGCAACCCGTCCTCTATTCCTCTCTGATAGCGCCCATGAACCAAATTTAAAATAACTGTATATTTCCATAGTTTAGAAAAGTCGCAATTTTTCAAGTGGGGGTCTGGACCCCTGTGTGTGCGCCACTGCTATCAGTTATTTTCCTTTCAAGAAAACTTTAGAAATAAATTTTCCACTGGAAAAAGTTTCTTGTCATATCGAAGTGGTACATTGAAAACAAATCCATATATGCTTTACTTCTTAATACTAATGAAGAAATTAACTCACCGAGGTTTGTCAATTGTAATAGGAGTACATGTGAAGCTATACTGCTTTACCTGAATTGAAGTAGGGTAGAAATGATGCAAATGTTTAATATTTGGAAAGAAATTTTAAAAATAGAATCTGTATAAAATAATTCAGTAAGTTCAGTTATATTGACATTTTGCATATTAATTTGACTTTCTAGTTCAAGCTAATGCAATTTTTCTGCTTAAGCATCAATAAAAGAATATGATTTGTAAAGCATTGTCAAAGTTTGTGTTTTTTTCATTTTTGAGATATTGTTTATATTTAGCCTTTGGCTGCTGGCTAAATTGCATTATAACTATGTTCTATTTGATTTTGGGCATAATGATTTGAAATGTTATGGAGTTTTTATGAGGTGCAAGTTTGGCATATTATTTTTACTTAACAATGATTCCTATGCTTTTAAAGTGTAGAATTTATTGTACAAATTCTTGTGAGAAAATTTTAAGTCATTTGAATTAGAAATTTTAAATGTATGGTTTTGTATTAACCAAAAGAATTGCAATGGATGTCTTAGAATTTATATGATATTTTGTTCTAGCTAAATCTCTGTAAATATATTGTTGGTTATTGAGTTGCAAATTTTTTAGATGCTTGTATAAATTTGCTTATGCAATGGCATGCTGAAAAGTTTTAGTAGTATTTTTTTAAGTTTCCAAATTTTATGTATGTTATTGAAACCTAAAAAAATAATTCATAGCTGTGATGTTTCCATTATCAGTTATCATTAATGGTGATGTCAATTTAAATGCTTTTTCATGCTATAACATCTAAATCTTCAAACACATCATTCTTGTTGTATTTTATTTTAATAAGTCTATATGTGGTATATAAGGTGAGCGTTGAAGTAATTAACATAAAATTGACTGCCAGTCATAAGTTGAATTATAAATTTGCTTTATTCTTTTTCTTGTGATTTTTCAGTAATTTGCACATTCCTTGCTTGTTATAAATTATTTCTGTTTAGGAGTGCATGTATATGACTTTTGTTGTAGCTCAGTAACAATTTTTAGTAATTAGTATTGTTGTAATTAATCAAAATTTGGGTTTTTGTGATAATTTTTATCCCTGTGATTTATTTTAAAGGTATCATAACCTTAACTAAAGTTTTGCAAAGGTAAAAACAATCTAACATCGTGTTTAGAAGATTTTATATATCTTCAACTACATTTTCATTTTACCTGTTCGTATTGAATGTTATTAAAAGTCACAGATATTCTGTGAAACAAGCTTACTTAGTTTTCTCATGCTTGAAACCTTTTAATTACAATGCATTCTTCGGCACTAATAAATTGTCCTTTAGTTGTGCGTTATGAAATTCACTTTCTTTCTTCTTATATGTATTAGTAGATACAATCTTGTCTTGACTTGTGGATGATGCAATTGAATGCATTTTAAGTGATTGATATGAGAGTCCTTTCTCACCGAGCCATTCTCTTCTCTCCACATTGGATCCTACACGCACAGTGGACTCAGCGGAGCCAAGGGTCGGTATGTACCGACTCCTGTCCGACCCCGATTACAGGCAATCGGGGCGAGTGTATCAGTCGTGATGATGGTGGCGACGGAGGGGGGTTTGGGTGGGAGGGTAGTAACTTATTGGGGGTGATAAATGTTGCTTGCCTCAGCCCCCTCCGTATGGAGGCAACCTGTGGAACTGGGGAGGAGGGTGTTAGATGGGTGTGAAAGGTTTGGGTATAGGGTGGCATTTTTTTTTGGGAAGCTGATGTAGGCATAAGGCTTTCTTACTTGTGTCACAGATCCCTTAGTTTCCGCCTCCTATTTGGCCCAATCCCTGCTTCCCCCTCCTTTCCCTCTTAACCCGCAACTTGTGCCTCTGTCCATTTAGTACTGGTAAAAAATGTAAGACTGAGTTATTTTTCTTTATTTTTTTTTTGAAGTAGTGACTTGTTTGAGCATTGTAATTTTCCTCGCAACTCACCACTTGCACAATGCTTCACCAGGAATTTATTTATTTAATTTCCGATTCCAATCAAAATTTGGAGTTTGAATAGTATTATTGTTATCATTATGATGTTGTTCTCAATCTTCATTATCATATTGTTCAGAATTTGGTGTGGTTTTTTCTTAGTTCTGGGCCCATTTTACTGTAAGCATATGTATATACTGGCAACAGATGTTTTGCTGAGTTTATTTTAGCGTTCGTATTTTTGGCCATAGAGTTTTATATTTTTTTAGCTTTCTAATGTTAAGCATTATGGTTAGTAACAGTTAAAATAGGCTTAGGGTGATTTCTTTATTTTAACACTTTTTTTCTATAAGATTCTTTAGTTTATAGGATTGATTTAATAAATTTAAGCTTCAAATCTTATCCTTAACTTCTCATAAGTTCGTTTCCTTCATTATTTCTGATTGATTATATTTATCCTTGTTTTTAAAGATCGTTTTAAATCCATAAAATATTCTGTTAATTTTTGTCCAGAAAAGGCATCAACCTTTAATTAAACTTCTAAAAGAAAACTTCTAATTACTAATTCCAGGATTTCCTTGTCAAGAAGTTGATGGCTGCATAAACTTGCCTTGTTAATCACTTAACAGGACATGATTATTGCCGTTACAACACATTTGGCTGAATGATTATCTTAGATCATTTTATTCTTTTCTGGTCAGTAAATTATTTATTTTATTGGAAAGTGTATTTAATTGTAATAATGTAACAAACATTTCCATGTTAATTGCAGTTCATAACGGGCTAGCTTCATTGGATTAAATACTATTTTCCAAATAAGAGAATTGAAAACCATAAGTATTTTGAGAATAATTCAAGGCTTTATGTCAGTGTATATGTTTATGTTTGTATGAAGTGGGCCTGGTTTCTTTGTCATAGAGTTTTCAATGATAATATTTCAGTGAACTTCTTAGCACGTTTTCCATGCCACATTTAGTAGTAGAGTTGTTAATGTATCCATGTTGTAGTTTCAAGTTATGTTTTGGATGGAAGTGTACCTGTGATAATGGATCACTAATTCGTAAAAAATTGTTGGTGGAGGTAGCAATAATGGAGCAGATATTTTGCTCATTTCCTCTACTAAACAGCTAGTCTTTCAAGTTATAATACCCATAAGTACCATTAGCTTTGTAGATATTTATTTAAAAATGAAAATAAATAACACCTTTGTTAAAAAAACCACTGCTTTTTTAGGTTAATTATCAATTTAAGTGAATGTATTTACAATGACAAATGCCATAACAAAATAGCTTATTCTGATTACCAAATGAAATGCTAAATATGCAGTTATATGAATTCAGTTTAAACTATTCAGTCACTCTATCAATGATGATTAACTCATGGTGCTGTTTGTACTGATTTTAACATTCGTATGTATATTTTTATCTCCTCATGAAATTATTTATTTATTGGTTCATTAAGGCTCTTTATTGTTCATCTAAAACCGTAAATATCATCATCAACTGTTGAATCAATGCACAAATATTTTTATGTTTTCAAAGAATATGATGAAAGTTATGTTAACCCAGCAGTTATTTAAGTTGGAATGTCTTTGATTTGAAATAAGAGTTTAAACTTAATTTGCCACTGAAAAAATGCGATACACTCTTTACACTAAAAATGATGGCATTTCTGAGTTTTATTACAAAAATTTGAGGAAAAAGATTGAATTTTTATTCTTTGATAGGAGCGTTGTATTAAGGCTGGCTTTTCCATGTAGTCGATTTGCTATGTCTAGGAGTTGTCTAATAATTATTGACAACCTTCTAATAATTAGCATATTGGATACAGAATGATTTTTTAAGGAATCTTCTTTGCATGTATCATAGGAGTTTAGTTTAATTTATCTTCCTTTTTAGATTAGTTTTCTAGTCATGCTTATTTCAGGTACTTATAAAATATGTAAATGGTAATCCTGACAAACATTTGGCACTATACAGTTTAGATTAAGCCTCATTCATTTAAGTACAGGGCCACACCAACCCGAGGTACAATGTGTGCATGGCACCCAGGCCCCCAACTAGTTGGGGGCATCTTCCCATCAAGATATTTGTATCTATATATTATCGGAACGTGATGAATGTGCGATGATTTTTACCCTTTCACTCCAGGTCTTTTTCCCTTATAGAAGAAAGGGAAAGGCAGAAATAGTAGAGAGATACAAAATTTCTCAGTCAAAATTTACCTCCGAACCCTCACAGTTTGCATTCACATTGCTTTATTCTCAGAAATGACATATTATTAGAGGCAACCAAAAACTGGAGCTCGGAGTCAGCAGGGGAGATGGGGCACTGCCCTAATTGCACTCTCCATCCTAGCTAGGGTCTGTGGCAGTATTTCGTTCATACATTTCCCACGATCTTTAGAGGTGATTGTAAATCAGTTGTCGGATGGTCTAGGATTGACTAGTTGTCACATTGGGGGAGGGGAGGGGGGAACCGCAGAATTATTTTGCACCTGGGTGCCAAACAATCTTGGCAAAGCCCTGTTTAAGTATAATAGATTATCAAAACAATTATCTCTTGTGGAATAATGATGAAATTACTCAATATAGCCACATATCAGGTTAAATTTCTCCAGAAATAGAAACACTTCTTTTTTTGTTTCTGTCAAATTATTTTCATGAAAGCGTTTAAAATTTAGCCAACAATATGACATCTTCTAAATTGGCACTGGTTTAGTTTTCCCATAAAAATATCTTTGAAAAGAAGTGAGACTGAGATTAAATCCTTTTATTTGTTGAAAGTTGAGACTATTTACATGCATATAAGCCACACTTTGTTCCAAATTTTCCTCTCCATAATAAGGATACTACTTGGATTTAAAAAATTACCTGTCTGCAAAGTTGGAAAAGTGAAATGTTTGCTCTCTGAGAGACTACTACAGGAATGCCAAATTTGAAGAGGCATCAGGGCTTCATTGAAGTGATAGATGTTACAGAAGGACCTCATTAGGATTACAGTTGATTAACTTTTAAATGCCAGATTTAAATGTCCCTCTTTTGACTCTATTGGTCGGATTTAATTTTAGGGATTTGAAAATGTTGCACAGTCATTCAAAAAAATTAATGTATTTCCTGAACTATTAGTGAAAAAATGTTCAAATAAAAACGAATTTTTAGTCTGCATATTGTAGAATAAAGTGTGTGTCTTCTAGAGCAGTGGTTCTCAAACTTTTTCGGTCCACGGAACACTTCGACGGACAAAAGACCTCTTGGACCACCTATCCCATCCACTCCCGTCTTTCCACTGCTAAAACTTTAATGGAGTAACGATATTTGATCATTCCAAACAAAGGAGGGGAGTAAGAACAATTGTTAGAACATTTCATTGTACCCATTGAGATTTTACTCTGTAAAGAATTTAGCTAATTTCAGTGGCATTAACTTAATTTGTTTTGTTCAACATGAATTGCTTTAGGACTAATCAGATGAGCTACGTGAACGAATTAACTTAAAATGGTATATTTAGCCTTATCACTATTGTAGTACGTCATGCTAGTGTTGGAGATTAGGGTTCTGCTCTGTTCTCTAGTATGGCATTGGTGTTGTGTATCAGTAACTTGCATTTTGGACTAGCCAGCGGACCACCTGGAGGACTCTCGCAGGCCACACTTTGGGAACCACTGTTCTAGAGCAGTGCTTCCCAACTTTTTTTGCTCCATGGCACACCTTCAAGCATGCTTAAAAACATCGCGGCACACCAAACCACCCCTAATTAATTTCACTACGTAAATACACATTTTTAATGAAAACACTAGCATAAAACAAGTAAAAGTCACAATTATATTAGATTGTTATAATTGGTAAAGTAATATTCAAATAATTGTATAATTTTATTGTAAATTTAGTACATACACAATTCAATGTGTAAAAATGTTATGCTCTTGGACAGAAAATGTAGTATCCTTTTTGGTACAAAGGCTCAATAATAGAAAGAGATACAAGAACTTCTTCATCTAGGTTCTTTAAACATGCCCTTTCAATATTTTTAATAAGAGCCATTGACGAACAATTAAATTCGCATAAATACGTTATTGAATTTGGAACATCATAGCGATGGCATATTCATATATTGAAGTATATTCACTTTTAGCTTTTAGTCAGAATACATCTAAAGATAGAATACTAATTTTAAGTTGTGTGATTGTTGCTAAGGTCTATCAATTCCTCTCATAGTTTCAGAATAGATTCCTTGGATGATAAAATTTCTGTGAATTTGTTTGTTCCAAACACTTCTGTGAAAATTAAATGTCCTCAGACTTTGTAGCACACTAGTGTCTTCCTTGTGGCACACAGGTTGGAAAGCACTGTTCCAGAGGAAAGGGTAACGGAAAAAATACAAATTTGGCATATTTTTTTTAAACAAAAAGTTAATTCAGACTGCTCATTTTTACTCAACAATTCTCTCTTTCTAAGACATAAATCAATATCTCTTGATTTTTATAGTTTTGCTTTGTGTGGCATAACTCAAAACATGAAAATAAACAGTCCTTCATCACTAACTTTGCATTTTACAACATTGTGTGTATTTGCCCTTTTCGGAACTCATGCGACATCGCAGGCAATTTCCTTTTACGGGACAGTGTTTATTTTCCCGTGCTCCTAAGCGATGCACTTGTGTCCCACTTTCACTGAGTCTTTCTTGGAGAGAAGTGGAAAGACCAGACGCACTTTCCTCGATGAGAGGCCTGACGAGACCAAGACAAAACTGCCGATGCTTTGTTTTTTCATAATGTCAGTAGGACGCAGCATTTTAGGACTGTGAGGTTAAGAAGAAGAATAGCTTCTTTGTCCACCTCAAAGTGCAATGACAAACCTTATAGCTATTTGCCTTCCTGTCCTCCTTATCAACATAGTACGTTGCTTCTTGGTAACATTTCGTTTCGGAAGTGTCCAAGTCAGAATCAGTAGTAATTTCCTCCTCCCTCTCAAAATCACTCATTTTATGTTTCAGTGCCATTTCTATAACTAAGAAGGGATGTAAATATAACGATAAAAATATAAGGAAAAGTTAAAAGTAAATAGAAGAAAATCGTGGAATTACCAGGGGAAAATGTGAAGATTCTCACAAAGGAAAATACTCGTAATCAGCTATCACCATTCGGAGGTCTACAAACAAATAAATAGGTACACTCAAAACATGCAGATATGAAATTGAAAAAAATAATGCTAAAAACCTTAGGGTTCAGTCTCCCTCGATGGATAGTGCTATTGATAACCCTAGAGTTTTGTAGGCACGTTTGGCGGAAAGTGTGGAAAATGTTGTGTGTCTGTACAACACGTTAGGCATTTAAAGGTTAATGAGGGCCAGAGTTGGCAAATTAAAATTCGTCTTGAAGATTGGACATTTGTTTTGCCATTAAAACAAATTTTAAAATGCATTCTATTGTACCTCCATAATTTTGAAAAAATGTCTTCTTCTCACTATAATAAAGTATTTTCTGATTATAATGTGCACCCAGTATAATACACACCAATTTTTTCACAAGTGGAATGTGAAAATTGTCTTATCACGATGTATAATATACATCTCATTTTTTGTAAAAAGATCACTGTAATTTTTCATTTGCTTATTAGCAGTATAGAGACAGTTCTTGCCTTGCCGACAAGCAAGATATGTTCAAGAGAGTTTACGATATAAACGTGGTTTTTATAATTGCATCTCAAACTTCATGGATGGTTTTTAAGACATATAGAATGAGGATTTCACCAAGGTGATTAGCGAGGATAAAGATGACATTCGTAGTGATGACATTTATGCAGACAATGAGAAAGAACACAAGACTGCCAATGAACTATTTGAGGATAGTGATAAAGAATTCAGAGGCTTTAATGATGGCAGTGGCTAGAAGTAATTAAATTATTATTATTATCTTTTGTTAAAAAATATTTTAAAGCAATGCTATCGTAATGCAATGACAAGTACCTTTTATTATTAAAAATGTATTTGAAAATATCAATTATATACCAACTGGAAAAAGTTATGCATTTGTTACCATTTATAATACGCACCCTAACTTTTCATTGATATTTCATGAAAAACGTATTATTTATGGAAAATTACTGTATATTAAATCTCAAATGATTTACTTAGACAAAAATTATAATTCGGGCCGCAGTAAGAGGTGTGGCCTGCGGGCTGCCAGTTTGACATGCCTGCTCTGCTGTATGGCTTTCATGATATAATAAATTCTGTGTATGTATTGATTATTGTCAGAAAGGTTTTTGTACATCAGGGATGGCAAATGATTTTTGTGTTGCATGCCAAGAAAGTGATGTGAATCATCCGATTTTTTTTCATATGACACTAGTTTACTCCTCTAAGGAACTATTTTATATAGAAAACACAAGCTTATGCATGCCAAGTAAAATTCGGTGTATGTCGTTTCATCTTTGTCCTAATCACCATTGAGTACTAATAAATGACCTGTGGCATCAGTTCTTAGATACCTCTCTAAACAAAATTGTCATACAGTGAAACTTCTATAAGTTGAACCTGAAGGGAAACAAGAAAATATTTAACTTACGGAAAATTCAAGTTATAGAAGGAAAATAGCACGAAAAAGATTTTGTCCTGTAAGATGAATTCACTTCGAGTTGGGTAAATTTAAGTTATAGACTTATTTTCTCTTGGAGGCATTCACTCTGTTGTTTGGCAGTAGAATATCTCTTCTGGATGCCTCATGCAATGGAAGCAAAACAAAGGACCAGACAACACTGCCAAACATCCCAAAGATATAGACTAGTTTGGCAGTGGTTTCTCATTTTACTTTAATAGTGCCGAGTAAATGAATCATTATTTCTTTCCATTAAAACTTTTCAGTCTGATAATGGAGATGCATTAATTTAACAAAAATTTCTGATCCTGTTGCAGTATGCCACAAATTCGTGATGGTCCTTTTTCTGGCATGATTAATACTATTTTCCAATGGTTGAATAAGGTTCATGTAAAAGTGTTTCCAATGCATTGAAAATATAGATTACAGTTTATTTTGGGGTAAATTTTATTTTTCAATCTCATATAATATGGAGTGGGGATCAGGGATAAAAAAATATAACTAAACCCTTCTTGCCTCTTGTCAGAATCTACTTGCTCATAATTCATTCTGAGGTAGGTCAGGCCAAAAATCTACTCAACACATCCTTCTTTAACTCACTCATGGCAAGTGAGTGTGTAAATTTCTGGAGCCCTGGTGTGGCTTATATGCATCTAATTAGGGCATTGGTTCCTAAACAGGATAATATAAAAAAACTGTTTAAGACATAAATCAGCAATTTGTAAATCATGATAGATCATTAGGAGAATAATAATTTCTCTAAAACGTTGATGATACAGTAGAAACAAGTTAATGCATCCAAATGTTTTCATACCTGAATGTAAAAGTACAGAAACTTTTTTTAAGGTGGTAGGATTGTGAAATTATGTTTATCTTTGAAAAGGTTCCACACCTACAAAAATGTAGGGAACCACAGAATTACGATATATCATGCCATAAATTGACCAATTCTATTTTTTAGATTATAGTAATGTGGATTTAGGAAGTATGGAGAACAATTTTTTATGAATTTCTCTCTCTAGTCAAGCAGGGATAAAAAAAACTCAAAAATCTAATCTTAAAAAAAGGAGCAATTAGTTGTTTTTTCAAAAGAGGTATAGATTACTCTGTATAAAGTTTACCTTTATATTAAAACAACTATCAAATGATTTGGTTTAACATATAACTTGAATATGATCAACGTGTAAACATCGCAAGAATAAGATAGTATAGAGTTTTAGCTGTCGAATAAACCAAAAATGAAGAAAATCAGTCCATATTTACACGTTTTATTAAATGAAGGAAAAAAACCTTGCACTCTGAAAAATCGAAAATCCCATGTAAACTTATGGGAACATATATTGTCTCCTGGATTCGATCGTGGGACTTTAAGAAAATGAAAATAGTTTTCTAGGGACCTCCTAGCTTGTAGAAACAAAACCGCATATCTCTACGACAAACGGCTTTTGAGATACAGGGAGGGACGAATGGACAGACACTTCCAAAATTATACATAGGATTGCATTTTACAAATAAGAACTTTTCAAAATAAGTTTTGTCAGATACTTTTTGAAATGGGAATTTTATGAATAAATGTATTTAGCAGACACTCATACCCTGTAAGCAGTTACTCATTTAAGAGGAAGCCCATATGTACAATTGTCATTGGAGGGAAGTCGATAAATACTCAAAATTTTGTTTATATTTGTATGTGTTTTCTTGAATTAGTACTTGCTTTGCAATCAAGAAAAGTACTTCATAAACGACTTTACAAAATCTGTCACTTTAAACTGAATTCATATTCTGTTCTATCACATACATCAGGGGTCATCAAACAATGGCTCGCAGGCCAAATCCAGCCCTAGAGACCATTTTGTGTGGCCCATGGAGTTATGATGAAAAAGAGATTCATAAAATTTAGCACAGACAATATGAAATTTTTTGATTGAAATTATGGTCAAAAATTGGATTTGAGATTTCAACACTAAAAATGTTTATGCCTAATTTTTGCTTATGTCATATTACCAAATCTTTCAATGTAAATTCTTATGAGGTCAACTGAAGCACTCACAATTAACAGTGTGGCCTGCCTAGGTCTTCACAACTTCTAATGTGGCCTACCTAGACATTGGCAACTTTCTATGCAGCATGCCATGCAGAAAAGTTTGCTGACCTCGATATACATTATTTGTAGAATTAAGTCATAAAAACATAAAGGATCACAAAAAATTATTCCAGGTTACCCTTTACAAATGTGATATAGTATAAAGTTATTTTTTTCATAAGGAATAGCAGGGAAAGTTTAGTTACAACTCTTAGATAATTTGTTGTAGAATAAGATATATTATGAAGATAAACGAAATTCTTCCAGTATTTTAATTTTTCAGGAATTTTAGAATAGAGGCTAATGATCATTACCTTTAAATTAAAGTATTTGTATTTGCGTAGAACAAACATAAATGCATTCAAATAGCTATTTTTGCAAATCAACTCATAAGATTTAACCCTTGCAACAATTCTTGGTAAAAATTTGCTTCAATTTTAACGTAACTTTGCTCCACATGGTCAGTTTAATATGTTGCTAGAAGATAGTCGAATAGCAGTATAGCCTCTTTTGCAATCATAGAACCATTACTTTTGGTTTACTTACTATCGTAATCCATGATTATGAGCTGTTATTTGGTTATTATATTTCAGTTATTTGAATATCTTTTTTGTTCGAGCTCTAGCATTAATGATTAAAAATTTACAAAAAGATGTTTTTTCAGCAGGTTATTGGAAGACCGTACATCAATAGAAATATTTTGCATAAAAATTATTTACAGATACTCTTAAATATTACCATATTATTTTTTGTGAAATTAATTACTGATCATTTAGATGGATTACATTTTTGTTTAATAATATTTCAATAGTTTTCTTATGAAATAACTGCTAATTTATGTGAATCACTTTTTTAATATTCTTGCTTTTTGTACAACAAAGTTACCATTCGTATCTTCTTTATTTCATGCCCACTGACAAATATTTGGAATTATTTGCTTTCCCGTAGAGTTTGTCATATTTACTTGCTTTGGATGAATCTTTTATTTTGTTCCTGTGCATGCTGGTTTGAATAATTTATTCTAACATTTAGTAAAAACGTGCTAATGAAGTTTTCACTGACTACTCATTTTCACTGTTCAAGTAGTATGTGCAAATCACAATTACTGGATTGTTATCCAGTAAATGTCTTTCTATTATAATCTGCATGCACAACTAAGAGAGAGCTAACCTTCACATCATTTCATGTTCAAAGCAGTGGTTTTAATGCATTTTAGGTTATTCCATTTCAAATATTTTACATTACCCCAATGAATTCGAAACAAGTCATTCTACTGCTGTTGAAGTCGCATTCATCGTTTATTTTATTTTGTTGTAACTTAAGTTGGTATTGGTGGGAAGTAAGTGGTGTTGGCTTCTCATGCATTAAAATCATGTTTAAAGAGTTCCCTATTGGGTATGTGTGTTTATGTTTATTTCCCATTGCATACTCGTGTATGGAACTTCACAAAGTGGTTGGTTTTAGTCACATTCAAAAATAAACATTTTTATAACCAAGGTTTTAGGGTCTTGAACAAGCTTTGATGTGTGCATTGAGTGAGACATGCTGCCTGCTCATCTCCTCACCCTTAATTATTTTTTGGGTGTTGTGGAGTCAAGGTTGCATCCCTTTGAATGCCATTTTATCACTCTCCCACCTCTCTCCACATTCCCTCTTATCTCTCGCTATCTCTTTCTCTTTGTTCCTCTCCTTTTCAACCCTCACTCTTTAGTCATACAGTGTTTTTATTGAAGGTGGCTGCAAGTAAACTCTTAATTAAAATGCAGTATATTGCTACTATTGTTGGGAGAAATTATTATTTTCATATTGGACTGTGCTTGTCTTTTTTTAAATTGAAATCTGTGGTGAGGTGTAAACTTATTTGGGAGAGTGAGCTATTGCAAGAAGAAGCTTTATTTGGGTGTTTGCTATTGGAGGGAGACAACACAAGCCCTAAGGAAAACTA
Organism: Uropetala carovei; assembly: GCA_036926305.1. Taxonomy (NCBI): domain Eukaryota; kingdom Metazoa; phylum Arthropoda; class Insecta; order Odonata; family Petaluridae; genus Uropetala; species Uropetala carovei. The sequence continues at coordinate 1,896,066 of JAXCHB010000041.1, read as the reverse complement.
TGGGAGTGTCTCTTAAGTGTTTTTTTTAAAACAATGATTGAGTGCATTGTGGAAAAACTATATTTTTATGCCATTAGACTTTGAAAGTCTTTTGTAATATAAATTTATAAGGTGTTCCTGAACATACTGTGCCAAGGCTCGAGGAAATGGGACACAAAGAGTAAACATGTCATTAAAATGTATTATTTTTCGTCAGGCCTTGTGTATAATTATAGCATTATTGCACACCATTTACATTCAGTTACAAATATTGTCATTAATTTAAAAAATAATTTAAACTGATCTACATTGGTGCATTTTTTGTTTCACCTTCAATTCATGTTAGTCTCATAAGAATATTTGTTGTAAGCTACTGATATGAGTGTTGTTATAAATTATTTTTCTGCCAACATGTTTCATAGAATATTGTTTTATGATTTCTCTCTGGCATACTACTGCTGAAAGCTATGCTGTTTCCTTCAGAGTAGATTTACTATTATTTTTTATTTCTTGTTTGGTTTCTTGAATCTGTTCACTTTTCTGTGATTCAACAAAATTGGTTATTTTATAAGAAAAGATATTCCAATATGATTCGATTAATATTGGTGGATAGTGTCATAGTTATCATGTATTTTGTTTCTCCCTAAAGTAGCCCTTGCTTGGGAAATATTGGTGGCATTGTTCTGTATTCCAGCTTTATAATTTTTTGGAAAGTGCTCCTACTGCAAGTTGGGCTGTGTGAGTGTTGGTTTATGCATGCATGTGTCTATGTGGAGGAATGTTTCATTTGTGGCCAGTAGGAAGAATTTGATGGGCTAAAAAGCACATGTATTATCCGAATATTATGGTGCAGATGTACCTATGCAGGAATACTTTTGGTGCTAGACATTTTGCTGTGTAAAAAAGTAAGTTTCTGCATCTCTTTGAGTTGCTGGTGACATTTATAAGGAAGTGAACTTTGTAAGTTAGTCAAAGTTCCATTGTTGTGAAGAGAGTACAAATCCAATTCAATTCATTATGAAATCTGTAAAGTCAGTATTTTTTTTGTCAACATTTTTGCCAGAGTGATGTCTCTTTTATGATTAATAGGGAAGTATTGAATGTGGAATGCTTGTTCAGTCCGCTTAAGATCAGGGAGTTTGTGATTAGTCATCATCAACGCTAAGTGGAAAGTAAGTCATCTTAAAAAGAGAGAGACACTAAATATGTGCATACCATTGTGGTGTATGAATTTTTAGGCTAATGCATAATGTTGATGTTAATACTGATGTGCTTCTGATCTTCATATTCTTGTTCAACTTCTGAAATTAAAATGTCTGAGTGTTTGATGTAGGAATACACTTATATACTTTGGAATAAGAAAAGCCTTCAGGCATAATAATCTAAAAATGAAACTATATATGAGGAGTGTAATTTCTAAGTGCAATTCTTCTATTTCTCTTTCAGGAAGCTGGAAATGAGCTATTTAGCAATTGGTAAACTTGCAATACTTGAAAGTTAAGGTTCTCATTATTTTTCACAATCTAAACCCACTTAATTCTTTTAATTGGCTGATGTTTCCAAACAAAACTCCTCATATATACATGTGTGTCTATAAATATATATTTATATAAATGTATTCAAACATCTCACACTGTGTGTATATAATAATATATGCACACTAAATTTTCTTTGTATAAAATATTGTACTGCATAATTGCATTCATAATGCATTAAACATAGTTTTCAACCATATTCGTGGTTCATTGAATAAAAAATTTTAATATATCTAACTCAAGTAGCCATGTTTAATAAGTCTATATTTATTTTAAAATGATAAAAATCCTCTAAAATTCCTTATAAAAATTAATAGATTGAAACACGAATTTTCACTCTTAGAAAGGATAATGCACCTGTAGATAATTTTCGTTTTTCTTTATTCTTGTACTGCCAATGTTTTTATAAGCTATGTAATAGGTTTAAAAGGTTTTATTTGTTGCAATCAAAAGCTAAATGTCTCAAACACCTAGCATTGTGTGAAAGTATTTAGTCTCTTTCAGTTTGTTTTGTACTTACTCTATCAAGATATTGATGTTTCAGTAGCTGTGCATTTCTAAAATTCTATGGATTATCTTAAAGTTTTTAAATTTCCTTCAGTCATATCTGCATTACTACGCTAATTCTATTAACTATGGAGCAGTTCCTGTCATTGAAAGTGTATCAGGAGCAATGTTACATTTAATTAAATCAAGTCTTCAGGACATTTTTGTTGAAAAATCAAAATTTTATGAGCAAAAGCAAAGGGGAAAATTTTTAAAATAGGTTTTTATTAGAATGATAACATTTACTCTCCTATACAATTCTTAATAATATTTTAATTTTTATAAAAATTCAATATTTCATATTTTTGGAATACAGTAAAATAATAGTATTATTTATGCTTTGTCTCAAAAAGGAAGGAATTTTATTGATACTAAATTTTCTCAGAATAGAATACAAATATAAGTTAATTTGAAATACGATTATTGGAAGAGGTGGATCATCTAAGATAGGAGAATCTCGCTCCCGGTCAGCTATATTTTCTAATCATGTCGATATATATTTTTTTAATATTAATAGATCTTTCAATGTGCTCTTCTAATATTCCTTACTTCATGCTCAATGGTAAGTCGTATATAATAGATATAAATTTTCTGGATTTATGTTTTAAAATGCTATGTGATTAATCACCAAACTTAAAGTCCTCTCAATGCAGAATAACTTTGAATTCATAGCCAAATGCAACTTATGGTAAATCTTTATAAATACAGGCGACTCCTGAGATTCGACAGGGGTGTGTTCCTGAAAACGTGGTCGAATCTCGAACAGTCGAATGTCGAATCAGCACAAATTCAAACAATTATAGCAGAAATAACGATGTCTAGACTGAAACTAAACCTCTCGTGGTCGGGTGGGCTGGAAATTACTTCGCGTAAACTAGTTTCTAATTCGACCGATTGATCGGCTCGGTCGATTCCACCGGTCGAATTCTCAAGTTGGTCAAATCTTGGGAGTCGCCTGTACTTTTTGAATTTAAGTTAAATTGAATTGATTTCATTAAATTTTATTCAATATTAATTTTATGAAACTATTACTCATGTTTTCACTTTTAGTTATTATTTTTAGGTTTTTGTTTATGTAGGAAATGAGGGAAGTGTACTTTAGCTGAATGTATGACTGTCCCTATGTTGTATTAATTTACATGAACTGGATATTTAATTTCAAGTCTATTCTCCATGTTCTTTTTTTATTACTTATAGGGGAATCCACGTACCTGTGAAGAAGCCATCTATGAATCCTGAAGGAGGTGTCCACCTCCGAAAATAATTGCATTTCATTGCATATTTTGGTGCTTGAATGTCCAGTGCTTTAGATTCCAGTGCTTTAGTTATCCAGTGCTTTTATAAACTGTGTTTAACATCAAAGTGCTTTTGATATTTATCCAACAAAATTAAGTAAAAGCAGATATTAGTTCCAAAGTTGTTGGAACCATAGATGGAAGCTTAGTTGATAAGTGCCTTAGAATTCCTTGTCATGGGAAAGAGCAGCAACCACTTCTATAGTAATCGAGGTATTCTATTACATTTAAATTATCCAAGGTAAGAATTTGTGTAATATCAGTCTGTAAAAGAAATTGTTGTTATGTATTTGTTCCGAGTGTAACAACTAGCACACATAAGCATAAACTCTTGGAGAGAAGGGAAGCAAATTAGTGGAGGGAAAGAAGGCGGAACTATGTATGGCATTTATCTATTTTTATCTAATCACCAATTTTATGGACCAAGCAGAGCAATAAGGGGAGAGGGGGGGAGAGAACAAGTCGGCACAAAGAAAAGTTTCCTTTTTATTTTGGCTATTTGAAAGAATGTGTGCAACTAGCATTGCCATTTTGTAAATAGATGGATACAAAGGATGAATTCAATGTATGTGAAAAGAGTGTAATGATTTAAGACTGTGCTTCATCTATGGAAACATGTAAACAGTTGATTTTCGACTGAAGGTAAGAAGTCCGTGTGTGTGTGTGTGTGTGTGTGTTCAGTATTGTAAAATGCTCACAAAATTGAATACCAAATATAAGCTGACCTCAAATGTCCAAGAGGAGGCTTTACGGTCATGAATGAGATCCTATGGGGTATGCGCATGATACACCTTCCCCATTTTTTTTAACCCTTGATAGGGAGACATGATAGATTATTCAAATAAGATGTTATTTTTTAAAAAATCCAAAGCAACTTCAATGGGAGAGAGAGAGAAAAGGCAATCAGTAGCTTAATATTGTTTTCTGTTTGTTGTGGTGTGACCAGTGGAGAAAGTGAATTTTAAGTTCTGCTGAGGAGTTGTGTGGTACCTGCAAAATGTGTGAGGAATATACTCCTAAGTCCTTTTTCCTCTCTCTTTTTGCTACTTCCTCTAATTTGCTCCATAAATTGATTCAATTATTGTAAAGGTATTAAAATTCATTTCATAAGACTGCAAAACTGAAATCAATATTTCATACTGCCCTTTAATCATATTTTTACCTATATAAGGTATAATTACCCTGTGTATATCATTCAAATACTGTATACTCGAAATGGTTGCTTGTGATATGATGACAATGGGCAGCCTGAATGCCATTGATAACATGTTTCCTCTGTGAGTGAAAATTTATGTGTGGGCCAAGGCAGTATTTTTAGGGCAATTAACTGAAATTCAGCCACTGAGCATGAAATGGAGAAGTGATTGATATATGCATTGGCGTGCTGTCATGGTTACAAATACCATTTGCCCATTATTTTGATCCTACATAGTACAAACATCATGTTTGATCTCATATAGGGTTGCTGCCTTTGGGGTAATTTATATTTCTTCCATTTTTTCAAATTAGTCATTAACAGAGTTGACTCTAAATGAGATTTATTGTGATTTCAAGTATTAATTGAATCCATTGTTTTATGCATCATGTGTTACATCTGATATACTTTTAACTATCTATGTTCCTTGTTATAATGCTTATGACAAAAAGGATGGCAACCCTTATTTTTAGTACTAATTTTGTTCACAGCATCCAATTTACTAAAGTAATATTTCTTGTTATGAAGTTTGTTTCCTGATGCCAAGTATTTGGTTTGATACCATTTGAAAATGGACTTAACGGGAATAAGAGAATGGTGCCCTACTCAATGACTCCTTCAGTGTCTATTCTCTTTATTTTAAGGATCTCATTAATTGAATTAGGAAAGTTAAAGTAAAGCCCACGATTGCTTATTATTTTATTAAATTGAGCTGGAGTGGTCTCTAGTATGTTGCATTTTTTAAAAATCTATCAGGGATAGTGTTTAGGCATGCTGGCTTAAATTTTTTCCTGCAAAAATGTGGTTCTAAAAGACAATTTGCTTCTCAGATTTTCATTTCGGGAAAAATTTTAAAGCTTATTCTCATGTTAGCCATGATTAAAAGTCCAAATACTTTTGAGTTGATCTGCTTGTAATTGTTTAGTTTTAATTCTAAGAATGTAAGCATATCGACTCTTTGACTTGGTTAGGTTTGTTTTGAAATCTCAAAAAAAGGAAGTTCCCAGCCATTCAATTTTACTCGATGAGTATAGGGGCATGTTAGGTAGCATTTGGTAGTTTGGGGTATATTTTTGTATATCTTTGTTCTTAATGTTGTGAAGCAGTTTTGAGCATTAAGAAATACTTTGCAAATAATTTTACGTGAATTAAATTTAAAATTTGCAGGGAAAATAAGATGAAATTCTGAAAAGAAAAATTTTTTATACTTCCAAAGGGACCTGAAATTTTTTGTTCTTATGAACGTAAGGTCAATAGATATTTGTTATTCTAAAACTTGCCTGTAAATGTATGGAAAATGTTTTTATTCAAAGTTAATCAATTCTCTTGAAGATTTAAAAATGAACTATGTAGTAGGTGCATAATAAACATTATTGAAATTTATTTGTTATTGATTCCTGTGTGTTACATTTACCTTTACTGTTTCTGTCAATAATTATGCCCAAAATTGTTGTGTTCACTCTTGTTTAATTTATACTTATCAGTGTTTGAACCATTGAAGCTGAAAGTGCTCTGTTTTGTTGTACATGTTTACCCTATTTATTATTCAAACAAAATCAGCAATATGAATTTGTTAACTTTCATAGTAGTGAAAGTAAGTTGTGGCAAGAATTGTATACACAACAATTTAACTACTTCATATAGTACGATATGTGCCAATAAAGATGAATTACTAAATGGCTTGTATTTATAGAATCATGGGTTAAATTTAGGTATTTTGACCTTTCACCCAAATATGTGTTAGATTATGAGGATTAACTGTGAGTAATGTTTTTGTTGTTTGGCAAGTTTATGAAATATTTTATTTTAAAATACTCTTATTTTTTATAGTAAAATCATTCAACAAAATGACATGGACAAATAATAAAGCCTTTCATACAAATCTGAAGGTTAAAAAAATTCCAATGAAATGTAATAATGTGACAAAAATGTTGGTGCCAATTCAAGGGAAAATTTTGTATCATTGTTTGAAATGTTCATTCCAGTTAATATACAAATGGTGTAACAATAATGAGTTTTCATGAAGTATTGTAAGGTTGATGTATACCTATAATTTATTAAGTCCACTGATATAAAAAGCAAAACTTTCAAAGAACCAGGTCTGAATTGTTTATATGTTTTCTCTATTTTAACTTAAGTTAAAATTAATGTATTAAAATGATTTTCCCATTTTAGTAAGTATTTTAAACTGTGTAAACGCTATGTTCAAACTATTTTTATAAGTTAACATCAAACTCCATTGGAATTGTGAAAAATAAACTGCTACCAAAATAATTTTTTATAGACCTGACTTTCTTTTCTTTTTCCTTTCGTTATTAATGCATATTTTTTACTTAGAATGTTTTATTATTAGTTAAAAACCTTGTTTATTTTTGGTATGAGAAAATCGCTTTTTGCTGTACATCTCTACTCATAAAACTGCCTTGCATATTTTATTATAAATTTCATCATTAACATAGTATAAAATGACCAAGGGAAACAAAGTTATTTGTTCTGCAAAATAAGTTTGTCAGTAAATTTTTCAAAGTTCATTTAATTTTATATGAAGTAATTAACTTTTAATTCATGCTTAATTTGCTATGCAAACTTTAAGTGAAATTTTTATTAGAATTATAAGATGCTGCCAGGATGAGTAATATTGTAAGACAAGTGATCTTCAGCCACTGTCCAAAAGCCAGCGACAACACAAAGTCATAGTTTTATGAAAATTTTGGTAATATAACTTTTAATATCAGAATTTTTACCATAAAAACCTCATTTAGATTATATTTTTAACGTAAGCGATACCTCAGAATATATAGATAACATCAAATTTAAACTAATCCAGCCTGCAAAAAAATGGCAACTTCCAATGTGGCCTGCCGAAGGATGCATAACCACCGATGCAGCTCATGTGAAAATGATTGGGCACCACTGCTCTAGGCAATCCATGTTAGTGATTAAAAAATGATGTTGAGATCTAGGAAAATTTCTTATGAACCAAAGGTTAATAGTTGAATACTGGTTTCAGATCCCAACTACAAAAATATGATTGATGTGGGTTCATGGCTCAAGCAACCACTTGAGGCATAGTATCATTTGAGGGTGCCTTATTTTGTCTCTGGAATCATTTTTTTAATTGAGGTTTTCTTGACTACTTTTCAACTGAGGAACCAAATGTTTCATGTGCAGTGAAAAGCTGCTAAAATATGGCTGCAAGCAAATACTCAAAATGCAATAATTATGCCATACTCCTAATGACACATGGTGAAGGGCAGGGGTGTTCAAACTTTGAAGTAATGGAACACTTATATTTAAAATAATTTTTCCTGGAACCCCAATCAACAGGGCAGCACATAACAATCCTTTCATTCTCTTGCAGAACCCTTACAAACTTTCTTAGAACGCCAGGGTTCCTTGGAACAGTATAAAAACCTCTGGTTCTACAGAACTAGCGTTTCTGTAAAATATTGGAAAAAATTGAACCATATCTCTATTCTAAGTAGAGAAAAATAAATATGGCTCCATGTACTTTTCATGACCTTAATTTATATTTGGGTTCTGTAAAATCAATAGTAATGGGACAAGTTAAGTGAACACTTGCTATTCATTTATTTTTTGTTCTTAAATTCATATATGTGCTATGTACATTTTCTTGAGAGGAGGTGACAAAAGAGGGATCTTCTTCGGACAAAAGAATTATTATGCTAGCTCTGATTCATATTTATATTCTACATTGTGGTGGATGTTCCCCATTAATGGGAAAATGTTGTGAACATGTTAAGTCATTGTTTAACAATTATATTAGGTTTACATGAAAGAATTTGACTTCTAGATTATGCTATGTACAATAGGGTGGTTCTTATTTTTCGACTTCCGAATTTTTTTCATGACACCCCCTAAATTTCCATTTGTTGAAAAAAAAATGAGCAAAATTTGGCTCCCATCAGGTAACAGCAGTTGAAGTTGTGACCACCGCCAACTTCTAAGCCTGAAAATCAATATCCGGGAAAGGTTTTCCAATAACATACAGACATACTAGTTTAAAGATAAAGAAGTTTATTACAACAGTATTTCTTACAACTCCTTTGACAGTGTTGCTCTTTTACAATCGGTAAATTGATGCCGGTATTGCAAGACTACGTGCAAAACAAATTGTTTTTGAGCCTCGTCTGTTATAATTTGTTATAATCCTCCTCCAATTTGACACCTCTTTCGACAGCATCGTTGACGATTTGTAATTGATTGACAATCTCTAATTCCACTTTGTAGTTGTCGTCGTCTTTCCACGTCGAAGGGTTCTTCTTGAGGAAATTAGTTCCTATATTGTACCTTTTAAAAAAGTTTTCCATTCCGGTAGAGACGAATTGTTCCAGTCCCTTCTATAAGTAGTTTGTGACATCTTTTGGTTTCACAGAGAAACGCGTAATTGAGTTCTCCAAGTCATCAGATAATCCTTGCACCATTTTTTGTTTTGTATCCTCTGATACTTCAGAGTCGAAAAAGGCCAGTGCTGTGGTTTCTGGCGCAAGGTACCACAAATGGTAACAAAATTTTTTGAGCATTACATGACTAAGTTGAGAATCGACAATGTTGTAAGCTTGAAGGCTTTTTAAAAATTCAAAATCTTGGAGAGGAGCTTTAGCAGAAATCGGCGTGTTAGTCCACGCTTTCACATACAAGCGTACCACAAAAATGCATACAACGTGCACACCAACTTCTTCTTTAGCCGTTAAATGAAACTCGTCTTGAAAAAGAAATATTTTGATGCAGTAGATGGCCTTAGCCATCCACCTAGCAAGGTGAAAAGCTCCTGGAACTCGAAACGATATTCCTTGAGTAGGAACACCACCAAGAAAAATAACAGTTCAAGGAGTTCCCGATTATCTTCCCTGGCATGATGTTCCTCCAAACTGTGCATCGCAAATTCCATTGTTTCTTCTGCCATGTCCCGCATGTTTTGCCAAACTCGCTCATCTTCCATCCCTGTTTTGAAATTTGCCTTGTTAATTTTCGACCAATTTTTTTGAAAGCGTTCAAAAATGGGGATTTTAGGGCCCTTTGATATACCCATTTTCTTGTCGAAGATGCTCCTTAAGACGATTTCATATATATGGTTCCTGCATAGCAAATACAGGATGTCTTTCTTACCAAGCTGTTCCAACATAACGCAAGCACCTTGCAGTCTTCCTGTGTTAGAAGCTGTCGTATCGCAGCAGAGCACTTGAACTTTGTCGGTGTTCCACTCCAGTAAGTTATATACAGCAAGAGCTTCATCTCTTCCACTTCCAGAAGGTATTTCTGGAACTCCAAGCAGTTGTTCTTTTCCCCTGAAAGTAATGATCACAGGTAATCTATCGACAAGCTCCTTGTTCATCAATGCAGGAAGCATTTTACCGTCCCAGTGTATGGTAACTGCACCAAGTTCATTTTCACCAAATACTTCACGACATTTTGCACCATATTCTGCATGCAAACGTTCTTGAGCATGATCAATTAATAACCAAATTTTCTACGTCTTGATGTAGCGCTTCAGCAGCTGCTGTTAAAATATGGACCATATCTCTGTCACTTATTTTGCATCGGTCGAGTGTAGCAACGAGTTCTGTTGTGATCATATCTTTGCGAGCCCTCTTTTTCACCGGAATGGGAGAAGAAATACTTGGGCTAGGATTTTCTGTAGGCCCTTCAGCTTCACATTCGATTCCTCCTTCATCTTCGCTGCTACTGCTTGAAAATTGTTTTGCCTCAGCTGTAATTGAAAAAAAATACTATTACTTATATGAAAGAAAATAGAAGTATTGACAACTAACATTTTACAATAACTTACTGAGCATTGCTTCTTCCTGGGAAATCATTTGCAAGACATCCGTGTGCGCGATGTCAAAAAGATCATCAAGTGCTTCGATGAACTCATCCTTTTGTTTCTTTTGCATTTCCATTCTTCGCCTGGAAGATTTCTGCAACACTTTCCACTTTTTATAAAGTGCCTTCAACTTCTCTACGCTGTGCTGAAATTTTTATGTTGGAATTCGTGCTTTCTCCCAAAAAACTTCCACTTCTTTCACAACCAAATGAGCACTAGAATGCAAATTCAATTTCACTATCCACATATTGTAAAAAAGCACCTTTAACACCTGTCCATTTGATGGTAACTTAGAGCCAACAATTTGACTCTCATCATGTGCGAGCAAGTAAATTTCATTGCGTTTTCTTGTGTCCATTTTGTCACTTTATTCTCAGTCTAACACAAATTAGTCACTGCTTTTTGCACTAAACGTTTTGAACTCTCAACGTGTACCGAACTGGGGGAAGAATACAGGCCAACTGCAAGAACCTTTTCCCCACCCTCTGCAACACCCCCCTCCCCCACCCAGAATGGTACGGTCAGGTTAAAAAAATCCTGTTTTTAACAATACGTACAGCAATATGCTCCCTAGCTTTACAAGTTAACCTTTTCACTACTATGAGTGTGTAAAAATAGCCGATGGTCACTCGGTGCTATGGGCGCATATACATGCCCGGCCTCCGGCTCTCCGCCCATGCTAATGGTGTGTATATGCGTTTGGGTCATTTTTCTTTCACTGCTCAAGACATACATACCTGTTTTCGCTTCTAGTGACATCTGCCGATGACTATGAGTTCCAGTGTTCAGTGCTGATGAATATGAGCAGCAGTGAAAAGGTTAAAATGGGATCTTTCTTATTACAAGAAAAATCTAAATTTTCCAACTTTAATTGCTATGCCACGTCTTCCCTTCATCCAATGGGGATGAAAATTGGTACAAATTACTTTCTTACCAAATGGAATTTGAGGGGTGTCTTGGAAAAAAATTTAAAAAATTTTTTCCATCACTACAAATAAGGACCACCCTAATGTACAATGCTAAAAAGTGTGGGGTTGATACATGTGACCAGCTCTGTGCTACTTACAGTCTTGCCAGAAGAACTGCAAGGTGACTATTAGTTGTGTTTGTTCATTTAGGAAAATTACCACTATTAAGGCATTTATTGTTTACAATCAGTATGTCAAAATTCTAAAAGATCTCACAGTCATTATATTCAAAAAGATATCAGAAAACATATTTGTGCATCACAGGGAATTGCAGATCAAGTTCATCTGTAGATTATAGGAAGAAAAGGAAGAGTCCCGAAAAATCTAGGACAATAATATGTAAATAAGATGTGCCAATTACATGGCATTGAAAAGAGCATATGATAATTAAACACATTGTAGAGACTGAAAATGACTGTAAACCAGAAATTATAATCGATGTATATATTTTATGTTATTAAATATTTCAGGTAAATTATTTATAAAACTATTTTATTTATTATGTATTATTTTATATTTCCACTGGTGAATAATTAAATTAATAATTCCTTGGTATAAATTTTAAAATAATTATACTTGATTCATTCTGTGGGTTTACTATTGACCTCATGACTAATTATAGAATTTTTTCATACAACAAAGAATTAAAAAGATTATGTAGCAATTTTAAAGATTGTTTTTAATCCAACCATCCAAAAATGTTTTAAAGTTAAAGCTTAAAAATTTTAAGTTCATAATTATGCATTAATGCTAAAGGAAAAATATATTACACTCTATATTTTGTGTATTCTTGAAAAAATCCTTTTGTATTCTATACAAATGTCATCGATGTGAAGATTGGGGATAAAACTTACTTGCATTTCATTTTTTCTTGTTTCTTTCCTCAGGTATTTATTAGAAAAAATAACAACAGAATTTCTAGCTCCTTTTAAACTATTATTGCAAATTAAACAACAAATTGAATCATTCATTCATTGGCCTGTGGCAAACCTTCAATGCTTTATTCAAAGAATGTATGTGGATTATCAAAACTTTTGACACTGCTGGTTTTAAAGAAAACTATTCTCTAAAAATTGCCTTTTTTGTATGGTTACTCAACCATCTTGTTGTTTTCAGGAGTTTTTTTGCAACTGTGACTGAATGGATGACTATAACATGGTCAGGAAAATAATGTTATAAGTTCTCATAGATCCTGGGGAAAGATTCAGACCCTGATCTCAGTTTGTTGGTCCATAAGTCTTGTCTCAAATTCAAAACAATTAGGAAAAGGTAGTCAGGTGTTGAAATGGTATTTTGAAGTGTTTAGGTAAGGAAAAAGAGAAGAGTATCATGAAGCAATTATGCATTGTTTAGGAAATCCTACTGAGGAAAAATGGAAGATTTTGAATGCATCATAGAAAATGAGGAAGAAATTATAGGAAAGTTTACCTTGAAAAAGAAAACAATTCATGAGTTACAGTAGATATCACGAAAAAGATGGAAGAGAGTAGTAGCTGGAATTAGTATAATAAATAGTAATGAAGGAAGATATATCACGAGTACACATAGGAAGGAAATCACAAAAGCGAAAGATTCAAGTCGATCTATGTGAACATTCGAATTTCCGCTGTAGATTATTAGCGCCTCTCCTGGAGTATTGGAGAAAAGCAGAAGAGTTATATCCGCTCTTGCCAATGATAACCGTTATTTCAAATGTTAATTAAAATCTTTTTATTTATTTTCCTCCCGTCCCAACGAATTTATCTGTGTATTTTTACACATATTGGGTGAGTTTGTTTCCTTCCAGAGTGAGTTTTTCTGCAGTCACGTTAAAGTAAATAATTACCGTAGAATTTTTAATAAGCGAATCTGCCGTATATTCTTTATATTAGTGGAAGAACATTTAAGCCGATTATGTGGCTGCTAAAATTTTCTTTGTTAAGTAATATCTGTAACTTAAACTATGATGGTGGAGTTTTGCAATAATAATAATAATCTCGATAGGATTTAAAAAAGTTAAGATTTAACTAAAAGTAATTCATTCCCTCATTAATAAGTTCAGGCTCCACTTTGTGGAATTTACTCATGACACAAAAGTAAATTGTAATTAATTCTCAGTTTTATGCCGCAAATCCATAATCATATTTTATTAATTATTGGAGCCTTCTTAGATACGGAGACATCTGCTGTACATTAGACCAATTGGAACATTTTCTCATCATCGTAACTTCTGAACTGTTTTTGCGCTTGAAGCCATATTGGATATTAGGATCGGTAACGTGTGAAGCTTGAATGGGGAGTAATAGAATTCCATTATGGAATATTTTAAAAGCGGTCTAAAGTCCGTACTTGGATCTCCCCCGCAGGATACACAGCAATCAGGAGCAGAGACAGTTGGTTTTTCGTTTATTGTTTTTCTTTAAACTGGTGTACTTTAAAAGCAGCTTTACAGTATGTTTATATGACGTTTATCATTTGGATGATGTGTATTTCAGGTGGAGCGCTTAATTGCTCGTATTCAGCATTCCACATTATTGGAAGACAGAAGAGATGCATGCAGAGCTATCAAAGCTCTTTCTAAAAAATTTAGAGTTGAAGTGGGTGCACAGGGCATGGACGTTTTACGCCAAGTTCTTGAAAATGATAGAAGAGACAATGAAATAGTGTCGTATGCACTAGGCAGTCTGTGCAATATTATGGACGATCGTGCTTATGAAGAACAAGGTGACATCATTATCTGGATAAAGTCTTATATAGACTGTTTTACAGCTGGCGACCATTCGCTCTGTTTTCTTTATTCGTTATTTTTGCACTTTTTCTCACTTTAATTCTGTACACCTTTGATAGAGGCTAATGCTGAGCAAGGAAGTGGTGAAGAGTCCGTAGGGGAACAGTTCACCGAAATCTTTATTAAGCATCCCGAAAACGTGGGATTAATCCTTGGATTGATGGAAGAATATGATTTTAATGTTAGATGGCCTGCTGTGAAATTATTTACCTCAATGTTGTCAAATAAGTAAGGCGTAGTTTCAATTGCGATGTCTCTAATATTTTAATATCCAAATTTTGATCTTAATTATCTTATTCCTCCTAATACTTAGGCCCAAAGAGATACAAGAAATTGTCTTGGTAAGCCCAATGGGGGTCTCCAAATTAATGGACCTTTTAGGTGATAGTCGTGAAGTTATCCGTAACGATGTAAGTTTTACATTATATAAATTATTACTGAAGTAAATGTACGTATTTTGTTAATAATTTTCGGTCAAACATTTTTCAGGCTCTGCTGCTACTAATAAAATTAGCGAAAGGCAATGCAAACATACAGAAAATTGTAGCATTTGAAAATGCTTTTGATAGACTATTTGACGTGATTTGTGAAGAAGGTTTTGCAGAAGGTGGAGTTGTAGTAGAAGATTGCCTCCTCCTGCTCTTAACACTCCTAAGAAATAATATATCAAATCAAAACTTTTTTAAAGAAGGTATGTTAATTTGTATTCTATCTACCGGTAATTTTAACAGATTTCCATGTCGTTGGGAATTCCCAAGGGAAAAAATCACATTCAATCACAATAGGATACATTATTTGTATTGATTTGTTATAAAGTAATGTTGATTATTGCTGCTTAACAATTTTGCTGAAGAAATGACAAACAATCCTGGGAGGGTATAAAAGGTAGAGTAAAAGTAGGGTTAGTAAATGTGAGCTGTAGGGATGATAAAAGGGTTTTGAAATCATTCAAAAGTTTGAAGCCAGAAACACAAGAAACTAAAAATTGACTGGATTATATATTAAGTTATCCTATTTAACGTATCAGTAGCCAAAGATCACATAAATGCCTAAAAGAAGACTAATATTAGGGGCCATCCATAAATGATATTACGTTTTCATGGGGTTTCTTGCTAGACAGTGTCACATAGAGCTTCAGATCCCCCTCCCCATGTCACATAGGTTCATTTTTTTTAAAGGAAACTTTTATGTAAATACATGAAGTTTTGGCTTGTAAAACTTACTGATAAATTTATTACTATTTTTGTAACTTCAATAATCGTAGAATTCATTAGTTAAAATATTAATATTTTGATAAACATTCAAAACAAAAAAGGAATTTATGAGAAATAAAAGAGAAATATAAATTTCCAAATAATAATTCAATCTAAAGTGTTTGAAAATGCTCATCAATGTAATAAATAAGTTGAATCTTAATCATCTGTTTTATGTTAAATTCCATTCAAACCCATGACTTCTTAATCAACCCATTCAGCATACATGACATTGGCTTGATTGACTAGAATGGCCATTATTTCTTGCTGTCATCTGGCAGTAATACAAATTACCCTAACTCTTTCTTGAAGTTTTGGAGTATTCTTGGCTTGCTTATGTATCAGTTGGTGACATTTTAAGTAAAATAAAGATGGAAAATTTTGCATATTCCTTATTTTAAATCTTTTTGAATAGATAGACAGTAAAGATCTTATGGTATAAGTTTGAAGCTTTGGGCAGATCTTGGCAATATTTCTATTGAATTAATACTTCTTGCAATGGTCAAAAGTGTGCTGGAAGGATGTTAATCATGCCTTAGAGCTGATCCCATGGGGTGTCCTGAACTGCCTCCCTCCGGATGATGGATTGGACTTCCTCTATCGTGTAATCGTCTCGGCAGTGAAACAATTTGTGCCATTCAAAATGCCCAGATCTAGAAAGTTCCCAGAATGGTTTAAGGCAGATACTATTTATGACTTGGAAAACAAAAATCGGGCTTGGTATTTATGGAAATATTATCCTAGTGTCGAATCTCGGCAATCTTTTATTGATTTGAGGCGACATTCAAAGAGGTTAATTCGTCGCGATTATGCTGATTATGTAAACTCCGTGTCCTCTTCTATATCCTCAAACCCTAGAAAGTTTTGGTCCTTCATTAACAGACGCCATAATCACTCGCGAATCCCCGGTGCTGTCTTCTATGGAAATATCGAAAGAACAGGACCTGAAAGGTCTAACTTATTTCTTTTCTGAATCCATGACTACGACTATCAGTCCTATTTCTGCTAATTCAACAAATGATTCCAGTCTCCTTCATGTCAGTAATTTTTCCCTTTCTTATCTTTTTACTTCCCCCAATGAAGTCTTGGAATTCTTGTGTAAGGTATCTCCCTATCGATCTCCTGTTCCCGATGGCATTAAACCTATTTTCATTAAAAATTGTGCTTTTTCTCTTTGTATTCCTCTATCACTCTTGCTCAACTGTTGGTTTTCGCTAGGCTTCTTCCCAACTCAATGGAAATCTGCAAATATAGTTCCAATTCATAAATCTAGTTCTAAATCCGATGTGTCTAACTACCGTCTCATTTCTCTCCTTCCAATATTTTCTTCTGTTTGTGAGAAAATTATCCTTAACCATCTGTACTATTTTACTTCACCACACTTATCTACTAGTCAACATAGATTCATACCAAATCATTCTTGTCTAACTAACCTTGCTGTCTTCCAAAGTCATTCAGTGAAAGATATTGCAAATAAGTCCCAGTTAGATTTGATATTCCTTGACTTCTCGAAAGCATTTGATTCAGTTGATCATTCCCTTCTTCTGCATAAACTGGAACATCGTTTTGGTATTCATGGTAGTTTTCTCAGACTACTGGATAGCTACCTAAAAAATCGGATCCAGCTTGTCGTTTTGTCTGGGTCATATTCTAAATGGTCTCCTATTATATCCGGTGTTCCCCAAGTTAGTCCTTGGGCCCTACCTTTTTACATTATTTGTCAATGATCTTGCTGCTCTATTTCACTCCTCTCCTGTTCATTCTCTACTCTTTGCAGATGATTGTAAAATATTTACACAAATTGATTCATTACATGACTGCTCCGTTCTCCAGCAAGCCTTAAACCTGATTGTTGAATGGTATAATCTCTGGAAATTAAAACTCAGTCTTTCTAAATGCACTGTGATGTCTATCTCTTTGCGTAAATTTCCTCTTCATTTCAGTTATGCAATAAATTCCTCTCCATTGACAAGAGTCTCTTTGCAAAAAGATCTTGGTGTAATTACTGATACTAAATTGAATTATAGTGAGCATATTTTTACCATTAAAAAGAAGGCAATGTCATTGCTTGGAATTTTATATCGTTTTAGTGATATTAGAGACCCTGAATCTCTGAAGCTATATTTTAATACAATTGTCCTTCCAGTTTTAACCTATTGTTCTCCCATATGGTCCATATCAGCTATTTCAAATGTCTTCTCTCAACCATGTTTTTAACTTTTTTTTTAAATTATAAAAACCTTTGTACCCTCTCTTCGCCGTGCTTCTACCAATGTTATATTATCATCTCCCTCTTGTTTATAACACTGTAAACTCTATCTCTGACAATCCCGAATTAGTCACCCAATTCAGTCTCTAAGTTCCACCAAAAGTTACTCGGTCCACTTCCGTATTTCATGTTCCTACTTTCAGAATTACCCTTGCACAACATTCCGTGCTCTATAGACTGCCCTCCCTTTTAAATTCATTACCACACATTATTGACCCGTACTTTTTATCTTACGAATCTTTTCTAAAAGAAGCTATGCCATATTTGTTTAAATAGGTGAATCAGCATTTCTCCGGTCAATGTTTCTGTAAGCCTGTGTAAAGTGTTTTTGTTTTTGTCGTTGTCAACTGTTCAACTATTTATGTTTTTCTTTTTACCTAATTTTATTTTATTTACTGTTGTTGTGTTCACTTTAAATTGGCGACAACGCTGTATGTGGACCTATGAAATAAATAAATAAATAATTTAAAGCAGATGGATATTTCCAGGTTAGGTCTTCTTCAACTGTTGCTAATGGAGCTTGTAAACTTTCATCAGTCTTTTTCATTCAAATTGGTGAAAATAGAAATTGTTCTTTTAAAACAAAACTGTACTTCAATCATATCTAGAGTCAGACATTTATTTCACATTAAATAATATCCACATGGCAATATTTTAAATAACATACAAAGCATTACTAATTGGATTCTCTTTGTATTCAGCAATTTTTCAAATTGTCTTTTTAACAATTTAAAAAAATTTCAAATGTGTTTCAAGCTGCTGCTTTTCTAATTTGAAAAACTCAATTTTTTTCTAAGAAAATACTTATTTGTGGCATCACATCACTCTAGATATTACCCTCCACCTATCACAGAATGTCATATTTTTCCAGTCTCCCCTCTTCCACTATAAGCATGAAATTTTTTAAGGATAACCCTTTGATGGATTGGTTTAGGTAGTTATGAAGTGGTCTGACTTAGGATAATGGGAGTATCAAAGATAGGTATTATTCAATAGTACTAATTTCTAAAAAGAGTTAATAGTCACATGGGCCAAAGGTTTAGATAATGAGGAAAGAGCTTGTATATAGCAAGAAATTTTTAGATGCATGCATATTATAAAAAACAAAAGGATGCTAAAGAGTGCAATTGATTAAATATATGATTTACATAGGTAATTCCTCAGTATTAGTAATTATTTTGACTTTTTGGTGTACAAATGTTTATTTGCTGTTTTTGTCTTGCTCTTTAGGTAGCTATATAATAAAGTTGGTCAAAATGTTTGACGTACCTAAAGAGGCACCTGATAGTGGATGGTCATCACAGAAAGTCAGTATTATCCATCTACTGCTGCAGGTAAGGAGAATCCTCCGGTGAAATAATTATTTTAGATATACCAAACATCCTATGAGAAAATAATTAACTGTTGAAATGGGTAAAATAAAGGATGGGAAAAGGACATAAAATAAAAATATGTAGGTTTGTTTGAGGTTGATTTATCTTCTAGTATGCCATATTTTCATTTAGCTTGCTGAGATACAATTTACCTACTATATCTCTTTTCGATACTTACATATTAACGGAACTATCTTACATGTACTTAGGTATTAACGGAACTACCTTACTGCTGTTAGATTTATATATTGTTGGTGTGAACAGAAACTGATTGGCCGGTCTCGACATTTACAAACCCAATCTCTGGACAACAGGGAGGGATACTTTGGTTCTGGGCGAGGTGAAGGGCGCGGTAGTGCCCGGAGACGACTACCCATTAAAACAAAGCGAGCCAAAGGCTCGTCAATATATCCTCTCAATGTTATATCCTCTTGACTATTGTGCCACAAATTGAGAGGATATATTGACGAGCCTTTGGCTCGCTTTGTTGTAATGGGTAGTCATCTCCGGGTGCTACCGCGCCCTTTGCCTTGCCCGGAACCAAAGTATCCCTTCCCGTTGTTCGGTGATTGGGTTTGTAAATGTCGAGACCGGCCAATCACTCATAGGTTAGCAACAGTCAAACGAGATATAATAAATGTAATATTGTTGAACTAGTGGTATTCATTAAAATCCTGTAGTTCAGGGTAGTTCCATTATAGTTTGGTAGTTCCGTTAATACGTAAGTACCCTTTTTTCTATCTGATCGTGTGAATTTTATATAAAAATACCCATTCATAGCATTTGACAGATTCATTTGAGCCTGATTTACGGTTGCTTCTGATTGTATACCAAGAAAAATGTCAATTTCTACTTTATTAGTTTTTGGAAAAATATACAGTCATACCCCAATTTAGTATCCCATCTATAAAGTTGCCACCTCTGTGTACTGCCCATGAATCCTTTTGAATGGAACTTCCATCTTATGATTACATATAGCAAGCATGTACCTCGATTTACCGCCACCACTGCTTAAACTCAAATGTCACTGATGGATAAGTGGTGGTACTAAATCGGGATCTAACTATATAGTAACAATAGCTGAATTACATACATCAAGAGATTATAATTTTCAGTCGGCTAGTTTTTGAAAAATATATAATTCTAGCTTACTTATCTGCAGCCAGAGGTTGAATAGAAAATGACTTTCTTTGACAGAATTGGTTTACATTAATAAGAAAATTAAATTGAGGATTGATCAGTTTTTAATGAAAATTGTCAGTGATTTTTAAAGCAAAGCCAAATTTTCCATAGAAATGAGGAGCAAACTGCAAATAAATTTATCTACATTCTTTTAGAGCATTGGAGCATTCGTTTAACACCACTTAATACATCATTCCTCAAAAAATGCTTTTTATTTAGTATTAACTAAACATTCTAATTTTTCAACATTGTTTAAATACAGCAGTAGAAGAGTTGAGCTTCATTATATTGATAAAGACAAAAAGAAATCAAATTTTGAGAGTCTACAACCAATTGAAAAAATTGTTTTATTGGATTCAAAATCTATTTCACAGCATATTCAGAATAGACGTAAATTTTGTCAAAACAAAGTCATTCTTTCAGCTGACCAAGTCCTAAGGATGTATCTCAGTTTTAACCATTTTAAAAACGTAACTTTAAAATGTCCACTGATTTTGATATAGTGAAATTATGAATAAATAATGTGATTTTTATTTTTTATAAGTGATATGGGGAAAATCATCTTAATTTGTTGTCACAAAAAGTTGAAATAATAAAAATATTTTAGCCCATATTTGCCAGCCTATAAGCCAAGAAGATACAGAATTTCAAAGCAACTATTTTTGAAAAATTTCAGTACGTGTTTTCCCTTAAGTTATTCAATAAAATAACATAGTAAAATAAAGGAATTTCATTATAGAATTTCACATATCTTTTGTCTCATAAATGCATGTCACATAACGAATTTACTGTATTAGCAATAAAACATATCAATGAAACATACACTAATATGGCATTGCTCTGTCAGCATAGGGGATCACTATACTGCGTTTCCAGAGATCGTACGGGTGAGGCGTGGCTACGGTTAGACTTGTAGGGTGAGGGAGAGAAAGTGTCAGCCAATAAGAGGTCTTAAATTTCCCACGCCTTTCAAAAATTCTTGACGAGCGCTGTTGACACGATTGCTCTCAGAACTTCACTCGTCCACAGCTGCTGTTGAAATTGGCAAAATTCGAAATGTGGCAACATTGGGTCGTAGCCTAAGCGAAATAACCCGAATGCGGATGGAATACTGCAAATCTGACCCGTATGACTTCGGGAAACGCACTATAGGTGGATATTGCAGGCCATACACCTGAGGTACAATGTTATCATTTAAAAATGAATTTTTTATTTTGTTTATGACTACTAAACCAATGCTACAATTATTTTAGAAAACTGTTTATACCCATCTCAGATAAAAAGTTACCATTTTCTCCATTCACTGTTATGATTATTTTTTTTTGTAATACAAAAAATAACCAATGACATATATCAGTTATGAGTTCTTTTCCTCCTATTTTTGTAATGTTGCAATGTATCGGCTTCTTCAGTATGTAATGTTATTTCTATAATGCTCTGCTCAAAATCCTGTGGAATCATTCATGTGATTTAGCATTGTTCAACCTAATAAGATCAAAAGCACATTTTCCTACTGAACAGGTAAAATTCAGATCAATTTTAGACCTTTTATCTGAAAAAATGTGCAGTCAATAGGTTGGCAAAAACAATATTTCATTTTGCCAAAAGAAAGCTAAACACTTGATTTTGGTAATGGATAATATTTACTCAAGGTTAAAAATACTATGTAATTTTGATCTTAGGTGGTGAGGACTTTAGTTAACCCAGGTAACCCTGCCCAAGCAATTTCAGCATGCCAAAAGGCTATGCATGTATGTGGTCTTCTGGCCCATCTTTGCATGATTCTAATGGCTGGTGGAGTTCCAGCTAGTCTCTTGACAGACACAATGAATACTGTCGCTGAAGTCATCAGAGGGACTCAAAGCAACCAAGATTACTTTTGTGGTGTCACTGCACCATCCAACCCACCAAGGTTGTATCATCATCTTGAGACTTGATTTTTTAATTAAAATTGTGTCGTATTATGTGGCATCATATTAATAAATAATGAAAATACTAGCACAATTAATGAATAAAGTTTTTGTATGGATCTTCCTTTCAGGCCAGCCATTGTCGTCTTATTAATGTCAATGGTTAATGAGAAACAACCGTTTTCCCTAAGATGTGCAGTACTGTACTGCTTCCAGTGCTACCTTTATAAAAATGAGGCTGGTCAGGCTCAAATTGTTCAAACATTGTTGCCTTCTTCAACAGAAGGTTAGTTATTCAATGAATTATATTTCATTATTTTAGAATTTCTTAACAAACATGTTTTAAAATATTTGGCTTATAATACATTCTTGGGATTTCAGTTTGGTTATACAGTCAAGCATTGCTAATGCGAAAAGCTTGGGATCTGGGCTGTTCTGGACCACAGATAATTTCAGATTAAAAGCAAGGGGTATTCTGGGGTCTGGTAATAATATGGTAATATTACCAGTGGATACATCACATAAATGTTTGTTGAAAATATAGTACAGTGAAACCTCCAATAACGGGCACTCTCACTAGCGGCCACCTCTTGATAAAGGGCAGATTCTTCAGGTCCCGGAATTCCCTAAATGGAGATGGTCCTCTCCCACTAACGGGCACCTCCCAATAGTGGGGAGGAACTCAATTCCCCGCTGGTGCCCGTTATTGGGAGGTTCGACTGTATAATAGAAAATAAAATGTCTACATATTCCAAGTAAGAGGTAGATGAATTGGCAGCATTTAAAGTCAGTAATATACTTAATTCTTTTTATTATGTTCTGTGCATAACAACCATCACAAACAAGACAAAACAATGTGAAAAAGCGATAACAAAAAATTGCATACTACTGTATCGGCAACTATTACGTGAATATTGTTAATGTACACCTACTTAATGTTGTTGTTCTGACATGGTACATGGAACAAAGCTGCCGCACGAATGAACCTTGGTTGAGTTTATTTAATTATTGCACTTTTTCCTGAATTGATAGCATTTTCTGCTTTTGCTTACAATTAGATGAATTTCCAGCATTATTACTTTCATTTGGTCTCTTACAGGACATGGATTGGATAAATTAAATTAACACTAAATTGCATTTTCTTTTAAAAAAAGCACTATATATTGCGCTACCGCATGCATGTGCACCTTTGTTTGTGTTTGTAATGTTCAATTACAAATAATGGTGGTCGGTCGAGAAAGTATTTGGGAATCAATCTTTTCGGATTACAGGTGATTTCGGACTAACGAATTAGCAATGCTTGACTGTATTTTCAATTAAATTAGAGTAACTTCACATTTTTAAATGGTTTAAATTGGTGTGTAATCATAATAGTTTTCATCAATCTTATTTCAAAGTACTTGAATGTAAATGTAAAAATTCTTTGTGAGGTTGTACATTTTTCATTACTGTGGCTATTGGAAGGGACAAAAATCAGTTGCTTTTAAAATGCTGATAATAAATTAATCTTTGGTCTTTTTCAGTTGGAAGTCTTAGTGCTGGACAGCTTCTCTGTGGAGGACTATTTAATGGAGACTCTCTGTCCAATTGGTATTCAGCTGTAGCTCTGTCTCATTGCCTTATAGAGAACCCAGCAATGAAGGAACAGCTTCTTCGTGTCCTTCTAGCAACAAATGTAGGGAGCCCACCAGTCTCACTTCTCCAACAGTGTTCCATGCTCCTTCAGCAGGTATGCTCTGATTGCTTGGCAGGAGACATTTTCTATCATTTTTGGTTTTACCATATTTACTTGTGTAACTTGCTCCCTTGTGTACCCCTCACACCCTTATTTTTGGGCCAGTTTGGAGGGAAAAAAATTAATTCATGCCAGAATAGGTTGACATCTACGATTAAAAAAAAGTCAGCCTCTTCACTGATTTCCCCTCTCTGAAACAAGGTCTACCATAATATTATATATTATGATAACTGAGTTTTTTCAGTTATAATGAGCATCCATTATAGCAAGCATTTAAAAACTGTTATCACCTTTCGTTATAGTGGACTTTTACTGTATTTAAAGATTTTATTACATAAATTCTCCATTGGTACTAATGGTAACTTGACATTTTTGGCTCTCTGAGATGAAGTGTCTTAACTTGATCTTTTTGAACATGAATTTCGAAGAACAGCGTTTGGAAAACTGAAGCTGACAAAGGTTCTTCAAAGTATCTGGTTTTGATATTTCGAAAATATTATTTTCCTCTTTCTTCATGACTTGGTTTAAAAAATCATCACAATTACTCATAAAATATTTTTTTAGCCATTTCCTAGAAATGTGCCAAAACATTTTTGAATAAACTTTACATATTGCTGGTTGAATACTTTTCATCTTTTTAAAATTTTTTGAAGGACATGACTTGCACCACGGTATATCCTAATCTGTTGGATAGCAAGGGATGTTTTAACAGGGTTCTACATTTTAATGTAACCCATTTCCACCCAACGCACAGTGGGCCAGGGTAGGATTTTAGCGGGACAATAAGCAAATTTCTAAATGTTATGAAACTGTTGATTACTTTTAATTTCTTGTTATTGCATATCCATATGGTATATATTTGTGCTCAAAACGCGACAACGCTACTAATAGGATGTGGCGACCTTGCAATTCCGTTTGACTTAATAGCAGGCGGCATAACCACGCGTCTGTATTGTTCGTGTGCCCACTTTTAACAGACGTACGTGCAGTATTTTGAAGTTATAAATATTCACTTTACAATGAATATTGTAGAGCCAGGTATGTACTTGATTTTTACCTTACAATAAGGAATCAGATGTACACGCCATGAAGGAAAAAGCTCCAAAATGGGTGAAAGGTGTGCCAAGGTATGACTCATCCTATGTGCACTGAGAAGAAATCTCAAGAGCTGAGGAAAATATGTATGGCAGCTTGACACCTATTGACTCATTTGAATTATTTTTTGAGGACGACGTCATGGACATGATTGTTTCTTTTTCATTGAAATATGCTAGAGACAAAAATAAGCACGTTTTCCATTACTCGCGGTGTTCTGTAGAACATAGGAAAGGGACATATGACTCAGTGTGTGATGAATGCAGTAAAATATTTGTTGTATGTTGGCATGACAACTCCGTGGTAATGGTAGCTACAAATGTGGGAACGCTGAATTCTTTGGTGCAAGCGAAACGGTATAACCACAAAAAAAAAATTTGATTCAATATCCCAGCCAAATGTTATAAGCAAGTACAGTAAAGGAATGGGAGGGGTTGACATCCACGATAATGCGGTGGCTAATTACAGAGTTAAAATAAGAGGGAAAAATGGTGGTGGCTTCTTTTTTTATATATATTTTGGACAGTGCAATTGTGAACACTTGGAAGATTTACAAAATTGCAAGTGAAAGTGATATTTCGCTAGTAGATTTTAGATCAAATTTGGTGTTGTCATTGCTATGAGGTGAAACTGAAAGCAGTATGATAACAGAAGAAGAAGGCAGCAGTAAGAAAAAAATGTAAATCCTAATTTGGTAAGGCCGTCGAAAGGATGTCTACCAACATCAATAAGATGTGATAATCAAGGTCATATAATTATAGCAAATGATGGCAATAAAAGGAGGAGATGTAGATTTTGTCATTCCCAAACAGTTTACCAATGTAAAAAATGCATTGCCTATACATACGCATTGTTTTGAAAATTTCCATAAAAATACACCACAATAAAACCACTTATTTTCAAAGTTTATATAATTTGTTTAACATATCTAGAAAATTAAAATTATAATTTTGTTAACTAAATGTTTAATAATATGAGTTAAAATGGAAATATATGACAATTTGCAAAAATTGAGATATTATTGTCATTAACATATTCCAATCATCGCACAACTTCTGTTAGCCAGCCCCTCACGCCCAACATTGCGAAAATGCAACATTTTTATATTGTTGCTATGAACAATAAAAACATTTTTCCTTCAAGTTTTTTTCTTTATTTAGAGCCAAGTCAACAATACTGAATGAAATTTTCCAAAAATAATCCATATTTTCTAGGTTTGGGCAGTAATGGGTTAATGCGCTTTGCCTTACTGTTAGATTTTTTTGTACTCTTTCAAAATCAATGCTTAACCTTTATCTGCCATGCATACCCGGAGAATCCCCAAAAATATTTTTTCTGCTGCCGTGCGTACCCAGAGAAGGAACACTGGGTTTTGTCACAGCTCCTGGCTTTTCGAATGGAAGAACTCAAACGAAAAGTAAACAGAAACATGAGTCATCTTATCGCTCTTAAGTTCCAAGCCTCTGCTCTCAGACCCTTCTCTCATAACCCGATGAGAGTTTAACAAACAAAACCCTGTGAGACAGCTCTGAGACCTGCGTAATTTTTTCTTCCATTTGGGCTTTGGAGTTTTGGTCTCTCTTATTCAATCGTCTTCAAACCACTAAGTAGTGCAATAGTTGGCTGCAGAAGTAAACAAATTTTTATTCTTTAGTCTTTAGAATATTTTACTTGACTGCGTTTTTCCAGTGTTATATAAAATTTTAATGCTAATACTTTTTTTTTGATGTTTCTTTACTTTAGAAAACAGATTCATGTGATTTTTCAAAATTTTAACTATAAAATGCTTTTTATTTGAACAATGCGTCTCCAATAGTTTATGAGATATAAGATTTTATCGGAACAAAAACATAAATTATTTAAATATCCAAAAATAACTCTGGCAGCAGGATCCTAGGGTCTGGCATTTAAATCTGGTGGCTAAAGGTTAAAATGGAGTGATTAGAGAGATGTTGCTGCTTATGGAAAAATTCTCAGGATTGTAAAGATAAAATTTATAATTACATTGCTATGTTTATTTTACAGGGAAACAAGTTTCAGACCAGGATAGGACTCTTAATGCTTCTCAGCACCTGGCTATCGCATTGTCCTGGAGCTGTCAAACAATTTTTGAGTATTCCAAGCAGTATTCCATACCTTACATCACAGGTAGGTGTTTGAATAATTGATATTTAAGTTGCATAATAAGTTCTTTTATCCTTAGGTTTTTATTATCTTTAACTGAAATTAGATGATCATAGTTTAATTCTAGTTATTTATTTTGGTCAATATAGATGCAGGTTTTTTAAGATAATTAGAATACTGTATATACCCGAATATAAGACGACTCTGATTATAAGACCCCCCATTTTGAACTCCTAATAAAAGGAAAAAATTTATTATGCACACAATGACAGAGGTTTATTATACCATTGACTAATGAACATAGAACCAGTTGAAATAAGCAACTTTGATTGGAATTTTCAATTGAATATTTTGGAACATTAGAATCTCTCATGCAAATTATTTCTCTTTAGCACATTTTAATTGTTATTTTCACTTTCACTACTGGTGGAATCTCCAATAGCTGCATCATCTTCCTACTCCCACAGAATGTCATCTTCTGATCCATCCAAACTGTTAGAAACACAACACTTCTTAAATCCATGGACTATTGATGCTGGTGGGATACTGTCCCATGCAGTCTTAATCCATTTTCCCTGTAGAGCCTCTGTTGGTTTTTTCATTTTACCTGCTGGAGTCAGAGGGCAATTCCCTGACAGTAACCATTCCCATAAACACGCCATAGATGACCTTTAAAGGGCTTATTAACGTCCACATCGAGCACTTGTAGTTGAGAGGTCAAGCCTCCTGGCATGATCACCAGGTCTGTGTTGAGGTGTGATATTTTGGATTTCACATCATCCGTAAGATGTCCTCGAAAACCATCAAGAATTAGCATTGATCTCATCTTTAAAAGAGCACCAGGTCATTTATCCCACACTTCACTCAGACACTGAATCATCAAGTCACTAGTCATCCAGCCTTTTTCATTGCATCTGTAAATGATACCAGGTGGTAGTTTTTCTTTTGGTAGATTCTTCCTCTTGAGTATTACGAAGGGTCACAATTTTGTCCCCTCAGCTAATACCGATAACATTATTGTTACCCTTAGTTTTTCATTTCTAGTGGTTTTAACTATCACTGACTTTGCCCCTTTGTTATCAACTGTAGTGTTAGTTGGCATATACAGTTGCTTTCCTTCAAGTGTCTATCAACGACTGCTTTTAACTTCTTACAGGACCTACTGTAAAGGCAACGTCAATGCAGGTGTTTATTTAGATTATCAATGAAGAGAAGATAATAGTAACACTTTTCTTCCATCTATTTGAAGGTTTAATTGACCTTAAATGAATCGGAGGCAACAGTGAGAGTCTCCTTGATAACGCCCGGAATGAGTACATAAAATCCGCAAAATTTCGAAAAAGAATGCATATTTCTGAAAAATTCGACCATGTAACTTGTAAACATCACAAGAATAAGATAGTATAGAGCTTTAGCCATCAAATAAAGCAAAAAAGAAGAAAATCAATCCGTATTTATGTATTTTAAAGAATGAAGGAAAAAAACCTTGCATTCTGAAAAATCGAAAATCCCGCGTAAACATATGGGAAAATATAATCATCTCCTGGATTTGAACCCGGGACACTTTAGCAAACGAAAATATTTTTCCAGGGGCCTCATAGCCAGTAGAAACAAAACTCCGTTTACCGCATATCTTTATATGATTTTCTAGGAAGTAAGTTACTTTCACTTTACGAGGTAGTTTGTACTTTTGTTCAGTTCGTTGAAGGCATATATGGAAGAGGTTGTTTGGAAGAGGAAGTTGTGGTAAAGTTGTGATAAAACGATAGTCCCGGAGAAAAAAATAAACCGGAAATAATATTGCACTACAATGCAACAAAGGGTGGGACGGATTTGATGGACCACATGGTGCAGTCTTACACGTGCAAGAGAAAAACAAAGAGGTGGCCGTGTGCATTTTTTATGAATCTTTTAGATATAAGTGGAATTGCAGTTTTCGTGATTTTCACTAAACTCAATACTCAGTGGAAGGTGAATAAGCTGAACCGCCAGCATAGTTTCTTAGAATTATTAGCAGAAGATATGGTGAGAAAACATATATTGAGACGGGTGGAAAATGTGCGTTCTAAAAGTGTAAGAAGATGCATTTCTATTATGCAGGGTATTTTAGTTGAAAGTCAAAGGGGTAGGGAACCTGCACCTAAAAACTCAAGCGTTCGCAATGTCACCTGTGCTCCACAAAAAGGAAAATATTCCAAATTTGAGAATTTTTTCATCAAAATGTGTGCAAGGAACATTCTCATATTATTTGTGATATATGCTCCAATAAAGATTGGAAAAACTACATAATTTGTTTTAATTTTTCTATTTTATACTGTTATTGTTTTCAAAGTATACGACTCTCAAAGAAGTCCTTCACAAGCATTTTGAAAAGAAGGAAAAAGGTAAATTAACAATGTCATTATGTTACATTTATTTTTGCAGTGATACACAATATTCGATAAACATATGTATTCTTGAAAATGTTTATTTTTTCCTTAAAACCTCCATATTTGACATACCAGCATCTCAGCGCCACGCCAGCGCCGAGAATACGTTTTCGTTACAAAAATCAGGAATCCGCATGAGGGTTAATGTATAATTGTTTTATTTAATGTTTCCCATTTGGTGGCCATCTTGAATTTCTCCGGACTTTTAATGCCAGTAGGTGCCCCACACCTCAGGACGTGAGAGTGTTAAAGTATTAACTAAAATTATGGTGACATAAAATACATTTTATTCATAACAACTTCTACGGAAAAAGTAATTTGACCTTGTGATCCCCCGGGATCTTAATATAATAATACCCTGGGAGCTTTATATAATAATAAAAGTAGCCGTTTCTAATCAATCAGATACGGAGACCATATTACATAATATACGTTAGTACTAAAATACTATATACCGTATTCACCTGATTCTAAGACGACGTTTTTTTCCAAATTTTCAGCTGTAAATATCAAGAGTCGTCTTACATTCGAATACGAAGTATATTTAAGCATTTAATCAATGGTTTTTACAACAAATGGTATATTAGAGTAAACAATTTACAACAGCAAATTCAAGTACGTACATAAAGAAGTGAAATAAACAAATAGTAATAACAATAAGAAAAACATGACGGGAATAATAATTATTTAGACTAATAATCATCGTCGACGATCATAACACAGATGTCAAATGTCAAAACAAATGAGAGCGGAAATCATTGGGATTCCCCTTTCAAACGACGCGCCGCGATTCACTAAGCGTGACAGTAATTTTGAGTTGTGTATTCTTGATTTAAATGCACAACCCTTAAGTTAAAATGACAGATCATGTTGAAGTACGTGGCACGAGTGCAAAGGGAAAGTTAACAAAGGAATTAGACGGAGCTAAGATACAAATTTTAAGCTGATCGTGATAAATTACGCCGAAAAAACTAATAACTGTGATGCGAGTAGAAAGTTCGGTGTATCTGAGGCAAATGTGCGTCGATGGAAACTTTCAAAACAGGAACTAGAAAAAGCCAAAGCCACAAGGAAGTCGCTCAGTGGTTCAAAATTAGGCCGATTTCATGGCATTGAAGAAGTAGTCAAGTTTGTGCGCACCATGAGGAAGAACGGTATGCCTGTTTCGACTGAAAGTATTATACTTAAAGCTAATGAAATTACTAGAGGACTTAATATATCATTGCAAGAATTCAAGGCCAGCAGAAGTTGGTGCGTGAGAATGATGCGACGAAATAATTTTTTACGGCGACGAAATAATTTTTCTTTACGGCGACGAACTTCGCTTTGTCAGAAATTGTCAGAAGACTATGTTGAAAAACTTCTCGCTTACCAGAAATACGTAATTGGACTTAGAAAAACCAATAATTACCTTTTGAGCAAAATAGGAAATGCCGATGAAACTCCGGTTTTCTTCTACATGCCATCTAATTATACTGTGAACGAAAAAGGTGCGAAGTCCGTCCTAATTAAAACTACAGGCAACGAAAAAATGCGAGTCACGGTAATGTTGGCAGTTTTAGCAGATGGGACTAAATTACCACCATATGTGATTCTAAAGCGGAAAACAATGCCTAAGAAACATTTGCCAAGTGGAATAATAGGTGTCAAAAAAGGGGTGGATGACTAAAGAACTAATGAGAGATTGGTTACATGTGGTGTGGAATAGACGGCAGGAGCTTTACTGAAACAAAGAGCAATGCTTTCACTGGATGCATTCAAGGACACTTATCTCCTGAAATTAAAAACATAATGAGTGCGATGAATATTGATCTTATTGTAGTACCTGGAGGAATGACATCGCAACTTCAGGTTTTAGATGTTGCTGTCAATAAGTGTTTTAAAAATAATTTAAAGGTTTTGTATTCTGAGTGGTTACAGAGTGGAACTCACACTTTAACACCAAAAGGAAATCTTAAGAAACCTGAAGTTGCAATGCTCTGCCAATTTGTTCAAGCATCGTGGCAACAAATAAATGCAAAAGTAATAGTGAAAGGATTTAAGAAATGCTGCTTATCTAATGCCATGGATGGGAGTGAGGATGATGTTTTGTGGGAGACTGATGATGAAGTTGAGAGTGATAAAGATAGTGAGCATGAGGAAAATAGTGAAGGTTGCATAGACAGTGATGATGACTAACACAATAAAATGATTTTATGCAGCACTTGGATTGAAATGTTATTTTGTTGTCCTGAAATGAGTATATTCTTTCAATGTATTTACTTTATTTTTAATGTTGTCTTAAAATGAATGCTACCATTTAATTTGTTTGAAAACCTGAATGGTTCTATTTGTGATGTGATATTATGATTTTAAAATGTTAAAAGACAATGACATTCAAGAAAAGTATAAGAGAAAATAAATATTTCACAAGATTTATAATTTTTGTAGTAATGAAGGTCAATTTGAGCTTTTTTCTGTTTTGGAATCATCAAAATGGGGGGTCGTCTTAGATTCAGGGTCGTCTTGGATTCGGGTGAATACGGTATATAATAGTAAGGTCAAAAGAATTATATGTACTTTGACATTGCAGTTTCAGTTGGGACGTATTTACCCTCGCATATAAAATATAATATACGTTAGTATGTAAAAGAAATAAAATACTACACAAGTATCACATGGGCATTCCTCTTCAATTTTATCCTTAACCTTGAACTGGGCGCGTCAAAAAATGTCACGCAACTGATCTCGTGGCATACTGAGTACGCCGTTGCATTGTGTGGAAAATGCGAATGTAAACAGTAATAATAACGATAGGTTCATTCTAATTTTTGTTTATTCAATCATTTAATGCATGTAACGATTTATAATTCTCGTTGTTGAAGTTATTGTTAGGATTTTCTACACTATATACGAACTCAAGTTTCAAGATATATTTAGTACCATACGACATTATAGCATTAAAATTTTATCAATATATATATTTACATGAGTGCCATTTTAGGCCCAAATATGTAAAAACACAAGAAATAATGCTCAAAAAATTGTTATTGAAATATTTAAACTTTTACAGGCAAATCGCGATGCATGTTTAACACAGCGGAAGCGACACACAGCTTTGCATATGTTTTACTCCTCAAGAACAATAGCTGAAAGGTTGCTAACAACCTTTTCGATTAGTGAGACAATAAATATGTGTTAGATAAGAGAACAATGTATGAAGCTATATTTACAAATTGCCAGCATTTTAAAAAGATTTGGCATACTCCGTACACCAGCATGCCTCAGCCACAAAGATATTTGAAAAGCACTATTGACACACTGAAGCATGATAGGTGGAGGAGGGAGGGCAGGGGAAAGGTTGGAAAGGCAAATGCTTCGATTCACGAGTAAACAAAAGAGAATCAAATTGACTGAACACCAACGCAGCGATAGCGCTCATATGCATAAGGAGCTAACACAATGTTTCATTTTACTCGTGAATCGAAGCATTTGCCCTCCCCTGCCCTCCGTCCTCCACCTATCATGTTTCAGTGTTAGCTTCTTACGCATATGAGCGCTATCGCTACATTCTTTTATGACTTTGACGTGCCACGTATTATTTACATAATTTATTTCTTCGTAGGTGTTCAGTCAATTTGATTCTTTTTTTTGCAAAAATTTAATGTAGATAGTTTACTTCCCCTTTAATACACTTATATCTCGCGTTTTAATGTAACTACGGACATAAATTCATTGACTACTTTTTTTGCCCCTGATTCTAAGCCGAGTGGCGATTTCTGAGATAGTAAAAAGGTAAGAAAAGGTCGGCTTACAATCGATTAAATACGGTATTCATCGTAGAAGCTTAGAAAGTCATTTCACTTAAATTAATATCATTTTCATTGATACAGCTATTCCATTCCTCCTATGATCAATAGCCCAGTTTTTAACGTCGTCTCCAAGATGTGGCCATTTTGCAGTAATTTTTTCTTGTTCTTGTCTACCTTCATTAAATCTTTTTTGCTTCCTCCATTCTCATATCAGTTTTTCTGTTGGAGGTGGACCAAAATGCCTTTCAGCTGCTTGATTCCTTTGATCTATGGCATATTTCACAACTTCCAGCTGAAATGCTATACAGGCAACCCCTTACTTTCGTACATTCGACTTTTGTACAACTCGCTATTTCGTACATTATACATTCTCATGCCTAAACTGCCTTTCGTACGCCAAATTCGGACTTTCGTACGTCAGCTGATGATCAAACATAGTGGCGCTGTCTGTCAGCCAAGCTAACACTTTTAATAAATTACCAAATGATGCAAAATGCATAAATATAATAAAATTCAAAAGAGTAATGACTTCATGGCTGAAATCTAAATCATTCTACTCAATTGATGAGTTTCTAGAAAGTGACCTAGCAGATTTAAATTTCTGAAGACAAAACTAACCTTCAAGTATGCTGTGTAATAATATAATGTAAGATTTGTGTGTAATGTTTTTAAATATTGTACTGAAATTTGACAATATTAATACCACTTTAAAGTCGGTTAATAATCAATAAATTATTATTATTATTATTATTCAGTCTCGTCAACATTACCATCTTTGTTTGTATGTACAGCAGTGTTTCTTTGTTTGTGCATTTTACACCTATTATTTTATAAACATGAGTGAGAAATGGAAAACTGAAAGTGATAATACAAGTGAAAAGAAACGTAGGGCTCATAAAGTGAACACAATTGAGACAAAGATGGAAATAATTAGGCGTGCCGAAAGCGGCGAATCTTTAGCTTCAATCGGACGCTCATTGGGCTTAAGCCAGTCGAGTGTGTTCAATTGTGAAGGAGAAGAACAAATATAATAATACAATACGTACTAGGGTGGCCCTTAAATGTAGGCAATTTTTAATTTTTACATATTTAAATGTCTTACCCCTCAATTTTTTTCCTTTATGAGTCATTGTAACAAATGCAAAATCCTGGGTCTGTGGCATAATTTTAAACTGAGCCTCATTGACGTCAAACATTTAAAATTTTTGGATTTTTGGGAAAATTTCATCAAAACATATGAATATGTGGGAAATAAATATTTTATTTTGGGATCTCATGAATGGTATTTTTTGGCCTCCAATTTCATCAAATTTATCAAAACTTTAAACTTGCATCAGTGCTGTTACAGCGGTATCCTCAGTCCAAAAGGAATTCCTTTGAGAGCGTTTCCTTAGAGCAGTCCTTAAACTGGTGACGGTGCTCGGAAACTACCTGCAGCAGGTACTGTTTCTCATCCTCCTTTTCTGAAAGGCACTTATTGAATTGCTGCATGAGTGCAGCCGCCCTCTCAGCAGTATCATTTACTACATGGAGGCTCTTAACAAATTCACAAGCAGAAATGTAATCCTCACGAGTTTCCCATGTAGAAGGCTCAGCTTCGAGAAAGCCAGCTGCAATCTTGAAACGAGAAAAAAAAATCGTTTTCTTCGTAAATAATTCTTGGATTCTCATTTCTCTGGCCCATTTATTTATGCTCTGTGCATGGACGTGGATACGGTGGTCAGGATCAGACATTTCGTCCTGGTTCTTCAGTGCTTCCTCCATCTTATATTTCACATTTATGGAAATGGAAGAATCAAAGAGTGCCAGGGCAACTGCTTCTTCTGTGAGATACCACAAGTGTCCAGCAAATTTCCACCGAGCGACCCGAAAAATTTCAGCGCCAACGCATTCGTAGGCACATAAATTTTTCATAAAGTTCAGATCCTGGTACGGTGCAGCTGAGGCAACCGGAGTCATGAACCATGCTTTTACGTAAACAGAGAGGAGAAATATGCATACAGAATGCGATCCCTTCTGTTCACTAGGAGTCAGCTTGAACTGCCCTCGAAACAGGAAAATCTCTAAAGCGTATAGTGCTCTAGTCATCCACCTAGCATTATGAACGGCTCTCGCTCTCTGGATGGTGGATCGGCTAATCTTTAGATCATGGATGTTTTCGTGTGACATACTTTCAGCTGCAGCAGCAAGCACAAAGGCTGCATCTCTATCACTGGTTTGCCATCTGTCTAACACCGCTGCCAACTTAGGTGTCATGATAATAACCGTCGCACGTTTTTTTGGGGTGGGGATGGCAAAGATTCCTGATGACGATGGCTCAGACTCTGATTCGGTGTCATCAGTAACATTGCTATCTTCATCTAGGTTCATAACAGGACACTCTGAAAAGCAAACGAAGAATAATACTCAGCTTCCTTTTATGGGGCCTTTCAAGTATTACAACGTACTGTGCGGGTGGGGACCTGCTGTAAGTGTAATGGCCTTCCAGAGGGGGGAAAGGAATTACTCTAAGCGCCACATAAGCAAGCCCAAAAGACAATAAATGAGCTTCTACGTGACCGTAGTCAATAAAGAAATGATAGTTTGAATTTCCAATCTATTTTTTTAAAGAAAAATATTTTACACATATTTTACGAACCTCTCAATTCCTGTTTTCCTTTACTCATAATAAAACGGAAGCTATGCAATGGATGAGGAAGAGAGTCTGGGGGAGTCACACCTAATATTACTGGGCGTCTATTATTATATAAAATTATTTACTTTTTATCCAAAAAATGTATGGGGATAATGAACACTGTGTAAACAAAATATAGGTGAAATTGTTTTTAAGTTATCAAGATTTTGCAACTAAAAAAGAGATTGTTCAAGTATATGTGTACGTTCGACACTTTCTATTGTCAGTTTTTCCAACTGTAAATTTTGAATGTGTTAGAAATTTTTGAGATCAACAAGCAGGTTGCGTCGGAAAAGTGAGGGAAAGTCTGGAATTTGAACCATACCTTTTATTGAGAAAGTGGAAGTAATTTTATTACTTGGTGTCTATTAAATTATATAATTATTTCATAATTATTGTCACTGTCATTAACACTTCAATGCCCGTCCATAAATATATGTGCAATATTCACATAATGAGGCAGGTATGTAGGTAAGTGATAAAGTAAACATTTTCTTTCGTGTTATAATCAACTACTCCCACTAAACATTTTTACTGTAATTGTGTCATCAAACTCTTACCCCGATAGATAACAACACCGATATGAACATGTAATATCAAAATTTTAATGTTGCAATGAAGGCATTTCAGATATTTAATTTAAAATAGGAGTTACACTTATATGGGTATTGCATGAGCAATGTCAGTGACTAGAATCACTGCTGACATGGTGTACATTTTGTCATATTTTACAGCTGAGAAATTATTTTTATATCAGTTTTAATGGCATTTTTTATTTAAGAAATAAGCTTCCTAAGGATGTTATATTAAAAATATCAAATAGCAAATTTACTCTATATATAAACTTATTATGCCTTGTTTCATCAAATTTATATACTCTTCTTTCATTGGGGGTAAAGTAAATGGATTGAAGCTTGAAAGTATTTATGGAAAAGTATAATTTTTATAATGTTAGCTAAAATTGAGAAAGGTAAAAGTTAACTTACATTCAAAGATTCAATCAATACTTTTTTAAATAATTAAGATGGCAAGCTACAATATTTAGTTTTGTCAAATAACCCTTATAAAACCTAGGGCATTCAGATAACAAAACTCTTAGATGTAATGTTCTGGTATTCTGGAAGAAAGTTGTACTTTTTCTCTTTATTTGTGCAGATTGCTGCAAGTGGTGGTACAGGACTATATCCTTTGGTATGTGCAGTGGAACGTCATGTTGATGCATGATAACATTGCTGCTTTTCTATTAATTTAGCATGTATTTATGATTTTGGTTGGCTAAGTCTTTCAAAAGGTATATGACAAATTTTCTATCACTGTGCGTTTGCACAGTGTGTTAGGATTGATATGAGTTAACTTTAAAATGTTTGCAAAATAATATTCACTTTTGTAACAAACTAGGAGTTACAGTTAATCCCTCAAGCCAGTAATTAAATGTCCACTAACCTCCATAGGGTTGTATTTAATTTTCATTATTGTATTAAGTACTCATGGGTATCGGAAAGTATTTTTTTCTTTAATACTATTGAACAGAAAGTAATAAAAATTTATGAAAAAATAATATAAATCCTGGTAAACAAAATATACTTATCTTTATATACAACCGCTGCAGAGGTAGGCAGGATTGGATGTATGCGGGTACGTTGAACTGGCCTGAGGGGATAATGAGAAACCAGTTTGATGGGAAACAATTACTATAATTTTTGTGATGATAGTGGCATTATATTGGAACTTCGAATAATATTTGTACATTTCACATTTTGTCATTTGTGTTTCCTAGCGTATCAGTTTGATTCCAGTCATAAGGCAAGATCGGTATTCTTTTTTGAATATATATTGGTAATATTGGGAAATGGAAATTTGCTACTACCTTGTGACTGTCATAATCATTCTAGAATAATAGTATTTGCCATTAATGCTTTATTCAGGTTATA
Organism: Uropetala carovei; assembly: GCA_036926305.1. Lineage (NCBI taxonomy): Eukaryota > Metazoa > Arthropoda > Insecta > Odonata > Petaluridae > Uropetala > Uropetala carovei. Next base: position 1,858,170 of record JAXCHB010000041.1, on the reverse strand, counting down.
ACTATATACCTTGGTGATAAAATTAATAAACCCTGGTACTGCAGTGAATCAATAAATAACCCATGGTTTACTACTTGAGTGATAGGTGTTAATGAATCATGTTATACAATCCATCTACGATTCTCGCTTTAGTGGTGCATGTGAATTTAATTCATTGTATATGAATTTTTTTTCTTTATATATTCTCTTAGTCATCATTTTCATTTATAGCCCTTGTGTAGTGTACCAAGTCAAGTAGGAATTACATTTTTGCTCAAATTTATGTGAAACTTTCTTATATTCTTCCTTAATCCATTGGGATCAAATTGCATTGTTTACGTAAAAAGGATATTTCTAATTTCAGAAAAGTATACTCAAACCAGTCCCTCTCTTTGGGCCCTCAGAATGATTTCCTACCCTTCAGCTTTTCTTTCAGTCTTTTGCAACACTGTACATTCTTGCAGCATCAAAAATTGGTCAGCCAGAAGTGGAGTTATATTCTTGTAATTTTCCCGTTTGATATTTTGTTATCCATAGAAACAGCTAGCAATTTTGTTTATTTACTGTTTTTTTTTTCAAAATAAAGATTATTGAAAATGTTTATAAAGTATTCATTAGTGTAATTGCCGATAATTATACTTGAGGACTGATGTTGAGAGCAATAATATTCTTTCCTCTGTATGGAGAAATTCATGCGCTAGACACATCAGATTTTTTAAATGAAATAGCTCGCATTAAATTCCAGCCAAATGGCTATAAAAAAATTGTAGCTGACATCATTAGTTGTTTCATGTTCATTGTTGTCAATTTCCTCTTTGTACCACCACTGGCAGCATTATTGCTTTTCATTATTAATTTGTAACAATGTGATAACCCAGTAAATGTTTTAGCTTACGTACTTTTATTATAATCAGGTTGTTTTTAATCTTTTCTGTATAACACTTAATATGCTATATCATGATTTCTGTTCTTCCAATCATTTATGTGGGCACTTCATCGGTTTAAAAATAGATTTTTGTTATATGCATGCATATTTAAAATGCTTACACTACTGTTAATATTGAATAATTTTATTGTGAAGATGTACTGTTACATTAATAATAAGTATAAAACTTATGAATAATTTATTACGGTAATTCTCGCAGTACTTTTTGCACCAATTAAAAGCTTTGACAATTTTTATTTGTATAGTTATTCAGTTAAATATAATTTAGTGTTATTTCAACCTTTTGGTAAATTATTAGGGTTCTGCATTATCTTTTTATTCGCAATAAGAGTTACAACTGTTGATGCACCTTTGAACTTCACACCTATCAACACATTATTTTGAATAGTTTATTGATTTCAGTGTTGAATGGAAGATCTCAATGTATATAGGCTTCTACAGTGAAAAGTTTAAAGGTGTACTTAAGACACTATCATATCATCCAAATGACTTCTGCCAAAAATCATATCATTAGACAATGATTTGTTTAAAAATCTTCACAATGAAGTTTTTATAGACATATTAGCACTGGGTAAATCAGAAAATTGTTCAATATTCTCAATAGGGCTCAGTAACAACAACCATATGCATAACACTATGTTAACAGAAAACTGTATGAAGCAGAGGGAGGACTGGGGTAAGGAAATGTGGTCATTGAAGTCAGCGTGCTCTAGGAAATTGAAATGGAAAATAAAGAAACGGTGGATTCACAAATCATTTTAACACATTATAAGGGCAAAGTATTCATTATGCACTGACTTCTTGCCCATAAATCTGTAGGCTATTGTCCTTTAATATACTATTAATGAAATTGAACATTATGTTATTTTGAAAACTAGCCAACAGGTGATATATTTGGTCTAACTTCAGGATGCCATTGAAATTGATAAAGGTTTTCACCGCATAATTGAACCTTTAGTAAAGAACCCTATATGTTGTTAAGAAGTATAATGCAATTTTCCAAAGCTATAAATTTAATTTTGACCTAGGTTTTGATGTTTTTACATTATCTTCAGGTAACAATAATGGTTTCATTGGAGAATATATAGGTAAAAAAATGGGTAGGATTTAGAGGAGGAGGTTACTCTTGCATTATCATTGAGTGGGTAAAAGGTGTATTGGAGGCAGTGAGGACCAGAGTTGAGCAGGTGAAGTGGGAGGCAAAGATGGGAAACAAGGGAGAGAGAGGTGAGGGTGATTAGAGGTCTTTTTAGGGAAAGTAATTTGAAGCAGCAAGGAGTGGGTAGCAAAACATGCTCATTGATACATTTACTTTGTCCTGCATATGACTAATGGTTTAATGATCTATCTTTGGATGCTTTTGTATTTTTATTTAATATTGTCCCCTTTCTATCATGAAAAGCTTTAAGTGAAGGGTCGATATAACTCTTTAAGTATTTAATAGAATTGAATTATAGGTTTCAGGTGTTTGAGTTGATAAACGGTTTTTTTTTCATGCAGGCTGGGTCTAATGAGCATGATGAAAATGAAGAGTTGGTTCAAGGGATGTGTGCCTTTGTCATCGGAATCTGCATTCAGTTCAACGATAACAGTGTAGAATCATATTCTAAGGTATTTATATATTTAATTGGTTGAATTTTTCTTTTGTTTGAATTTACATGTAAAAAGCTCATTGATGTATAAATGAAAAATTTGGTAGCATTATTTTCATTGATTTCTTATTGAAATTCAGGAAAACTTGAGACAACTTATTATTAAAAGAATTGGTCTAGAAACTTACTTAGATAAATTGGGTGAAGTATCTCGTCACGAATCTTACAGTAAAGCTGCAAAACAACCTCAATTGCAAGCCAAACAACCGAGTGAACTACTCCTAGATCATGAATTTTGTAGACTCTTCAAGGCTTTAGAAGGTAAGAAACTTTATTTGCAATGTTCAGGAAAGTGTTACATTAAAAATTTTAATTTTTGAGGCTTTTATTTTCTTTGTTCGGTGATTTTCAACTTAGCATTTATATTAGCATAAAATTTAATACATTTGCATCTATGTCATGTTTCTTTTTTAATAATTTCAGCCAAAAATTGTGTAGTGCACAGCCATAGAAGTGGAGGTATTCTATTATTTTAACTGGAAAAATCTTATGCAAATTTAACACTTTAAATCCATGAAGAACTGTGGTGATGAATTGGAAAATAATTTGCACAGACAAGATTGCCTTGTCATCAGCTCTTTTGTGATATGCACATAAAAGTGATAGGTTTCTGTCCTGTAAAGATTTGATGTCTTTATAGTGGCCTAAAATTTTTTCTTGAATCTACTGGAGATCATAGTTATAGCCAAATGAAAGAAATTTTATATCATTTAACGGTGGCGATGGGCACCTTCAAGTAAACAGTTGTGAGCCAACTTGGACCATCAGTTTTACTATTGGTAGTTTTAACTTTCCAAAGCTGTTTGGATCAGGCAGATTTAGCTACTACTTAAGGAAGAATAGACTTAGCTGAACATCAATAGCGAAATAATATCTTTCCAAAAATGAAAAACCATTTGCTTCCCGCTTTCTAAATAAGTGTGTTTGCAAACTGAACAAAAAATTTTTATAGGGATTACCAGATGTATTTTGTAAGAGCTTTTGGCTTTTTTCTCTTTTTTAAATCTTTATCCTCTTTTTGGGACAAAATCCAAATAAACTTATGAACTTATATCCAATTTAATTAAAGTACAGTGAACTAATAAAAGAAACAAATGTTCTGTATAGTCTGTAAAATAATGTATATTGAAGCACAGTATGATTGTACTTGTTTAAAATTTACCAATTTTGTATGATAATTACTTTTTAACCCTTTGGTTAGTGGGTTTTAATTGGCTTAATATTTTCTGAATTTGAAAGTTGATGAAATTTTGCAGAAAGAGACATGCTGATTAGTTACTAAAAGTGAGTTACAGGTCAGTTGTATTTTGCTGTATTTTCAACAGATTGAATTGTTCATTATTCATTCACTCATGAAGCAACAACACTCCAAAGTTAATGGACATAGACATCCGAAACAAAGGCACTGGGCATACATCTATCACTCAATGGGTTAATCACATACGAAATTCAAAGGAATATATAGGTGGAAAAATTTTAAAATTTTTGTATTAAATTTTAGTACTTTTTATGTAGTCTTTTAAAAGTTCTGTAGACATAGATTAAGAGGTTGCAAAAAAACTGTTATATCTTCGTTTATTATCTAATTTATGGTGGGGACAGGATTACCGACATTTTCTTCATCATTGGAAAGCTGAATGTGTTCACTTTTTATGTTGAGAAGTCTCATTGCTCCAGATTTAATACGTGTGTTTTCCATTAATAAATTTATCAAGTAGCATTACATTGACGTATGAATCATTAGTTTTCATTAATTAAATAGTGAAATCCGAAAACGAAGAATTGCTTGCTTTCAAAGACTGAATGCATTGAAAACTGTTGGTAATGTTGTAGTTTTTGACTGTCAACTAACTTTAATAGGTTTGCATACAATTCTGCAAAGAATGAAAATTCTCAAATTTAAATAAATTTAAGAATGGAAATTGATAGTTGATGAACGTAAACGAAGTTTTAAAAAAATACTGTGTGTAGAATAAAATATACTGCAGTGAAAAGCCCAGCACATTAGTGCTGTAAGGGTGGAAAATCTCTGCAGCTAATGAGTTAGACTGAAAGGTGTTTTCGAATTACAAATCGTTGTTTTTATGATCTAATTAAAATTTCTACAACCTCAACATAACTGCTGCCACTTCAAAATATTTCAACATTGATTTAATGTTTTCCCTCGTAGGCTGATTTGGTTTAAAACAAGTGAGAAATATGTTATGAATTAATTATGGTTTCCGACATGCATTCCATTTACCATATATACTCGTGTATAATGCACCCTTGTGTATAACGTGCACCTGTACTTTTTTCCAAAAAATCCTGACTTTTTCTTATACCCCATGTATAACGCACACCAATGGCATAGCTAGGCATGCGCGGGACCCCAGGCTAAATTTTTTCCGGGCCCCACTATAAGTAAACATATTCCGTATTTTCAGGAGAAAAATTCACCCTGATTTAAAATGCACTCAAAAAATTGAAATATACCATTCCATCGCACTTAAGAAAAGTATCCGCTATTTACTTTTAACCCCTCAAGTGTGCTTTTTTCACATCATTTAAACCCCTCGGCGTGAATTTTTTTGGCGACGTCTATTTGTTGTGCATATATTAACTTACTGCTAATTTAATCAGCGAATAATTCCGAAAAAATACACAGTATTAAAGAAGCCATACATTATGTAATAAAAAAATGAATACTTATCTTTATTCAGTCCTTGTTTACGATTTATGCATTTATTTAGGCTGGGTTAATTCTTCCTCAGATTCTGATGTATCGTCACTGCTTGTATCAACAGATTATTCTTTAGATTCTTCAGAATCATTGCAAAAGCTACTTTCACTCGTTTCATCCACTCAGCGTACGAGAGCTAGACGCCATCTTTAACTGCCTAAGGGCTGTGCCTAGCAAGGGACACTAGGAAGAAAAAAATAAAAGAAAATCTTAGACGTAAACACAGACAGAAAGGGGCCTCAGAACAAAAGCGGAAGATATGAGTTCATAAGTGCTGGAGAGGTCATAAATTAGAGATAGAAAGACAGCATAGTCTAATGAAAATTGTGGACACAAATATTGCATCATACATGCTTGAAGCATGGGTTTCCTCTCTGTAAGAGGGGTATTAAATCTGCCACAAAAATATAAAAGAAGATAAAGTATAAAATGTAGAATATTCCTGTACTCACCACTTGTTTTTAGTTAGATGTTCCGTTTCTGCACTTTTCGCTCAGCAAACACGTGAATAATGTGATCCATATTGTTCCTCAGAAGACACGATACCTCATTCTCAATAGAGACTAAACTCAATCTACTTAGTCTTTCCTGTCCCATGATATTTCTCAAATAAGTCTTAATAATTTTAAGTTTTGAAAATACATGCTCTGAACTTGCGACAGTGACGAATTGTTAGAAATAGCTTTAACACTGTACAGAGGTCTGGAAAACTGGTGGATAGCTCAGAATTTTCAATGAGTATCAGATTGTCTACTTCCTTCACAGTTGAAAGTTTAGAGATGTCACTTTTTAAGCAAGACCGAAATGAAATCAGCTGCGCTGGCAATTGGTCAGTTACATCTCTGCTATACTTTCTCGCTAGCTTTTCTGCTTCTTTCTCTAACCGTTCATCTGATTCATTTGTAATTTTTTGTGGCTAAATGTGTCTACCACTTCATTTAAAACCTTGAACCTTTCAACAAGTTTTTGGATAACAATGTCAGGACACCCATTGAAGACATTAATTCTGAATCATGCTTCAGCATCCAACTCCAACTTGCCATCATACCCCATAAGGCATCTTGTTACACGACCACGAACATCTTTAAATTTTGGTTCAATCCCCCATTTTATGCATAAATTTGTAGCAGATTGCTTGGCTAATTCAAAGTCATTCCTAAACGATTTTAGCTCTATGTACACATTCGTGATGATTTTGTATGCTTTGGAAAGATTGGCATCTTTTGCTTGTAGCATTTTAGATACTGCGTTAACGGAGTGAAGTATTTTTTATTGTATCACAACAAGAAGTACAAACTGTAACATTTCCAATATTTTCTTAAGTGACTTTGCTTCATATATTTCATCATTAGACTTGCTTATGAGAATAATTTTAGACAGAGCTTTAAGTATTTCAGCGTATTTGTATCTTACTGCAAGTAATGAATCATGTCTTGATGTCCATCTAGTTGGACAAAGCCTTTTTAGATTGTAATTCTTTTCCGGGCTCATTAAATATTCAAGTAATGTCCATCTGTTGATGCTTTGTCCAAAATAAACATAAAGCCTCTCCATGTTCCTGTAAAATGAAGAAATTTGGGGTATGCCACGAGATGAATCATTAAGGACTAGATTTAAGTTATGTGACTCACAGTGCACAAGTTGTGCATTTTCCAGAAATCTGGCCTGGACTCCAGAATAAACTCCACTCATAACTGCTGCTCTGTCGTACACTTGACCTCAACATTACGATATATCCAATCCCTTAGTCTCAATAATTCAATAATTTCCTTTCTCAATACCAACAGCTGATTGATCAGAAACTTTCTTAAACCTGAGAAAAGACTCCTTTATTTTAAGCTCACTTAGGTTCCCACTTGAATCTTTTTCGATTTTAACGTAGCGATATACTTGACTCAATTGATCTATCTTCGCCACGTCTTGCGTAATGTCCATTATTATAGAAACAAGTTAGGAAAGTGTACAACGTATCACAGATGGGCGCGTTTCGTGCAATGGAGTATTAGAAAGAAATTATATACCTGTACGTAAGGGAAATAGTGTTTTAAAGTTCTTTTCTTCATCATAAATAATCCATTTTCTTCCTCTTTAATAATATTACATGCACATGTAAGGAAATTAAACGTTTGTTTGGGAGATTGTTTATGTTAACAACAATGAAGTAACCATGCAAGAAATTTTCAAAGTTCAACTCGATATAAGATTTTCTTGTTTGATTTTCTCGATAACGGCTACTCCTACGATAAAAATATATAGGAAAGGAAATACTCTTTTTTACCAGTTCTACAACTTTTATTTGAAAAATATTTTGATATGAGCAATACTTTACGAGATATGATGAAAATTTAATTTTTTGTCTCCAGTAAAGTGGTACCCCTGATTGGCGTACGTGATTCATTTTTGCGATTTTCTTATTATATTTGATATTAAGTCCTTAATATCAAATTTCATGAAAATCCATTTGGTAGAAGCCGAGAACGAACATGCGGACGGACAGACGGACCGACCAACCGACGATAATAGGTGCTCACGCTGCAAGCGAAACGTGCCTAAAAAAGGCACCTCCTTAATCTCGTTCAAAATTTTAAGTTCCACTTGCTGGGAGAGAAGGTCGATTAGTTCATTTTGAATATCAGGACTTAAATACCATACTGAACCTTTAGGCTGTTCTATTAATTGTTTTAAAAGTGGATCATACATTGCTAATAATTTAATAAACGACAGAAAGTTAAGTTGCCGCTTTTACACGTCCCTTGGTCATCTCCTCCCCCAATCATCTCAATATGTCCCCTGAAAGGGATGTTACACATAGCAAGCATGTGATATTTATTATACGTTTTAGTACTTGACACCAAAATAACTTTTCCTTTAATAACTGGCTTTCGAGATCTTTATCAAGAGTCTTATTAGATTTTCACTGTTCATAACCCATGATGCAATGTGGACATAAGATTTTTCATGGTCTTCGATTCTGCTTTTTAATCCCTGCCAATCACGCACTCCCTTAACCCATGCATCATTGTATAATCGGTTGTTTTTATCTGCAAATAGCCAATATGTCTCACAGTACACGCAGTCTTCCTTTGGGGAGTAGCACAGCCATTTTCTTGGAAGAACAACCCAAGCTTTGTTTTTGCTATTATAAAAATATTCGGAAAAGCATCGTCCGCTTTCTTTACCACGAGGAAATGGTCCAGGTGGCCTCCAAGAACCAACACAAAGAATAAATAGTTTTTCACTGTCCGTAAGTGGCCTATCATTTGGAAAGTTACCTTTATCACTTGGATTGACACATGCACTTGTATACATCTTGACATCACCATCTTCGTCACTGTTAGTATTTCCAAAATTTTCAGCATCCACATTATCAGCCCCGATATCCTCAATATCATTCTTAACACTAGATTCATGTTGAGCGTCTTTAGGCCCAGCCGCATCACACACACCTTCACCGACACTTTCAGTACCCGGTATTTTATCAGTAGCACACCAAATATCACTTCCTGTATCACGTGTAGAATCCTGTTATAAAAACTTAGTTATTTTTGGAAATTTACTACATTTTTCAAGTTCTTCGTTTATCTTTTACATTTTTTGGACCCGCTTAAATGCATGATTGACTCTCACAATAATGAAAATATTATGTTGGTTAAATTACGATTATCGTTGATCGCTAATGAGAGAACCAACTTCCGTCACCATGGAGAGAAAATCTCAAACTGAGTTAGCTATGTCAAAGCAGTATTGTGCTATGGGAAGTGAACCAATCATCAGATGCAATTCAAGTTTTTCTTTCCTCAGGTCCTAAGGGACCGAAACCTTCATTATCTCATAATCGAAACAGCATCGTCTGTAAGAGTTATGAGATGCTTGTTTATAAGGAATCTGTTTATGCTCTTTGTAAACAGTGTATTCATACTAACCACATGGCCCTAGGATGCTTAATTAAGGTCTCTTATCTTGGCCTTCGTCGTTGTGTATTTCCCCATATGTGAGGATTAGGCCATAGACTTCATATGCCTGCTATGTCGAGAGACGCCTGTACATACTAGAATCATTAACTAAATAAAATTATTTCAATTTATTCTACATTTTTGTTTTCGATGCATGTTTTGCGGGAAGTCTATCTTGCGAGTTTGCAAAAATTACAGCAAGCAGGTGATGAGCTAGTGAAATGCTGAATATTTGGAGAGGGTGGAATTATAACTGTATAGAAGTAATTAGGTGTTCTATACATATAATTAATATATGTATAACCTGGATTATCGATAATTATTGTGGTTTTTCCCTTAATTCACCCAAAAAGCGATAATCTGGTGCGAGGTAGATTCACTTCAATTTCCAATTTTAAGTGCCCAAAAGTGTTACCTGTGTATAAGGCACACTCCTACTTTATGACCTGAAATTTGATCTTCAAATGCACGTTATACATGAGTATATACGGTAATTTCATTAATTTTTCATTCATGCTTCTTCTTTGTTGATTTTTCTATAAATATTTTTGTGTATGGTTAATTAATTTAAATTTTATTCTACTTAAGTATTAAGTAGTGTCTCAAAAAATAAATAAAAAATATCTAGTGATGTGTTGACTTCATTAGCTTTATCTTTAATATTTTTATAGGAGTTGTAATAAAATCAGTGACACTGAAACCTCCAAGCGACTTTACTAATGGATCGTCTGATGATGCTCACTTGCATGGAACGGAGGAAGCTCTTGCTAGTTGCATCCACCAGCGAGATGAGACAATAAGGGAATACAAAACCAAAATGAAACTTAAAGATGTTGAGGTGGCAGTTCTAAAGGTATTTTATAGCCATACTAATTTTTTCAAGTTTTTTATTGTGCAGCTGAAAATCACAAATATGTGTTTTCAGTCATACATGCATGCTCTCTTGGCTTTGGATTTTAGTTAACCTTTCTTTCATAAAACTGGTTATTGCTGTTTAATTTGTTATAACTCTGTATATAAACTTATTAACATGCATAGTCTTATTCTATTTACAGCATAAGATTGCTCAGTTGTGGTGGCTTAAGTACTGAAATATACTCTCAGTATTATCTCAGTGGTGCTGTAAGCCTTTCAGAGAAAAGGGTTTGTCCTTCATTAACAGTTTGTTTGCTTCTTTCTCTAACAGTCCTCGATGATCGAGAATACCTTTTTTAGCTAAAAATAAAATCTAAAACAGGTTATATTTTAGCTATTTTTGTTTCAAGCTTTTTAAGATGTGTTGAGTGGCAATGTTTTTGATTCTGATTCTATCACTATATCTGCACAGAACCAGGTATTCCTTTATTAATTGAATCTCATCTATTTCTATAACTTGATACTATGAGCATTCTTTATACTAAAATGTTTTAATATTTTTTGTTGAAAAATGTTTTGCATGATGACAGAAAAAATTCCTTTAACTAATCATCATTTTTGTGGGAGATAATGATAGGGAGAATAATTGCTTGTTTTTACATCTTTTCATAAAGTATACTCATTGAGTTTTTGATCCCTAAATTCTAGTAATCTTAATTATCTATAGAAAGTAAACTATCAATATGATTGTGTAGATTGAGAGCATGATGTCATTTTCATGTTACCTAATCCAATGAAGCAATATGCTGAAAAACATTTTATGGAGTTACAAAATTTGTTTGCAAAATTATTAGCAGGTTAGTAGCAAAGTGGTATGATTTGTTTTCATCTCTTATCATGTCACTAAGGGTGCTTGGTGACCGGGTGCAAAATATATGTGGTGTCCCCTTTTCTTACTTAAACATTATCAAAGTTAATTGTTCTTTGTGTTGGTTGTGGGGTGTTTCCAATTTAATAACAATTAATAATGTTTTAAGTTTTGATTTAAACAAATTAATGTATAATTTTATTATGTTCAGTAACTTAGCTTTCCATTACAGTGCCAATTGAGCAAAATGGTCAGCTTTACTATCTCTTCTTAAGAGCACTTTCATAATGGGGGGCAACTATTCAAATTAACGACAAAGAAAGCAGATTTAAGACAAGAATTCATGAAATCTCATGTTTTCAATACATTCTTCGGTGTTTGGCATTCCTAGGATTATGAAGTTGTTAACATGTTGCTACCATTTTGCTGCATGCTTGAAAGCTATTGAAAACTTTGATTCACTAATCAAATGGAGAAGGTAAAATCTCATGGAATCAAAGTCTCTGTAGTCATTGGCTCTGCAACCCAAAAATTATTTTATTCGAATATACTAAGTAAATTAAGAAAATTTGATTGACATCAGATGGGATTAAAAGAATTTGAAGAGAACTATCAATGATGGAACACATCTCTAATACATTATTGACAAAAATATAATCCAGAATATCTCAAACTATCAATGATGGAACACTTCTCTAATACATTATTGACAAAAATATAATCCAGAACATCTCAAACTATCAATCCTGCTTTTAAATAACTTAGTCATATCAAGCTTATAAAAATATCAAGGGTATTAATATCACATTCTTTCTAATACTATAATTTAACATTCTTTCTAATACTACCCTATAATTTAACATTATTTCTAATACTATCTTATAATTAAGAGTATAGATTCATACAGCACTTTTTTTTTCTTCTTTTTTACTAACAGCATGGAGATCTATTATTTGAATCTTTCCTGCACGGATTGAATAGTTGCACCAAATGTGATAAAATAAAATTTTATTTTGTAATTTTTTTCACGATTCTCCATTGTCTCATCCTTGTGCTCATAGTCATTTGATTTTTTTTTTCTTATATGCCCCCCCCCCCCCCCCCACCCTCTCCCCTGACTGTGGTGCCACAAATTGAGCCTATTTAGCTTGCAAACCAGGTCTCAGGGTTAGGTTTCATTTCCAGCACCCACAATAACTTCCATGCAAAACATAATTGCAGACCTATTTAACTTGCAGGCCTATTTAGCTTGCAAACCAGGACTCAGGGTTAGGTTTCATTTCAGGCACCCGTAATAACTTTCACGCAAAATGTAATGGTATGGTGCTACTGTCGCACATCAGGGTTTCAAAATAATGGTTGGGTTGTGGTGTTCTGTGGACTTGGGAAAATCCCATTCTGCCTGGAATGTAATGGCCAAAATAAGAAGTTCTTGGGAGGCAGAATGGCATGCATAAGAAGTGCCATCTAGAGGTTAAACATTGAACTAGGTACAGCTCATACGTGCTAACTTGGCAGTGCGCAGTAGGCATACTGACAGTAGGACGAGTCCATTCTCAATGTGGGACCGGCTATAGGGGAAGTGGTGTTTAGGTGGGGGCAGTAGGTGCGTGTCGGAGGGGAAGAAAGAATGAGAATTCGTCTACTGTGCAGGTGCTCTGACATCAGCTCCCCCTTAAAGCTTCTCATTCCACTTCTTTACATTCCCCTCTCACGCTTCTCCGGCTGCCACGTTATGCCGCATGAGCTGTACTGTGAGCTGCTTACTCTCTAAGTACCACTTCTTTTGCAGTTACTAAAGCATTAAATCTAACATCTGAATGACACTTCTTAAAATATACATCCAGTTTAAAATATTCAAATTACCATCCTATAAAATTTTACCTACTATTTTTAATCAAGATAATATGATGCACCGAACTATTATTCAGGAAATAGGAAAGCATGAAAAAAATCATCTCATCTTCCTACAGAAATTAAAACTGATGTTATATGAAATCCAAGACTTGCATGAAAATGCCATCGAAGTTTACAACATATAGGTGAAGGTGGGTGACCACACTGCTATATGTTGCCCCTAGTAAGATGCTCTCTCCCAAACTCATCTCATGCCCTGATGAAACCCCCTAACTTGACTATAGAAAAATAAACACCCTCTGGACGGTGCACAATTTATTGTGTGTGAGAGTGTAAATATTCAGGTTCCAAGAAAAACAATTTTTTTCACAGAATTTTCACTAAGGAAGGGATAAAATCTTCCTTTCTTCTGCCTTTCAGACAAGCAACTATTAAGAAACAGATTGATTCTCCTTCAACGAAAGCACATAAAAACTGATTTAAGGGGCAGTTCTATACTATATTCATAAGAATGTGAATTTTAATGTAGGAAGAGGAAGGAGTAATGAAGGCTTTAAAAATGCACCTCCAATCTGATTTAAAATCATAATTGAGATTTCCATGCCTGTATAAGTGAGAAAATACAAAAGTGAGACTTGACATTTTTTATTCTTCCAACAAAAGAATGTGTCATATTTAAGGAAGAAGTTTTTTTCTTTACTCTGGTTAAACTTTCATTTCATAATTATTTTATTTATTTTAAACAGTGATCAAGAATTAGCTATTTTTAATTCGCAATTACATTTTTTCCACTTGAGTCAGATGTGTGGCAGTGTTTCCTGAAGAGGATAGAAGTACGTTTCCATGTACGTGATGTGGAAAGAGAGGATATGGCCACTAAACCCTTGCGTTTTCATGAAATTGGTGAATGAAGATCAACTAACAATTGAATGTAGTAATGCAGACTTCACATATGTAAATTTTGCCTGAAAGATTTTCTATTGTTCTTGTATTCACGCCTTTCTCCTCATGCTTGCACACATAGGGGCTAAAATGTTCAAAATGCGATGGTAAAATCCATTTCCCATTCAGTATATACAATTTGTGTTCCAATAATATATAGATACAATTACCTTGAAGAAATGAAGAGTTGGTGCCCGGGTGCCATGCACCTCTTGCATCCCAGGTTGGTGCAGCTCTGCTTTCACAGGAGTAGCTTCAATATTCCCTTAGCACTTTCAAGGCAAGGCATTTTTTGTCCTGCCATAGGGGCCATAAATTTTCTGCCATTTGTTTTATTTTGCATTGTATCCTTTGTATTTTTTGCCGACCGTGATAGAGAGGTAGTTAGCGTGTCTGCCTCTTAATCATAAGGTCGCAAGTTCAAATCCCACTTCGGGCTTGGATGTTATGTGTTTGTCTTTGTTACTGTTATAAGCTCTTTGTAAAAGGGTATAGATGTGCTGTTTAAGAGCTATTGAAAATAAATAAATAAATTGTAATGAATACTTCATGATATTAAATTGCATAATTCCTTTCTTTGGTTTGAAAAAAATCACTAGGGCAATACTGGACTGTTTATAAATTTAAAACTAATTAAATTAACCATTTTGATATCATGATGCATGAAAAATATACCAATGGATTTATGTATGTACGTATGTATGTATGTATGTTTACAGAGTGCATGTGAACTTGTGGACACATCTCGGCTGAAATTAAGGGATGTAACTGATCTTCTCGAGGGCCAGAGGGAGTGTAGTGAAAGTCCAAATGATGAAGATGATGTTAGTAGCGAAAAATTGGATTATTAAATTATATAATTTCTTTGGATTTAAAAAAAATGCAGTAGGGTATCACTTAATTGATTATAAATTTAAAATTAAATATAGTAATCATTTTGTTATCAAATGGATGAAAAATATACCAGTGGATTTATGTATGTATATATGTTTACAGAGGGAAGTAGAAGAGATGAAAAGGTGTTTGCAGCAGATAAGGGAACTAAATGAGAGTCTGAAGGGCAAGGTGGATAGTTATGAGAGTGGAAAAGATGTTAGTAGTGAAAAATTGGATTATTAAGTTGTGTAACTTCTTTCTTAGGTTTTAAAATATTGCACTAGGATAACAATGAATTGGCTTTAAATTTAAAATTATTATATTTATCATTTTGTTATCAAATGCATGAAAAATATACTAGTGGTTTTATGTATGTATGCATGTTTACAGATGACATTGGAAGATGTGACAGATTCTTTGAGGCAGTTAAGAAATCTAAATCAAACTCTAAAGGCCCAGGCGGATAAGGAGACTGGAAATGGCGGTAATGGTGAACAGTTGGAGTTGGCAAATATTAATGAATTAGAAAGGACAAAGCCAGTGTCACAAGGAACACAAGATGTAGAAAATGCTTTTGGCAGAACATCTGTAGAAATACAAACAAATATTGCTAGTGCACGCACTAAAGCTGATTCAAGTATCCAAACAGTGGGTATAATTTTAAAATCTCAAATTTTATTTGTAACCATTATCTTATGATTGTGGATTTATTTTATGTTAATTGGTGCCAATTATTATTATTTAATATTTTTTGCATTCTCTTGTGCTCTTTCTTGGTGATATGGATGTGTTCAACCCTTTTAGTGCCAAAAAAAATTACAAAAAGATGTTTGTGGCATTTGAGATAATGGAATAGTGTGTTAGTCTGCAAATAAATAGCTTTAACGCAATGCAGAACACTGAGCATACAACATGCACCATCTATTGGCTATATATTTGAATAATTAGAAGTCGCTATGAGTGACAAAGGCAATTTTAGCAGATTTTTTGTGCGTTGCTCAGAGCAACATTGGCACTCTTAAGGGTTAATATAGTCAAGGATTATTTTTTCATTTGGTAACTTTTAATCATATTAAAAGGTTTTACTACAAATGTCTTTTTAAAAGCAAAAATAACACATCTATTAATATATCTACTCTTGTGAATCTGAAGTATTCTGGAAGCATTCCGTTCTTAAAATCAGTATTACCTTTTTGTTTAAAAATTAGATTTTCTGAGCTATTATTGCATTACAAGGATTAAGTGTATTGAAATATAATGCAATCAACTTGCAAATCCACTTTTAGTTATGGAAATTATTATTTGGTTTGCCTTTAATGTTTGTTGTAAATATTTTAGGAATCAAATGAACCTGGTGTTACTAATACGACTGGAGAGGTGGCCAGAGTTGAAGCTTCAGTTATGGAGTTGGTAAATTATTTTTATATTTTTTAAATTTTAAAATTAAACATGTAATTCAGTGTATTTTAACTAATTTGGAAGTAAATGTTATAACCAAAGTTAACAAAGAATGTTTTATCACCACAACTATGTAATGTTACTTAAAGTAATGTTTGTTTACTTAACCTTTAAATGCCTAACGTGGCCATATGTGCATGCAAAGTTTTAAAACTTCTCAGAGATGTCGTATTGGTCATGTAGATGTGAAATTTGGTAGGGTAATCCCTTCACACATGCTCTCACAGTATATGGAGGCAAACATGCCAAAGATTTAAGCATTAGGGATGGGGAGACTTCAAACCAAGAGAATGAAGACAATAGAGAAAGTTCGTCTTATTTGCTCCACTCCAACCCTCCTTCAAAACTGAAGGGGTAGCAATAAAACTATCCTTGGGTAGGAGATCAAACCCTAAAGGTTTTACCATTATTTTCTCCTAATATCATTTCAGCGCATTTTGAGTGTACGTATTCATTCGTTTGCAGACCACCGAACAGAGTGTTAGTTGACTACCATTATTCTTCTATCCTGAGAATCATCATATTTTTTCCTCGGTAATTCCTCTATTTTCTTATGTTTACTTCATCTTCTCCTTATATTATTATCTTTATATTTATGCCCCTCCTTATTTATAGAAATGGCAGCAAAGCATATAATGCTCAATATCAGAATAGAGGAGGAAATTGTCGTAGATTCAGACTTGGATAAGGGAGACAGGATGGTGAATAGCTATGAGGTTAGTCACCACACTTGGAAGTGGACAAAGAAACTTATTTTCCACCTTCTCAACCTCACACTCCTAAACTGCTGGGTCCTCCTGACATTATGCGGAAGACAAAATACTCATTGGAAGTTTTGTCTTGCACTCATCAGCCATCTCGTCGAGGAGGATGCTTCAGTTCTCTCCTCTCTTACTTCTTCCCAAGGAAGACCAAGTGCTAGTGGGACACAATTGCGTCATTTAGAAGCATGAGAGAACAAGCATTGGCCCATAAAAGGAAATTGCATGCGACTATATCACACAAAACCAACTTCTTAAGAGTGAATAAAATTATATTTATCCCTTAGATGAAGAGAGGATTCTCTAGGAAAAATGAGCAGTATGAATTAATTTTTTTATATTTCCATAGTTACCGAATATAAGAGGACCTCCCTTTTTAAACTCAGTATTCAAGAAAAAACTTTTAAACCAGTAATTTTGATAAATTTACTATGTGATTATATTCAGTTATTACAGTTTTTTCATTAAAGTGGTAAGGGAACCAGTGACACTGAGTCATCCACGTGTGAGCATGAACTTTCTGGCATACCCTTTATTTCCCTCTCCTGTTTCTGTTACCATTGTTATTGTTATTTGTTGTTAAATAAACCATTGTAGAAACCCAGTGTCATTATTTGCGCATCCAAAGTAGGATAGAATGACATTTGCTGGTGCTGAAATGAATGTTTTCGCTTTCAACAAGGATTGTTCTAATTAGCTTACGCTACACTATTCTACATTATAGTGCATGAAATATCAGGTTTCTAAACCCCAGATTTTCATTGTGATAGGATAGAATTACATCCGCAGGCATCAAAACAAATGTCATCCACTTTTGCGACATACAATTGATTTACGCAAAGTTATTCCATACTACGCGAATATAAGATGACTCAAGATTTTTCAGGTGCTAAAATTGGTAAAAAACCATCTTATATTCAGGTAAACATGGTAGACAATTCTGTTTTTTCCATTGCCCATTCCTCAAGATTCCTTTTGTGTACATTATTTTCCAATATTTATTTGAATGTTTTATAACTAATAGTTCAGGAAATACATTAAATATTCTGAATGACTGCAAGACAGTTTTAAATACCCAAAATTAAATCCGGCATTTAAATGTTAAGCTGGCATGTTGAATATAACGGTGTAAATTGCTTTACTGAAAAAAATTAAATCTTTTTGTGAAGAAAATTTTTATTATTTATGAGGTTGCTTTACCAAACGTAATGAAATCACTCTGTCAAATATAATTATTTATTGTGGAAATTGTTCAAAGTATTCTCCATCTGGTTCAATGTTTCAAACCCTTGGTGTATCAAATTATTCATGTGTTCAAAATTATGAGGTTTCTGGCTATAGACTATCTTTGATTGTACCTCGGAGTTATTTGTTAGCCATCACTTTTTGAAAAGAAAAGCACATTGTTTCTAATTTTCTGTTCGTCATATACTGGCATATAAATACAAATCAATGGATTAAATTTGCACAGAATGGAATATCTACTCAACCTCAAGCTAGCAAACTCACTACTGCACCCAGCATATGAAAACCATTACAGCCAAATATTAAATAATTATTCTCAATAAAGGGAGTTACGCTTCACCCTGTATCTATGAAGATTTTTTCCTCAGTTATATATAGATATCTATTAAGAAAAGTGTTTGTGTTTTTTTATAGCTCAGCAACTACAGCACGTAGGACCAAGAGAAAGGTATCATTTTAACCGGAATAAAGAGTCAAGTGGTGTAGTCATGTTTTTATATCGATTTGGTTGACCTTTCTAATTTTTAAAAATATTTTCTATTTTCATTTTCTCCATTTGAATAACATAGGGATGAGTGCAGCTTATTTTTCATTTGAATTTTAAAATTAGTTAGAAACATGGTACAAACTTGAGACTTGGATGGTTCTATGCAGGATAGAACAGAGTTTATTTTTATTGAAGACAGAATCTGAATCATGAGCGAATTAGCATAAGAATGCATTTAGAATCAGAAATATATGTGATTTTATCAGTTTTATGACAATACCAATTATATCTATATCTACAGTTCACCCTGCAAGCCACCGCAATGGTGTGTAGCAGGAGGTGCAATAGCACCAAGGGAAAGCTCATAATAATGAATAATATCACCCTACGTCGGCTGATTTCTTATCGTAACTTCTTTTCTGCTCAGCTATCGTTCTAGGGAAAAATGAACCTTTGTACCACTCAGTCCTACAGGCTATCTCTCTTATTTTACGAGGATGGTCCATTTTACCAATATAAGTTGGTGCTCTTATTATTTCTTCGACGTCACTGGAGAATATACGCATTCTAAATCTTTCAAGTAGTTTTAACCTAGAGCGTGATCGGCGCTCAGTTAGTAATTTCCATCCTAAGTCCTGTAACAAGACTGTAACACTTTTGTTTCTATCATAACAATTTTTGACAAATCTAGTGGCTTTTCACTGCACTCTTTCTAACTCTGAGATTGATCCTTTCTCGTACAGATCCCATATGTTCGACGTTGACTTCTTCCTCACTTTTACACTCCTTAAAAGTTATAATATTAAACTGGGACTCCATAAATCGTTCATCATTACTATAAATATTAATATCGTGGGGACCCCAGTGATATTCAGTGCTTGGGCCAACTCTGTTATAACCAACAATAATATGCTAATATGCATATATGATGAATCTGTAAAAATACCTCCATACAAAGAACCTCCTTATAACAAAGTGCCAAAAATTGGGTCCCTTCAATTTCATTATAAAGAGGTTTTACTGTATATTAAAAGTGGTTCGCTTTAAACGATTTCAATATAAATGCCATTTCTGAGGAATACATCCCCTGTTTAAAACGAGGGAGACCTGTACAAAATTTAGTCATTTTTCCATTGATAAGTGCACCTAGTAGATAAAGGACATCTTAATATTTTTAATGCTGTTTAAAATGTATAGATATTGTGCAGTAAAAAATTTTCTGTTGAAATAATTTAAAAAAATACTTATAATCATGGTAAAACTTGGGATTTGAATGAAAGGCTGCTTGAAATAATATTCATTCTTTCAACAATCGCTGGTTTTTAATACACATAAAATTGTCCATAAATCAAACTTGAAACATTAGATTTTTAGTGGTGAACAATCTTTCGTTATCATTCGATTTCACTGAATTACGTTCATTGAAGCTGTTAAACGGAATGAGAGAAAATATCATGTTTGTCATCAAAAGGACATAAGAATCGAAGAATCATAATAATATCCCTAAATGAAACAGTTTTTAAAATGTCACTTTTTAAGTATTTACTTGTTTTCCTATGTATAATGCTCATATTTTTTTTTACATTTCAACTTTTTTATATAGATAATGCATATGTTATCTATCAGAAAATATGGTAGTGTTGTCATATCTCTGGGTTTGATCCGGAGTCTCCAGGTTAGAGCAAGTACAAAGGTGCCATCTCTAGCTGTAGAGGTCCAGAACCCATCCCACCCTATTATAATGTAAATATAAACCCAGTATCTGCAATGTTTTTGCAGAACACATCCCATACCATGGGTATACTGTATTTTGTTAGAAAGCTACTACAAATATATATTTAAGTATGTAATAAGTCTTTTTGGTATATTAAGCAGTATTTGCTAAAATAAATTTTCAGAGCAAGGAAATCTTCCCCAGGTCATTATAATGACATTTCACTCTATTAGGTTATGGAAATCTTCATTTATTTTTTTCTGATGTTCGTTGGTAACATAAGATAGAAAAATAGCTTTCAAAAGAATTATAATCTATCAATTATTTTAGGTTAGAAAATTTAAGTGGTAGTATAGTATCTAATGGAAAATATGAAGAATATGAATTTTACTCATTTGTGTACTATACCTGAGTGTTTTAACATTGTATGTGTTCATATCTTTTGAGATTGCTGCCCTAACAGATCCCTCTAAAAAATGTTGTTGATCAGTAGAAAAGCATGTGATTATTGATGTTGCTTAATATGATTGTTTTTAGTTCGAGCAACTCAAGACTGAAATACAAGGAAATAGGGCAGAATTGGCTCATTTGAGATCAGTTGAGGAGGAACTCCGTCGATTACGTTTGGACCAGGAGGACTTGCTAGTGTTGGTGGCTGAGCAGCAAACACAGATTTCTGATTTAGAGTCTAAGCTGGACAATAAGGTATTATCATTTTTTCTTCATATGTGAAGTAATTTGTTATGTATTTAATATTTTTTGTAATTTCCATGTTTTGATTTATTGTCTGAAGCTTTTTAAATGAGTTTATATCACCTACATAACTTTTGTCTCCTGTAAAATTAAGATTTGGAATTCCTTAGCTTTGCACATCCGCTCTTTATAATATGTTGATATTTTGGCTGCTTCTTTTCTAATGTCACCCAAAAATTGCATTGTTATGAGATATTCATTTTATCTAATTGACTTTTTCAGTTTCTTGTTGTCATACCTTATATGATTTTATTTTTATATTTTCAATCTTAATCCTGGTTCTTTGCTGATAAGGGTCCAAATAGAAAGGAAGTTGCTTATAAGAGTACACCCATCCCTCGCTTTGCACGGTGCATACATTCCTGGATAAGAATTTTGAAAGCAAAACCACACAAAGAGAGAGATACCATATATACTTGAATATAAGACGAGGTTTTGTTCCAATTTTTATGACCGAAAAATCGCTAGTCGTCTTATAATCGCACGGTGCGTAATAGTTTGACTGACAGAGGAACCGAATGCAGAGTATAATTGAAATATTCGATTCTTTAAATCAATCGAAACAGTCGATTATTAAAAGTAGTAGTAAAAAATGAATCGATTCAAATGTATTCGAATACAAATACTCTTTTGAATTTTATCTTATATTGTGATGCCCTTTTTTTATGTGTCCTCACGTAAATTAAGAACAGCACACCTCACAGGGTTATCCGATGGGATAACGTCAAATATAAGGAAAAAAAACGTTTGTTGGGCACCAGACCTAAAGAAACTATATTGTCCTTATACTCAATACAGGTAATACAAGAAATGCATAAGAAAAAACAATGAATCCATTTACACAATTTATAGAGCTAAATGACACAATTGTGTTTTTTAACACATATAAATCACATACAATACGTCAACCGGCGACTTCTCGTCTGACACGTTGGATGATCCTTCGGATTTCTGGTGACTGGTTCTTCCTGACGACTGCACCTTGAGAAGCGTCACGGCGGGTTCCTCCTTGACTTTTGGATCCCCTATCACATGTCGTTTCTGACATGTCACCCAAATATAAGTCCCCAATTACACTCACAAATACACTTCCCCAAATTACAAAAATCCCAAAATACAATTCCAGCAATTACAATTGCCTCAATACACGTTAAATATAAGTGCGTTTGCTATACGCTAAAGCTTTTACAAATGTGTTTTTTACAAATGATACATAGAAATAGCAACACCGAGAGAGCCTAGCAAGAACGAGAGACAGACCTCTCGAGTGACTTAGAGTCAACCGACGAACTTAGAGAGAACCTAAAAGACAAGTTAACCTAAAGAAGAACTAGAGAAGCCATAGAGAGCCCTGTGAACGAATCAACCTCTTCTCGCCTAGGTGGGCTCCCTTTTATGCTGCACTACCCCTCCGTCGCCCCTCTGACCGTCATGCTTCTCACACCGCTTTTTCCTCCGGCGATGCCACACCTTTTCCGCGGTCGAACACACCGGCGTCTTTTCGACCCTTCCTTTAGGATCGCACAAACGTTAGTTAGTACACTAAAAACACATTCACCAAAAACGTTCACTTTTTAGGTAATAAGTGTGGAACACTACAGTATGTTATGCACGTAGTGAAGCTGCGTGCATCCGTGAGTATGAAGTCTCTCGTAATTATATCAGTGTATTTCTCGAGAACCGTTCATCGTAAAAGATATGCGGTAAACGGCGTTTTGTTTCTACTGGCTATGAGGTCACTGGAAAAATATTTTCATTTGCTAAAGTGTCCCGGGTTCGAATCCAGGAGACAGTTATATTTTCCCGTAAGTTTACACGGGATTTTTGATTTTTCAGAGTGCAAGGTTTTTTTCCTTCATTCATTAAAATACATAAATACGGATTGATTTTCTTCTTCTTTTTTGCTTTATTTGATGGCTAAAGCTCTATACTATCTTATTCTTGCAATGTTTACACGTTACACGGTCGAATTTTTCAGAAATACGCATTCTTTTTCGAAATTTTGCGGATTTTTCGTACTCATTCCGGGCATTGCCGAGGAGACTCTCATTGTTGCCTCCGATTCATTTAAGGCCAATTAAACCTTCAAATAGACGAAAGAAAAGCGTTATTGTTATCTTCTCTTCATTGATAATCTAAACAAACGCATTGATGTCGCCTTTATATTAGGTCCTGTAAGAACTTAAAATCAGTCGTTAATAGACACTTGAAGGAAAGCAACTGTATATGCCAACTAACACTACAAAATTGCTTATTTCAATTGGTTCAATGTTTATTAGTAAGTGGTATAATAAACCTCTGTCGTTGTGTGCATAATAAATTTTTTCCTTTTATTAGGAGTTCAAAATGGGGGGTCGTCTTATAATCAGAGTCGTCTTATATTCGAGTATATACGGTATTTTTCCTTATGAATATGTGAGTTTACATTTGAGCCTCATCTCAACGTCAACATTCAACAATTCAGTCACAATTCAGAATTTCTTCATTTTATCCTTTCTTATAACCTCTTTGTCGAAATGAAATATTTTGTCCTTTTTAATGCTCAAAGATCCTTTAAAAGTGTGCTAAAAGGAAAGTGATGGCCAGGCAGCACAAGATTGCTCTCTATAATGGAAACCATTCTAATCTGATATCCTGCAAAATAAAACTGTGCAATACAAGGGATGAGTGTAGACTCATTTTCAAGTATTTATTCATATGGTATTCCTTTCTATTATTTAATTTTTTTTCTCTCATGCTCCATCACAATGCAGATATTTTCAGACCCAGATTTCTTACTTTTCAGCTACATCGTAGAGGTGAGCGACGATAATATAATTGGAAGATGAAAAGAAACCGAATGTTGGCTTGTAAAAACAAAAGTAAGCAACTCAGGCTTTTTAAAGTGAGATTTTACCACTTCCAATATAAATGAATAAATTGAAATTTTTATGCTTTTGGAAAATAAAAGTTGATGAACTGCGAAAAATGTATAAACTTCAATTTGGAACCTTATATTAAAAAATAATATTGGCTATGGTTAAAAATTGAGGTATAAAAAAGTAAATTAGCCATTGACTAATTTTAGGCATAGGTTGGCTGTATAGCTAAATATTAGAGCACTGTTAAAATGTAGTATGATAGTTTTACATGCCATTTTAGCATTATGAAAGTCATCCACTCAGCTCTTGAGAATTTTTAAAGCAAATTCATAATCATACAAACACTGGAATAGTAATGTTTTTATGGAACATATCATTGAGATTTCTCAGTATCATTATTTTATTTTTAGGGTTTAAAGTTTGATAGTTAATGTTATACTTGTAATTCATATGATTTTAATTTAAACTATTTATGCTTCTGGTCCAAAAAATTCAATAAATCTATCCTGTGTATATTGGATCATTGGTGCTAATATCAATAATATGATGTCATGTATTGATGTAACATTTTCAAGGCAGAAATTACAATGTGGAATTTTGAGTCTTGTTAATTTTAAGTATACAGAGTAACTATTAATAAAATAGATGAAATAGGTTTAAAAATTCTAAATTATAATAAGTTCACATTCCTTTTGGATTTAAATTTCCTTTTTATATAATGATATTTGGTATTCACCCACCAAAGTGATTAGTGTTTTGATTTCATTATGAAATTGTCATTTCTAGCATAGCTGTATGCTATCCCGGTTTTAAATCTACATATTCGTGCAGTCCTGGGCAAAAAAACTGCACTACCTTACGACCGCTCTACAGGCATTTTAGTGAACTACAAGCTCATATCGGCCAGTCACACGAATTGACAACACTGCTGCTTGAGGAAGGGGTAAATGATTTTTGAGTCGCATGCCAAAAAACAATGTGAACCATCGGAATATTTTTTCATGTGCCACTAGTTTACTCCTTCTCCAAGAAACTTCATATTTTATACAGAAAATACAAGCTTACACATACCAAATAAAATCGTAAGCATGGCACTTCTGGCATGCGTGCCATGTATTTGCCATCCCTGGGGTAAAGAGTTTTTTCTTTCTCCCTCCCTCCCCTTCTCTCTCGCTCTCTCACTCTTGTTACAGCTGTCACACGAAACATTTTCCTCCACGGATTTCATGTTCGGGCATTTTGAGTGGATGAAAATATACATTTTAAAATGAATTAAAATGGAGACATGAACTCGGGCGTTACCCATACAGATGTCAAAAAGAAGGAACTTTATTTTTCCACTCAAAATTGAATTGAATCAATTCCGATTTAGAATAAAAATCTATTAGGAATCGAAAAGAATACACATTTTAATACCTTAACAGTGAAAAAAATGTTAGTTGCCACTACTACTTCAAGCATTATTTCCTTGCCTCATTGCCAGATATCTGTTTATGAATGCTATTAGTTGAATTTGAACAATATCTTTATTCTATTTTACATAGCAGCATTTATTTTTAGTTTTTCCTTATACAAAAGAGCTTTTGAGGATTTTTCTCAGTTATATGATGGGATTCCAATCACTTAGATAGGCAAAATTACTCTTATATAAAAGGCCAGGTTTTGTATGTCAGGAACGCTTTGTTTACATAGTAATGCAGAATTGGGACTACTTGGGCACTTCCAGATGAGCTAGAAACTTTAAATTTGGCACGATTATAGGTTTTTGGTCACAACCGAAAGAAAACAATCCAACACTGTTGAAATTCCAATTTTGAGGGGCTATTTTGGCCCCGTTTTACCCTTTTTTTGACCATAAGAAAATACGTGAATCGGTGTAGAGGTTTTTATATTTGCTTTTTAAAATGATTTCCCATCAACATTCAAGCTCAGGACTTGAACTATCAGGAACGATAGAAATAGTAGTTTCTTATTTTTGAAGTCAGAATTCAAATCCGAATAGAATTAGCATAAATTTAGTTTTCATTGGAAAAAAGTGGTAATTTTTCTTGGTCGCAACAATCGGCTGCCTTGGCAACGAGCTCAATGCTTTTATCGTTTTAAAAGAAAAGGTGGTTAGTGTTTGTGAGGTGTCGGTTGAAAGTGGACACAGAGAAGTTTATAATAGCGCAATTGGAATCTTTTTTGGAAGGTAAGGAAAGTGGGGGTTAGGATAAAGGGATGGGGATGGGTATGGGACACCGTGGGAGATACCGACGAGAGTTCGTAGATGGGCAGAAAGGTTGCAGATAGCAAGTAATGGGGAGTGAGTGGCGAAAAGTGTACACATTTACAATGGTGACGGTATTTCTTGGAAGCACATAGAATTATCTCAAGTTTTTCTAAAGGTGGCTCTTATTTGCCACATGCAGGACTTCCACAGAAAAGGAGCTCATGTGGTTTTGCTTCAATGACGTTATTGTTCACAGATCAAAGCAATTCTTATTTAAAAACCTTCCTAAATTAATGTAAATTATAGGAGAGAAAATGCAGAAACTTTCACAGATTCAATATCGCAAAATCACAATCAGTTTCATACAAAACTGTGGAGACCACATTACCAAACTATCCAGTTTGACTTAGATCAGTGATTCACAACCTTTTTTATCAAAGTGCCGCTGTACCAATTTTCCCCGACTCTGTGGGCTGCATCATGAAAACATAAAATACATAAATTACGGAAGAAAAACCAAATTACATATATTTTATTATTAAAACGTTTTAGTGGAAATAATAACAAAATACAATATCACAACGAGGAGCCATATTTCGCCAAAACTTTTTGTTTGAAATTCACAGTAGTCTTCAATTTTCTTTAACAACCGTGGGCCGCTCAAAAAGCCGTGGCGGGCCGCGGGTTGTGCACCACAGACTTAGATTCTCCACCCAAAAAATGACTTGCAGTTTCAAGTGAATGAAACAATGTAACATTCGACCATAGAGTATTGTTTTTCATTTAAAATTCTTTTCTGTCAACCTAGTTTGAGAATAATAGAAGTGAATATTCTTCCCTTTCCTAATCAACCATCGGCTGAGAGATTAAAGAGAGTGTAAAGCATTATGTAAATATTTGAAAAGAATTGGTGTAATGTTAATTCGATGACTAATAAGATTCTTAGGGTTGTGTTTATTATAAAGCCCTAACAATGGGATGGGTAAATAAATATTTTTAAGGGACAATCATACAAAATTACTTTCAAAAAACGTTTAGTTAGGTTGTTATAATTTCATTTAGAATATTTTTCTAATACAAAATGAAGTAAATACAAGGAAATAGGGCAGAATTGGCTCATATGAGATCAGTTGAGGAGGAACTCCGTCGATTACATATGGACGTATCAGTAGTGTTCTATTTAATGCAACACAAAAATACGATTAAAATCGTATATTCATTTGATTTTTAAAATCAATAACTATTTCGCTGCTATATAAACAGCAATGGGAGAGCAGAATTGCTATTAACTAATTCCTATTTAAGAACGCTAGTAATTTTACCGTTTAAAAAAAGTTTCGTTTATTGAAGTTATTTACTTAACTTTTGGTTACACATAATTCATAAACTTAAATTTAATAGTTTTTCACTTAATTCCTGAAATAATACATGAAGTAGTCATTGCAGCTAAACATTTTTTATTGTTAAGGTGTGGAAATGAGTATTCCTTTTGATTCCTAATAAATATTTATGCAAACTCGGAATTTATTTAATTTAATCTTGACTGGAAAAATAAACTTTGTTCTTTTTGACTTCTGTATGTTAAACTCCAGAGTTCGTGTCTTGATTCTAACTAATTTTGAAATGCAAAGAATTATACCTGACACTCATTCACGTGTTACCACCATGGGGAAAGTAAGCACTACTGAATTCGAAACCATTATCTTGAGGGAAAATATTCGATCCCTAAGAGCTGGGAGAGAGCTATAAACCCTTCTGTAAGGGGAGAGAGGGAGATGAAAAAGAGCCTTCACCCCCTCCTCTACTATCACTGTTACCATTTCACTTGACAGTTCGTTCGAGACTAGTAGGTCACTAAAATGCCTGTAGAGCGGTTGTAAGGCATTGCAGTTTTTTTGCCCAGGACTGTACTTGATGCTGTATTAATTATAACCAGGGTTGTTAAACGAAACCGAACCCACTGAAAAGGAACGGTTCCAGATAGGTTTTGGTTCAAGGAACGGTTCACAGGAACCAAACCGAAAAAGGAACCAAAGTCATGGAACGAAATGTCAATGGAACGATACTGAACCGTTCCGGATTGGGTTCGCACATGAAATAGTTTCGTTCCGGCTCCTTCTACACCGTTCCAGCTTTGGTTTCAGCCAGTTTTCTATGGTTTTTACTCGCGTCTAACGGAGAGAGTAGAGGGCGAGGGGGGAATGCGAGAGGGGAGGTCGGGGATAGGAGGGGGATCTTAGTTCCTAATATCACCACCGGGAAGATGTAGAGTGCGCAGTGAGTAGTGAACGCCGACCTCTTATGGAGTTGTTTTTCTCGCTGATGGAAAATGGGTGTTTGCGGAAAAATCGCCATATCATTAACACATTCAATGCCGCCGTCGACGGTTGCTACCGCGCGCAGACGACTGGCATCGACGCATCTTCCGCTCCATAATAACTGTACCGTTAAGCGACGGCTATGCACATTGGCTCCTCGTAGGAAGCCGGCTCCTCAGTTTAGTTTATGTCAGTTTGCTCGTCAGTTAGGGTGTATTTAGTGCAAATTTTTCCGGAAAAAGGATATTTAAAAAAATAGTGAAATTTCGGTTGGCCATTGGGGATGGATCTAAACAACCAAGAAGATATTGAATGTGTCAAAACGGCTTACATTAGAAGAATAAAATGAAGCCTAATTAAGCCTCTGAGGTGCCACGTATGATTTGCAGGCTTCTACTCTATGCGAGTACCTCGCTCTCTTCTCCGCCCCACAACCAGAATAATGGTGCAGTTTGCTTGGAATGAAACTACCGAACGTATCTCCCAATAACTCTCAACTTGAACCCGAACCCATTCAAGAAAAGGAACCGTTCCGGAATGAAATATTTCGTTCTGACTAAACAATTCCCTTCCGGAACGGAACTAAACCCATCATGGAACATACAGTTTCATTACGAACCGAAACTAAATGGCAAGAGAAAAAATATAGTTTTGTTCCGAACCGAAACTATTCTTTGGGTTCGGTTTCGTTTAACAACCCTGATTATAACTGGTGTACATTATAAGAAATTTATCTCTCTTATTGTTAGAACATTTATGTGAGCATGTCATTAACATCTAAATATTTTTTTCTTTACAGGTACCAACTCAGACTGAGGATTCTAGTTCGATTCTTTCAATTGTAGGAAATCGCTGATGACTTATATACCAAAATAGCTCAATTTTGTACAGTAAATGTTGACATTGAGTGTACGGATGAAAAAGTTAAACATTTCAAACCAATTTTCAAATGGTTTGATTGTTTTTGTTATGAAAAATTGTACTTCCTGTTCCTATTATTTAAAGTTTAATCTAATTGCGTTGTCTTGTGAACAAGTTTTAATTTTATATCTGGAAATGACTTAAATTTTCAACGCACTGAATTCTTGTTTCTCAATATTTGAAATGCATTTATGTTAATCTTATTTGACCAATCATTCATAGTTTTGTGATATTAATTGTTATTTAACGTGTTTTGTCATTGTTGATAAATTCATTTCCAAATATAATGCTTTAAACTGAGTCTTAAACAAGAAAATATATATTTTTCTTTGATCCATAATGTTGAATGTAGTTTTACTGTCTTATTTACGTTTTAAAGTTTAGTTCAAGATGAGTGTGGTTAGTTATCCATTTCGTGATAATTGAACCTAGCATAGAAATTCAAATGTTCTAAATGTGTTCCATTTCGAAGTGTATATAGAGCTCTAATAAGAACATCATTGAGCTCAGAGTACGTCTTATCTGCCCAAGCTAAAACAAGAAAGAAACACATCTAACAATACTTAGGTTATTCTTTGATTTGTTCCCTTGTTGAGCCAATATTTCAATGACTCCCATACAATTTGATATAGATTGTGTTAAATAAATGTGTAATTATGATGCTGGTTATTTTAATTAGTCAGTATTGACCAAAATTATCTTCATCATTTCATGGACATTGACTTTAAATACGAAGGGAATTACAAAAGTAAGGGCAATTTGCATGTAAAATCCCGGTAATTTGTCAGACAGAGCTCATGCGGACATTGCATGTACTACATACCAGTGCTCGAAATGGAAAATGTTACGAAAGGGAATGCTTGTATTGGTAGTGGAACGAAATTTTTTACAAAATGGAACACTTGTTGTAAGGGATGGTATTTCTAAATGTCTGACGAAACGGAACGGCATGTGTGACGAGCCGGAGCAGCATTCCGGCTCATTTCGAGCACTGCTATATACTTAAGTCTAGGCATGTCATGGGGTAGCTGTTACGTTTAGTGAGTCTCATGCAATCACAGTGTAAGCATGCCGGGTCCACTTTTGAATGCACCATTGTTGTCGTGCTGTCATTTTATTCTTGTGGTCAGTGGGGGTAAAACCCTCGGATTCACAGAAGAATGTTAGCACAATATGGAGAAAACTACTATGCAAAGGAAAGTGTACTAATGGGTGGAAGGGTTCCAAAGTGGCAGAACAAATGTCGATGATGAAGACCGCTTGGGGCATCCGATTACTTCACGAACGGTGTACAGTGTTGATCGAGTTAATGCTCTGGTTCAAGAGGGCAGACATTACTGTCATTGATATAGCCAATAAGTTGGACATTAGCTGTAGATCTGCATATTCCATCATGCACGACGACATTGGGTATCACAAAATTTGTGCAACGTGGGTGCCAAAGAACCTTACAGATGAGCACAAACAGGCATGTGTGGAAACATGCACACAATTTTTGCAGCAATATCATGAAGGAGAGGCTTTCCTGCGATGGATTGTCATAGGTGCTGAAACGGGTGAACCAATATGAGCCTGCAAGCAAACATCAAAGCATAGAGTGGAAGCACACGTCATCGCCAAGGACCAATAAATTCAAAAGTGTGCCTTCTGCCAGCAAAATGATGTTGATGCTGTTTTGGGACTTTAATGGGTCCATCCTCGAACACTACTAAGTTCATGGACAGATGGTCACTAGTGTGCTATGTTTGTAGACGAGTTGAAACCCACTATTCGCAATAAATACAGAGGAATGCTGTCAAAAGGAGTTGTTTTGCATCATGACAACGCGCGACCTCAATGGCAGCAGCAACCATTGAAATGGTTTGAAAACTGAAATTCGAGCATCTCCCTCAACCAGCATACAGTCCAGATCTTGCCGCATCTGATTATCACCTCTTTGGAGCGCTCAAAGTTGCATTACATGAATGCCAATTTGCAAAGGATGAAGAAGTCAAAGACAGGATGCAAATGTGGCTTCGGGTACACCCGAAAACATTCTTCGCAGAAGGCATTAGGAAGCTCATGGACCAAAGTAACAAATGTATGAAGACGCTAGGGAATTATGTCAAAAAAAGAAAGTACATTTGGATTTGTTTATCATTTGTAGAGTAAAGAAAAAAATAAATTGCCCTTACATTTTGAATCCCTCTCATAATTTGGTTATATGCAGAGAAGTAAATCATGTTTGTTGGATTACCTAGTTCCATGACAACATAGTGACAAGTTCCTTCTAATTTATTTTATATCGTTCTTTCAGTGCAGGGTTGCTTTATCCAACAGGCAAAGTGGGCAACTGCCCAGGGCCTGTTGATTTTAGGGGTCCATGCCGCATAAGCATCAGTACCATGTGCTTAATCCTTAGACTGCGAAACAAAGATTTTATACCACTCACTCGTATGTGGCACAATTTTTACCTAAAATTACATTTTAAATTATGCTTTTTTTATAATAAAATTGAATCCAATTTTACTTGTTTATACTCATCAAGTATTCTAGTTTAAATAAAAACAAGATCAAGATATGGGTAACATAAACCAACATAAATAAACCAATAACCAATTTTTGACCTGGTCAAAAAAAGCACTAAAAAATTTGGTCAATTGACCAATTTTTGACCGCTTGGTCAACCCTAGTTTTGCCCCATAAGAGGGTGAAAATTTTGATTTACTTCCAGATGACCTAGATGCTTCAAATTTGGCACGATTATAGGTTTTTAGTCACAACCAATGGGGAAAATCCAACGTTAAAATTCTAATTTTTAGGGGTTGTTTTTACCCTATTATTGAAAGTAGGCTTAAATGCTTGCAGAATGCAAGCGCCGTCTACTAGTGTGTGTATATGTGTGTGTGTGTATATCTCATAGAGACTTCCTCCACATTCACTAGCCCGATTACAGACATCACCTACCCAATCATGTCCCAGGGAACCTGCACCTCCAGAAACATAATATACCTTTTAAAATGCACAAAATGCCTGGCATTTTATGTGGGTCTTACCGCCACACCCCTCAACATCTGCATGAACGGTCATCGGGACAGTGTCGCTCACAAACGCCTCCTTCCAGTGGCCGATCATGCGGTAAGCCACTCCCTACCCTTCAATAGATGCTTTACAGTAAAAACAATCCGGGCTCTCCCAAAAGACTCTCCCACACTGCAACTCCGCCAATGGGAACTCTCTCACATTGAAATCCTCCGCTCTCTTTCCTTTCCCAGTTTAAACCTTCGCTGACACCCCAACCTCAAATACCCTACCCTCCTTTCCATGAACCCCATCCTCTTCCCATCCTCTCTACCCCCAGTGAGACAGTTATACTCTTGTGCCGAAGAAGGGTGGATGCCCGAAAGCTCCAAGAAAACGCCTTCCTCTACCGCCATGGACGTCCACAAAACCAAGTAAGTGGCCACTGGCTCCCTCCTATCCCTCACAACTACTAGTTGCAATCTTTTATATATGTATGTATATATACATATACACACACACATACACACACACTTTTCAAACTTCAAAAAGGCATAATTTAAGTAGAATTCTGTAGATATAACAAAATTTGAAATGTAATTAACAAGGTGACAAAATTTTATTTTGCCCAATCAGGTGTCCTGCTTTGTGCTCATGAAATTGTTGAGCAGGGCAATTCAGGATTGGTGTTCCTTCATTGGTGAAATGGATTCAACTTAAAAAGTAAGACAAAGGTTTTTTACATTCTCATAATAGGCAGCTCATTTACAAATGCAAAATGATATGAAAGGTGACAAGATTTTCTTCAGGTAAAAGAAGGACAAAACAAAAGTTCACATGGTCCTAGTGTAGATAATTTATTCACACATAAATAACAAAGAAATAAGACAACTTCTGTCACTTAATTTACAAATAAATAGCATAAAGAAATAAAACATCTTCAGTTACTGAACATCCTGTTAAACTAAAATCTTTTTAATGGATATATTAGGCAGTATGGGCATATTTCTCACTGGCTTGAATCTGTTCTAGTATTTTTTATTGCTGGAAATTGTCATAAATTCCTCACAGCTAAGATTGAAATTGCATTTCACAATCAAGCTGGATTTTAAAGTTTATAATTTAACCCTTGCATTCTCACTCGTTCACATATCATAGAGGACTGAGAACACCCTCTCAACACAGGTATTGGCAGGGCTGGCCCCGATGCAGCATGAAATTTGGGGGCTCCCCTGCCGGTTAGATATATATATACATTGCCCCTTGAGATTAGGTATTCCGTTGTCTTCTCTACCAAAATTTCTGTGCAGACAACCTTTTTTCAGATCGGCACCCCAAGCTGAAGCTTTATCTAGCTTAAGACTAATTCTTAACTTTCTATGTTTATTTTACCATAATTTGTCAAAGTCCATTGAAATATACATTAATTGTTAGTCTTTGCAATATTGCAAAGGAGAAGAGGATATAAAATGTTTGATGCCGACTTAGATATAATTTAATTACGCTATTATGAACGTTGATATTTTCAATTCACATCATAGCTTTTTAATCAATATCTGTTTTTGACATTGTTTAACGATCTATGATGCAGAAAATCAGCCTCGACATTTTGTATTTGGAACGCTATCCTCTTAAGCAGAGCTGCAGACAACGAAAAATTTATGGAGGCGATTCGCTGTTCCATTCGAAACTTTTAGAAGTATTTCGGTTCAAATATGGAATTTAGATGGTGGTGTGGTTCAGTTCAAGCGAAAGTGGGATAGTGTCTTTTTTTCTCCATACACGCCAAAGATAAATTCTGTTCTCATGAAGAGACACCGAGACTCAATGAATAAATACATTACTGATAAACAAATGTATTTCTCGTTGTTTTGCAATGAAAAAATACATTCAACGGCCGTTACATTGCAGTAAAAAGTATTATGAAGGGTAGAGGGACCCCGCGGATAATTAAGACGGACCAGTTCACATGCTAATATAGTAAAGGAAATAAAAATTTCCCCAAAGCATCTTCCCTCTCGTATCCGTTCCATAGCCCTTCATCTTTCTCCGTCTTTCCCACTCTCTCTTGTTCCTTCCCTCTCTTCCTGAGCCGTTTCAGACAGATTAATGGTTAGAAGGAAAGAAAAGGGAGGAGGCACGGGGTTTCAAGAGGAGAAAGGGAAAAACTGGAAGGAATTGGGATGACCGAAGTCAAAGTTCGAAAAAGGAAACGAGTATTATTGTGGAAAACTCAGTACCAGTTATCCTATTCCTGCCCTTCTCGAAGGCTCAAGAAAGAAAATTTTCTGTTTCTCTCGGTGGCTTTAATGGCTCCAAAGAAGATGGGGCCCTTTGGAGGTGTGGGCCCTGATGTGATGCATTGGCTACATGCCCTAGAAGGCCGGCCCTGGGTGTTGGTTATAGGCAAAGAAGGGCTGAACTCAACCAGAGCAAGTTCATTTTCAAATGGAACTGAATTACTTTTAAAATATTGCAAAATTTCCAACCATAGCTTTTCCACAGAAAGCTTTTCCTCATTCCACTGCAAAAGCTTCTCTTCTGAACAATATAAATTTACTAATCTCGTCAAATAAGAGACTCATTTAATTTTACATGGTTGAAAATTTTCCGTAACAGTTCTATACAATCTTGAACATCTTTCAATCTAATTTGCTTTTTTTTAAAGTACACCAATCAAATACAACAAATTGATCATGTTGTTCTGACGAATCTGTTACGTATTCTAAGCTAATACTATAGAATATTTTTGAGTACTTAAAAAAATCCTTGGTTATATTATTGCTCTCTTCCAGTTTCCTCAGTATATATCGTAAATGAGCTGAGAAAATCTAATTCTATTCTGGATTTAAATTTATGTTTTAAATCATCGGTTGCCTCAATTCCATTACAGTAGCGTTTGCGTTCAGGGGCGCGCCTACCCGGGGTGCAGTGGGTGCAATTCACCCGGGCGCCAACTTGCCGGAGCGCCTTCTCATCAAGGTATTTGTATCTAAATATTATTGGAATTCGATTTGGGAATGTTTCCTCCTTTGTCCGAGTGAAAAAGTAAAGTTGGAGGTACTAAAATGGCACAATCTTCTAGGCAAAATTTTTCCGATCCCTTGTGATACGCGGTCGCATGACTCAGGGTCGCTAGAACATATCAGTGGCGACTGAAAATGGGTTCACCGCAGGAGTCGCCAAGAGGTGGGGGCTCTACTCTGCTAATTGCTGTCCCGACCCTAGCGAGGAGCTCCAGCTGAGGCGGCAATCCTTTCCTAAAGTACCATGGAACTTTACCACAAATCCTTTTGCTGGAAGAATACCAGGTGCCTACCCTTTTTCTCACACTTACTGAGTCTTGAAAATCCCAAATCGGTTTGGTATAGCCTTTCCGAAAACTAGTTTGCCTTAGTCCTGCACGATCTCCTACCTACGTTAACGTTCATTTCCAAATAGTTCCAAATTCAAATACCGAAAAAATTTCTCCAAATAATGAGAGAATTATTGTCATCTACTTCTTCATTGGATTTTAAAATATCTTAAAATGAAAATACGAGGTCGGGACTTTGACTTAGGAATGCATAAATAATTGAAGTTTTGTTTCCTTATTTTCGGATTAAATATTAAATCTAATATGGCTTGTTAATGGACAAAAATATAGAAATTTTTGATTGATCATTAAGATAACAGGACAGAGTACTGAATTATAATCATATGTGCGGCGAGTTTTATAATTTTCCTTCATGCAGATATTAAATGAAATGTTTTTATTGATAAATTTGCAACTAATTTTTTCAATCATTTCGTTATGGGATACATCGACAGAAATACATCAGCTTGTCTCCACTCTCTATCGATGAAAAAAGTCGTATTTGATCATACCACGAAATTTCGCTAGTAGGGGGTCGCCACAGTATCATGCACCCGGGCGCGAAACACCCTAGGCGCGGGCCTGATCGCGTTTTCAATTCTTCAGATAGTTGTATGAATCAAAACTGATTGTTCATGTATGAAAAGCAACCACAAATTGGCTGTGTCATCCTCAAAATATTTCAAAATTATTTTGGGGCACTTTTCTATTGTCATAAAATATGGCTTTAATGGTTTAAACAATGTTAGAATGCGTTCAATAGATGGAATCAAAGTCAGCCATCTGGTTTTGAAATACCCATGGGGGTGCATCCTACCGATGGGCGAGGTAGTTCAGCGTTTAGACTTCGCCGTTTACAGATGTCACAACTGTCAGACCAGGCAGGTGCATTTGAAATTTTTCGTAGGTGTCACCACTGTTGCACCAAGCGCGCGTGTTTAATCTCAGTTTTTTTTCATTTCTCATTTTTCAAAGGCAATAAGTATGTTTGCGCTTTCTTGCTGGGGAGGTTAGGGGGTTTTGGAGATTTAAAATTTGCATTTTGCTGGAGTGGTATTATTCAGCTTTGGTGTGTAAAAGGAAATTGTTTTATGAATTTTTGAAAAATGTAAACAAGCTACTACGACGTATTATTATTATTAAAAACTTTCTTTAAAGTTTACCATATTCTAAACGGTTAATATGTGATTCACGTTCGTTCATATAAAATAGCAGAAGAAAAAAGCGTGATTTGATATATGTAAAAAAGGACCGTGGACTTTACTATGACGGTTGAATGCACAAGGAAAAAGGAAATATTTTCATTTTTATACATTTAAGTCAACAGAATATAAAAGTTGAGCGCAACATGTGATAAAATAAATGCATATATCGATAGCCTGGCTATCTTAATAATTTTTAATAGCATACGGTACGAGAATGTGTATTATATTCTGAAGACCGAAAAATGTGATAAGATACTAAATGCATGTATCGATAGCCTAGCTATCATAATAATTTTAAATAGTATATGGTGCAAGGATGTATATTATATTCTGAAGACGTGTATGTATGTACAACGTACTTACCCTCTCTAATAGGCGTAGTATAAAAAAGAATTACACAATTTAGCATCACTTAATAGTGAAAATGTCCACTCTACTATTATTGCTTTTAAGGAAAATTGCCGCGCGAATCAGGATAAGACTATGACTGGTAGATGATAACGCTTCGTATGCGGTGAAAATATCAAACAGGGAAGATTCGCAGTTGGTATGTTACCATCTTTGCCAAAATGTGGAAAATTGATAACCCCACCCTCCAAACCCTTCAGGAAGTATGTGCATGTGGTTCGTGTGGTTCAGACGTCATGAGGATAAAATGTATAGTGGCGATAGTTTGATTTGCTTATGACGATATCAATACACGAATGAGCGTGAAAGTTTACTTTCTTCAAAGTAATAGTTGGAACAATCGTGTTGAACGACGTTAAGTTTTATGTGTATGTAGTTAGAGGTAATCCGCAATGTATCGTCTAAGTTTCTTACTGTTTATGCTTCTGAGGATTTCTAGTTTAGACGCCGCACAATCTGCATCTAATTTATGCTACAAAACCAGTTTATCGTGCTCTTCTCAGGTATTGTTTTGATATTTTCCTACCTTAGACGTAATTTTGGGTAATAAGCTTGTTATCATTCGGCGGTTTGAGATAAATTCAAAGTTGCGTATTCGTCGCGGAGTTTGAGGGTAATTTAGATTTTTTCTTATTAGATTTTTTAAATTATGATATAGGCTGTACATTCAACGTTAACTGATGATGACTGCAGAATGGTGTATTATAAAAGGAATGGTAAAGGTAAGAAGAAACACTTTTCGTAATTAATGATCAATGTTTGTTTGAATTGTTGTATAATAATATTATGTAATTGCGTGTGCATTAAGAACACTTTGTTAGCAGAGTCATTGTTGTTAGTATAAGTAAGATTACGTGATAGTCTTCTTGGGACATTCTTTTTAAATATGTTCAAGTTTCTTAAATGAAAATGCAAACACCGAGTGTATGTTTATTTAATAAAAGTACACTGGACCGATGAAAGAAACGAACAAAACCTTTTTTTTCAATGAAGAGCTGAAAGGTCCACTTTTTTGTCATGACAACTGGTAACCTTAAGCACAAGCGAAGTATAAATTTCGTAAAGAACGAAACATCCCATCGTGAAAGACAATATTTTGCCCTAGATTATTTTTTGTGCTTGATAGAAATTGATACTGTATTTTCAATAATCTAATACTTTTGTTTCTTTTAGAGTGCAGTTCCATTGTCGTTGATAAACAAAGTTATTCGACAGATCTGGGGACTGTGCTTTTGCAGTCCTTCATGTATACTGAGCCTGCCATTAGTCAAACTGGATTTAATGTATCATTCATGAATATCAGTTGGACTAGTAAGTACAATACGATACCCATTTTTACAAAAACGTAGCATAATGAAGCATTGTAACAACTAGTTCCTTTTTATTAATGGTTTTATTATTTGTAATTTTTGAATTTAACTTACTTAATCATTGAAAATTATTCTTTGTAGGTATGACAATTAGGTTTATGCAGAATAGATATCCAGATAAAAACACATGCAGAGAATTCCATGTTTCTGAACAATTTTTAGGCATCAAATCAGTTAGCCTCTTTTATGACTGTCTTTGGTCTTATGCTGAATATGAGGAAAAAATTTATAACTTTGAGTACATGGCAAAAAATTCTCTAACATCGGTCTACCACAAATATGTGTTTGTTGTTCCTCGAGGAGACAGAATAAGTGAGTTTTATGTTCTTTGTCATTTTTGTCAGTATGGTTATGGTAAATTTAATGGTTCATGGTCCTTTTATTCAACAAGAATTTATGGTAGTTGAAATTTCTTTATCTTCATTTGCTTCCCAACTTTTAAAACTAATTACCAGGACATTTTTATTAATTATTTGCAAAAAATTTTCGTGGGGAGTGATTAAGTGAAATTTAAATTCTCAGGAATATTTCTGTTGCATTGTACCATAGCCCGATATTTAAATGCTCCTGCTTCTAAGGATTTAGGAGAGAGCTGGAACATAGTTACATAGATATTTAAAAATATACTCTTATCTGATTTGAATATTTTTTATAACAACTATTCTTGTCTGTTATACAGTGATGGATCAATATGGCCATTTTATTTTTAAAATAAAATTTTTGGTTTCTTATCAGCAAATTTCTAATACTATTTAAATACAGTGTAGTGAATACAGCGCTATATTTCAATAATAATTCAGTCAAAGTAGTTTATGATGCATGATGCATAGGGTCTTCCAGAGAGTTGCACTGGATTTGATTTGAAAATGTAAGTTTTACTGTGATTATATATGCAAGTTTGCTACAGTAGAGTCCCGATTATCCAAGTCTCGATTATCCAAGATTCCATATTATCCAAGGCACATGAGAAAAAAATAGCTAAGTAACATTCTGAAAATTTGCAATTGAAAAGTGTCATATTTGATACAGTTGTATCAAAGTGACAACACTAAACTTAATTATTAAGGTTTTTTTATAATAAACCCAATTTATGTCACAGTAATCCATATTTTTGTTTCCACAGATAGTGCAACTGAGGTATGCATTGTCATGTACAGTATATAGGCCTACATAATGAATGTAGATGTCTGGAAAATATGTAATGGCTTTCATTAATGACTTGTCACACGAAAGTTGTCACCTATTTTCTCAATATGAGCAACATTCAAGGGCGGATCCAGAAACTTCTCGAGGGGAGGGCGATCGCTTCTCCACCTATCGAATCCGCCCCTGCCAACTACCCTATATTTTGAAAATCCCTACCCCTATCAGAATCCTTCTTTCCCTTGCTATACAGA
The DNA here is from genome assembly GCA_036926305.1 of Uropetala carovei. NCBI lineage: Eukaryota > Metazoa > Arthropoda > Insecta > Odonata > Petaluridae > Uropetala > Uropetala carovei. Next base: position 1,818,055 of record JAXCHB010000041.1, on the reverse strand, counting down.
CCTAATCTGTGGCGTATAATTGAGGATTTTTGCTCGGAATGAATTTAAGAAAGTGCCCAGTGGAGTCCAAGGGGGTTGTCCCCCCTTGGATCGACCACTGGCAACATTCCATATTATCCAAGGTCAATGCAGTACCATCAACCTCAGATAATCAGGACTATACTGTATTTTATTATCTTTTCTAATCTAATGTCTCAAAGTAGTAAAGTCTAGCATATTTTCATAATTCCGTGAAAGGTTTTTTTGTTGTAATGTGAATTATATATAGATCTGGCTTGCCAATTAGATGTTCCTCTTATTTGCCTAGTATAAAGATTGTCCAAGAACCACCCAGTAGTCAAAATTGTAATTGACATCTTTTAGTAAGAAATATGAGCTAGGACTAGAAAAATCCAATGTTTTACTTGTGAATAGTATAAATAAAATCTTTACATGAATGTACTTTGAAATAATAATTTTTAGCAAGACTTTGTTGCGCAAGTTAGCTTGGGATAATAGTGGAAAGGGTTAATTTGTGGTTTATGCTGGAGACATGATATAGACTACCCAAAGAATTGAAAGTAAAAACTGGTTTGCGTCACAGATATTCTAGGCTAAAGTTTAGAATAGGTGATGTGCCTGTAGCACCCCTATTGGTCCGAATTTGAACTGCGTAGTAAGGATCTCTTTCTGCAGTGTTAAGACTCGATCTCTATACCCCCTGACTGTTGCCTTACTAGCATCCCTTATTACATTTGTTCTGCTTTGGTCACCATACCTCCGGGATGGGGAGGGAGATATGGTTCCAGTCAGGGCACCAAAGGTGCCCAACATTACTTGATCTCCATACCAAGCGACTGTTTACAATAGTTCGTGATTCTGTTCACAAAGGCACTTCCATCGCAGGGTGTTATAGTGAAGGTGTCCCCATACTTTCGCCTCACATTACAATAATAATAAAATAAAATAATTGGTTTTAATTGTTTGCATCTTTTTAAGTAGCTAAGCAATTATATGGTAACTCAGTCATTTGAAAACTGCTATGCGCAGAGAATGTCTGATTCATGTACTACATAGTACATTTTCTTGTCAGTTATGATGCTAGTGGTACGTCACCTATTCTAAACCAGCTCCTTAATCTATACTACAAAGTCATCGTAAGGCAAAAACTGGGATATTTTTTCTCTCTTCAGTGAAAAACTGTGTGATAATGAAATGCTTTATCTCTTTGTCATGTAAATGCCTGGATGATTCAAATGTATTCGTTAATAAATCATATTACATTTCAAATGAAATGACCAGTTTATAAGTCTTTATTTTGCAGTCTTATTAATTTACCTGAGAATTGCACTTCCTTCCTCCCTATATGCCTTCATAACTAATTTTTCTAAAGTCTTAATTCATGCATATTCTATGAAAACTGGGAAAAATACAGCACATTGCAACATAACCATCATTAGCTGCATTAATTGGTACATGGATGGACACAGATAACTGAAAACATAAATGACAGAATGAAGTAAAATATTTGTTAAATTCCATACATATTTAAGTAAAAAAAACAGGACACAACATATTCATCGAATTAAAGATGTTGCCTTGGCAGAAAATGCCTTATTAAATTTTGAGGTACATGTAAGCATTTTTGCATAATTACTGTTTTTTCTGTATTTCTTTGTCAGAGTGACTAAAAGTGGATGAAATTTTGTCTTTGTTTCAGATCCAAATGAAACTGATTTGACCAATTGGGAAGTTTTTATCTATATTGATATTACCAACTCTCCAGCAGTACTTCTGAAATTTCAGACTATTCCTAAGCAGTACAATGTGACCAAATATATGGTAAAAGCACATAGTGGGACAAAAGAAAATTCAGTTGTTAAAGATAAAAAAATCATTACTGTCATGGAAGATGAAGTTGAAGTCCTATATGAATGGAATATTGGAATTTTACCTGGAAATTACTTCTTCACGGTTCAACCATTGAGTGCTGCTTGTGGAAAATCTGGATGTTTGATTTCAAGGTCACCAGACATAATAGGTAAGTTGTTGCTGATTACATTTTTAAACCTAGAAAAATATTTTATATACAGGCAGTCCTCGACATCCATACATTTCGCTCTTTCGTACATTATAAATTCTCGCCCCTAAACTGCCTTTCGTACTCCGAATTCGGACTTTCGTACATCAGCTGACGAACAAACATTTCGAGGTCTCGTAATGGCACTGTCTGTCAGCCAATCCAACACTTTTAATAAATTACCAAATTAAAGTATGGTATATAATAATATACGTATTATATGTAATATAAGATTTGTGTGTAATGTTTTTTAATATTGTACTGAAATTTGACAAGATTAATACCACTGTAAAGTTAGTTAATAATCAATAAATTATTATTATTATTCAGTCTCGGCAACGTTACCTTCTTTGTTTGTACGGACAGCAGTGTTTCTTTGTTTGTGCATTTTATGCCTATTATTTTATAAACATGAGTGAGAAACGGAAAACTGAAAGTGCTAATACAAGTGAAAAGAAATGTAGGACTCATAAACTGAACACGATTGAGACAAAGATAATTAGGCGTGCCGAAAGCGGCGAATCTTTAGCTTCAATCGGATGCTCGTTGGACTTAAGCCGGTCGAGTGTGTGTTCAGTTGTGAAGGAGAAGAACAAATATAATAATACAATACGTACTGTGGCATTCTGAATAAACGCCACATTTTTTTAATGAACTGATCTACACACGCTTCGATGACGTTGGTGATATCCCGTTAGCAGACCACGAAACAATTTGGGACATGATGATGGAACTGTTTCTAATTTCAATAAAACGTCGCAACACGACTGTGGCGCTGTAGTTACAAGTTTTGAAGTTATTCAGCTGTTATTTTGTTTTGTACCGAAACGTTCATTAGGAAATAATAGTCAGTAAAACTAGCGCGAGAGGCAAGGAGCTAACAAAAAAGAAGCGTTAAATAAGAATAAAAATTCTATGAACTGAGCTAATAAAACAAATAAAGTAAAAATATATACTTTTTATCTTTTTTCAATAAATCACCTTTTCTACACCAAGAATCTAACTTGATATTAGGGATTAAAATGAATTCAACACGATTAATTTACACCACATATTTAATTTGTCACTAGAAAAAATCCATTTAGCTAATTATTGTGCTATTAAATGTCACCGAACAAAAGGCTCTAAATTATTAATACAATGCTGAAATTTTTCTCGATAATTGAAATTGCGTATTTTTATTATATCTTGAAATTATCAATACTTGAAGATTACAAAGGAAAGCCAACATCTTTGCAGGTGTCGTCTATGCGTGTCAAAGGAAGCCGACAGTATTAAGACGCATATAAAAAGGATCAATATAAATTCATATACTAAATTTGTAAATCATTTTCAGAATTAACTCTTTTTGCTATATGCGATTAATTTATGTGATATTTTAATGTTCTGGATTATATTTTATTCAATTGTAATATTATATTACTGTAACGAAATTCAACACTTGGAAATAATTCTTATGAAACCAAACATCCATTGGGTTCAAATAATGGAGCGAGCGGACTCTGCTTTCTGTAGAAATTTTTAACAACCGGTTCTAAAATTGCTTCAAAATTTAACAACCAGTTCACGCAAACCGGTGCGAACCAGCTGCAGCCCACCACTGCCTGTGAGTTTTGTCTTTTCGCAAAAGGGCAGCATCTAAGTACATATGTGCCAAGAGCACTCTGCGAAAAAGCCGCTAAGTTAACAGGATCGCCACCATTGGAAAAACGCATTCATTTAGTCCCCAAAGTTCGAGCTAGGTGCACACTTTGCCCGAGAAATGTGGACAAAAAAAACGAATCATTGTTGCAATTTCTGTACCAAGACAATGTGCTTAAATCACATGAAAACTGTATGCAGTGATTGTGTTGTTAAATTTCAAGAGGTTAAATAAATGATGTTGTTTATGCATTCAAAGTGGCTTCTAATTTATTGTTTTGACCCTCCAGTTCAGTAACACATTGAGTACTATAACCGTATATTTATTCTAAAAAAGTTGAGAAGGTGAAGATCATACATGAGTGAGAGAAAAACAAATTCATGTATCCAAGTAAATGTTTATAAGTTATTGTACATTTATTTGCAAAGATTATTCGAATTTCATTGCAAAAAACTAATAATACACTCGAGTTTAGTGTATTCATATGCAAGGTAACAATTCTTTGGGAGGAAATACAGGTGCATATTACAGGAAAAAATTTGCACAATAAAAAGCATATTAAACGAATATAACAATTATATAATATTTAAACAAATTTATAGAAGACCTTAGTGGAGATGAATTTACACACAAGATTCTGCATTAATGCACGCCAGCGACACCCGAAAATAGCAACTAATGTAAACATTAGAAATAATTAAATGCCATTAACAATATGGAAAATCTGATGGATGCGCATTGCTATTTAAGGTATTAGACTTCTTGTCTAAAATAATTGTCAAAAATCAACAACATGGCATAGATATAAACGTTTTCTTTTGGGGTCTTTAAAGACCACACGCTCCCACTTAAGTTACAAAAGGCCACGTGCCTACTTAAGGGTTAAGTGGGCATGAAATTTTCACTATCCCATCAACAGGTGGGGCATTTTTATTTATTTGAAATATATTTTTAAAATTGATAGAATCATCAGAAATGTTAAGTTACCGTAATTTTCCGATTATAATACGCATTTTTTTCTCGAAATAGTTGACAAAAAGTTAGGGTGCATATTATATATGGTTATAAATGTATACAACTTTTTCTATACGGAAATAATTTATATTTTTGAACATGTTTTTACCAATAAATCTTACATTTAAATGCATTTCGATAACATTCCTTTAAATATTGTTTTTCAAAACAAAAAATAAGAATATTTATTTATTTACTTTAGCTGTCAGAATTACTAAAGCCTAGGAATTCATTACCACTCCCATCACTGTCCTCAAACAGTTCCTCGGCGATCTTGTGTTCTCTCTCATCGTCTACGTAAATTGCATCACCGAGAACGTTTTACACACCTCGATCGGCTTGTATGAACGATGTCGCTGGGCAGCAGAGGACGAACTGTTATTCCAACCGACTAGGTTAGTATAAAAGACAACTTTGAGACTGAGGTTTTTATACATTGTATCGATCTTTAACAGGAGTCAGAACGTAATGTGATATTTTTGTAAACTCTCTCACAAATATCTAGTTTGGCAGCAAAGCGCAAACTCCTATTCCAGCCGACCAGATTAATACAAAAGGCAACATTGAGACAAAATGTTTTTTTATACAACGTAGCAATCTTTAATGGGAGTCAGAGCATAATGTGGTATTCTTGTAAACTCTCTCACACGTATCTCATTTGGCAGCAAGGCAAGAACTGTCCCAATACTACACATAGTCAAGAAAAATGGCATTGTTCTTTTACAAAAAAATATGTGCGTATTATACATAGGGATAAGAGAATTTTCACATTTCACTCGTGAAAACATGGGTGCGTATTATAATCGGAAAATTACGGTAACTGATATATGTTAACCATCTAATTGATTTAATTTTGCAACAATATTTTTATAAACAATTTGCATATTTACAGTCAACCTCGGTTATACCAGCCTCGGTTATACCAACCTCGGTTATACTGGCCTCTGTTATACCGTCCTCGGTTATACCGTCCTCGGTTATACCATCCTCGGTTATACCGTCTTCGGTTATATCGTCCTTGGTTATATCGTCCTCGGTTATACCGTCCTCGGTTATACCATCCTCAGTCATAACGGTCTTTGGTTATAACGGATTTTTTCTTACTCCCCCATCGTTTTGCTATTCTATATAACAGTAACTACTTCAGATATACCGCCCTCGGTTATAACGGATCTTCAGTTATAATGGATTTCTATGGCATTCGCTAACAGTAAATTTTCCTCAGCTATAACGATTTTTCACAAAATAATATACAATTTGAGGAAAAACAGCCTGATGTGTGTCTATAATGCATTAAACATTATTGTATCTGGTATAGTATACAATATTATTTGGTTAACAGAAATATCAAAAATAAATGCCATTCTACTGTATATACCCGAATATAAGACGACGCCCCCATTTTTTAGGTTCTAGTGAAAGGAAAAAATTTATTATGCACACAATGACAGAGGTTTATTATACCATTGAGTAATGAATGTTGAACCAATTGAAATAAGCAATTTTGATTGGAATTTTCAATTGAATATTTTGGAACAAATATTTGGCACAGATGTTATTAACTGGTCCTCTTAAATTTTTATAACGTCCTTCCTTAGACCCATGAAATGCTTTCCGATTTGAACTTGCACACTTAAGCATTTCCTGCAATTTTTTCCACCTCTGCACATTTGCCTTGGTGACACCAAACCTTCTTGCTGCAGCACAATTTTTAGTTTCATCGCCACTAAAAGTTTAAAATTTGCATCATAACTATTACGCAATGATTTCGATATTTGTGAAGGTGTAGAACCACCCTTCTCAACGTGGTCACCCATATTTTTACGTAAAACTGGATAATTAACAATCACGAAGACTTTAATTCACATGGAATTTATTACAGTCATAGATGGTTCACTTTGTCTGCGGTCAACACTATGATATCGTGACAGGATCAAATTACATATGTTGGTGCAAAATCTTTCGCCCATTCAACCTACTACTACTACAGGCAGTCCTCGACTTTCATACATCAGCTGACGAACAAACATTTCGAGTTATTGCATAGTGGCGCTATCTGTCAGCCAAGCCAACACTTTTAATAAATTACCAAATGAAGCAAAATGCATAAATATAATAAAATTCAAAAGAGTATTTGTATTAGAATACATTTGAATCGATTCATTTTCTACTACTACTTTTAATAATCGATTGTTTCAAACTATTTTAAGAATCAAAAACAGGCAGACCTCATCTTTCGTGGGGGTTTCGTTCCTGAAAACACCACAAAAGATGAAATCGCGAAGGAGAAGTAATTACGGCAATGGGAAATACAGGGTTTGGTTCCCATCCCATCATCATTTGTCCTCTGTATTGGTGATCGCGGTAAAATAGAGAAAGAGATGGAAAAATTAACTTCAATGAAAGTGAGACTTAAACAAGTTAAAAGAAGACAAAAAAAGTATCAGAAAATAAATTATTTTAGTTCCGTAGTAGAATCGAGAAAAAAAATGAACGGAGGTTGCCTAACTTGCAGGTGCTAATTCCCCAAATACGGCAGACCGCATCCTTCTTGGGGTTACATTCCTGAAAACCTCTGCGAAACTCCACCAATAATAAATGATGTGTAAAACGCAAAGCTTAAGCGTTTGAACTATGTCAAATCTGAGCAAATAACCCAATGATCCTGAATCGGAAGGGTCAAGAGTTCAGTCTTTCCCCTCGGGACTTCCCTGACGTAATAAAGACAGAAGGCTCCTGAACAGTGATGCCAGCTTATATTCTGCAACTTTTCACGTGCGAAGGGACACAAAAGTGTGAGAGGATTGCATTCTAAAAATATTTAAAAGTATATATAAGACATGTACACGTGTCTTATATATATACTTTTAAAATATAGATACACGTATCGATTTTTTAAAATTACGTAAATATTTTTACATATCAGAATACCATAACAACATTTTTCAGGCCTGACTATGAGAGAAAATGTGAGGAAAACACGATTCATTCCATATATAGAAAATTTTGCGCAGCCTTTTCCATGATTTTTTCCGCAAAAGATCGAAACACGCAAAAGATAAAGCCGCGAAAGATGAGGTCTGCCTGTATTTCGATTATAACTATTCGATTCTTCCCATCTCTACCTTTCTCTGCCTTCTGCTCCTCTGTCAGTGAAACTATTACGCACTGCACGATTATAAAATGACTAGTGATTTTTCAGTCATAAAAATTGGAACAAAACCTTGTCTTATATTCAGGTATATACGGTATATTATAACCATTTTGTTTATTAAATCTTACTTGAGATTGCTAGAAGAAAGACTAAATGTTTTTTGAGTTTGGAAATTGTTTGAGTCAGAGCACAAAAACAAAGTAGTGGATGAGGCATCTGGTGGGAGTGTCAGGTGATGACTATTTGTTGACAACAAATAACTCATGCAGCTCTTTCCACCAAAACAAAATTAGAATAACAACCCTTCGGCATTTCAACCACTGGGTCAATCATGCATGGAGGTCAAAAGCTCAAAGCATCATGATTGACCGTTTGAGTCCATGTGGATGAGACATTCAAAAAACCTTTCAATTCATCCCTCATTGGACCTTCCGGACCTTCTTCGAGTCTTTGCGCCCCAGTAAGGGATCTTCCCTTTCCCTTCTCCCCATCTTAGGAACCAATAATTGGCCTAACCCTTTCCCTCACTTGCTCAATTCCTTCTCTTCCAAATATCCCCCTCCCCTTCACTCCTTGACTGTGAGTGTCTTGTTAGAAAAGGCAAATACTTTGCGAAAGAACTAGCTTAGAGTGAAGATATTTCTGCAGCCTGAATCGATTGATGGAAAACTCGAAATAACATTGTTTCTTATGAAGAAACACGGGAAAGAAAGAGGAAAGAGAGCTGCTATGTGTGTACTGAGTGTGATGTTGCACTTTGCATAATCCCTTGTTTTAAAGAATACCGCAGTAGAAAAAACTTCTAAAAATTTGTATTAAAAATGAATACTCTTATTTCTTGTGTTTTGAAAATAAATATATATTAAAATTATTAATGCAAACATTTAAATAACATAGCAGTTAAAAGGTTAATCTGTGAATTTAAAAATCTCTTCCTTCTGAAGCATAGTCACTCTCCTCACTCAAATTCTTCTTCTCCTCAATAAGTGCGATCATTTCATTCACAGATTTGATTGGAACTTTTTGATCGCTTCAATGCCATAATTAAACTAGAACGAATCTAATTGTTTTCCCTTCAAATTATTTCCACAAACTAAAGTTCATGCTCAGTAATTGAAATTGTCGCAACATGAAAACAAAATCCACAGGGAAAAATAATTTGCGTAAACTTTGCTCAAGGAAAATGAAAAAAAATGGATTGGAAATCAAAGGCTTTTTCACTAAGAAAAGAGAAACCCAACTGCACTATAAATTCACCAAATACAACTGAAGAAGCTAGGAAAAAAAGGACTGTTAGTGGTTTTATTGCTTGTAAACTGTGCCGAACTTTCACTTCGTAGGGTGCATTCACAGAGCCTCGTAGAGACTAAACCGAGTTGAAAAAAATGCACTAGATAGCAGAGCGCTCCAGAGTAGGCAGTCATGGAATGCGTGTATATATATCCAATCCTCCTCCCAAAAGCCTCTTATCTGGCTCCGTTTCATCGATGACATCTTCTTACTGTGGACCGATGGGGCGGAATCACTTGATTGCTTCCTAAATACAATCTCCATCCACCCCACACTCTCCTTCACCCACTGCTCCTCCATGACAGAATCCACGTTCCTCAACGTTAATCTATCATTTAGAAATGGACGTATCAGCACCTCGGTGCACGTCAAAGACACCAACCACCAACAATACCTCCATTACACCAGCTGCCACCCACCCCACACCAAAACATCCCTTCCTTATTCCCTCGCCCGCAGAGGATATAGGATATGTTCGGATAGCACTTCGCTATCCGAATATTGCACAAAAATTCAGGAGGCATTCCTCAACTGAGGCTATCCTCCAGAATTAACCCGCCACCAAATACACCGCCCCATTTCTCCTTCCCCTGCCTCCGGAAAAACACCGAACCCAAACTTACATACTCTAAGCGACATCCCCCTGACTCTCACAACAACCTTCCACCCAGGGTTACATGAAGCCCTGAAAAACATCCTTGCCACTGCCCACCCCATTCTCACATCCTCACCCATCACCCTTATGCTCTTCCCCAAGCCACCCATCATATCATTCCGTCAACCTAGGAATCTAAGTGACTTGTTGTGGCACAAAGAACTCCCTATGGGTCCAACACCACCCCCCGCAGGGTCTTTCCCATGCGAAACACCATGGTGCCTCACTTGCCCCATCATAGAGACTTCCTCCACGTTCACCAGCCCGATAACAGACATCACCTACCCGATTACGTCCCACGGAACCTGCACCTCCAGAAATATAATCTATTTATTAAACTGCACACAATGCCCGGCGTTTTACGTGGGCCTTACCACCACACCCCTCAACATCCGCATGAATGGTCATTGGGACAGTGTCGCTCATAAGCGCCCCCTTCCAGTGGCCGATCATGCGGTAAGCCACTCCCTACCCTTCAATAGATGTTTTACAGTCAAAACAATCCAGGCTCTCCTAAAAGACTCTCCCGTACCACAACTCTGCCAATGGGAGCTTGCTGATATAGAAATCCTTCGTTCTCTTTCCTTTCCCGGTCTAAACCTTCCCTGACACCCCCATCTCAAATACCCTAGCCTCCTTCCCACGAACCGCATCCTCTTCCCATCCCCCCTACCCCAGTAAGACACTTAGTTTTAGTAATACTCTTGTGCCGAAGAAGGGATGCCCGAAAGCTCCAAGCAAAAGCCTTCCTCTATCACCATGGACGTCCACAACACCAAGTAAGTGTCCACTGGCTCCCTCCTATCCCTCTCAACTACTAGTTGCAATCCTATATATATATATATATATATATATATATATATATATACACACATGCACACACACGCACAGGGTGAAGACAAATTCGATGCCCAAACTTCTAGGGGTAATAGAAGAGACCAAAACAAATATCTTTTGTTAAACAACCGTGGGTCTGAAATGCATCCTTGAAGCGTTATAGACCGTGAAACCGGCAAGGGGCAAATAGGCAACCCGCTCAGATAATTCGTAAGAGACTGTTGAGAGGTTTTGTAAGGTTGGGAATCAGGAAACAAACAAATGTTAACCATCGATACGTGAATGCGCAGTCAACTGTTTGGTTTGAACGAAGGTTGTTGTTCAGAATCGTGAGTGTTAGTAACTTGGTATTATCGGCATGGAGTGCTACACATGGAGAGAACTTAGGGACATGCATTTTCTGTATGGTGCTGCTAATGGCAACAGCAGAAGAGTCCAGAGGATGTACCACGAACGTTTTCCCGACAGTGTGTGTCCAGATTATCGTACTTTTGGTTCTATCCACCACCAACTGGGGGACACCGGCTCATTGAGGGTAACCAGGCCGAATGCAGGGCGACCACAATCGGTGCGTACGGCGCAATTTGTCGAGGACGTGTTGCTACGCTTTGAAGACAACCCCTCAACAAGTAATCGCGCAGTTGCTGCTGAGCTCTACTTCATCCTTTTCGTCCTATGAGAGTGCAGGCTATGGACCCTACAGACTACTGTCATCGAGCTGAATTTGCGCGCTGGGTTCTGCACTGGGCTATCGAAGAGACTCAATTTCCTGCAGTTGTGTTGTTTACGGATGAGGCCTCCACCTGAGAAGGTATTTACAACTCACACAACAGTCATGTATGGGCATACGAAAACCCTCATGCCACTGCTCTTCATGGCCATCAGCAACGTTTTGAGGTCAACGTCTGGGCCGGTATTGTGAATGACTTCCTTATTGGGCCTTACCTCTTACCTACTCGGCTCAGTTAGCAAGTGTACAAAGTGTTGCTGGAGTTTATCCTGCCGGAATTGCTGGAGGAAGTCCCCTTACCAATCAGGAGAGAAATGTGGTTCCAACATGATGGGGCTCCATCTCACTTCGCACTCACAGTCCGTATATACCTTACCACTGCTTTCGGCAATTGGTGGATCGGTTTGGGAGGACCTGTGAACTGGCCTGTAAGATTACCAAACCTCTCCCCACTTTACTTCTTTCTGTGGGGTTACATGAAAAGCTTGATTTATTCGACGCCAGTTGACTCTCAGATGGATCTTGTTGCACGTATCGCTGAAGCGGCCTCAACCATCAAGGAGCAACCACACATCTGTAGAGGAATACGACAATCTCTGCTGCATCATTGCCATCTTTGTATTGACATTAATGGCAGTCATTTTGAGCATTTATTGTAAAATGCATAAATAAATTCAAGTTGTGGGTATCACTTGTTTCCTGATTCCCAGCCTTAATAAAACCTCTCAACAGTCTCTTACAAATTATCTGAGAGGGTTGCCTATTTGCCCCTTGCCAATTCCAGGAGTAACATAGGCTATATTTTTTTCAGGTCTGAAGGGTCATATTTTAGAAAAAAATGAACTTGACACCCATTTTCCGTCAGTGAGAAAAGCAACTCCAGGCATGCACCACTTACTGCGCTATCAACTTCTGCCCGGTGGCAATCTTAGGAACTAGGATTGCATTCCCCTCTCGCGCTCTCCTCTCGCCTTCCCCTCTTGCCCTCTCCTCTTGCCTCAGCGAACACCCATTTTCCTACGCTACTTCATGCGAGGGGCGGCAGATGGTGCAGCTCAGACCGCGCGTCGCTCACTACACATGTGCATCACGTCTTACACGCACACTCACTCGATGCTCTGCTATATATATAAAAGCGTAAAAAGGAAAGGTAATAATAAAGGTGGCAACAAGGTGTTGGAGGAAGCCCAGTGGACACTTACCGAGATTGAAGAGCCGCTGGTGGTGCTGAGGACACACGAAAAACATATATATTGTAACATTACATAATGTTAAATTTCCCGCCGACTGAGATATCGTAAAGATGACGCCCCAGTCGGTCTAGCAGACAACTCCCGAAGTGCAGCATGGGGCCAGTTGCATGGTGGGAAGGGAAATTTCGGTATAAAGACGAGGATTCGTGTGTGCGAGGGTCACTCTGTTATTCCGGCATTCCGACTCTCCAAGGCATTCCAACTCTAAGACCCTCCAAGGCACACTCGCAGAAAAGGACTCAGGGGGCATTGAAGCATACGGCATTCAGCAGGCAGTGACTCGTCCCTCAACGCCATCGACGAAGTCCGCAGTTGGGTACAGAAATTCCACGAGGACCGGAGCGGCAACCAGAAGTGAAAATCAGTGAGTCACCCCTCAAAGCCGTCAGCAAGGTCCGCCGTTAGGTACGGACATTCTCCGAGGACCGGCGTGACAATTAATCACTAAGAACAATTCTGTGAGATTAACTAAAAAAATACTATTTTTGATTTGGGAATCCCTTTTGATGGGAAAGTCAGTATTATGTAATAATTAAATTATTCAATCTATTCTGTGTTAATTAGTGTTAATTTCACATTCTGTGTTATTTGATTTTATAGTAATGAATAATAAGTTAATTTTGAACAAAGAAAAGAAAGCAACTCGATGTGTTTCATTCCCTCACCTCTGTGGCGGATCCCATCAAATTAATCTGAATAATATATCGCTTACGTAAGGCGACATAGCATGTACGTAAGGTGACATTTGGCGCCTGAACAGGGACCGCTCGAGGAAAGGGAATGTTAGACACAGTTGCGAAAAACATTAAGTTTAACTACTAATTAGATATTTAGTGTGTCGAGTTGGATTCAACACATATAAGAAGTGTGTTCATCTCATGTACGGTGAAATCTCTGGTTCTTGCTTGTGTTTTGGAAGACTGTAAATTGAAATGGCACGTCACCCTGATTTCTATGATAAATACCACACCGACAAGCAGGCGGGTTCAGATGACGAGTCAATTAACCGAATTTTATGCACCACGGTAATGGAGGATTCATTAAAAGACGAGGTTGAAATGGCCGAGAATGTTACGAGTGAAGTGGAAGGCAGGGACAAACCACGTCATGAGAGTAGTCTAGTGGAGCTATTACTTAGGGAAATGCAGGAATCTAATAAGAATTTGAACGAATTTAGGCGAGAAGTAAAAATTCAGTTCGACGAACAAAACGCGAATCTTGAATTTAAAATAGAGGCGATAGCAAAAGTTTGGACACGGGAAATAGAAATTCGTTGTGCTGAAAGCAAAAGTAAAATCGCGGGTGCAATAGTAGAGATGAAAAAGGAAAATGAATTATTAATGGATAGAATACGTGACCAAGACAAACAAATAAAAAGTTTAGAAAGGGCTCACGAAGAAAACAGGTATCAAATAGAAATTGAAATGTCCAAAATCCGTGCTGAAATAGGGGAGCATGTAGAACCCTCTAAAGTCCCCGTTAACTACCAATTCCCCTCAAATTGCATAGTTCGACCAAAGTTTGGAGGACGAAGCTGTGAACATCCCTTTGAGTTTTTACGTCAAGGTGATACATATTTAGAATTATATAAAATTCCCCCCACTCAAAAGGTTGTGATAGTCATATAAATGTTAGAGGAAAATGCAGGTATATGGGCCAAGATATTACATCCCACCTCATTAAATTATGAGGAGTTTAAAACCGCATTTTTGGATTTTTTTTGGGGGAAAAGATGCCCAATATCACTATAGATTGGATATAACTTCTGGCTTTTATAATCCCTCCAAGCATGGAAACATGCAAGGGTATTTTTTAAAAAAGTAGCAGCAGCTCGCTTAGCCCTACCTCCAATGACGGAAATGGAGATTATTCAGGCGCTGATTAAGGTGGTTCCACCGTGACTGAAGGGTTTTAGGAGAAGGAAAATACTTTTTTATTAATTTACGAACATATGCAAAAAAAATTACTTCAGCCTTTCTAGTAGATAGAATATTAAATTTATTTGTGAATGTATTAACAAACAATATAATATTAATTACGTGTAATTATTGGTTAGCATAATAATTTTCGCGAAGACTGAAGTTTGACTCATATTTCTCCAAGCCATGTTGATGAAAAAATTAGTTTTTCTTAAAAATAAATGATTCCATAAGTGTTATTAACTATATAAATATAAAATATTCTTATTACAAATCTATTTTTAATTTGTAAATATGTATTTTCTTTTATAATAAATGTATAGCAACAGGCGAAATCCTTAAATTTGGCAACATTGTATACAAAGATTGTATATGGCCACAACTTCCGGTTTCCGTGGGTGTTAGTTGTTTGCTGCGATAGTTTGTGGACACATTGCCACTTAAAAAAAATGTTTCTTGAACAGGTTTCATACAAACAGAGTTACTTGGTCAAACAATTTATGAATGATGATTGTGAAAATGCACACAATGCATTATATGATGTACAATCGTTAAATAAATTGCTAGATACATTGAAAGTAGATCAGTAGGCAATTTTATCTAATGCTGTATCATATGAGGATTACATTAATTTAAAGAGTAACAAAATGAAAATTTTAGAAGCTAAAATGACCCTCCAGCCATTGAAAGGTAATATTATATCTGCTACCATGGTCAATAAAATTGCATCATTTTTCATAACTCTTCATGAGATCATAAAAATATATAATGAAAGTGGAGAAGAGGGTCTCAAACTAAGAAAAAATGATTTACTTAATATGTTATCCAGTATTGGTCTCTATGTTCTCAATAAGGAACCTACTCGTGTTTCTTTGCAATCCTGTTCTCTTATTGATTTGATAATATCAAACTTGTCAGTGAATGATATCTTCTGTAAAACTATATATGTATACTGAATTTTGGAATCTGGTAATACATTATATATTTTCTTCCCATTTAAACATTAAATTCCTCAAATAAGAATGAATTTCTTTTAGGACAATGAATTTTGGAACTTTACTAGATGATTTGCCTTATGGAGTGCAGAATTTGTATGGTTTCAATAAGAGAGTGATTAGAGAAGGGATGTGAGTAGCAAATTAAATAGAAAAAATAAACAAATTAAAGAATATAAAGGATGTGGAATATAAAAAGTAGATATAATTAAAATAGAGGTATGGAATTGGGCAGAGTTGAAATTGATGAAACCTTATGGTTAAAGAGGAATTAAAAGAATGGAGAATAATTAATTAAATAAAGGAAACTGAAATTACAAATATTATAAAAGATAAAAAGACGACAAATTAAAGGAAGATTAAATTTTTTCCATTTTGTTTATTGATATTTTGAGTTTCATTTCGAACGTTGTTCAAGAGCTAATTTGTTATGTTATGGGTAAGTTCTGTCGTCCTTCTCTTTTTATAACATTTAAAACAAAATGACGAGCAATAATAATGTTTTGTACTTAGTGTCTAAATGAAAACTAATACATGCGAAACAGATAACTAGCTCTCTAACAATTTCTAATGCTTTCCTTTTCGTATAAACGAGAATTTCTACATGCGACATATATGTCACGTTAGACAGAAAGAGATTAAAATTAAAACATTTATTTCGTTTTTGAAATTCATGAGTATCTCGATAGTGAAGATAAGTTCTTCAAGAAACTCGTTATTCAGCAGCAAAAGTACATTTAGCAGACTAAAATACTAGCCGGAAATACTGCTACAGCATAGCTGCCACATTTACTTGAGCAAAGGCGCCATTTTAAGCAAATGGCGAGAATTTTGAAATAAACCATTCCAGGCAATGATATTTCAAAAACGAGTTCGGGTAGAAGCGTATATTTTTCCATAAAACAAATTAAATAGCACTGATTATTTTAATGAAGTATTTTTAAAGGCAGCGTTGGATTCTCTTCACCCTCAAATAAATATTTTTATACTTGTCGGTGAGGATCTACTCATAAGGGGCCATGTTAAATATGTCATTTTTAAGGACGATTTACAGAAAATTTAGCCCGGTAAGATCAGGTTTTTTTAAAATGCAATGGATAAATCGAGCATTCAGGAATACACAACGTGATTTTCAGAATTTTCTTGGATAATTTACCTTATGGAGGAACCACCTTAAACATTTTTCCTTCAATATTCAGAATTTGCTTTTCAGTGCGAGGCCAATGAGCATAAATCATATGTATAGCCTTTTGGGACAATTTAACGTTCCTGATAGTCGTCTAGAGCCACGACGAAACCAGCCTTCTATGAATTATATGTCCTGTGGTTCTTTTCAAAAACCTCCCTTGTTAAATCGTAGAAGGAGCCAACCAAGGAACCAATGCCCTCGGTATGCACAAATGGTTCAGACTCCTGATACCTACGTGCCCTCCCCATCCTCTCCTTGACTTTCCCCAAATTCCTAACCCATTCCATTCGCCTCAGCTCCCTCCTTTCGCTCACTCCGCTACCGCATTTGAAGCAGAGCATCAAAATCACTCTCCCCCTAACTCAACAAGGCCAATACCACCTTTCCCCTTACAAAACCCTAGGTCCCGTATGGATGATCCGTCTCGAGTAGGACATTAAATTTTAAAAAATCTAGGTTTTGTAGCATAAAGTAAAATTTTTAGGCCATATTTTAACCCCCCAAGGTATGACTCCCGATCCCGAAAAAATCAAGGCAATACAAAATTTCAAAGCCCCTCGTAACCTCAAGCGATTAAGAGGATTTTTAGGATTATGTAATTTTTTCAGCAAATTTGTAAATAAATATGCTGATAAAACAATCCCCTTGTTAAGCTTATTAAAAAAGGATGCCAAATGGAAATGGACAGACTAATTACAAGTAGCCTTTAATGATGTCAAAATTGCTTTTCTTGAATCCACTATGTTGATTTACTCAGATTTCTCTCTCCCCTTTTACCTCCAGACTGACAGTAGTGGGTACGGTCTGGGTGCTGTTTTACTTCAGCGAGATGAATTTAATGAAAAAGGTGTAATTTCTTTCAGTAGCCAAACGCTAAAAGGTGCTGAATTATTTTATTCAACTACTGAGAAGGAAGCCCTAGCAGTTGTATGAGCAGTTGAAAAATTCAGATCTATTATTTTTGGTTGTAAAGTGATGGTAATAACCGATCATAAATCTTTGTGTTTCTTAAAAACTTGTCATTTAAGCAATGAACGCTTAACAAGATGGTCTCTTGTGTTGGACTCATATGATCTTACCATAGAATATTGTCCAAAAAAGGATATCATTGTCCCCGATTGGTTTAGCCGTAATCCCCACTCTTCTGACGTCCCGGAGTCCCTAGATATAGCTCAATACATGAAAGCTTTTATAGAACCAGAGATTTCTGAATCACCTGAACAGGACTTGAAAAATGTTTGTCAAGCCCAGAAACAAGATAATGTAATAAATTTAGTTTATAAGTTTATAAAAAATTGTTTACTTTCGGATCACCCCATGTATAAAAAGATCTGAAACATCGCCAAATTATGTAATATTTATAAAAGTGTGATAGTAAGAAGAAGTTGTGTGAAAGAAGTGAAGTGGAAATTATGAATTCCCTCTGCGATCTATCCAAAACTAGTGTGGTATTTCCATACCAAATATGGGCACTTCGGTGCCCATAAGACAACAAAATTATTACAAGAAAGGTATATCTGGCCGAATATGGGTCGTAAAATTAGGCAAATCTTAGCTACTTGTGAGATTTGTCAGAAAACTAAATACCCTAACAGGTCCTTCGAAGGGCCATTAGCGAACATTATCCCCGGAAAGACTCGAGAACTGTTTACCCTCGACATATATGGACCCCTTCCCAAGGGCAGGCAGAGAAATAAATATATATTAGTAATTATGGATGTATTCTCTAAATATGTACAAATATTCCATTTAAACAAGGCGAATACTATAAATTGTATTAGATGTTTAGATAAATTTATATCGTGTTGTGGTAACCCTGTGAAAGTGTTAACCGATCATGGAACGTAATTCTCTTCAGAACGATGGGTTAGTGCGCTGTGTGGACGGAACATCGCCCCAGTGTATTCCTCCATCAGACACCCCCAATCCAACCCCTCTGAGCATGTGATGAGAGAGCTATCCCGAGTGTTTAGGGTCTATTGTAGGGATCACTGTGACTGAGTAAAAATCATCCAAAAATCAATGAATGGTTTAATGCAACGTACCACGAAAGCATTAAAATGACCCCACAGGAAGCTCATTTCGGAGAAAGGCGTAGTCGCGAGTTCGAACAATTGGTCCCTCTTCTCCCAATTCCATCCCAACGAGATAAGAATATAGTGAGGATTGTGTTAGAGAACTTAGAAAATGCAGGTGAGAAGCGCAAAGGCACACAGAAACCTAACCGATATAAATTTAGGGAAGGAGACGAAGTTCTTTTGCGTACGCCACGTTTCTTGGACGCAAAACAGGGATTATTTGGAAAATTCTTTTATTTATACACCAGACCATATCTAGTAGTGAAAGTGAATGAACCAAATGTGTGTCCTACAAAATGAAAGTGAGGACGAACTCGAAAAATACAATTTTGCGAATTTAAAACCCTTCATTAGGGGAAGTGTGCAACAAGGAAGAACCTCTTTCCCTTTTTTTTTTGTCTACTGGAACTCAAGAATGCACCGTTCCCTAGTGAAAACCCTCACCACCCCCCCCCCCCCCCCCCCTCTCCATAGCATATCAGGTAAAGGTGCCTGAAGAAAAGTTATTTTGTTAAAGTGTGATTTTAAAAAAATTGGTAAAGGAATTTTTTTTCTCTTTACGGTGAGGTAATATGAAACATTACATAATGTTAAATTTCCCGCCGACTGAGACGTCGTAAAGATGACACCCCAGTCGGTCTAGCAGACAACTCCCGAAGTACAGCATGGGGCCAGTTGCATGGTGGGAAGGGAAATTTAGGTATAAAGACGAGGAGTCGTGTGTGCAAGGGTCACTCTGTTATTCCGGCATTCAGACTCTCCAAGGCATTCCGACTCAAGACACTCCAAGGCACACTCGCAGAAAAGGACTCAGAGGTCATTGAAGCATACGGCATTCAGCAGGCAGTAACTCATCCCTCAACGCCATCGACGAAGTCCGCTGTTGGGTACAGAAATTCCACAAGGACCGGAGCGGCAACCAGAAGTGAAAATCAGTGAGTCACCCCTCAAAGCCGTCAGCAAGGTCTGCCATTAGGTACGGACATTCTCCGAGGACCGGCGCGACAATTAGTCGCTAAGAACAATTCTGTGTGTTTAACTAAAAAATACTATTTTTGATTTGGAAATCCCTTTTGATGGGAAAGTCAATATTATGTAATAATTAAATTATTCAATCTATTGTGTGTTAATTTCACATTCTATGTTATTTGATTTTATAGTAATGAATAATAAGTTAATTTTGAACAAAGAAAAGAAAGCAACTCGATGTGTTTCATTCCCTCACCTCTGTGGCGGATCCCATCAAATTAATCTGAATAATATATCGCTTACTTAAGGTGACATAGCATGTATGTAAGGTGACAATATATATATATACACACGCTGCTCCCTGGTTACAATGTCGTTGGTTATACCGCAGATTCAGATATACTGCAGGTCTTCCTTCCTCCCCATTTCTTGGAAAGTCCCGTCGTTTTTTAATACTAATGTAAAAACAACAAAAAATTACTGACATTTTAAGGAATCGATTAAATAAATTTGTACTCACTGTATATTGTTTTTCTTTTAATTTCGTTGTTTGTGGCGATTAAAGAAATAAAATAATGAAAATTCGTGTCCTCAGTTATACTGCGGTTGTCCTATAATGTGGGTCGCAGCTTCTCTCCCGATACCCCGTGTTATAAGCGGGGAGCTGTGTGTGTGTGTGTGTGTATACATACACACACACACACTAATATACTAGTATACTGCAAGCATTTCAACCTTTCTAAATAACGGGGTAAAAACAACCACAGGTTGATGCCGAGTGCGGGATGGACTGCCTTGTTTAGCTGCTTCTTGGCGCCACATTGGTCTAGCCTAGCCGCAGGTTCGCCCGTTTAAATTTTGATAAAGCTTCCTCTCGGCGCCACATTGGTCTGTCCCAGCCGCTGGTTCGTCAGTTTGTTTAATTTTGAGATTTCTTAACGGCCAAAAAATAAACATTTTTGACGTTTCGATTTTTTTAGTTGGTTTTGCCACTAGGCCTACCTACATGCAAAATTTCAAGCCTCTATCACATTGGGAAGTGCCGTATAATTTGTATCCTCCTATATCCTATATTCTCCTATCATATCCTATATTCTCCTATGTTAGAAGGGTCTATATATAATAGATACTTAGCCCATCGAGAAAAGTTTTTTTTAGCATGCAAATATATGCGCACTCCTCACCTGGGGGTCAACTACCATCCATGCATATATGTGCTTAGCCCACCTAAGGGGTTAATAATGCTAATTCACTTTGTTAATTTTGTCTCTAAATTCTTAATTACTATTATAAAGAATAGGCACTTTTTCTATTTCACTGATTAATAACTCTTTGCAAATAAGATTGCATGTTTCCTAATAACAAAACAACATCTGCATAAGGAGAATCACCTTGTTTGACCAGGCAACTGTGTCCAAATTTCAGATTAGAAATGCAGCAGTGTTGCGATACTATTGTGGGTGACCCTGAGACACAGCACTACTTTTTACTTGGACAGGAAATTCTCATCTGCATGGACAACTAATTCTGTTTCCATTGGATCCATTTCCTGCATTTTATTCCTACCTCAACTCGGACTCAGTTTTTTTACTATATATCTAGTGCCAACATTGAGAGGTTACTGCAGATGGCTGTGCTAAACTGACCTTAACTCCCCTCATACCACTGATTCTTATGGGAAAACCTCATTTTATTTACATCACACTTTTTAGGAATGCATCCTCACTGTAAATTATACCTGTATTTATAAGAAGTAGTACTTGCATTTGTAGAGAATTTACTGAGCTCATCATATGGTTGATTTGGTAATCATTTTATGACTGTTGGCAATACTTTATTACATACTTATTGTTTCAAGTAATGTATACAGTGTAACCTCTTAACTCAAGTATTCTTCCTGCCAAAAACTATGTCTACTGGTTATAACCATCTTCTGCTCTAAATAGTTTCTGCCTCTTAATTATGCCTCTAGTGACACCCTATCACCTCACTCTTATCTCTGCCATTGAAAACTTATTGTATTCCATTCTAGGCTTCTCAGTTTAGTAAAGGAAAAAATATACTTTTTAAGAGTAGTGACTGATAGATTTCTTTATTTATTATTAAATATTTTATATTTTCTTTTCGATATTGCTCAGTTTAACACTGGGGTATTTTGGGGAAATAATTTGGAACTTTCCAAAGCTTACCTGTTTGATTGGTGTAAATTTATGAAATCCAGTATAATCTGAAAGCCAGCAAATTCCTGTTTCTAAGGATGTTATTTAGATGTTATGAAAAAATCCCTATCCTGTTTGTACTGGCATCTTATGCGCCATGATGGAACATTTTAAAATTGATTGCAAAAAATTTTAGTTATAAAGTTATAAAGAGAAGTCAGTTTATAAGGCCTGGGCTATGAGACGTATAGTCTAAAACATTTCCACTTGAAATGTCACAACAAATGCTGAGTTCACCTTGCACTCTCTGACTTCCACTTCTTTATAAAGTTAAAAAAGCATTTTGGTGGTTGATATTTTCAAAACAACGAAGAATTGTAACAGGATGTCTCTTCATGGATATTTGAACTTGACGAGGATTTCTATGATACCGTAATGAAGAAGTTATTACCATGCTGGGACAAATGTTTAAATTGAGGATGCGACTTTCTAGAAAAGTGATGTGGTATTTTGTAACGTTGTTTATCATACATTTTTTCAAATTCACATCCAGATTTCATCATTCAGGTTCTTACCTCACTTTATCATATCCCCTTTTATAAAGTCAATAAGGGTCAACTGTTTTTAGCCAAAAAGAGGAGAAAAATGCCTCCATTTGGGAGTCCGGAGAAAATTGGGAAATCTAGTCCTGTTCCAGGAGAGTTGGCAAGATTACTCTGACCACAATTGAATAATCTGTTTAAAATAAATTATGAGTGCAGTATAATTTTGTAGCTTATGCACTTCAGTTTTGATAATTGTATCATTGACAACATTGTTGATTAAATCTTACATTTTATTTGAACTCTCCTTTTCAGATTCCACATGCAACCCAATTTATGTTGGCATTGGGTTAGCTGCTGTAATTTTGCTGGCTTTGATTTGTGTGTATCTAAAGTTGAAAATGAAAATTTTTACTCGCAAAGGTAAGACAACCATGTACTTATAAGTTTGTTTCATACTAATACAGTAAACTCTCAATTATGCTGCCTAATGGATATAGGAGGAAATACGAATAATCAAAAACACAGATAATGTAAAAATGGTTTAATTAAATTAAAAGTACCCATTTCAATGCTTATGAATAAAAATGTTTGACAAAAAATCTATCAAAATGGTCCATAATCTTTGCTTGTTTTAACGACTCGTTTACATTTTTCCTCATAATTGTTTGTGTTTTCCTGGCCATTATGACATCACTATATTAAAAACCATTCTGTCCCATATACTGTATTTACCCAATATAAGACGAGGTTTTTTCCAATTTTAGCACCTGAAAAATCTTGAGTCGTTTTATATTCGCATAGTGTGGAGTAACTTTGCGTAAATCAATCGTTTGTCGTATAAGTGGATGACAATCGTTTTGATGCCTGCAGATGTAATTCTGTCCTATCACAATTGAAAGCTGGGGTTTAGGAACCTGATACTTCATGCACTGCAATGTAGCATAGTGTAGCAAAAACTAATTAGAACAATCCTCGTTGAAAGTAAAAACATTCGTTTCGGTGCCAGCAAATGTCTTTCTAACCTACTGTGGGTGTGTGAATAATGACACTGGGTTTCTATAATGGTTTATTTAACAACAAATAACAATAACAAAGATAACAGAAACAGGAGAGAGAAATGCAGGATATGCCAGAAAGTTCATGCTCACACGTGGATGACTCTGTGTCACTGGTTCCCTTCCATGCTGTCGGGAGCCAGGTCCCGCAGCAGGGAAAATGATCTCCATGCACCATTGCTCAATGGCCAAGGTATGTGCTGAGAAACAATCTCATCACGCTGGCAATTTTAATAATTGTAATTACCACTTTGATGCAAAATTTGTAATAATAGAACATAATCAGATAGTAAATTTGTCAACATTACTGGTTTAAATATCTTTTCTTAAATACTGAGCTTGAAAAAGGAAGATCGTCTTATATTTAGAGTTGTCTTATATTTGGGTAAATATGGCAAACTAACAAAGTGTATAGACATCTCAGTGCTGTACTGTGACCAATGCGATCACTTTCATCTTTGCTTTCTCTTTCCCTGTCATCCCCATTCTTTCCATCCTTTTACCCCACTGACTTGACAATATCGTCGGCACTCATATGCTGGAATCCAGATTCATACTTATCACTGTTGAACTGTTCACTAAGATTCTCACAGTCCACATCCTCAAAACCATTTAGTCTCTGCAATTATGTAATCAATCAAAGTTATACGAGGCGTGTTCAGAAAGTAAAGACCCAACGCCCATTGCAACCATGCATGTTAGTGGGGTTTGGCTATTGTTACGCGGTCTCGTTCCACATAACCTTAGCTATCACGCAACAGACTGGTTTAGTGTTTGTAAGCGTTTGTTATTGTTCAGTGTGAGTTTAAAATGAGTGTGCGTATAGAAAATCCCGCCAAATGTGAGGTTCGTTCAGTGATAAGATTTTGAAACGCAAGAAATGTAGGGCCGGCCGATATTCATCAGCAGTTAGTAGAGACTTACGGGGATGGTGTAATGGATAGACAAAACGTGTCAAAATGGTGTAAAAGGTTTTCTGAATGATGAACTGAGATCCATGATGAAGAACGAAGCGGAAGACCGTCCATAATCACAGAAAAAATTGAGCAAGTTTAGAAAAAACTTCGAGAAAACAGGAGAATAACGATTTCCGAACTACATGAAAGTTTTCCAGACATGTCGAGATCATTAGTGCATGAAGTAGTGAAAAAACATCTGAACTACCGCAAATTGTGTGCGAGATGGGTCCCAAAAATGTTGACCGAAAATCACAAAAATCAAATGGCAGCTGCACTAAAGTTTCTGACGCGTTATGCAGAGGAGGGTGATTCACTGTTAGACTGAATAGTGACAGGCGATGAAACCTGGGTGTGCCACCAAACCCCAGAGAGTAAACAGCAATCCTTACAGTGGAGGCATACGGGTTCACCTAGCGCAAAAAAATTCAAACCATTTCGGCAAAGAAAATCATGGCCAGCGTCTTCTGGAACAGACGAGGAGTTTTGTTGGTTGATTTCATGCACCAAGGCACAACAATAAATGCAGATGCTTACTGCAAAACTCTGTCAAAGTTACAACGAGCCATTCAAAACAAACGGCGAGGCCTGATCTCCAAATTACAACAATTATTGCAGCAGAAATAGTTTTAGAAATCTCATCTGAGTAAAAATACTCAAAAGGGAGAGAAACAGAAATAAACGGATTAAAATCAGAAGTTTATACAGAAATTGAAACTAACTTCTTCAATTGAAATGCTACACAGATTCTGTATGGTATATCCATAAGTCTCCAAATAACATCTGCATTTGTTAACAGAAAAACAGTAAACATCAATATTTGTATAAAATGCTGAGGGAAGAAAATATGGTATTAAATATTAGCGAAAACACCAATCTGTTATATATTACCTGTGATGATGCTGAATTCACTAAAATCTGCAAGAAGGCTAAACTCACTCTAGTGATGTTTCGTTGACAATATTCCTTGTGGAGCTTACGAGAGGAAAGAGCTGTTCCCAAAATGGGAAATTGGTTCGAGTTAGGCTAGAGGGCAGGAGATACCTAAACTCAATAGCAAACTCCCTGGCCAGTCAGCACATCATCGTTTACAAGTGGGATCCAGTCTAAAGAAATATATACACAAAACAAAAGTATAATCCGAAGTCTTAAGTGGCAACCCTAAGCGGGACTTATATTTTGGATAGAGAGTGGGTTTTGTAAATATTTTTCTCTGACCCACTTACGATTGCCATTTCTTAAGTCTCAGGGACCATCCAACCGTAAACAAGTTATGGCATTAATATATCCTAAAGATGAATACGAGGGTGATTCATTGTAATTCGGGCCAGTTCCCAGAAGCATTTTTGATGGCTCGTGCCTCTTTTAAGTCTTAATCCACTAGGATATTATGTTACCTCCCAGCAGATATGCTTTCATCGATAAAAATTGGTCCGTGGTTTGCGACCCTTAATGCTCAACTAAAAGTATCAGTCTCTCAGACCAGTATGATATTTTTGTTTTTGTGCTGTGGCAACACTGTGGGCATTTTGGGCTTCAGATTTCTAGTAGCTTTCGTTTTACTTATCTCGGTACAATTCAGTTGATTTCCTGATCTTGGAGTGAATAGTTCATGATTTACTATTGTTCAAGCAAAACACTGGCAGTCTCAGAGACTTCCTTTTACCAACCAAGTACAGTAAAACCTCACATAGCGCGAATTCACAAGACGCGATTTCGCTAAGACATGGTTTACATTTCACTGTCAAACCTCACAAGATGTGGTCTCCTCGATAAGACGCGGTTTGAAAAGTCAAAGTTAAAGTCATTCTTCAAATTTCCCATAACCTACAAATGATGAAAACTTCAAATTAAAACATTTTAAAGAAAAAATACTGTCAAAGTGATTCCATGTAATCATTTTACAGAAATGTTACGTTGAGAGATTCATATGCATGCTTCTCAATACCTTATGGCTGAATTTGTTACACTTTCACTTCAAGTTGCAACAATGTTACTTCTTCCCCTGCCCTTTTGCCTACCAATGTTGTGTTACAATCTCGATCTATCGCATGGCACTCGATAATTTCCAAGCTGAAAGAATTTTGGGGAGTAACCCGGTAGTAACCTTGTGTTTGTATTGTTTGTTCAATCAGCAGGCTCTCTGAGAGTCTTATCGTTAGTGGTTGTCTGAACCTTGCCTCCTGTGATTTAAAATATTATTATTATCCTTAATATTTATCTTTCTTTTCGAAAATGGAACGTAAACAAAAAAATAGTGATTTTTCAAGCGAGAAGAAAAAAGTTCAGCGCACAGCAATTAACTTAGGCCAAAAAATTGAAATTTTAGATAAACTTAAATCAGGACGTTAAAACGTTTTTATTACATCATAATGGTATCCTGAAAATCACATCAAATTCGGTTCATTAATTTGCGAGATATTAAGCTTCAAAGAGGGTTACGATGAGATAGAGCTCTGGGATATTATATGTATAATTCCCGTTTGTTGCTTGAGTTCATGTGTGAGTGAGTGTTCTGACAGGATTACTTCTCTTGGGAGTGAATGAGTGCTAGTGTTCCCATTGAATATTTAGAGTTTCCCGTTTGTTGTTTGAGTGCATGTGTGAGTGAGTGTTCTGACAGGATTAGTTCTCTTGGGAGTGAATGAGTGCATGAACGTTTGACACCAGGTCACCAGCGAGGAGTTATCCCTGTAAACCTGTAAGTGTAAATTTTTCTTTTTGTTTGTTTCTCTGTTTTCCTTTCATTACCCTGTTTAATTTTTACCGTTTGTATTGTCTCTAAATATTCTACCTTGTATGGTTAAGGAGTTCTTAATTTTTGAAGTAGTGGTTAGGGAAAACTATTTCGGAAAAACAAATATATGTAATTGTTGCTTTTCTAAGTGGCACAGCAATTTGACCCATACCAGACCATTTAGGAGTTTAATGAAATATAATAAAGAAAACTGTTACAAACTAGTTAAAATCAGCATTTTTGTCAATTTGGCTATTCAGTGTAAGATCAAGTAAAAACAAATCACAACACCACATTTGGAGAAGTTGGTCATATTTTAGGGTACTGTGTTTCAAGAAGCTGCATTTGAGGATCTTTTATTGTGTGTGCAAAGGTGCACGTGTGTGTATCACATACAAGCTGATATTAATAAATTCTTATATCTCTGGCTTTATTTTTTGTGAATTTCTCCATATAACTGTATGAAAGAAATGTCAAGTAATGCTTCCCAAACCAAAAGTTGTTATTTTAATCTATCTTTTGTATACTTTTTAAACTGTTTGTTTGCTTCCTGTGACATTTTTGTATTTTATTTATAGATTCAGAATTATCTGAGAGGCCCACATTACTCCTAATCTACCGTTCCACTCATAGCTCTCACATAAAAGTTGTGGTTGAATTGGCCAAGTATATGAGGGAGCACTATAAAATTAATGCATTGGTTGATGAATTGGATGTAAACAAATCTGAGTCACAGGTATGATGCTGAATTACTTAATTGTACTAGAATGTATTTTAAGCTAATGAATATTAACCATAAATCATCTTTTATTTATTTGTTTACCATTAAAAAATGCACATTTTAAAGGTATATGTCAAGGTTACATATTTTTTGCTGTTTTAGAATCCATTCCATTGGTATAATGATGCAGTTGCTGATGCAGACTTCATAGCAATTGTGTCCTCTCCTACTTGCTGTGATTCCATCAGCGGCATTTACCCGAAAGCAGATGAAGCTGCTCTATGCCTGTTGCATGGAAAATTGACTAAACGACAGAATTTTTCTAAACCATATAATCTCATGGTATTTCTGTTACCCTATGGTTCCAAGAAACATTTACCTGGGATAGCAAAAAATATTGGACTTCGATTTAAAGTCCCAAATCAATTGAATGAAGTCTCCTATTACATCCATAATTACAGGGAAAGGCATTTCTTTGAAACATTATATCTGTCCTTTAAGTCTAAAAGTAATTTTGTTTGGAATCTAGTCAAAGACAGGAAACCGCTCAATAAGAAGTGTCCCTGGCCTAAAATTCGTGCAGCTATTCAAGAGGCTGGTGAAGAAATTAGAAGATGTGCTGCAAAGGGAGGCAGAAGAGAGATGGAGGAAGTAAAGTGTCAGGATATAGATACAATCCTTTCATGTATGATTAAAGAAAATATTCATTTGGAAGTTGAGGAGCCTCTTAAAATGAACTGCAATTCCTCTGACTGTTTGCCTCTTGATGATGCCAAACCGTATGCAGAATACCCTGGTTTGCTTGATGAGTTTAATTTGCTTGGATCTAAAGATGAAGTTGTAATTCAAAACTCAAGCTCAAAAGGTATTCTTCCGTTAGATGGTTTAGAGTTGTAATAATTGAGGAATTGAGGAAGACTTAGTGTCAGTGATTTTCTCACTAACTTTCAACATTTGAGATATTTTGACGGAGAATCAGGTCAGAATGTATTATTGATTAATTTTGATTTTTACACAATACAAATGGTTGCAATGTGAACCTGCTCGTGTTATTTAAAGAGTTTTATGCATTTATATTAATATTTGGAAATGTGTATGTACTTATCTTTGAAAAAAGTAGGTGCAAATTGTCCGTTGGTTATTAACCTTTTCCACACCAAGGAATTTATCCGGCCGCCTTTACTGCCTAGCTCTAAAATCTGACATGGTCAATATTATATTTGGTTATCCCATGAAGTATGATTCTCTCTACCCAATGTAAAAAAATGAAAGGTGAATCCTCTAAAAAAAACTGCAGAAGAACAAAATGTCATTTTTTATTTGGCGATTGAGTTTAAAATTGTAAGCAATGGACGTCTAGGATGGAATGTTTGAGTCAATTTGACATCCTGTGATAGTGAAAAGGGTTAATAAATGAAGATTTCAGCTTGTACTTATTTTTAAAGTACTTGTGAATGTGTTATGATCGTTATTTTTTTTAAATATTGCTATTTTTGTGCATATGATTTGTTTTAAAAGCATTGCGTGATTGTTATATGTATTCAATGAAATTAAAAAAATATTTCTGAATAAGGTTTATTTTTGTCTATATGCTAGCAGATTATCTAAAAAAAATAATAGAAAAAATTGACTCATGTCAGGATTCCCTATAAATACAATTGGTCTATCTGATAGTCATAAAAATGTTATGGATTATGACTACAAAGCAGCCATCATCAAGGATATTCACCAACAGTAGATTAAGTTTGAATACTGATTGTGATGGCTGCTGTACAGCCAAAATATGCATCTGGCTTTTATAACCTTTTTATGGCAACGGAGATATGTAATTTTGTTTTTAAAATCCTTGCTATGCCACATTATAGAACACAGTTAAATAACATTTTAAAATGTAAAATCGCACTACTAAACTAAACCTGTCAACCTTTCTTGGCTCATTTGGTTTCTTAAATAGGTTTTTAAACATGCAATGAAAGAAAGCTTCTCTCAGCAGGTACAACACTTATTGACAATGTTAGAAGAATTTTTAGGGGTTGCTTCACTAAAAAATATATGTCCTGACAATTTTTAAGAGCTTCAACAGATAAAGGAATTTCCATAGATCCTGGTGATCTAACCTACTTTTCTCTTCAGAGCTGAAATTCCACTGATATTTGGAATTCGAGTGTGGGTTTATTATCACCTAGAACAGGGGTCGGCAACCTTTCAAAGTAGAAGAGCCATTTTTTGTTTTTTGTCTCATTCCAAAATACTTGAGAGCCACAAAGTGAAAATCTGTATGATTTTTTCTTTTTTTTAGAGGTTTTATTTTAGAGGTCAAGGGCAGATCCAGGCTTCATCCATAGGGGAGGTAATAAGGAATGAAAAAATAAACTTTGTAAATATCGTAATTCATGTATAATTTAATACAGAAAAAGGAAATGTATAATTTTTTGTACAGCGAAATGATTGTAGTAAAACACTATAGTTCAGCACATAGAACGAGGTTTAGGGGTTAATTTTTTCTAGTGTGCAGAAATCTTGGGGGGGGGGGGGTAATTACCCCCTTTACCCCCCAGGGATGTAACTAGACTTATTTTTGGGGAGAGGGCCAATGAAAATTGAGGGGAGGGGGGCCAGGATAATTTCCTGTATTTCCAAAATAAAATAATGCAAACATTTTGCTAGATTTTAATAGTGGAATATCTCTTTTTCATAAGTATTGAATACTTTTAGATTAACGGATTGTTTTTCATTGAACAGTTCACGAAAAGCTGATAAACAAAGCAATAAATGCGCTTTGCTTCATTTCAATTGAGGAATATGGAAATTAATATAAAATACAGTTCCGGTTAACAACTTTTTATATAGGGTTTTCATTTACTGCTGAGATACACATAATATATAAAGCAGAGCTGCAAACCAAACCAAAGTCATTTTGCTGAACCGCAAACCGAACCGAAACCACTGATTAATTTTTCAATGAACCAAAAACCGAACCATAATTTTTTGCAAAAGTGGTTCGGTTTCGGTTCGATCTCAATCCACAAAGTACGGACCAATGAAAAGACCAGGAATTTCCATTGGAAAAACCAGCGGGTTTGCTTCAGAGGAAAGAGTTCCTATCTCTTTCCTCTCTGCTACTATTCTTATCCACAGAGGTCATTTATGGTGAGGGTTATGGGAACACCAACTGCAACAATATCCGGATCAACCACTGTAAGCAGAAACCGACCAACAGAATATAGAAATCTTTATTTGAACGCAGGCAAAAGGGTCATTTTACAATGACCTAGAAAGGAGCCGTAATCTGCTTTCATGCCGAGAGAAAAATCCATGCCCTTTCCATCACCCCCTTCAGCATTGTAATTAGCAGACCTGAGAAAATATGCCCGCTGTGTCTTTCTTAGAACACCATTAACTCTCCTCATATCTTTTTCTTCGGAAAAATTCAAATTGTCGCTCTCAACGGCTTGAGCTTTCAACAGCATCATTCCTTTTCCAACTCTCATGCGGTGTTCTTCTTTGATATTTCCATTACTTGGTGGTTTATTGTCAGCAAAAACAGGCAAGGACTTCAGCAGATCCCTTGGATCGGAGGCATTCATTTCCCGCAGAATTCCTTGAATTATCTAAAGTAAGTGTATTTTCAATAATATTTCAGTAAAGTTTATTTAAGAGACAAATAAAATAAATTAACATGTTAGTGTTATTTAAAGAGGGTCACTCTACATTTGATAATCGTTTGTTTTGAACCTTAAGTGCCTGCACTTCGTATATGGAATAATCTGCCCCGAACTGTCGATTTATTTTAAATTATTCTTGTAATGCAATTTTACTATCATATTGATTTTTTGATTACTTTTCTAAGGTGGCAAAAGAAAAAAATTAGGAATATGTTTGGAATCGAGCTAAAAGTGTCATTTTGAATTTATTATATAATAATAAGAATTAATAATCGAATTTATTAGAGTTTTCCATATCATAAATTCATTCTGAGTAATATTTTATTCCATATTTTTTGACCAATTAACTAATTTAAAATATTTTATTTATTTAAATTTATTATTGAAAGTTGGAAAAATTGAGATGCCGTGCATCATTGCCATTGGAAAGAAGAACCTGGGAAGAGAGGGGGGAGGGAGGGTAGTTTGTAAGGTGGAAAGGAATGGAGGGGAGGGAAAGGGGGAACCTATCTCAGAGGATTACTGTGGGGGGTTGGTTGTAAAGGGATAAAGGGGGAGGGGAAAGGAAAGGCTGGAGGCAGGAGACCATCTCTGGAGGATTTGGGGAGAGATGGGAGGACTAAAAAGAAAGGTCTTGTGGAAGACGGAGAGAGGGTGAACCCCAGAGAGAGGAGGGAGGAAATTATCAATGCGGCAATGGGTATGTGTGTGGGAATAAGGAAAATAAAGGCAAGTGCAGGTGGTAGAACTAAAGAGGTTAAATATTGGGAGACGGGCGGTAAGGCCCTTGTTATAAATCTATTTTCCTCTAAATAATGTGTATTACAGGTAAGAAAAAAATAAAATGCCTGAGGAACTAATTTTCTTTGATTTTTAATGATTTCTTTAAAACACTTTTATGTTTTCGGTTTGTCCGTCCATCCAGGGATAATCTCAAAAGCGGTTTAAGCTAGAGGCGCATTTTCTTTCTGATTATGTATGATTGTGTATGTTGGTAAATGAATTTGAAGTGAATCCATTCAGAGAATTTTTAATTGATATGTAAACAACAATGAACATAAAAATCATGTTAGGATCAAAAATACCATTTTTAAAAATATAAATAAATGAAGATGATGGGATTGTAATATATTTAAAATATAAATTTTTTCTTTCTTTAATTAAATTCTTCTTTCATTTAAAATAATAATTATTGCTGATTGGTTTACTTACAGGTTGATACTGAATATGTAATGTTTATATTGGATAAATTATTTCTGAATAGTATTTCAAATGATTAATTTAGTTGAACCGAACCGAACCACTTGTCAAAATTCCAAAAATTTAGAACCGAACCACGAACCAAACCACTCCCAAATTTTGAAGTGGTTTGCAGCTCTGATATAAAGTAAATATATTTTTTGAATTTTGATTTTCTTATATCACTGATTATGTAGATTAGAGTCTAATCAAACAATTATGAGTGTAAAATACAAAGTAATACATAAATTGATATACCACACTGGGCGGAATATGACATGGTTTTTCTCTGGGATTAAAACAAAAAATTTATTTTCCCATTCTATTTATGGTGATTTAATTTGAAAATTGCTCAGATAACTACTGTGTCGCACGATAATGGGATATCGGAATTACAAAAATGTCAGTATCTTTTAAGCATAATTGCAGAAATTTACGATGATTACTGTTATCAGCTGCTTTAGATTAATATATTATAACTCATAATAAAATTTAAGCTTTTTTCGAAAATGTCATTGTAAAAATTACGTATTTCATAACGCATTGATTCACAGCAATTTGTAATATCTAAT
Source organism: Uropetala carovei (assembly GCA_036926305.1). Classification (NCBI taxonomy): domain Eukaryota; kingdom Metazoa; phylum Arthropoda; class Insecta; order Odonata; family Petaluridae; genus Uropetala; species Uropetala carovei. Next base: position 1,784,622 of record JAXCHB010000041.1, on the reverse strand, counting down.
TTGGTTAAAAGTATTAACCCTTACAAAAGTGAATGTTGAATCTGGTGCGCCTGAGTAAGAAGATCCTTCTTAGACCACATGCTACCCAATACCTTTGCACTACCAGACAATCTGGCCCTTTTCAGAAGTTAAAAGAAGGTGGATTATGTATTTTCAAAGATGTGACATCAACGCTGATGGGGAATGGCTAAAGGAACGGAACTGCAGAATATTCCACGAATCTGAAACAACGACGGAAATTCCATTCTCTCGCCCTTCACCATCCACAAGTGGAGCTAGATTCAAGACCTTTGAATCAGATGTTTTACTCTCAGAAAAGGATTGGAGAGGTAAGCATCGGTTTTGAACGTGGGTGTAGGCGCTTGCTTTTACCTCTACTACTTTCCAAATAAAGATATATAAGCATTGTTCAGCTATTGAAGCATAGAATGGTCTGCCCCCATGGAGACCATTTTCGTGGAAAGGCAGAACCCCAGGAAGTAGTTCAACCCAGCTTAGGTACTGAGGGAAATTTTCCGATTTTTCCCTGTACCTTTACCTCTTTTGGCATACAAGGCTAAAAACTGCAAAATACAAGGTTGTAAAGCAATAAGCATGCTTCTTCATTGATACAGACTTGAGAGATTTTAAATGCTAATTTATGATTGGAAAAGCATCCTTATAAACTCTGGCATTACCTCTGATGGTATACCTTATGCAATATGCGGATGACATTCAGTTGAGGCTGGGGGGTCCAAGAGGTTTTAAGGGGGGCCAAGGCCTCCCCCTGGCCCCTCTTAATTACGTCCCTGTTACCCCCTCCTGTATCCACCCTTGGTATGAGTGAGGGGTTTCCCAATGTACTTGACGGAGGAAGAATGAATTTTGAATCATGAGGGAGAGTTTTTGAAAGACGAGGGCAAATTGCAATAAGCATGCTTTCATGGGAGTTAAGCTAACTTCTAAAGAGCCACAAATATGTACTCAAGGAGCAACATGTGGCTCCAGAGCTGCAGGTTGCTGACCCCTTACCTAGAAGACCGCCGTAGTATTTGCAGATTTCCTTAATCTTCAATGACAGTGAGTGAGCATTTAAATACACTAAGTTTTTCAGCTACAGACAAGTGAGTTGGCATGAATTCAATGTTTTGATAGAAAACCTTGTTTCCAAATCATTTATTACTGCATATAACAGTGGAATATATATTGATCTTTGATAGTAGTCTTCGGCTGTTGAACATGGAATGTTTGATCTGTACATTTGCTTTTTGCCTATATGGAGAAGCTCAATCTTTACATCTCACCTTGGCAAAAGCTCTGAAGCTTTGGAGAATATGACGGAAAATTCATCATTACAGTTGACGCATTGGTTTCTTAAAATTGAGAGGAAATCATTAACAAGAGTATAAGCAACAGTTAAGTCAAGAGTTTTCTTTTGGAATAATTGATTTAATAGTAAACACAAGTAAAATACAGTTGACAGTGCAACACTATTACAAATTCATAATCCTGCATAGCTATTAGCAATATTTTAGCCTTAAAAGAAGTTGTTGTTTCACTCCAATCCAATATGTATTCAATAAGGTTGCCAACTTTTAGATCTTCATGAACTGGAGATATTGTTAACGGTTGCCTACTTTAACACGTTCACTGCGGGACTCTGATTGGCCAATCACACCCCCCTGCTGACGATGGTTTTTTGTTTAAAACTCTATGATAAGACTTTATATGTTATATTACATTCATATCTCTACCAATTCACCCCCGAATTTGCTAGAAATACTAAGAATATCGCGCTTGTACCGCCATTTGCAACAGCAAATTCCCTCATCGGTGTATTTGCATATTGTTTCTCCTTTGTTTAGTTTAGCATTCACAACTTCGGTGGGATTTCCCTTTCTTTTTGGCTGCAATGTTCCTGAACAATAAGTTTTTTTTTTAAAGCTCTTCAGTGAGATTACACGAATTATAAAAATTGTCCATAAATAAAATAAAACTTCAAGCTTCACTGAAAAAATGGTGTAAATTGGTGAAAGATTTAGATACGGTTTGAACTGTATGAAAGCTCGTTTCAAACTGAGTGCGGGAGAGCAAGACTGGAGCTTCTACCCCCAGGCGTAAAGGCCACAGAGCAGTGAGAAGTGGAAGGGAGATATCACGCACTAGGTGCGTGACCTGCCTTTCTTAAGGAACACCAGTCACGAGCTAGGCGCGTGACCCGCAGTGAACGTGTTAAGGTATTCATGAACTGGAATTTGCTTGAAACCTGGATACTTTAGAAGAAACCCTAAAGGCATTAAATCTAATGATAAATATATTCAGTATTCTGAAAGACACTCATGATTTTGGGACATATGATTAAAAATCGTTTATTGTTTAAATATCATTAATTAACGAAATTGTAAGATCATCATCAATTTAAAATAAAAACTGCCAAGTGTATCATATATATATTGGTTGTAGAGAGGTCAAGTATCAACTACTCAATCTATTATTCAAATGGAACAGAAAACATTATAAAATGTATACAGTATACACTTTAGGGGAAAATGAGGTAAGATGATGAATTGGGTAAGATGACAAAGTTGATTTATTTCATTAACTGGCAGGATGAGAGTGCTGTCAGTGACCTGCAGGACATTGCCTGCCTATGCAAGTTTAAACCTGAGTTGATGAGCAGTGTGTGGAGCAGTAAGTCTATTTCAATAGGTTTCCTTGTAATAATTTGGTAGCATAACTTAAGGTTTGTCTACACCTATACTTTTCAAATATGAAGCTGTTATAACAATGAAGATGATCCATTCTTTATCAGTGTTTGTGCTGAATAGTGTAGTGTATTACTTAGTGTTAAATTTCTGGCTTTCATTTTTAAAAAGCGTGTATGGAGGGTGAGATGACTGGAGTAAGTCAACGAATTCGTTATCTTCATTCCACCTTTTCTGATCCTTCCTTGAAAGTAAATGAAGCCTAAATTCCTCAATGGTACTCTACCAGTCACAGTAGCATTGGCCCAAGAATCTGGTTGGATGTGATTGGATGTTTTTGTTCACTTCCTCCAGCACTTTTTCCAACACATGGGGCCCTCTGCAGATAAACCATCTGTCTTACTCTTGGACAATCATTCTTCCCATTTCTCACTCCCAGCTGTCTCGTTCGCAAGAGAAAATAACAACATGTTGATGGGATTTCCATCTCATACCACACAGCCTCTGGATGTGGCTTTCTATGGACCATTGAAAACATTCTACAGGGTATCCCATAAGTCTGAAATCATAGGAGAAATAATAAAAAATGGCAATACAAATGCTTTTATTCACAGAACGTGCTCAATGTTTCCACCATTGTTCCTGATATACAAATCCAGACGAAATACCCTGTCAGCAAGAACACGGTGAATGATGTCAGGAGTAATGCTGTTACATGCGTCAATAATTTGCTGCCACAAATGTTTATCACTCTGAATTTTCTCCGCGTAGACTAGCGCCTTCAAGTGATTCCAGAGATAAAAATCCAGTGGTGTGAGATCCTCCCTTCTTCTCCTCCCCCTCCTTTCCCCTCATTCCCACTGAAGCACTCCCTCTACCCTCCTCAATTTCCTCCCTGACTCTGATTTCCTATGAGTAGAATTATCTGGGCTCGTTCTTCCTTACTCAGAAACATCTTGGGCCTGCAAAAATAAAAAACTTGTAAGTGGCTACCATTGGAAACATTGTTAATGAATTCCAAGCTCGTGTAATTTAGCCATTCAATCCAGAAGTCTTTGGAGATGACAAATTCGCCCTACCTCTGACTACAGACAAGCCACTGGAAGCTTTGGAAGAACACCATTCATATGAATCAGTGGTCTCTGCCCCATTAATGCAGAAGTTATCATGCATGAATCAAATGATGGGGCTAGTGGCACAGAAATAGCAAAGCAGATAAATGAAACTTCAGTTGAACAAGGATCGCCAGAACCAAGGCTTGAGTGGTCTACAGAAGTTACTCTTTTCATTCCCTATGGTGATTAGAAAAGGCAAAAAAGAGCATCAGCTCCTTCAATGATCATATCGAGCACACCTATAAAAAAATTCCTGATTGAAAGAGAGAGGAGTAAAAAAGGTGAACAGCTTGAATAGAAATTACGAGCCAAGAAGACTTTGTTCCCTTCAAAATGGGATGCACCACTTGTAGAGAGTTCAGAAAGTCGTATTTGTCCCATCTGTGAAGAGAGCTATGTTGACCCGCCCCCATTAGAGAATTGGATTCATTGTATTCAGTGCAAGAAGTGGTGGCATGAAAAATTCTCTTCATATGAAGGCGGACATTTTTATTTGTAACTTCTATGATTAAGAATGCTGGCGTAACTGTAAGCTGTTGCTGCTTTGAATTGTGTTCAGCATCACTGTTAATACAATTTTAGCAATATAAAACAATTTTATTTTGAATAAAACAATTTCATAGTCAAACCTTGAATTTTTCATTTTACCCTACATGACTAGTCAGCTTACCCCTAGGGATAGGTAAGTTGACAAATTAGCAAATATTTTATAAACCTCAATTATGGAATGAATGCTTAAATTTATGGATCTGAATGTACAACTAAATGATAGAATACTTAACAAAGGGCCATTACATTTCCAAATAAATGATCTATCCACCTTGGAATTTTTGCAGAAAAACTTTTCCATTAGCATCCTCATCTTACCCCACTTTTCCCTAATATTCGTAGTTGTGTTATATTGTTGTTCGAGAAATAAAGTAGTTTGTCGACTATGGATGATCAAAAGATACAGAAGGGTTTCAAGGTTTTTGAAAAAACAAAATACAATCGAAATTTCAGTGCGAACTATCTTAAATCATTTATAAAAATAATAAAAAGGACTTGCCACTGCAATCAGAATTGAACCAGAGAGTTGAGCTACTCACCTGGAGACCTGAGATTATGGAGATGACCCGGAGATCTCGGGTCCAAAAGCAGTAAGTTGGCAACCCTAGTATTCAAGTGCCTGAATGATTTTCTCTGCCGAGTCAATAAGATGTATCAAAAAATCACTTCTTTCTCCCCAATGCGTTCTGCACATACCCTTCAAATGTGAATCGGCAACGATACTTCCTTGATAATGCCAATGGAGTTTCTCCAAATACCTTGGTTATGAGCAATGTGCCAACTTACCCCTGTAGCCAACTAGCCCGTCCCCTATATATAATTATCCTTCCAAACCTCTGATATAAGTTAGTTTAGTTTTAAAGGTTTTTATTTCCATTCAGACCTTGCATTGCATTTTTAACTAAGGATTTATACAATATCAGATGTCTTATACATGGACCTGAACGAAAATACCATTATAGGCCCAAGGCCTCTTCAGGGCTGGTTCAGGTTGCAATGTTCATTATTCCTGTTAACCATTTGGTAGACTTATTTGTTTTCTAATTTCTTCAGAGGTGGCTAATGCCTGGCATTTGCCCTTAGATGGAAGGGAAACTCGGCAAAACCTTATGCAGGTAGCCTAATATTGTATTATAATATATGCGATAATTAAAATAATAAATAAATAGAAAAAATATAACAATAAATAGAAAGTAACAATGGAAATTGATATATCTCTGGATGTTATGCTGATATATTATCAGCCTAATTTCTTGTTTTGACAGTTCTTCTTCGCCAGCTTCTTCAGCCGATGTATGGGCCATCCTGGTTGGGGATGCAGATACTGGGGTATGGACACTAGGGTTTTGTTAGGGATAGGTGGGATGTTTGGGTAATATAGAGGTAGCATTTCTACTATTACCCTACCCGGGGAAGGGAGTTTTTTTTTTGGGGAGGATCCTGTGAGGAGTTGTTGGGTTTGCAAATATAGGAGAGATAGATGCGTCCTCATCCTTTCTGCTGCCCTGTAGTGCAGCCTCTCCATCCGATTTGGGAAAAAGTTTTTCCTTTACAGGATTCGAGACCGCTTTACCCCGGTTTACTGATTGTTTTAGACAGCTACACCAACCAGATATTCGGTCTATTCTCCCTAATAGTCATAATTTATACATGTCAATAACGAGTAGTGAACACAGGATTCTCTCAAGGGGGTCCGAAATATTTGACAAGTGCAAAAGTTGTATGCAAGTTATATCAATGTCATGTATTGCATTATTCATTATATTTAAGTTAAAAACAAAGGGGGCAAACCGTCTTCTATTCCTCTCAGACAGCGCCAATGAACCCAGATTTAAAATAAAGCTGTCTCTCCACAGTTTAGAGAAATCACAATTTTCCAATTGGGGGGGGGGGGGGGGGGGGGTCCGGACCCGGTGGACCCTTCCAACCCCTCCCCCCCTGTGTGTTCGCCACTGCCAAGAACTGCATAGATGTTTAGTGGCTTTCTTTATTAGATTTGAATTATCGTGCCATTAGAATTGCTATTCTTATGTTAATTAACGCGATCTTTTGAAATGGGCTCAACAATGAAAATCCATTTAATAGTAATTTAGTTTATATTATTGTTTCTATCAATTTTAATTCATTTTTTAGGAATAATTCAGTTGCCTGACAGTTTTTGTGCACTGTGAAATCTTTCTTTAGGCCCATAAGAAAACTGTTGAAAGAAAAATTAAAGCCTAAGAAGAATGGGAGGAAAGATAATTCTTTCTAAGGAATTCGCTAATAATACACGTCCAGATCAAGGTAAATGTTTAATCGTTCTCTTTTTTATTTTAGCGCGTTTTATTTTATAAACGCGCTTACGTTTTCGCTCTGCCTGTTAATCTGTGCAATCGATTAAATTAGTATAGTAAGTAAACGGTAAGAGATAGAAGGTTGAAATTTGCAGGCAGTATGTAATCTACGGTGCCATTTATTACGCTGTCAAAGATTATTTTTTGGAGAATACGGTGGGCGGCAGGAGGTGCCTTCAAAATTTCAAATTAAGATATTACATAAAATGTTCCACACTGTATTTACTGACTAACTTACATAAAGCAGCTAAAATTGTAATAATGAAATGCTCCAAGGAAACTTAAACTGTTAAAACAAAAATAAAAGCTAAAATTAGCGTTTAAAACATTTTTTTCAGATTCTGTATGCTATCACAGTCGTGTAATCCGTTTCCGTTTGGACGTAACTACGGAAGTTGAATACTTTTGTGCTTTCCAATTATCGATTCGTTGGATCAGAGGCGTACCTTGGCGATATGGCTCCTATGGCAAAATTTTAGGAAATGCCTTGATTATGTAGGATATAATTTTTTCTTCGTTTTAGTAAAGAATAATAGCGCTTTTATTATACATAAATCAATGTTTGAGTATTAAAAGAACACTTATTTATAGGAAAATTAACTTTTCGCACCTTTTGCAGGAACATTTGGCGCCTTTTACAAGCGGCGCTTATGGCAAATACCATCTTTGCCATACCCTAGTTACGGCACTGCGTTGGATTATGATTCAGTTCATTTTATAAGCAAAACGTTGCTCTAATACTGATTAAGGAAGGAATATGTCGATCCTTTGTCACAGTAAAATTCGATTATACGTTTAAAGAGGTGTGCCAGTTTCTTTAAATGCCGTAGAGCTGTGGGGCCCAAACATTTTTATGCCAAGGGCTACTTTCATTCTGTAAATTGTCTTGCGGGCTACTAAATTTTTAAACATATACTTCATGGTATTCAAGGCCGCGCCTAGGATGTTTCGCGCCCGGATGCAAGATATTTTTGTGGTGCCCCCCTACAAGCGAAATTTCGTGGTATACGTCTTTTTCCATAGATAGAGAGTGGACACGAGCTGATGTATTTCTGTCGATGTATCCCATAACGAATTCATTGAAAAAATTAGTTGCATAGTTATCAATATAAACATTTTATTTAATATCTGCTTGAAGGAAAATTATAAAACTCGCCGCACATGTGATTATAATTCAGTACTCTGTCCCGTTACCTTAATTATCAATCAAAAATTCCTACATTTTTGTCCATTAACAAGCCAAATTAGATTCGATATTTATTCTGACAATAAGAAAACAAAACATCAATTATTTATGCATTCCTACGTCAAAGTCCCGACTTCGTATTTTCATTATAAGATATTTTAAAATCCAATGAAGAGGTAGATGTCAATAATTCCCTCATTATTTAGAGAAATTTTTTCGTTATTTGAATTTGGAACTGTTTGGAAATGAACGTTAACCTAGGTGGAAGATCGTGAAGGAGTAAGGAAAGCTAGTTTTCGGAAAAGCTACATCAAACCGATTTAAAATAAATTTGAGATTTCCAAGAATCGGTAAGTGGGAGAAAAAGGGTAGGCACCTGGAATTCTTCCAGCGGAAGGATTTGTGGTAAAGGTCGATGGTACTTTACGAAAGGATTGCCGCCTCAGCTGGAGCTCCTCGCTAGGATCGGGATAGCAATTAGCAGAGTAGCGCCCCCATCTCTTGGCGACTCCTACGCTGAAGCCATTTTCGGTCGCCACTGATGTGTGTTCTAGCGATCTTGACATGAGTCATGCGACCGCGTATCGCGAAGGATCGGAAAAATTTTGCCTGGAAGATTTCGTGTCATTTTAGTATCTCCAACTTTCCCTTTTCACTCTTACAAAGGAGAAAACATTCCCAGCTCGAATTCCAATAATATATAGATACAAATATCTTGATGGGAAGGCGCCACGGCAAGTTTGCGCCCTGGTGCGTTGCACCCACTGCACCCCGGGTAGGCGCGCCCCTGGTCAACACAACTATATCTATGCGGTCCAATCGCAAATTTATTTCAGAGTGGAAAATTCTGAATCGTGATGCCATTATCCCAAATACATTTTCTACAATTCTCCGTGCTGTGATAGACGGTAATTAAAAATCCTTCGTTCATTATTCAGTTCCTTCTGGTTGAATGGTTTTAAAAAGTCCTTGCGCAAAGCAAAAGCTTCATCGCCTACAAATACGTAAGGTAGTTCAATTGTACTATTTTCAGGTATCCTTGGTGGGGGCAGATGCAGTTGGCCATGCAGTAGTTTTTCATAAAATTTAGTATTTTCAATGATTCCTCCATCCGAATTTCCACCATTTGTTCCAATATCACAATATATAAATTCATAGTTCGCATTCGCAATGGCCATTAAAGCTAAACTATTGAAACATTTATAATTCCAGTAGAACGATCCACTTCCTTTGGGCGGTATGATTTTGATGTGTTTGCCGTCGACTGCACCCAAACAATTAGGAAACTGCCATTTTTCTTCAAACTGGCCCCCTATATGAATCCATTCATTTTCCGTTGAAGGAAACTGAAAGAATTCGACATAAATATTACATATTGTACTTATCAGGTTGGTAATTGTAATTTCTCCGACCTCCACATAAATTCTGGCTCCATCAGCAACTCCAGGAAGCAATTTATTATCAACAATGTGACTTGTACAATTTTTGTTCTATTAATCACCTTTTGTTAACAATTATAAACTGTTTTATAAAATTTAAAAATAATGAAAAAATTGCAATTAATAATTTTTTAATAATAACATTTACTTTCGGAATTAAAATGTGAACTTTACTGACAGAAATCTGTAAAATACCTATGTACAAATGTTATTAATAAATTTAACTTACCTTGAAGTACTCTTCTTTTAACTCTTCATACATTGCTTTACAGGTTTCTGGAGCTTGAGGAGAAACCGCAGCAGAAAACTTCGAGTCTTCATAATTTCTTCCTGTTGCTAAGAAACGGAGTGTAACGCTGAGTCATTCATGTGGTGTGATTGCTTTTCTCATAACTGTATCACATTTTTTAACGCGTGGCATTATTTTATGGAGAAGTTCGAGATATTCAGCCTCGTCCATCCGTAAATAATTAAACCAATCTCCCGGTTCTGACCTTAATTCGCGTAGCAAGTTGGTGTGTGAGAGATCATTTCGTTTAAGTAGCCAGTCCTTCGTCCATTTCGACCGACATTTCTTTTTTCTGCTCCTTGCCTTCAAAGCTATAGCAAAGCTGTATAAATTAGTAGCTCCTCAGACATGTTTTTCAGTAAACTGGTAAACGAAAACTGTGAAGAAAACCGTCAACAAATGTCAACGTATGTGGGCATCCACGGCCGCCGAGAGCCATCACGGGCCCTGGGGCAAATACCATTGCCGGGCCCCTTTTCTCTGTTTTAAGTTCGGCAGGCCCAGGACAGCCGACTCCCCCTCCCCCCTTCTCTACGGTATTGGCTCGCAGTATTATAAACAGAATTTGTCAAATTCCATCCAATTAAAATTTTTTATCAAAATTACATGTAAAATATATGCTAGTACAGTCGCGAGCATAAATAATCCAAGTCCGACTTTGCGATGGTGTCAGTTGACTCGACGATTCCATAGTAGTAGTCAGTTGGAGGGTGGGAAGGGGTGTAAGGGTCAGGTCATGTTATACTAGGAGGGAGGGAAGCGGTGTGAGGAAGGCCAGGTTAAGCTATATCTACACGCATACTTCACTACGATGGAGGGAAGGTTGCTGAGGAACGTCCTTATCCTATGCGACGTCATTCAGTAGAATGGGGGAAAGCAGGGAGAAAGCTAATTTCATCAAAACATCTAAGGAAATTTTTTTCTAAGATTTGTAGGGACGAGTTGTTTTTGCTTTAATCAAAACAAGAAGAGTTTCTAGCCAAGAATTAGAAAGGTGGAACTCAGTATCTCACAAGCGTATTATACATAACTCTTTGTCGAGAATGGGACGAAAGCTTCATTTAAACACGTAATTTTAATCCAAGAAAATATCGCAACTACGAGAGAATCACCTATTTAAACATTTTATTTTTTCTTTCCTTTCACTCCCTCTTCTGCCTCCCTATTGCGCATTTCAACTTCTCCAGGTAAACACGTGAGAGATACATCTTCGTTTCACTCTTAGCTTAATATGTTCTCCCTGCTTTCCCCCATTCTATGGTATGACGTCCTCAGCAACCTTCCCTCCATCGTAGTGAAGTATGCGTGTAGATATAGCTTAACCTGGCCTTCCTCACACCGCTTCCCTCCCTCCTAGTATACCATGACCTGACCCTCACACCCCTTCCCACCCACCAACTGGACTACTACTACGAAATCGTCGAGTCAACAGACACCATCGCAAAGTCGGACTTAGATTACTTATGCTCGCGACTGTACTATATGTGTCACATCATAATTAGACTTGGTATGATTCGATTAATTTCGATAAACAGCGAATTTGTAAAAATAAAATATTTGACGAAATTTAATTGCCGTCGATAAGTGTAGGTTTTTCATCACTAATTTATTAGGAAATTACATGTAATGATTTTTAAATTTGGTTTTCCAAATTAACACCTAAAATGTATTTTAGTACCAAAAAAGCGACGCGTAAAAAAATTCGGTACTTGTCGTAACAGACGACCATATTTGAATCGGAATTGCCTACACTATGCATTGTGAGGTCCCCCGTGACATTTTTAAGTAGCTGCGTATCTTACGCTGCAGCGGAGTCCAAAAGTACGAATTACGTGAGAGGAGATCTTAGTATGAATGAATACCGATCGCCAGATGTCCCTATATTACTTTAACTAATAAATTCTCACAAAATTTAGATTTATAGGGGCCATACCGATAATCCATCCTCCGAAGGAGAGTTTCCCATCATCGTCGTTCTGTGTTTGCGTTCTAGGCATTTTTATAGATTCCTCCTGATTTTTTATCAACATCGCAACTTTTTCCTTCATAATATTTACGTATAAATTTGGTTGTATATTATAATAGCGTAACATTAAGTTTGTTATTGAATGGTCGCGATTTCGTAATTGTACGATTCAACGCATAAAATTTCGTTTCTCATCGCTAAAAAATTGGGAGTAAACAATACTGTTCTTTAGAACTGAACGTAGGACGACACTCCGAGTGCTTGTGTGTCCGGACCCCGGGCCCAAAGAAGGAATTTCCCGAAGGGGAGAAAAATGAGAGTAGTGGGGAAGAGTTTCAGTGTGATGAGGGACGATAGAAAAGCAGCGGGTTGAGCTGGGAAAACGCCAATCCAAATCTGAGAAATGGAAATGGAGAAAACGCCGCCCGTTGGTAGGTATTGGTTTCCGACGTGCCTTGCACCCGCGTATTGCGATAGGAAAACCTTACGACCGATCCTAATACCGGGCCCCTCAGAAACTCGGGCCCCGGGGAATTTGCCCCGGTATCCCCACCGTCTAGGTGGCCCTGTGGGCATCACACCTTTCCGTCTTACCTTCAGACTTCAGATTGCGCAGGCAAAACGACGATATAACGGAGCGTGTGTGGCGGCCTTAAGAAACTTCACATTTTATACAGAAAATACAAGCTTACGCGTGCCAAGTAAAATCGCCTGCGTGCCATTTCTGGCACGCGTGCCACATGTCTGCCATCCCTGCTCTATTCTCTCACACTAACCGGCAGCAATTTATTTCCTAGTCTTTATTACGCATTATTCAAACGCATATATTTAAAAAAATAATTTGACGTGTTTTATTTGTTTGTTTCAAATTTCTTTTTAGGATTTCTACATTAACAACTATATGGTGGATATGTTTAGCGACGGTGGTGGTGTAGTGGGATAAGCGGTGTCTTTGTAACGTTACGGTCCCGTATTCGATTCCGGTTATAGCAATTATTTTTCAATTTCTATTATTTTTTATGCTGGTTAGACGATCCTCATTACGTAAAATTAAAATTTCTTTTCTTTTAAAGTACTTTTTAAAATATTTTTTCTTGTTATGAATCTGTCGTAGAGAGAGAACGAGGGAAGAAGGAAAGTGATAGAATGGGTGAAGAAGGAAAAGCGAGAGAGAGAATCGGGAAAGGAGAGCCGAGAGAGAAAACGGGGGGAGAAAGAAAACTGAGAGAGTGAAAGGGGGAAGAAGGAAAGTTGAGAGACAGTGAAAGGGAGACGAAGAAAGCTATGAGAGAGAACGGGGGGGAAAAGGAAAGCCAGGCGAGAGAAGGGGAAAGAAGGAAAGCCGAGTGAAAGAACGGGGACAGAAGGACGACCGAGAGAAAGAAACAGTTAAGAAGGAAAGCCGAGAGGGAGAATGGGGGGAAAAGGAAAAACGAGGGGGAGAGAGAGAGAGAGAGAGGTGGGAGAAGGAAACGAGAGAGAAGGAAAGCCGAGAGAGATAATGAGGGAATAAAGAAAACCGATAGAAATAAAGTGGAACGAAGAAAGCTGAGAGGGAGAGAGGGAGAGAAAGAAGGGAGGGAGAGGGAGGGAGGGAGAGAGAGGGAGGGAGGGAGGGGAGAGAGGGAGGGAGGGGAGAGGGAGGGAGGGAGAGAGAGAGAGAGGGAGAGAGAGAGAGAGGGAGGGAGAGGGAGGGAGAGGGAGGGAGGGAGAGAGAGAGGAAGAGAGAGAGGGAGGGAGGGGGAGACAGAGGGAGGAAGGGGGAGAGAGAGGGAGGGAGAGGGAGGGAGGGAGAGAGAGAGAACGGGCGAAAGAGGGAAGCCGGGGAGAGAGAGAGAACGGGGGAAAAAGGAAAAACGAGGGAGAGAGAGGAGAAAACGCGAGAGAGAGAGAGAAGGGACGAAGGAAAGGCGAGAGAATAAGCTGGCGAAGACAGACAGATGAGATAATGAACAGGGGACGGAGGAAAGCCGAGAGGGAGAGAGGGAGAGAGAGAGAACGGACGAAAAAGGAAAAACGAGGGAAAAAAGAGGTAAGAAGGAAATCCGAGAGTGAGAACGGAGGAAGAAGTAAAGTCGAGAGAGAGAGAACGGTGGGAGAAGGAAAGCCGACAGAATGAACGCGAGAAGAAGGAAAACCGAGAGAAAGAAAGAGGCAAGGAAAGCGGCGAGGTAGAACGGGGAAAGAAGGAAACCCTAGAGAGAGAGAGAGAGAGAGAAAGTGGAAACAAGGAAAGACGAGAGAGAGAGAGAAACAAGTTAGGAAAGTGTACAACGTATCACAAATGGGCGCGTATAGTGCAATGGAGTATTAGAAAGCAATTATATACCTGTACGTAAGGGAAATAGCGTTTTAAAGTTCTTTTCTTCATCATAAATAATCCATTTTCTTCCTATTTAATAGTATTACATGCACATGTAAGAAAATTAAACGTTTGTTTGGGAGATTGTTTATGTTAGCAACAATGAAGTAACCACGCAAGAAATTTTCAGTTCAACTAGATATATGACTTTCTAGTTTGATTTTCTCGATAACGGCTACTCCTACGATAAAAATATATAGGAAAGGAAATACTCTTTCATACCAGTTCTACAACTTTTATTTGAAAAATATTTTGATATGAGCAATACTTTACGAGATATGGCGAAAATTTAATTTTTTGTCCCCAGTAAAGTGATACCCCTGATTGGCGTACGTGATTAATTTTTGCGATTTTCTTATTATATTTGATATTAAGTCTTTAATATCAAATTTCATGAAAATCCGTTCGGTAGAAGCCGAGAACGAACATGCGGACGGACGGACGGACAGACCGACCGACGATAATAGGCGCTCACGCTGCAAGCGAAACGCGCCTAAAAAACGGGGGATGGACAGCTGATAGAGAACGGTTCTACGACAACTCGTCGCACGTCAATTCGTCGCAAGACAAATCGTCGCGCGTCAAATCGTCGGACGGTATACCATAGAGAACTGGGGAAGAAGGTAGGCTGAGAGGGAACGACGGAAGAAGGAAAGCCGACAGAAAGAACGGCGGGAGAAGTTAAAGAGAGACAGTAATCGGGCGAAGACGGAAAGGCGAGAGAGAGAAAGGGGAAAGGGACAAGCGATAGAAAGAATGAGGTAAGAAGGAGAGCCGAGAGGGAGAACATGGGAAGAAAGAAAGCAGAGGGAGAGATCGGTAGGAGAAGGAAACTCGAGAGAATGAAATGGGAAAGACCGACAGCTGAGAGAGTGAAATGGGGAAAAAGAAAGCCGAGAGAGAGGGAGGGAGAAGGAGGGAGAGAGAAATAGGGGGGAGAGAGATGGGGGGATAGAGGAAGGGAGAGAGGGAGAGAGAGAGGCAGAGGGAGAGAGAAATAGGGGGAGGAGAGAGAGGGAGAGATAGAGGAAGGGAGAGAGAGAGGCAGAGGGAGAGAGAGAGAGAACTAGCGAAGATTGAAAACCGAGAGAAGGAACGCGAGAAGAGGGGAAGATGCGAGAGATAAAGCGGGATGGATAACCGTGAGAAAAAAGGTAAGGAGAATAGCCAGAAGAGAGGTAACGGGAGTAGTAATGCCGAGAGAGAGGGAGGGAGGGAGAACTGGGAAAGAAGGAATACCGGGAGATAGGGAACGGGCGAATAGGTAAAGCAAAGAGGGGGAAGAGGTAAACGGGAGTGTTAGCGGTCGAAAAGGGTAAGCAAAGCTAGAGGACGGGGGAAGAGGTAAACACGAGAGAGTTATCAGTCGAATAAGGACAGCATAAAGAGAGAACACGAGAAGTAAACGAGAGAGAGCGGGCGAAGAGGGACAGCATAACGAGAGAACGCGAGAAGAAGTGGAAGCGAGATAGTTAGCGGTCGAAAAGAGTAAGCAAAGATAGATAACGGGGGAAGAGGTAAACGCGAGAGAGTTATCAGTCGAATAAGGACAGCATAAAGAGAGAACGCGAGAAGTAAACGAGAGAGAGCGGGCGAAGAGGGACAGCATAACGAGAGAACGCGAGAAGAAGTGGAAGCGAGATAGTTAGCGGTCGAAAAGAGTAAGCAAAGATAGATAACGGGGGAAGAGGTAAACGCGAGAGAGTTATCAGTCGAATAAGGACAGCATAAAGAGAGAACGCGAGAAGAAGTAGAAGTGAGATAGTTAGCGGTCGAAAAGAGTAAGCAAAGATAGATAACGGGGGAAGAGGTAAACGCGAGAGAGTTATCAGTCGAATAAGGACAGCATAAAGAGAGAACGCGAGAAGAAGTAGAAGTGAGATAGTTAGCGGTCGAAAAGAGTAAGCAAAGATAGAGAACGGGGGAAGAGGTAAACGCGAGAGAGTTATCAGTCGAATAAGGACAGCATAAAGAGAGAACGCGAGAAGAAGTAGAAGTGAGATAGTTAGCGGTCGAAAAGAGTAAGCAAAGATAGATAACGGGGGAAGAGGTAAACGCGAGAGAGTTATCAGTCGAATAAGGACAGCATAAAGAGAGAACGCGAGAAGTATACGAGAGAGAGCGGGCGAAGAGGGACAGCATAAAGAGAGAACGCGACATGAATTAAACGAGAGAGTGTTAGCGGTCGAAATGAGTAAGCTAAGATAGAGAACGGGGGAAGAGGTAAACACGAGAGAGTTATCAGTCGAATAAGGACAGCATAAAGAGAGAACGCGAGAAGTAAACGAGAGAGAGCGGGCGAAGAGGGACAGCATAACGAGAGAACGCGAGAAGAAGTGGAAGCGAGATAGTTAGCGGTCGAAAAGAGTAAGCAAAGATAGATAACGGGGGAAGAGGTAAACGCGAGAGAGTTATCAGTCGAATAAGGACAGCATAAAGAGAGAACGCGAGAAGAAGTAGAAGTGAGATAGTTAGCGGTCGAAAAGAGTAAGCAAAGATAGATAACGGGGGAAGAGGTAAACGCGAGAGAGTTATCAGTCGAATAAGGACAGCATAAAGAGAGAACGCGAGAAGAAGTAGAAGTGAGATAGTTAGCGGTCGAAAAGAGTAAGCAAAGATAGAGAACGGGGGAAGAGGTAAACGCGAGAGAGTTATCAGTCGAATAAGGACAGCATAAAGAGAGAACGCGAGAAGAAGTAGAAGTGAGATAGTTAGCGGTCGAAAAGAGTAAGCAAAGATAGATAACGGGGGAAGAGGTAAACGCGAGAGAGTTATCAGTCGAATAAGGACAGCATAAAGAGAGAACGCGAGAAGTATACGAGAGAGAGCGGGCGAAGAGGGACAGCATAAAGAGAGAACGCGACATGAATTAAACGAGAGAGTGTTAGCGGTCGAAATGAGTAAGCTAAGATAGAGAACGGGGGAAGAGGTAAACACGAGAGAGTTATCAGTCGAATAAGGACAGCATAAAGAGAGAACGCGAGAAGTAAACGAGAGAGAGCGGGCGAAGAGGGACAGCATAACGAGAGAACGCGAGAAGAAGTGGAAGCGAGATAGTTAGCGGTCGAAAAGAGTAAGCAAAGATAGATAACGGGGGAAGAGGTAAACGCGAGAGAGTTATCAGTCGAATAAGGACAGCATAAAGAGAGAACGCGAGAAGAAGTAGAAGTGAGATAGTTAGCGGTCGAAAAGAGTAAGCAAAGATAGAGAACGGGGGAAGAGGTAAACGCGAGAGAGTTATCAGTCGAATAAGGACAGCATAAAGAGAGAACGGGAGAAGTAAACGAGAGAGAGTTAGCGGGCGAAGAGGGACAGCATAACGAGAGAACGCGAGAAGTGGAAGCGAGATAGTTAGCGGTCGAAAAGAGTAAGCAAAGATAGATAACGAGGGAAGAGGTAAACGCGAGAGAGTTATCAGTCGAATAAGGACAGCATAAAGAGAGAACGCGAGAAGTATACGAGAGAGAGCGGGCGAAGAGGGACAGCATAAAGAGAGAACGCGACATGAATTAAACGAGAGAGTGTTAGCGGTCGAAATGAGTAAGCTAAGATAGAGAACGGGGGAAGAGGTAAACACGAGAGAGTTATCAGTCGAATAAGGACAGCATAAAGAGAGAACGCGAGAAGTATACGAGAGAGAGCGGGCGAAGAGGGACAGCATAACGAGAGAACGCGAGAAGAAGTGGAAGCGAGATAGTTAGCGGTCGAAAAGAGTAAGCAAAGATAGATAACGGGGGAAGAGGTAAACGCGAGAGAGTTATCAGTCGAATAAGGACAGCATAAAGAGAGAACGCGAGAAGAAGTAGAAGTGAGATAGTTAGCGGTCGAAAAGAGTAAGCAAAGATAGAGAACGGGGGAAGAGGTAAACGCGAGAGAGTTATCAGTCGAATAAGGACAGCATAAAGAGAGAACGGGAGAAGTAAACGAGAGAGAGCGGGCGAAGAGGGACAGCATAAAGAGAGAACGCGACATGAATTAAACGAGAGAGTGTTAGCGGTCGAAAAGAGTAAGCAAAGATAGATAACGGGGGAAGAGGTAAACGCAAGAGAGTTATCAGTCGAATAAGGACAGCATAAAGAGAGAACGCGACAAGAATTAAACGAGAGAGAGTTAGAGGGCGAAGAGGGACAGCATAACGAGAGAACGCGAGAAGAAGTAGAAGTGAGATAGTTAGCGGTCGAAAAGAGTAAGCAAAGATAGAGAACGGGGGAAGAGGTAAACGCGAGAGAGTTATCAGTCGAATAAGGACAGCATAAAGAGAGAACGCGAGAAGAAGTAGAAGTGAGATAGTTAGCGGTCGAAAAGAGTAAGCAAAGATAGATAACGGGGGAAGAGGTAAACGCGAGAGAGTTATCAGTCGAATAAGGACAGCATAAAGAGAGAACGCGAGAAGTATACGAGAGAGAGCGGGCGAAGAGGGACAGCATAAAGAGAGAACGCGACATGAATTAAACGAGAGAGTGTTAGCGGTCGAAATGAGTAAGCTAAGATAGAGAACGGGGGAAGAGGTAAACACGAGAGAGTTATCAGTCGAATAAGGACAGCATAAAGAGAGAACGCGAGAAGTAAACGAGAGAGAGCGGGCGAAGAGGGACAGCATAACGAGAGAACGCGAGAAGAAGTGGAAGCGAGATAGTTAGCGGTCGAAAAGAGTAAGCAAAGATAGATAACGGGGGAAGAGGTAAACGCGAGAGAGTTATCAGTCGAATAAGGACAGCATAAAGAGAGAACGCGAGAAGAAGTAGAAGTGAGATAGTTAGCGGTCGAAAAGAGTAAGCAAAGATAGATAACGGGGGAAGAGGTAAACGCGAGAGAGTTATCAGTCGAATAAGGACAGCATAAAGAGAGAACGCGAGAAGAAGTAGAAGTGAGATAGTTAGCGGTCGAAAAGAGTAAGCAAAGATAGAGAACGGGGGAAGAGGTAAACGCGAGAGAGTTATCAGTCGAATAAGGACAGCATAAAGAGAGAACGCGAGAAGAAGTAGAAGTGAGATAGTTAGCGGTCGAAAAGAGTAAGCAAAGATAGATAACGGGGGAAGAGGTAAACGCGAGAGAGTTATCAGTCGAATAAGGACAGCATAAAGAGAGAACGCGAGAAGTATACGAGAGAGAGCGGGCGAAGAGGGACAGCATAAAGAGAGAACGCGACATGAATTAAACGAGAGAGTGTTAGCGGTCGAAATGAGTAAGCTAAGATAGAGAACGGGGGAAGAGGTAAACACGAGAGAGTTATCAGTCGAATAAGGACAGCATAAAGAGAGAACGCGAGAAGTAAACGAGAGAGAGCGGGCGAAGAGGGACAGCATAACGAGAGAACGCGAGAAGAAGTGGAAGCGAGATAGTTAGCGGTCGAAAAGAGTAAGCAAAGATAGATAACGGGGGAAGAGGTAAACGCGAGAGAGTTATCAGTCGAATAAGGACAGCATAAAGAGAGAACGCGAGAAGAAGTAGAAGTGAGATAGTTAGCGGTCGAAAAGAGTAAGCAAAGATAGAGAACGGGGGAAGAGGTAAACGCGAGAGAGTTATCAGTCGAATAAGGACAGCATAAAGAGAGAACGGGAGAAGTAAACGAGAGAGAGTTAGCGGGCGAAGAGGGACAGCATAACGAGAGAACGCGAGAAGTGGAAGCGAGATAGTTAGCGGTCGAAAAGAGTAAGCAAAGATAGATAACGAGGGAAGAGGTAAACGCGAGAGAGTTATCAGTCGAATAAGGACAGCATAAAGAGAGAACGCGAGAAGTATACGAGAGAGAGCGGGCGAAGAGGGACAGCATAAAGAGAGAACGCGACATGAATTAAACGAGAGAGTGTTAGCGGTCGAAATGAGTAAGCTAAGATAGAGAACGGGGGAAGAGGTAAACACGAGAGAGTTATCAGTCGAATAAGGACAGCATAAAGAGAGAACGCGAGAAGTATACGAGAGAGAGCGGGCGAAGAGGGACAGCATAACGAGAGAACGCGAGAAGAAGTGGAAGCGAGATAGTTAGCGGTCGAAAAGAGTAAGCAAAGATAGATAACGGGGGAAGAGGTAAACGCGAGAGAGTTATCAGTCGAATAAGGACAGCATAAAGAGAGAACGCGAGAAGAAGTAGAAGTGAGATAGTTAGCGGTCGAAAAGAGTAAGCAAAGATAGAGAACGGGGGAAGAGGTAAACGCGAGAGAGTTATCAGTCGAATAAGGACAGCATAAAGAGAGAACGGGAGAAGTAAACGAGAGAGAGCGGGCGAAGAGGGACAGCATAAAGAGAGAACGCGACATGAATTAAACGAGAGAGTGTTAGCGGTCGAAAAGAGTAAGCAAAGATAGATAACGGGGGAAGAGGTAAACGCAAGAGAGTTATCAGTCGAATAAGGACAGCATAAAGAGAGAACGCGACAAGAATTAAACGAGAGAGAGTTAGAGGGCGAAGAGGGACAGCATAACGAGAGAACGCGAGAAGAAGTAGAAGTGAGATAGTTAGCGGTCGAAAAGAGAATGCAAAGATAGAGGACGGGGGAAGAGGTAATCGCGAGAGAGTTATCAGTCGAAGGACAGCATAAAGAGAGAACGCGAGAAGTAAACGAAAGAGAGATAGCGGACGAAGAAGGAAACGCGAAATAGTGATACACAAAATTACGTTATTTCGATAGTTATATTGAGTAGGAGTGCAATAATCACATCTGATTGAAATTAACTTTTTTTTTTAATTTCAGGTCTGTTTGGAGTCGACGACTTCGGAAGCGTCGGAGCCACATCGAAGCTTCTGCTTCCGTCTCCAAGGAAACGACGCCTCTCGCCGCGATGCTTCTGATATTCACTCCACGGCAGTCAGCTCTGGCAAGCCAATGAAGAACGGCGCTAGGAGATCGTTTATGCCAATAAAAATCAATCATATTATCAATTGTTGTGTGTTCAATGATTTGTATGCAGTTGGCTTTCGTTCTTTTTCCTCATTACGTAACGATTCACGAAAGTGTGTAAGCCGCAGAATGTTTCTACGCGGCATTAATTTCTTTCCGTGTCTGTATTACGCATTATAAAAATATACATATTTTAAATAAAAGAAACATCTTATGAATCTATTGTCTTTTTATTTAAAAGCATATACGTCTTTCGTCCAAGAGTTTGCGCTGAAGATGAATGTTTAAAGATTATTAACTTCAAATTCGAATCAATAAAACCGAAATGAAAATAGTTATCAAGTTTCTAATCTATGGAAAGAATGAAAAAGTTAATAATTCATACCAAAATGCTATTTAAAAACGAATAATTCGATTGGAAATGAAAATCAAGTGCAAACGAATTTCAAACGCCCGCGGTATTAAATCCTCGGGATCAGGCCCGCCGTCTAGCGGACTACCCTCGCAGTTATTGAAGGCCGAAAACCTGAGTGGAGTGAGTTTTAGAGGTCATTCAAGGGCAAAACAGGCGATTTTGGCTCTTTTCTGGTTTTTCACGAAAATGCTAATGAAAGCGAAAGTTGTCCGCCATCTTACTTCCCCTCGTCGGCTTCTCATCCGCCATCTTACTTCCCCTCGTCGGCTTCTCGTCCGCCATTTTGAATTTCTGCCGCCATTTTTAATTTTCCCCTTGCCGCCTTTAGGGTTACCCCTCTTCCGCCTATGGTGATTAAGCTCTTTTAGACACGAAATTCCCCAAATCTCCGTAGACGTGTGGTTAGCGTTTATGGCTCGCAATGCTAGAGTCGCGGGTTCAAATCCAGCCGAAGGCGTCTGTTTTTTCCGATAGTATTTGTAATTCTTATTAAGCTAATTGTAACAGGATGTAACATTTGCTTGTGATCTAATTTAAATAATATTTAAATGGAATATTAAGTCAAATTCACTAGCCAGAAGTTGGCTCGAAAACACTAGTCAAGTGGAATTCTTCCTCAACGTCACGGACTTCCCCTCTTCTCCCTTAAGGGTTCCCATCCTCTTGGAATTCCCCTATTCCACTCCTTATATGACTAACTGCTTATATTCAAGTATAATGGCCAACTGCTTATATTCAAGTGTAAATGTTCTCATTCTACGGTAAAATGGTATTTGTAGCTTAGAGGTAAGGGGTTTGGCTGTCATAGAAAAAACCTGGGTTCGATTCCGTTTCGACAGGTAATATTGGTTTTATTTTCATAGGAAAAAAGTTATTACAAATGAAAGTCGATTAACTTTTAATAGCAAGGATAAAGTATAGCTTTTTTTACTTTTTTCAGCTGATTTTTTAGCAAATGTTGTATGGGTTCAGGTTTAGAGTGGAGTCCATCATTGCATATTGGGTACTACACTATTACAAAAATAATTGTACTTTCATAGAATTTTCATTCTTTGGTTTTTGAAAGATTCTCTGATATTCTCAAATCCTTTTACGCTAGTTCTTCTAATAATTTTAAGAAAATGTATTCATCTCCCATCGTGAAATTAATGGAATGTTAAAATATTTAAGTGAATAGGGTAAATGGTCAATAAATAATTCAACAACATATTTTTTGAGATACCTTTATTGCTTTAACATTTGCAACACAAACCTAAGATATTGCTCTAATGTACATCTCTCTTTCACTCCAGCGTAATCGAAAATTGAAATAAGGGATTATAGAGGCCATCGAACGAAGAATAAAAGCGTTTCTCCGAGATGGACAGCAGGTGGATGTCCTCGATGGATATCGTTCAGATCCTCTGAATATCACCACTGGCGTTCCCCAGGGAAGTGTCTTGGGCTCACTCAGAGGGTAACTGAAAGTCCGTCTGAAATTAAAAAAAGAACGCGATAATTATACGTAATGCCTATCTTACAAAACAATTTATTAAATATATCGCGTTACATTTTGATGTGTTTTATATGGACCACATATTTTATTAACGGTGAAAAAGTATAAAAGTTAACCATCCTATTACTGCTATAAATTTCGCTATTTGTCGATTTTTATTTTAAATAGTGGACAATTTAATTGTCATATAAAACGACATATTCGCTAAGATGAAAAAATGTCAAATTAACGCTACCGATAAACGAGAAAATATTTCTTCAAATGGTTTTCCAAGGCTATAAGGGATTACGGCAATTTACGCGCAATTTCGCTGAAAGAGTTCACAGCATGTATGTACGTTTCGGCTCCATCCTGTCTTCAATGCTACACGGAATAAAATTTTCGTTATTATGTGACAATAAAAATGTTATCGGCCAATTTTGCCTTATCCACCCAGCGTCCGTGACATTCAATTATTTTTTCTTTATTTATTTTTTCAAATGGTCTTCTAAGTTTTTGGGGATGACGGCCATTTACGCGCAGGAAGAGCTCACAGCATGCACGTTCCGGATCCATCCTATCCTGCCATAAAAAAAACCTTAAAGATCCCAAAGGAATTTGGAAGTTTCAGAAGATTGTGGTTCCGCACAGTAGTCGGGAATCAATTTGCGGAAGGCAATACAGATTTTCAAAGAAAAAATCTGTTATTTTCTTAGGCTACCCTAGAACGGAAAATTTCGCCTGTTACTACTAAAATTTGCCACATACCTTGGTATACACATAGTGCGTTACGTGCCAAAATTAAATCGAGAAACTTAAAACACACAAATGTCTGCTAATGAAAATAAAAAAAGATACATTTCGAAAATCTCAGTAGGAAAAATCTGATGTGGCGAACATATGGCTTTCTACATCCAAAGCAATTAATATGATTGCTCTTGACATCAGCGTTCTCAGAAATATTTATCAGCGATTACACTCAAGAATAATTTTGTCTTTCTTTAATGAATACAATAAGTAAAGAAAATTAACTTTTTCTATAGATAGCAAAATTTCGATGCGCAATTAAAATGACCCTTGGCTGACTGCGCAACGCTAACGGCAATTAGAAAATTGTATCATAGCAGCGGAAAAAATGGTATCACTTAGAGACGTATTTAACAACTTTTTTAATAAAAAAACAAGATATCTCTTAAACTATCGGTTTTATGAAAAACTGTAGAAAATTACATTAACTATAATTTTTATGACAACAATTATTTACAAAAATTGAGTTTTAAAGGAAATATTAAAAATTTAAAATCTGATGTGGCCAACACATGATTTTCTCCATATTTGGGGTATAGATATTTAAATTATTATGAATAGCATTATAAGGCAAAATTATTATTTCGTATCGCAAAAGAATACAGTCGTCCTTATTGCCGTAATTTACGTATATTTTGAATATGTTTACAGAATTCACCGCTACATGGTGCTGGCGCTGTATACAGGAAATTACGAATAAGTTAAATATTTCCGAAATGGGCGGTTCTATGAAAATTTATTTCAAACAAAACTTGGAAGAAATTTTATTCTCTACAACTTTGGTCCTCACGAAGATGACCAATTACGACGTTTTTAAGGAGATATTTGACGGAAATCGAAAAAACCGATTATTTATAAATAATTCCTAAACAATAACTGCTATGGAAAATTGTTTCAAATAAAAGTTTTAAGAAATTACATTCTCTATAATATTTGTATCGAGTTGTATATAAAATATTGATGTTTTAACGGAGAAATATCGCAAAAACCAAATCGGGTTTTGAATAAACCCCCCGGTATTGTTCAAAAACTAATCAGCTCTTAGTGCTTATACCAACGTATTACACATAAAATTTAGTATTAATATGACAAGTACTTTTCGAGTTAGAGCACCCACAATCATATACACACACACAGACATCATTCCGAAAATAGTCTCAACGTGTTCTAGGGACCTCAAAACGTGTACTTCCGTTGAAATCTCGAAGTCGATTTTTTTTGTGATCACAATACTTTCGCTAAACTACATATGGAGAAAGTAAAAATCCGATTTTAGGCCGGCAGGGTTTGATTAACTCGCTAATAAAATTTAGACAAATTAACCTACGAACTTCGAGCGAGAATAGTGTTAAAGAAAATTAACATTGCATCTTATTTTTGAAGCCTTCGATTAAAAAACACAAGAAAATGCCTTTTTACTTTCTCCATATTCTATATGAATGTAATTTCCTACAACTTTTATCTGAAACAATTTTCCATAGCAGTTATTGTTTAGGAATTATTTATAAATAATCGGTTTTTTTGGTTTCTGTCAAATATCTCCTTAAAAACGTCGTTATTGGTAACCTTTATTAGGAATAAAGTTGTAGAGAATAATATTTCTTCCAAGTTTTGGTTGAAACAAATTTTCGTAGAACCATCTATTTCGAAGATATTTAACTTATTCGTAATTTCCAGTATACCGCGCCACCACCATGTAGCGGTGAATTCTGTAAACGTATTCAAAATATAATTTACGGCAATAAGGACGACTGTACTCTTTTACGATACGAAATAATAATTTTGCCTTATAATGCTATTCATAATAATTTAATTATCTAAACCGCAAATATGGAGAAAGTCATGTGTTGGCCACATCAGGTTTTTAATCACATATTTTGGTAAAATTTAGTTTAGTTTGTATTTGCTTTGACGACTTTGTCTATTAACAAACTCGTGATCCTACTGTTATTAAATCGCATAAGACATGCTAGCATTAAATTAACGTATTTTATACGTTGATCAAAGTAAGGGATTGGTCGAATTAGAGAGGGAGGAAAGGGGACAAGTATATGGGGGAGGATGGGAGAAAGAGAGGGGGGTATATATATATCTGTAGGAATAGGTTGAGCGACGGATAAAAGAAGACGGAAAGATAAGCCAGAGGAGAGATAAAAAGCAGAGAGATAGAAGGACAAATGTGACGGAAGAGAGGAGGGGAAAACGAGAGTGAGAGAGAGAGAGGTGGGACAGAGAGAAAAAAGACGCAGAGAGGAGAGGAATTGGGAAGAAATAAAGAGTGAGAAATATATTAAGAAAAGATAACAGATTAATACATTAAAATTGATTCTCCATCATTACTGATGGGCACTTACTCTAGTTATTATAATAGTAAATGTTTGCTATAAGCTCTGTATCATATAAACGAAGATAATTCAGGAAAGGTGATACCAATTTTTAGCCTGGCACTCAATAAGTTTTAAACGCATAGGACAAAATTTCCCCTTTTAATACTATCTGAAGCGAACCTGCTGTTGATGAATTTGAATTAACACATTGCTTGAACTCCTTAATAGAAAAATAGTAAAAACCAATATTTATATACCTCGCAAAGACAACAAAATATTATATAATTTAACAGTATAAATAAAAATACCAACCAGTTACATTCCAGCTAGCCTGACACTGGATTTATAAAACGACACAAAAAATACAACACTCACACGGGAGATGTTCCTTCTTTAACAGGCATGAAAAATACACAAGTTTTATTTTAAATATTTTGACCAGACAACTGAAAAACAACCAATATTTTTAGAATAATATCAAAATTGATTACACGGAAGAGCTCTCACAAAATAACCAAAGTATGAAAAAGGCTGCAAAATTCTGCATACCCACACTAAATTAATTTGTATTTCAACTAATATCGTGACTGTTTACCTTGTAGCTTATGAGGTGTGTATGTGGCTGGAATATCAAGCCTGTTTAGTTTTGGTACAATTCCCTTATCTGTCAAATTTACATTTTTCCTCGTTGTCATCAGATGTTGGCTTTGCTCAGCCTCATTGGACTGGGTTTAAACCTGAGAGTGGAGTGCTCAAAATTGTTTTTGAAGAATATTATTCAGAAGTTGAATTTGTTGTGTAACTCATCAAAGCTGTTTTTTAAGATGATTCAAGAAAAGCTTTATGAATTTGAAGAGGAAAATATGAATCCAATGTCGTGATGCTATTGACATGATAAAACTATTACAAAAGTATACATAACTCCTTAACTGTACAATGCAAATATTTAGAGATAACACAAAAACATACCATTATGAATAATGACCACGGCCCTCTCCCCCATTCCCCTCTCGACAGTTTAACCACAACCTTCCTCCTTTCACTTTCACACAAACATGCCTCCATTTAAATACCACGCACTACATTAGGGTGGTCCTTATTTTTCGAACTCTGAATTTCTTTTGGGACGCCCCCTAAATTTGTTCCATTTGGTTAGAAAATAAATTGTGTTAAATATTTTTACAATAGGATAAAGGGAAAACGTGCCGCATCGCACTTGAACTTTATATATTTCATCATTTTTTGTGGTATTTGGGTCATTCCTAGCGAAAACGGAGCAATTCCAATTTTAGATTCTAACGGATTGTTTTGATGTTATTACCAACACTTTATTAGACATTTTTGGTGATGTGTCTCGAATATTCATATCATCTGCCCAGTAGTTGCCAAGATCCGGCCCGGCAAGTGAGCGCGTACCATGCAAGTCGCAGCGTGCCGCGGCGCAACTGCTCAAATCTGTTAAATTCGCTGCCTCTTATCTCGTAAAGTATTTCGCCAGTAGTTTCGAAAAACACAACTTATTATCGTTTTTGGCAGTTCTTTAAGGTTATTTACTTCAATATACCTCATGACTTCCATATTTTGAATAAAAATACGCGAAACTTGAGAAATATTCAGATTTTTTCGTTTCACTTATGTATTATGTCCTCGCGTCGGAATATCTCCATGAAATGTAATAGTGAATAAAAGTTTCCGGCATTCTTCCCTTCTGTGATATTCCTAAAAATTTAGTATACACTTGGCGACTACATTGTACAATTAAGATAGGGGAGAGTTGCCTATATTGAACCGCCACCTAATTTGGACCACTCTGTATACAGCTATTATGGGTGCATGCGCACTCACTCTAGCGGTCGTCGTTGGAAGGTCGTATCCCCTCCACCTAACTCCAGTTGTGGCGTGATTGACACATGGTTAGTTTTGCTACTAAAATTTCTCAAAGTTTTCGGCAGATTGTGTTGTTATTTCCCTGCTCTACGCCTAAGGCTATTGTGAATATTAAGGTAAGAGTTTAACATTATTGTTTATCTATTTAAATACGTTGATATGTTAGTTATAAGCCCACAAAATCACGTATACTGCAATACATGGTGAAAGGCTTGAGGTTTGGTTATGTTAAAAATGGCGTCAGCTCCTAATTTGGACCAGTAGCAGGCTCCTAAATTGGACCACATTCTTTGTGGTCCAATTTAGGTAACTTATTTTAGATCAATCAAAAATAAATTTAATATTCATTATGTGTGGCATATCTTATAAATACAGTGGAGCTCCGCTATAACGCAGTGATTGGGGTCCAAAAAATTCGATCGCGATAAATGCGGGGTCGCGTTATGGCGAGGTTACGAAAATTTACCATGTCAAGCCGGTCAGTTAAGTCTTGTTAAAAAAAAACAATGCTGGATATGTCATTGCGTGTATTTCATTATCCCAGTGTACCGTATTTACCGGAAT
This sequence comes from Uropetala carovei, assembly GCA_036926305.1. Classification (NCBI taxonomy): domain Eukaryota; kingdom Metazoa; phylum Arthropoda; class Insecta; order Odonata; family Petaluridae; genus Uropetala; species Uropetala carovei. The sequence goes on along the minus strand of JAXCHB010000041.1, from coordinate 1,756,384 downwards.
ATAGTGCGATGTTTTTTTCCGGAACATGAACCACGCGTCTGTTTAAGAGAATACAAGATACTTGTTACATTGTAAATGCATTGTTCATGCATGTTATGATGCTACATTGTACTCGAACATACGAGGCATTGTTGTTCTTTGTATATAAATTTTAAGTGTATAACGATAGACACAAAGATTGGGTCAGCGTCGCCACCGTCTTCCACTTGAAGGAATTCTGAGTGGTGAAAAAATTTTGAAATCATTTTGGGAGACATGTCACGATCGCGTTATATCCGAATTCGCGTTATAGTGAAGCGCGTTATAGCGGGGCTCCACTGTACAGTAAACAGTAATAAAAGGCAATAAATATTCAATGAAAAAATCAAACACGCAAACGTTTTGAATGGAATAATTCATGCACATGTTTGTGTAAAAAATAAATCATAAAAATAATACAATTTTGATTTTTGCATTTTGTGTATAGATAATTATGCCTTCTGCAACAAACTAATAATTTCGTTTGTGTGTTGCAGAATGGCAAAACGTGGCAATTACGGCAAGTGGTCGGTTATGGAGCTTGAACTAGCCATAGCAGCCTACAGGAATGGTGACATCTCCCTAAATAAATGTGCTAAACAGTACAACATCCCAAAAGCGACCCTAAAAAGGCACTTAGAAAGTAAAAATGTCGTTGCTAATGAACACTGCAAAGCAATGGGAAGGACAACAACTTTTACTCTGCAAATGGAAAATGAGTTGGCAGAACACATTTTGAAATTTGAGGAGCGTTTATATGGAATGACAACGAAGGATGTCCGAAAGTTAGCTTTCGAGTTTGCTGAGCGAAATGGTAGTATCAGACACTCCTTTAATACCGAGACTCGTTTGGCAGGGAAAAAGTGGTATTATGCCTTTATGAATAGGCATCCTGAGCTTTCCCTGAGAAAACCAGAAGCAACCTCGTTAGCCCGTGGTAAAGGTTTTAATAAAGAACGGGTTTGGGAGTTCTTTGATATTTTGGAGGGACTTGTTGATAAATATAATATTGATGCAACAAAAATTTTCAATGTTGATGAATCTGGCTACACCACTGTCCAAAAACATATGCAGAAAATTGTGGCAAAAAAGGGTAAAAAACAGGTTGGTGGAATAGCAAGTGGGGAGCGGGGCATCAACACAACTCTAGTCTGTTGTGTCAATGCAGCAGGTTTTTACATACCTCCCATGCTAATATTCAAACGAAAGAGGGAAGCACCTGAGCTCCGCACTGGAGCCCCGCCAGGAAGCTTAGTGGTTGTTTCAGAGACAGGCTATATGAACTCTGAGTTGTTTGTGCAGTGGCTCAAACATTTTAAAAGTAATATCAACCAAGATTATGGAAAACACGTGCTCCTGCTCTTGGATGGGCACACGACACACAGCAAAAATCTTGAAGCGCTGGAATATGCGCGAGAAAACAAAATCGTTATGCTACAACTACCAGGCCACACTACACATCGACTACAGCCCTTGGATGTGGCATTTTTCAGCCCTCTCCAATCTTACTATACACAAGCACAGGAAACCTGGTTGAGGGTCAATGTTGGTCATGCTATATCTGCCTTCCATGTATCAGCTTTAATTGGGGTAGCTTATGGAAGGGCAGCCACTGTTGGAAATGCAGTAAGTGCCTTCAAAGCAGCAGGAATTTGGCCTGTAAATAGGCATGTTTTTAGTGATTCCGATTTTGTTGCCGCCAGAGGTGTAGAAATAGATGAGGTTCTAAGTGATTCAAATGAAATCTGTACAGATGAACTCGAGGAAGCTGCAAGTAGTGAACAATCAAACCAAGTAAAAACCATGACATCCTCATCATCATCGAGTAAGCCTGCAACCTCAACAACTGAGTTGCCTAAAGAACAACCTGTTTCCTCGATGGTCAGAAACTCACTTCATTCTGGACCGCCAAAACCAGAATCTCCTGCCAGTACAACCGAATGTGTTAGGCCTGTTACATTAGATGAAATATCTCCAGTTCCACGAATGCATAAGCCTAACATTCCGGGGCGTCAAAAAAGAGGCTCTCAAAAGGCTGTAGAGCTCACTAGCAGCCCTTACAAAAACGAACTTGTGGAACGAAAAGTAGCAAGACCTGCTAAAAAACCTCACAAATTAGATTTTCCTGGTGACTCACCTGGTACGTCTAAAATGAAGAAGACGGAGAAAAAATGTCATCTGACCAAAAAGTGCGAAAAAGACTCGTGGTTTTGTGTCATTTGCCATGAAACTGAAGTTGAAAACATGATACAGTGTATGAAATGTAAACAGTGGGTGCATGAGGTTTGTGCAAATGTACATCCTGGTGTGAAAAAGTACTATTGCGATTTTTGTATTATGTAAAGTAGCTTGTCTTCCAGAAATCAATTGAAAAAGTATCTTTCTGTCTTATAAAATTAATTATAAAAACCTCTGAAGTTTATAAAGTGAAAAGTTTATACTTAGAGTAGGCCTATTGTTTTTATTATTACTTTTTGAACACAGAACTTATGGCAGTATTGTTAAATTTTCCTTTATTTTATTATGTAAGGAACGTGTTATGTTGCTGTTTCCTAAGTGTCTTTTTCAGTTTTCTTATTTTCTATTTTTTTATTGCTTCAAATAGTAATAATTTCTTAAGACAAGCATGGAGTAATGTAAATTAAAGAGTAATTTTCAAAATAAATATTGTATTTTGTAAATAAATATTGTTTTTCATAACCCTCAAATGTATTACTACAAATTCTTTAAGTGGTCCAAATTAGGAATACAGTGGTTCAATTTAGGAGACCGGTATCCTAAATTGGACCAGTGGTAAGGTTTTATATTTATTGTTATTGTACTAAATTCATCAACGTTAAAGAAATGAGAATATTTTAGTATTGTGTCTTAATGATTGTAGAATGTGTTAGCATAGGTATAAACATATTTAGTACTTTAATGTAGAAGGTACAACAAATGTTATGAAAACTGGTCCAATATTGGCAACTCTCCCTTACATTGTTTTTATGAGTGTCTTTGACGAAAAATTTGGAAAATCATCGGGCCCAAATGTTCCCCTCTTCAAAACGTTTCAGGAAGCATGGCCTCAACTTAACGGAGAATTTTAAACCTTGAATGCAAGACTGGCGGGTTCGAGAAGATCTAAAGGACGCGGAAGACGAAATTCTTGCTTTCGCGCTGCAACGTTTACAGGAAAATCACCACAGAGAAGATTACCGAGAGCTCCTTGAACTAACTGTCTTTTTTCTGGGAGGGGTTCCTCCTCGAGGAATATCATTTCGCGTTCCCGGTGCATTTCACCATGCTAGGTGGATGGATAAAGCTATAAGCTCCTCGGAGAGATTTGCTGTTTTTGAAAAGTCTTTACGAGTACGACAAGACTGATAGTGAAATTAGCCGTGTGGCAATGAATAACTTTTGTAACCATTTGTGGTACCTTGCACCAGAAAGTGCAGCTCTAGCGTTTTTCGACGACACGGTATCAATTGACACTAAGAAACGAATGGTATTAGCCTTGCAATCAAATGTCAACGAGAATTCAGACGACTCAACCAAAAGATTTACCATACACTCGAAAGATATAATACACTTCGTAGATAAGGGACTTGAACATTTCATTTTTAATGAATCTACACAATTTTTCAAAAGGTTCAATATTTCAATGACATTTCTCTCTAAAAAATGATCACACCTAAAGCGAGGGACTGGAGATTGCGAAACAACTGAAAGTCGTCAACGACGCTGCAGAAAGAGGTGTTAAGATAATGGAGGACTTTAATAAATTATTTACTAAATGTGAATCTCAAAAACAGTTCGTTTAGAAAGTCGTCGCAGACTACCTGCGTAAATTTCCAGACTGCAACAGAGCAACGTTGTCAAAAGAATTTTGAGAAACTCGTTATAATTTAAATATACTCTTAAATTAAACTTCTCTGAAAGGTACTTTACTATTTTAATGATCATAAGACCTGGAGAGAAAATTATTTTAATACATTGAAGTAACAATGTTTTCCCACAAATTGAAAAAGAAGTTTTTAAATAAATAGAAATATAAAAAATTACACATTATTTATAGCTTACAAATTCACTTTATTGATTTAACAAGGGTTTCAAACTCTTTCTATTTCAAATATGAAAACTGTTGGCTTCGTACAGTAGCGTAGCTCGATGTTTCGGGTCCCTATGCAAGAATCGCTGATGGGCCCCCTAAGCGGAAATATTTTAGTAAAAAGATTTTTAAATATATATTTCATCGGTGTTTATTTTTCTCTGTGGTGGGGCCCTCTTGAGAAAGAGGTGAAAACGATAATCTGATGACAATTCATCAAAGTGACGCTTAACTATAAAAATCGTTCTTTCGCTCGTGGGGCCCCTTTTGTTCGAGGGCCCTTAGGCATTGTCTCCTCTTTCTATATGGTAGCTATGCCACTGGCTTCGTAATATAAAATCGAAACGAAAAAATCTGAATATTTCTCAAGTTTCGCGTATTTTTATTCAAAATATGGAAGTCATGAGGTATATTGAAGTAAATAACCTTAAAGAACTGCCAAAAACGATAATAAGTTGTGTTTTTCGAAACTACTGGCGAAATACTTTACGAGATAAGAGGCAGCGAATTTGACAGATTTGAGCAGTTGCGCCGCGGCACGCTGCGACTTGCATGGTACGCGCTCACTTTCCGGGCCGGATCTTGGCAACTACTGGGCAGATTATATGAATATTCGGGACACATCACCAGAAATGTCTAATAAAGTGTTGGTAATAACATCAAAACAATCCGTTAGAATCTAAAATTGGAATTGCTCCGTTTTCGCTAGGAATGACCCAAATACCACAAAAAATGATGAAATATATAAAGTTCAAGTGCGATGCGGCACGTTTTCCCTTTATCCGATTGTAAAAATATTTAACACAATTTATTTTCTAACCAAATGGAACAAATTTAGGGGGCGTCCCGGAAGAAATAAAAAAAAAAGTTTTTTGCCTATAGCTAAAGACCACCCTAGCACTACATGCAGCACCTTCATTCCACATCAGTCACTACTGGTGATGAAAGAATTGCTCTCGAAATACCTATTTAGTGTTTCACTGAATATTTAGAGTTGTGAGTGTTACATGAGTGCATGTGCGAGTGTTTCTGTCCGATAGGTCCCAGTCATTGTCGAAAGACATAAACCTGCAGACATGTGTGTGACAACAGGTCCCTTATGCGGAATTACTTCTCATAAACCTGGTATTGTTATTTATTGCATAAAAGTTACTTATAAAAATTGATTATTTTATTTTCAATTGTTTTTGTTTGATAATTTCTAGTTATTACTATAATAGCCCACATCTGTCTGTTAGTTGGTTGTTCACACTATTGCATAGGTCATGCCTCTAGTGGCGAATTATGGTGTTAACTCAAGAAAGGATGGCGATAGAAACTATAAATTTGTCAGGAATGCTCGATTAACATATTTTAAGGTAATGACGAAAATAAATCTTGACTACAGTCCAGGGTTCAACTCGAAGGAAGACATTTCCATTTTCCGTAAGGTAACAGGTAAAAAACAATTTTTCGACGTGTAGGATTTTATTGTTTTGGAAATTAAATAGAAGGAATTGATGTACGATCTTCGGATCTGAACCATTTTGAAGAAAAAATTACAAAGTTTCTTATTCTGTTCATCTTTCTTCGCCTACAGTTCGAAATCTCTCAGGTTAAATGTTTAATTTACATATTTTGTGGAAATCTTGCCATTTTAACGGGATATTGCCTTGCCTACCAATTACATTGTTAGATCTCAAAATCCTATTGTTATATCAATCCTTATGGGTGTAAGCATGCTTTGAATGTTTTTAATATGAGAGAGGAAGGGAGAGAGGAGAGGGAGAGGTGGGGAGAAAGGGAGGGGGAGAGTGGGAGGGAGAAGGGAAGGAGAGGGTGGAAGGGAAAGGGTGGGAGAGGGTGGAAGGGAGAGGGTGGGAGGGAGGCAACTATTTTAAGTTTAACTAAAGATAGCCCCTCATATTGACAGGCTTTTATAATAGTATAACTATAAACATCGTTATTAAATTTTTAGAAAATTATTACAGGCATTAAAATAAATATTTATTTTCGTGTGTACATTGGAATTAATGCATGAGCTTTTGAAAGGCTAATTATATGATGTCATCTTATGTAAAAACTAATTAGCAAAAATTATAAGGAAAAACTGTATTAGTTGAACTGGTCTTTTAAGGTTTATAATTATCAAGAAGTACAATACATAAAAACAGAGACAGACCAAAATAGGCCCAGGAAGTTTGTTGAAAACGGCCCTCTGTTGAGTTTTTTTTGTTAAATTTTTTTATAGTTTGCTTTTTGATGTTTTTTCGTTAATGACGTCCTTGTTGTTTATTTAGCAGAGTACGCCTTTCTTGCATGATATTAACATAAACAATTCAAGACATGACCGTGAGAGGAAATTTCATATGCTATTTAGAACATATTTCATCTTCTTCATCTCTGCAAATGGAAAGATATTAAACTAATGGGAAGTATATAATTTGGTTCCCATCTTACCAAGAATATACCCGAGCACATTTTCTTTTCACTGTATTGGCAACCATAGAACAAGAGAAAAAAGTGAACATCGAAGAAAGAGAGAGTCAAGATAAAGGCTACGCGAAGAAAGTGAAAGAAAATAAAATGGTTTAAGTCCCGAAATAGAATCCAAAAAAAAAATAAGTGATGACTATCTAACTTACTGGGCTATTTATGCAAACTCTCATGGTTTAACTAGAGTACATCGGGAATAATTTCCAACTACTGCAAGCGGAAACAGAAACTCCAATGGTGCAGGAACAATATAGAAGTCACCTTGTTAACCTAATGTTTTACCCCTCGCTGCTTCCATCATACAAATGAAGGAAGTCTTATTAGCAGTAATCCCAATTGCAATAATATTTCAAAGTATAAATAATTAATTTTAAATTAATGTCTTATTACTCATTTATTTATTTATTATACTACTAGCAGGAGTGCCCGCTGAATTTCAACGGATTTAGTGAATCTAAAACTTCGATCATGTAATATGTAAGCATCGCAAGAATAAGATAGTACACAGTTATACCCGTCGAATAAAGCAAAAATGAAGAAAACCGCTCCGCATTTTCCTATTAAATGAAAGAAGGAAGAAAATCTTAGGAAAAGAACGTATAAACTCCCTCCCCCTCCTTCCCTTCTCCCCCTCCCTCCCCTCTCTCCCTCCCACCCCTCCATCTCTCCCCCTTCCTCTCCCTCTCTCCACCCCTTCCCTCTAATTCCCTCTCTCCATCTCCCCCCTCCGTTACCATCCATCTCTCTCCCTCCCTATCTCGTATTAAAAGCATTCAAAGCGAACAAACTTACAAACATTCTCCTTTATATGTTAGATTAGAAGATAATTCAATCAAAAACAAATATTTCAATGAAATAAACAACAATTTAAACAACAATTCAACAATTTTTACGTAAGATATGGAATGTTAGTAAATTTCTATACTTCAATAATGTCATAAATGCGAAAATTATGTTTTACAGAAATAATTGATGAAAAATTTATATTTTTAAACCTATTTCAATTCGTTGCTGAGATATACGTAAAAAACCCAAATTTGCACTGGCCATTACATTAAGACCTTTCGATCCAGTGGACTGATTTTGTCCATTTTCAGCTAGAAAATGTATATCATCAAAACATTGATATTTGTGTAGGAGTCATCAAAATCGATCCAATGGTTGCTGAGATATCCTCAAGAAACTGAAATTTTCACCGACCGATCCGTGACCTCCGGGGTCACGACCCCGTGGGCCGATTTGAATTATATTCAGCACTGCAACCCCCATGATCAACTTGAAGCAGCTGTCAAAATTTCAAGCTCCTCACTTTATTCTCTGAGGAGTTATGGCTGCCACAGACAGACAGACATCCTCTTTTATTTAATAGATAGATTGTAGTTAAGCAAATATTTTATATTTGAACATTGTTGTGGTATTTTTCAGGACTGTGAGGCAATGGGACGAAATAGGAGACTTGCACGTAGAAGTTGTAAACTTTCTCAATTTACACAATATAGTACAAAGTCCAAAATCTGGACATTTTAAAAAAAGTTTCCATTAAAAATATCAATTCCAATTTCATTCGATAAGTAACGACTTGGATAAAGTCATGATCGAGTGTGTAGCTTAGGAGTGAGAAAGTTCCATTTTCCAGACCGATACTCATGGCACAAGCTCTAATTTTACGACACGAAAATTGCAACACCGTGAGATTATTCTGCTGGTTGGCTTACAAAATTCAAGAGACGACAAGGTATTCGGCAGCTAAAAGATTGTGGCAAAAAGGCTTTTGCCGATCATGAATCTGCCAAGAACTATAATGATGAGATCGTAAAATTAGTTGCTAATGAAAACTTGGTACATGACCAGGTATATAATGCAGACGAGATCTCTTTTATGGCATTAAGTTCCTCGAAAGATACTAGCATCAGAGGATGAGACTGCACCAAAAAGAGTGAAAGATGCAAAAGATAGGCTAAATTTACTTGCTTGTGCGAATGCATTGGGAACTCATAAATGCAAGTTACTTGTCATAGACAAGAGCGCTAGTCCTCTGGCTTTTTAGGGAGTTGGGATATTTCCTGTCCATTATCGTGCTAACAATTCAATGACACAAGATGGGAAGGTAAAATAAATGCAGTAAAAGCTGTGAGATTTCAGCAAATAGGTATTAAAAAAATCTCTGAGAAAAGTACACAAAGTGTCTTTTTCAAAGGATCCAAAAACATTTGCCAAGGTAAAAGGTTTCATCAAGGAAATATTTTCTTTTCATTTTGTATTTTCGCCTGCTGTTTGGTTTGAAATTTTGCAACATGTTCAATGTGTTAGTAAAGCCCTACAAAATCCTCACCTTGATTTACTGGCAGCATTACAATTAACTGATTGTACTAAACATAATTTTAAATCATTCCGATCATCAGGCTTTGAAGACTGTTGGGAAATGGGATCTGAATTATCAAAAGAACTACATATTGAAACATATACATCATATTCAAAAAATAAAACAATTTTTTCATATGAATGTAAAGATGAAACAATAGCTGACCCTAAAAAGAAGTTTGAGTTTGAATGTTTTAATATTTTGGTGGACGAAGCTTTAAGTAAATTGAAAGAGTGATTCAAACATACTGAAAAAATAGGCAAACCTTTCAACTTTCTTGTCGCAACTGAAAATTGTATTGATTTTGATGAAGCAAGCATAAATAATAATGCAAAGAAGCTAGAAGAAGATTTAATTGGAGAAAATGAGTAAGTGATATAGAAGGAGTAGATTTAACATTTGAAATTAAACCACTTCAGCATGTCATGAAAAATCTTATGCTAAGCACTTGTGATATTTTAGAGAAGACTGTGGAATCAGGGCTGGAAGAAATTCATCCTAATACAATCATTGCCTTGAGAATATATTTGACATTACCCATATCTGTTGCAACAGCGGAAAGATCATTTTCAAAATTAAAATTAATTAAACCCTACTTAAGGTCAACTATGCTGTAAGAAAGAGTGTATGGTTTATCACAGGGGTCTGAAACACATGGCCCGTGGGCTGCATTTGACCCGCAAAGCCATTTTCTGCGGTCCACCAAGACACTCAGATTTTGTAAAAGAACGCGAGTATGCAAACTGGCATAATCTCAGTTCTTAAGTATGCCAAACAAATATCTGATGCACAAGTATTATCATGGCAATAATCAATTTCAACCTTGAAGGAAAATAATGTGTGTTACAAATAAACTCATTTCAATGCATTAAAAATTTATCTGAAATACTTTTTGATATGAATAAGAAATTTTTTCTCAGTGTTTACCTATAAATGGCAAATGACACTGTTAATCCATAATATTTTAATCAAAACATTAGACATTAAACATGTGACTCATCACGGTAGGTTTCCCTACCTGTCCCATTCTGGACCCTCCCGATTGGTTGCCAGCCCATCAGCTGTAAACATGTGTACAGTACACATTCGTGCCGACTGCAGTTATGCCGAACAAAGTGAAAATGCTTAGACCTTTAATGGGATAATTACAGAAAAGGCTTAAATATCTTGAACTGAAGTAATTCTTTAAGTAAATGTTTTTTGTTCTTTGCGTGGTGCATTATTGATGGTTTGTTTCAGATTATAATAATTAAAACCCATTGGAAATGATTTCAGCCAAGAAAAAAAGAACACTTCTAGATGATAAAAGTTTTTCAAGACAAATGGGAGAATTCATATCTTTTTATGGAGCTAATCAATAACATTCAATGCCTTATTTGTCAGCAAACGATTGCTGTTCCTAAGGAGTATAATATGTGTCAGCATTATGAAACAATGCACCTTGAAAAATATGTGTTTACTGGGAAAATAAGAGAGAAAAAATTCAGCAACTTAAAGCAGCATTTGCCAAGCAAAGAAATTTCTTTTCTGTGATTAACGATTCCAGTGAAGATTCATTAAGGGCAAGTTTTGTGATAAGTGAAATGATAGCAAAATCATCAGGACCTTTTACAGAAGGCCTGTTTGTAAAAGAATGTATTCTGAAAGACAGTGAAAGTTTGTCCTGATAGAAAGAAAGTTTTTGAAGCTTAAGCTTGTCTGCTAGCACAGTTGCCAGCAGGATAACAGAGTTAGCAGATGACGAGCAAAAGCAATTGTTAAATATGGCAGAAGACTTTGAAGAATTTTCAATTGCTATTGATGAGAGTAAAGGTGCAACAGATACTGCACAGTGTGCAGTGTTTATTAGAGGTGTGGATTGTAATTTGAATATAGCTCAAGAGATGCTAGATTTAATAACACTGAAGGGCACCACAACAGGAAAAGACATATTTAAAGGACTTGAAGAGTGCATTGAATAGCTGCTCTGCCGTGGAACAAACTTGTATCTTCGGCTACAGATGGTGCCCCATCAATGTGCTCTGAAGATGTTGGTGTGGTTGGATTAGTGAATACCAAACTGAACAGCCTCAATGTACCACAAATTAGCTTAACTAGTATTCATTGAGTTTTGCACCAAGAAGCCATGTAGTAAGAGTATACAAATGAAGGAAGTTATGGATGTAGTTGTCGAAACCATCAATTTTATTCATGCATGAGGTCTGAATCACAGGCAGTTTACCTCCTTTATAGCAAGTATGGACACTGAATATGGGGAACATATGTATCACATTGAAGTTAGATGGTTGAGTAGGGGAAATGTTTTGAAGCTGTTTTTTGCACTTATAGATGAAATTGATTCCTTTATGAAAATGAAAAACAAGGAGGTTCCATAACTTACTGATTCAACCTTTATCTGCAATGTTCCTTTTTTAACAGATGTAACTGATCACCTGAATACACTGAATTTGAATCTTCAAGGTAGAAAACTGTTGATAACAGATGTATGACAACATTAAGGCATTCAAAATAAAGCTTCTTTTGATGGAGGAACAGCTTTCTTCAGGCAGTTTGGCCCATTTCTCTACTCTGAAATCCTTAGAAAAAGTTGAACTCCAATCCTTGAAAGAATATTCAAATATCATCTCTAACTTATATGAACAGTTTGATGAGCGTTTTAAAGATTTCAAGGCACTTGAACCACATCTAAATCTTTTTCCACACCATTTACTGCTGAAATTAGTGATGTTGCAGAGGAATTGCAGATGGAGTTAGTGGAGCTTCAGTGTGATACTATTTCGTAACAGAAGTATGCAGATGTTGGAGATTCAGAATTCTACCAGTTCCTTCCACAAGAAAGACTTCTCAAGTTATTGTCTGCTTCTGCAAGGGTAATGGCAATGTTTGGAATTTAAATTCAATATTCCCTTTTATTCTTTTCTCTGAGAAGGTGAAAAGATTGAAGATTGGTAGCAAGCAACATAAAATAAATGCCCGAGGTACGTGTTGGGGACCCCTGATCTAGAAACTAGGAAATGTCACTATGAAGGGCAATAACTTGGAATGCAGCCCGCAGCTTCATGGATATGTCATTATGCGGCCCATGCACCCCTGTGAGTTTGAGACCCCTGATCTAGCAATTATTTCTGTTGAAAAAGAAATTTGTGATGCATTAGATAAACAGAAGATTTGTAATAAACTTATAAGGGAAAAGTGCTAATAAAAATGTTAGTAATAGAGAAAATTGCTTCATTTTGTACCTCCTAGCTACACCATTGTAATGTCACGGAATTACTATTAAAAATGAAAAATTGTTTTCTCTTATAATATGACTTTTGAGTAAAATCTACTGAAGCTTTGGTTGTGAAAAAATGAATTTTAAAGTAACATAATAAATTTCACACTTTCATTTAATGAGTTGCATAATACATCAATCATAAAGGGTAGCTATTGGCTCTTTATATTCATAAGTAATACACATGCTATGAGTGATGGAAATGAGGGGGGATGGCGTACCCCTAGTTCCGACGGTCAAAAATGTATATAAACTGATAAATTTAGGGATTTTTAACGTTTACTAAAAACTGGTTGCAATTTGCAACCTGAAAGGGTTCTATTCAGAGGTGTAACATACATATAGCCAACTGGTGCAACACACTGGGGCCCCCAAACGCCCATGACATTGGTGGCCTTATGAGGGCCTGCATCCAAGGAAGTGAAATAAAAGAGAGGTGATGTTAATGAGATGTTCCTTATCTCCTCACTTCCCATAGATGGCTCTCCAGATAAGCCATCCAAGTGTATATGCGTCAACATTTTTAGACAGATATACAGTGGAGCCTCGCTAATCCGAACTAATTGGGACTAATTTATAAATGTGTAAGTGATGGTATCCTGTCAATTTTCATCTAAATAAGTAAAACTTATTCTTATCACTATTTTTTTTTACATCCTGTTTGGATTAACCGAAATTTCAGATTACCGAGGCTCTACTGTATAGCTAAAGATAGAAGCATATTGTTCTGCATGAAATCACAGAGTGTAATCAAAATCAAAGAAATGGAACACAACATTGAACTGCAAGACATAAACGGAATTGATTTAGGCCATTTTACATTCTCGGAAATCTTGCGCAGATATTGCACACCACATAGAACAGGAAATGCATAAGGCAACTGTTAATACTATTATGACTAAACAATCGAAATTTTTGGTTATGATCGATGAATCGAATACTATCAATGGAGAAAACATTCTTGTAATTTGCTTAAGGTACATTGATGCACTCTCATTTAATTTTGATTTAGTACATTTACAATGTAGTGCAAAACTAAAAGGCATTTATAATGCACTTTTAGGCTGCCTGAAAAAGTCTGGATTTACCATGCAATATCTGAAAGAAAATTAGTGGGGATTAGCAACCCTCACTCGGACCTGAGTCCTGGACCCTAGCTCGGTGTAGTGTACCCTCAGAGCGGGTGGTGAAATTACCGATCTATCATTGCAAAATTGCAATACTTTTTGCATATAAGACGATTGAAAGTTAAACCATTGCATTGCAGTGAAAATGCTGATTATTGGCATATTTTAAACGAAATTTTACGATACATAACAACAGAGTTAGGAAACAAGCGAGGTAGAGTGTGGGGAGTGGAAGATATACCTTGTTCACCTGCCGTATTATGTAGAGAGGTGTGGAGAGAATGCAGGAAGCCAGCGCAAAAGACACCAAACGTAAGAGTGACTCGTGGGCCGATGTGCAGGGCTATTTTGAAGAGCTGTTATAACTATATCTTATGTGTTATTACTGATTGTAAATACGAGACAAGTTTCCGTCTCACACAGTTTGTCATTTGTTTTAAAACTGTATTAAATGTAGCATGTTAGTTGGAATCTGTGTACCGAAATAGATTTTGTTCGCTATACTTGGGGGTACGTGACCATAAAAGAAACTCTAAGGGGTACGTGAGTAAAAAAAAGGTGGAAAACCCCTGGGCTAGGGGCAGGGGCAGATCCAGAAACTTCTCAAGGATGTGGCGATCACCCATCCCACTACTGAATCTGCCTCTGCCAATGACCCTATATTTTGATAACCCTTACCACTATCAGAATATTCCTTTTCCTTGCCATACAGACCTAATCTACTGCATAGAACTGAGGAATTTTACATGGAATGAATTTAAGAATGCACCCAGTGGAGGGCAATAGGGTTATCCAAGGAGGGGGCAATCGCCCCCATCACCCCCCTCTCCCACCTTTTGGATCTGCCTCTGGCTAGGGGAGCGATTCACGTTCTCAATCCTGGGTGTCAAATTACCTAGTCCCGGTTCTGATATGCAGGTTCAATTTAATGTTAGTGGAATGGATGCGATTCATAATTCATAATAGAGAATAGCAGAGGTTCGTAAGGTAGATACTTCTATATACAGGCAGTCCTCGACTTACGACGCTCTGAACCTATGATGTTTTCCGACATTTTGAGACTTCAGGCACCACTCCACATGATGCTCGGCCTTGCCAAAACGATGTTTGAAGCATTATGGCCAATTTGGAACGCAATGTTTACAATAGGTAATGACACATCACACAAAATATGCTATAATGTAATTTAACGTGACTTCAAATCAAAACACATTGAACATACTCTATAAATGAAGCTATACTGAAAACTTCTGATACAGCAATACCCTGCTTAGCAAATGGGATACGTTCCGAAAAATCATTCGTTAAACGAAGAGCGTATTTCCATTGAATTTCATTAAATAAATTAGGATAAGTTACGAGGCAATATTTTTTTACAAAAATTATAAACACATTCAGCAAAACATATGAATTACCTGTAAATATGTAATTTCTAAAAAAAAATGTGTTTACACTTTCTTTAATTGCAAAATCATTTGCTCCACTGCTACTTCCTTTATTTTTCCCTCACATTTTTAATTATCAAAAGGGTTAATTTTTCAAACGGAATGCAGCACAAAAAATTGGAACATATTCACTGTACGACCACTGACTAATGACTGACAATATATAGCCTACAATAGTACTCGTATATAATGTTGCACTATGTTGGCTGACTACATATTCCAACATTGTACATATATGAGTCAAGCATCAAGTTACAAGCTGCTTGTGCGTTTTAGTGAATTTTCTCATATCCATTCCACATGAGACTTTAAAGGAAAAAATTTCATTCATTATAGCGAGTCGGGCATTCGTTCAGTGAATTTTTTGTGGTAATTTACCATATACACTATAACGAATATTCATTAAATGGGTATTCATTCTATGGGGTATTACTGTACCTTCTTTTCCTTTATTTTCTCCCATTCTGCTTCAGGGTAAGGTTGTTCTTTCACTTTCCTCTTTTTCTTGAGGTGTCAGTTTTACTTTTCCATCCATAATCACCTGAAAATCTCTCTCAAACCATTACCTCTAGTTTAATCTATAAACCAGTGTTTCTCAACCGCTGGTCCTTGGACAATTATTTGTCATTTGAGATATTCCATTTTTCTCATAAAATGTTGGATGACGGGCATCACTGATTAATGGGATACTTCTTTGTGATTTCAAGTGGAAACTGGTTATGAAATTGTAAATTGATTTTACTGATTTTTGTTGGAATATTTAGAATATCCACTGGCCTGCGACAGATTTTCAGTTAAGAACTGCTGCTCTAAACCAATGAGTTGATGAGTCAGGAATGTAACCCCCCTTTATAACATTGTTGTAATGGGAAAATGTTCTTCAACATACCATGCTTTGACAAGATTTTCAGGAACCAATTATGTCAGAAGTGTGAGGACTGCCTGTACTTATGTTAATGAAATTGTTGGGACTGATGCTGCATTTCGTTCTACAGAGTATTTCGCTGTAAGGGAGTTCGTAAAGCAATGTTTTACTATATTTCTTTTTTATTATATGATATGATATCTTTAATACTGTGTATTTTTTCAAAATTATTCAATGACTAATTATTAACTTATACAATATTAAGTCAATATATGCACACAAAAATCGACGTTGCTGAAAAAGTCATGCTGAGGGGTTTAAACGCCATGGGAAAAGAAACATTTGAAGCATTAAGGTATTCCTTTTGATTGGCCATGCTGTCAAGGTTGAAACTAAGGGTGAAGGATGTGTGTGGATATTAGGGATTCTGATTTCCGACCTTTTCCCAGGACTCTAGACCAGGGGTTCTTAACCTTTTTTGTGCCATGGACCCCTTTGGTAGTCTGGTGAAGGCCACAGACCCCTTCTCAGAATAATGCTTTAAATGCATAAAATAAAATACATACGATTACAAAGGAAACCAATTATATTGAAATGCAGTTATCAAAATATTTTTTTAAACAAATTTATGATATAGTAATATATGTGCTTCTTTCTTACTGCATTAAATAGCAATACAATACATTTAAAATATAGGAAAGTTAAAGTTGAAGTTAAATTTTATTTTTCAAAGACATGTCAGTGTGAAGGCTGCTGTTGTTTATCTTGAATAAGAACATTAAACCGTGGGGTGGTATTTGACAAGGCAAAACGCATGTCATGTTGGACATCCAATCGATTTCGATTTTTTGTTTTGATGGTTACAAGTGTTGAAAATCCGGATTCGCAAAGATATATTGTTACAAATGGAATTAAAGCTTCCATAGCTCGCTTTACAAGGCGAGGATAGGCTTCTCTCAAGGAACACCAGAATTCTCCAAGGCTTTTTGAGTTAAACTCCAATTGTAGTAAGTTTTTTGTCCTAAGATCAATGAGTTAATCTTTGGCTAGGTCAACATCTTTGATGCAGTTTATATCAGAAAGAAAATGATTGCGGATTCATGGTTCAACTTTAATGCCATCAAGATAGAAATAGCTTTTGGGGAGTTCTGAAGTGTTTCCAAGTGTTCGCAGATTTCTCTTTTCAAAGAAATTGTCAGAGAATTTTGTATCTTAACTCCATCTTGGTAAAGCACTTCCTCCAGCATTTGAAAGTTTGCAAGGATGCCGGCCTCTACTCTCTTCTTCCATATCGGTAGCTTAGCCAAGAAAGCTTGTGATATTTCAGTTGCATCCATAATGGTGACTTCAGGACCTTGAATGGAAAGATTTATCTCATTCATATGGTGAAAAATATCTGCCAGGTAAGCCAACCCATGGATAAAATCCTTTCTTTCAAAATGTTCCAAGAGTGGGTTTTCTTTTTCTTTCAGAAAAAGTGAAACTTCTGCCCTTAGTTCAAACAAGCGCTTCAAGGCTTGTCCTCATGAAAGCCAGCGAACTTCTGTGTGGTAGAGAAGCACTTCATATTCTGCTCCCATTTCTTGACAAAATCTTTTAAAAATGCGATGATTCAGAGACCTGCTTCTGATAAAGTTGATAACTTTTATGGCTGTTGACAAAACTTCTTTCGGGGTTGTTGCAAGAGTCTTTGTTGCCAGTGCATGTCTGCGTAAAAAGCAATGAGTGATGACAACCTGAGGAGCTTCCTTTTTCACTAAAGTAGCAAAACCAGATGTATTACCAAGCATCGCAGGAATTCCATCTGTGCAAAGAGAATTAAGCTCTTCTTTCCAGTCAAAGTTTCGTTTGTAAAAAAAACTTTTTACCATTTTCAAAACATCGATGGCCTTTGTAGTTTCCAAAAGGGACTCACAAAATAAGAATTCTTCTTTGATGGCGTCAGCATGCACATAGCGAACAAAAACAAGGAGCTGGCTACATTGAGAGATGTCTTTAGTTTCATCCAGTTGCATACTGAAGGGGAATGGCGAGGCTGCCAATTCCTCGATGACCTGCTTCAAAATGTTAAAAGAAATATCAGCTATTCTAGAATATATCACATCATTTGACAAGGGAGTTGCTTCCAGTTTTTTCATCTGTTCCAGTCTACAAACCAGTTCGACCATTTCCAGTGCATATGGCTTTACTAAAGTCTCTCCAATAGTGTGGGGCTTTTTTTGTTTGGCAATCCGGTAAGCAACTTTATAGGATGCTTCAAGAAAAGGAAGTTTGGAAGTGTCCCCGCTTTTTCGAATTGAGCTTTTTTCACACAAAAAAAACCCGCATCCTTAGATGCATTTTTGGGATGGACAGACGTGAGGTGCTCTTTCAGTTTTGCTGCCTTCATACTTCCGTTTGCAAGAATTTTTCCACACAAAAAACACTGGCTTTTGAGTCCCGTCACGTTCATTAATACAAGTGAAACCAAATAATATATAATCTTCATCATACTTCCTTTTCTTCAACATTTCAACTTAAATTGGGTCTGTAAAAAAAAAATAATAATAAAGCTAAAATAAAATATGTGATTCAATTGACTTTTTTTGAAACTCAATATTTTTGAATGGTTTTTAAGTAATTTGTTTGATAAATCTGCATATAAATAAGTAATTTGTATGTTAATTAAGTGTACGATATTGAAGAAATTTATACAAGTAAAATAAGGCAGGTTTTACAATTTATCCAAAGTTTTAACACTTTTAATGACTTTTAGCCCTCAGATAGACATGCGGATTACAGCAGTAGATTAGGAGTCATGTCCTGTTATCTCAACCGTCAGACGTGTCTGAGTTTGCCTGGTCTACACTCGTGGTCCACGTGCCTATCCGTGTTATAAGAGGCCTCCTTACGGAGAGTTATGAATTCTCATTTGAACTGTCCAGTTTTGTAAAACTTTAACAAATGATGAAAATGACTCACCTCCTTCCACGTATTGATCAACAAATAATTGTAGATAGGGAACACTGGGAAGTAACGCAATCTCTGGACAACCAATGTGAGAACACGCGACTTCACCATTTGGGGGCTGAACGACTACTAGGCACAGAGTTGCCCGATAGTTTGCCAGCTGCGTCGCACGATCGTCTGTAGACAGCAAGACTGCGATCTAGCAGCGGGTCTAATAACTACCGTAATTTCGAAGTACTGATGAGCATAAACAATATTTCGATATATCTGCAACAACTATAATGTGATATGAAAACATCTGTTCTATTGGTGACCACAGGTACAGCTATGACTACTGTGGCTTATTGCATACATTCATAATTGAAGAAAATGCTAGATTTCAGTTAGAGGTTAGTGAAAATAAAGATAATAAGTAATTTTTTTTCCCATCCAAGGTCATGGACCCTCTGAAATCTTTCCACGGACCCCTTGGAGGTCCGTGGACCCCAGGTTAAGAACCCCTGCTCTAGACATACTTTCTGAGAAATCCCAGGAATTTTCAGGACAAGAGAAATTTAATGAGTTTTCCAATTAAATTAAACAGAAAATATATTTTAATAGATTTATTTCTTAAAATTGTAGTCACATGAACTTCTACATAAGCACATCCATTTTTTTGTTTTGCAAAGATTCTCAAAAATACAAGAGCGCCAGCCTGTTTTGAACTTTAGTAACAATATTTCCTGCTATAGAAAAAACTAAAATGTTTGGGCAGTGATTACACAGTGCTGGTTCTTCGTTTTTATGTATTTTTTAATGTGCATCCACACTTCAGAGTAATCACACCATTTTAGGCTGAAATGTATTATTCAAATAGTTAAAAACCCTATAGAAATCATTATAAAACTCACTTTGGGAGAATTTTCAAACTGAGAATTTGCTTTAACGTGATTCACACATATAAATTAAATGTGAAGATAGTAGCAAATGTGGGGATTTTCCACATAAGTTAAATTATATAGAATGCCATAATTCATATAAACCCACAAATAAAATATTCCCTACCTAGCAAACGTTTTGTTATTAAAGACAGCTAATAAGTCTACTACTAATCAAATAAAACATAAGCATTTGTGCATCCAAAAAAGAGAGATATATCATCATCATTTTTTTGTGCAGGTGATGACAGTGACTTATGTGTTGAACTAATGCAAATAGAATGCCATATTGCTGTTCGCAGTTTGCACTTCTGTCATTTTTACGGTATTATTTTCTAATTTATGTTGATACTTGGCCAAGTATATTTTGGAAACTTAAAATCAACTTAATTAGAAAATAATGCCATACAAAATATATAATACACAATATACATAATTATAATACAGGTAGACCCTGATTTATGAAAGAGTTACGTTCTTCAAAAAACTTCATAAATCGAGGTATAATTTCTCATTGACTCCCATTATAGAAGGAAAGATACATTCCTATGGCAAAAAAACTTCCCCTAAATATAGTAAAATGATAATATATGTGTCTTAGAATATTTATTACAGAAGAAAATTATTGTAAACATATTATTATTAAATATTACAAGTATCTGTTGCTTAACGTTTTAGTTACGTTCCTTAAAAACAAGATTCTAAGCAAAAATACATTAAGCGAGAGAATTTTCTCCATAAGAAATAACTAATTCCTTCAATTTTGTTATCCATAGAAAAGTTAACAATTTTCTTTACTTACTGTTTTTTTAACCCTTAACTGGGCACGTCAAAAATGTCACTCAACTGTCGCATGGCATTACTATATTCACAGTATTGTACATATTCAAAAGTACATATATTCTGGAAAATCTCTTTAAATAATATGCAAATTTTATTTATTTCTTGCAATTGTGTAAAAAAGTTTACTTTTTTATTAGAAAAATAATTCAAGTTCTATTACGAATTAACAATGACTACAGAATGTTCAATTTATTATTTTATTACTAGCATAAGTGCCCGTTGAATTTCAACGGGTTTAATGAATCTAAATTTACGTCAATGCAACATGTAAAAATCTCAAGAATAAAATTGTGCACTGTTTTAACCATCGAATATTTCTATATTATAAGTCTGTTTTAATTAACTAACTAAATCTCACAGAAATTCCTTGTGAATAAAATAGTACCTTTCTTTCTACTAAAATAGCCATTGCTATTAGTTTTAAATTGATTATAGCATTAGGATTTCAATTTCATTAAATAAGCAGAATTCCGGTTCCAAAAAATTGGTTCAATCTTCAATTCCTCTGATAATACTTTAAATAGATTTTGGAATATAATGTACCTCAATATCGTTTATCGTCTACTCAGCACTCTTGCCTTCTCATTTTCTGAAACAACCACTTTCACCAGTTTTAAATGGATTTCAAACTTAGAAGAGAACTTGATTCAATTCAGTTAAAATAACCACATAACAAACTTCTTATTCCAAAGAAAATCCTTTTATAATATGCAATGTTAACCTAGAATTCATTCATTCTGAAAAGTGAATAAAAGTACCATGTTCATATATTTCTTTCAACTAAAATAGCCACTCTTACCAGATTTTAATGGATTAATGCATTAGCATTTCAATTTCATGAAATAAGCAGAATTCTGGTAACAAAAAATTTGTTCAATCTTCAGTTGCCTCTGATAATACTTTAAATAGATTTTGGAATAAAATGTACCTTAATATCGTTTAGCATCCGCTCACCACTCTGGACTTCTCAGTTTCCGAAAAAACAACTTTCAATAGTTTTAAATTGATTTCAAACTTAGAAGAGAACTTGATTCAATTCAGTTAAAATAACCACATAACAAACTTCTTATTCCAAAGAAAATCCTTTTATAATAGGCAATGCTAGCCTAAAATTAATTCATTCTGTACAGTGAATAAATAAAGTTCTTTCTTTAAAATATAATAGCCACTGTTATCATATTTAAATGGATTATAAGCCTTAACTCTTACTCTGTATTATATAAGCACCAAAATTCCTTTTATAAAAACAAATCAATTCATTAAAAGATCCACTGTTATTTCTTCAAAAATTGCCTGTTAACAGTTTTAAATGTCCTTTTAATTTTAATTAAATTTTAATTTATATTCGTTTCCAAACTTCGTCCATTGTTACGAAATTAATTCGAGGAATAACAATATAAATTCGTAAGCACGTATGGTTTACAAAGAATTTAATTTAAGAATGCTTCTTATTTCCAATTTTTCTAAAATGACACTGTTGATACTTAAAAATTTTTATATTTACGTTAACCCTCTTAGTGCCACGGGCCGATATATCGGCTCGCGCGTAGACCGAAACTAAACTCGTAATAGTTCATCATAGATGCGATAGATGGCATTTGAGAATGTCATCATCTGAAAGAGGATGCTTCCTACTTTATAAATCTTTTTTTCCTTTTGTTATACTTCGATCGTGAATTTGTCACTTAAGCTTTATAAATGGTCATATTTGTGGCGTATAGTCGTCTGCGTGGTATGGAACGCAAATAATCTCGACCTTCAAAACTTTTTTTCTCTCATTGGGGTAAGGTCCTGTAGCCACGATTCCTTTTGTATCCTATCCCGAATTTTACTGCCCTCTGCTATGACATTTTTTAACTGGATAGTGTAAAGTAAAGCCTGTTTCAAACGGTGCGTTTTTCCTTGCTGGCTAGCATGCGAGATTCCCTGCGTGCTACTCTGCGGGCTACGCTGATGGGCGCCGTGCTTGGTCCGCTGATGGTTACCGTTTCACACGGTGCGTGAAACCAACGCAAGGAATCCTTCCATTTGGAGGTAGGTCAGTGTTGTGCCGTGCAGAGGACTCTGACTTGCGCGCCACACGGGTGAAAATGCAAGTTTTTACGACAGGGTGGTGGACTCTGCGTTGATCACGTGATGTAGCGCTCGGTGGTGATTGGCCGACACCGCCAGCCAGCAGGAAAACACGCAGGAAAAATAGCACAGGACCTAACCTCGAAAACCAGCAAGGTAGCAAGCAAGGCAGCCATCAGCGAGCAGGATTTCCAGCAAGCTAGCACGCACAGCAGCCATCAGGGCTCCACGCAAGCAATCCATCAAGGAAAAACGCACCGTGTGAAACGGGCTTTAGAAAGCGAATAGATGCTTTCATGCGTAGGTCTTTCAAGAAATGCTGGCGCTACAATTGAATTAGTTGTAACTATACATTTGTATTCTTCAAAGTATAAATAAACTTATTTAAACTTAATAAATAGTGCATTTACTTATAATGTAAACAAAATTTCACGTAAGGTAAAAGAAACGAAATATTCTCTTTCGAAGTCAAGGGCGCTGACCGTGCGAATACGCGACTAGACGTGCGCACATCTGATCACGAGAAATGCACATACGGATGATCCCTGAACCCTCGTTAAAGGAAAAAGACGAGCATTATTGAGGGTCTTGAGATAGAGTAGTAAGGAAAGAAGGACTCTAGTGTACCTTCCACTTCAAGCGGTTTGGGTGCTCAAAGAGAGAGAGAGATTCGGAATTTGGACTAAGGAAACTTCCAGGCAGAAAGGAAAAAAGCTGCGTATATGTAGCGGAATACGTGATGGGAAGAGAATGAGGTATCGCACAGTGTGCGTAGAATGAGAAAAGGGAGTGCATAGCGTTTGTCTGTCAAGACACAAACGTAAAGTGTACTTTTTTAGAAGTTATTTGTTACTAACGTATGCACAACGTTCACTGAAATAATTCTATAGTATTTTTTTCTATTCCTTGCTGATTTTTGCTAATTATATTCTTTAGTTTTTATGTTGTATAATGAAATTCAAACGTAATTTTTTGTGATATTATTGTTATAACGTGATGTGCAATAACTTTTGTTTTTAATTAATAATTTCATATTCGATTGATTGAAAAATTACGTGGTTTTGAATAATGTATCATTATTCAATAATCGTGCAGAAATTAACTTATTACAATAAGTATAATTTTATTAACACAAATTTTAAGTCCAGTCGGTTATTTGCTCCAGATGCAAACGTCCAGGAAAATATCTGTATTTAATATAATTTTTTGTATTCATTGCTGATTTTTGCTAATTATATTCTTTACTAATGTAGGTTTCATAATATATAAGTTTTAATTCTCAATAATAAAATTCAAATGGAAATATTTGGTGATAAACCTTTTTTTTTCTTTTTTTGATGCAACATGATATGCAATAACATTAGTTTTTATTTGATAAATTTATCATTAAAAGAAATAACAGTTATATTTTTTTAAGATTAGAGTGTTTTTTACAATTACTGAAAATATTAATAATTTATCCTAAGAAATAATTTCACAATCATAATTTTCCTAAGGTGATACAAACTTCAGAAATTGCCCTTGGCACTTCTGGCCCTACCCCCCAAAATTTGCGTGGCACTAAGAGGGTTAATATACTTATTTTCCACAAAACACGCCAATCTCTCTCCTTCCTTCCTCTCTCACTGTCGTATTGAAGCACTCAAGGCACGCTTATTCCCAGGATGTATACAATAACAATGATAATGGTCGACATAGCAACATCACGTAAAAATAGCCAGATTTCCACAAAATATGCGAATTAAACGTTTAACATGGAATATTTCGAATTGTGGGCGAAAAAAGACGAACGGAATAAGAAACTTCATAAATTTTTCTTCAAAATGGTCCAAATCCGAAGGTCGTCTGTTAATTTCTTCTAATTTTAATTTCCAAATGAATAAAAGCCTGCAAGTCGAAAAATCGCGTTTTAGATGTTAAGCAATGGGAAATGGAAATGCCTCTCTTGGAGACGAACCAAGGCATTTTTTCGCGATTTAAATTCGTCATTCTCTGAATAAGTGTTAATCAAGCATCCCTACCAAATTTCGAGTTTCTATCATTATTATTTCTCGAGTTATTAGCGTTTGCATAGCGTGACCAACCAACAGACGACAGCTTTTATTATATTAAATATCTACCTGTATGTTGTACTTGAATGACATAACAAATACAGTTAGTTTTTATCCTTTTCATACATATCTTATTCATTACGAAATTTTTGGCCAATATTGCAAAAATTGAGAAGGGGGGAGGGGGGGGGGAAGTGGGGCCGCTGATCTCGATTTCCCTGTATGAATTTGCTTCCCAGTCCAACCCTGCTTCTTATGGGTGTATTTGAGAGCATTTGAAGGTGGTACATTGATACTCAATCATTTACATTTTTAAGTTATTCCAAATATCCAGAACTTTTATTCCCCTTATTAAAAATAAGGTCATTTTATTGGGCTACGTTCTCTCAAGTTTTCCGTTCACTTTTTGTCGTAAATATTATGATCCTATTTTGAGCTTCACGTGTTCGACGGCATTCAATTTTTTCAACACTAGTTTGCATTCGTTCCGTATCTAATCAATTCAATTCGCCTTGAGCAGAAGCAAAATTGTTTCTTTTCTGATTCACCTGTTATGGCTAAGAGACTTGTTTGTGTCATACTCAGCGGCGGTCTTTAGGTGTGGGGAGGGGGGGGGGGGCGATACACAACGGCGGATAAAGGAAGTAATTATCCCTCCTCCCAAGATTTCTGAACACTAGAAAAAATCGGTACAACAAACATTGTACAAACTTTCTCATATACTAATGCGTCGTTTAGTTATCTTTAGAAAATGAAAATCGCATGAGCCTGTTTTTAGAAAAACCAATTTTTGTTAAAGTTGCCCAAGAATAAACTAGCCTTATATTCATTCATTGAGAAAAATGAAATACGTAGTATTATTGTAGATGTATACTAATGTAACTGTACGAAATTTAATCAAAATCGTTGCAGCCGTTTTTAAGAAAATCACGTTGTTAAATATGCCTAGGATAAACTAGCCTTATATTCATTTTTTGAGAAATATGAACTATACAGTATTATTGAAGACGTAAACTCAAGTAACTGTACGAAATTTGATCAAAATCGTTACAGCCGTCTTCGAGAAAATTGGATTGTTGTTAAAAATGCGTAGAATAAACTTCCCTTAATTACTGAGCAATGTAAACCATTTCTTCAAAGTTTCTACTCTGTATTATAAAATACCTAATTACGAGATTTCATTCGCTTTCGCTCTACCGTTTAGGCTCTAGAGCCGCGAACAGGCAGACCCACAGACAGCCGGCATTGCGAAAACCACTTTTTCGGACTCAGCTACACCTAAAACGTATATTTTCGTAAAAATCTCGAGGTCGAATTTTTTCGCGGTAACGATACTTTCTCAATAAACTTCGTATATGGGAAAGTAAAAAGAAAAACTGATTGAAAATTGCTTTTTCATAAAAATTGAGGATTAGGAAAAACGGGGTTTGGGACCTAAATGTCGCCAAGAGGGGCCATTCGGCTCATAAAAAGGACGGGGCGGAGTCAAAAGTTTCCCACGCCCTCTCTGCCTCCCACACTCCTTCATTCTTTCACGATCAGTTATATGCATAAATATAATTGTTAATTAATTAGACGATTCACCGAAGACCAACCATGACCACATCGTTGGTGGATTTTTTCCTTTAGCGAAAACTTGGGACAAACTGAGAAAAGATAACGAGTTAAAGTGACTAACGTTTACGGAAGTTGAGGAGAGAGATTTTCGTATAAAAATGGGGACTACACGGCTATAACGAGGGACATATTCAAGTGGCGTATGAATTTTCTTTTCGCTCCTTTTTTTCAGTTCATTTCTTTACTTCAATACTGTAAATAAAATTTACCATAAATAAGAAAATAATTTGTATAGTAGAGTAGGACCTCGATAACCGTCGCCATCGATAAACGTTTCGATCAAGCGTCGTTTGTCGCCAAGCGGTACAAAACAATGAAAAAGTTCTGTCGCCATTTTTGAACGAAGCAGACAAACGAATACGATGACCAGAGCCGTAGCAAGGACATTCAGCTCCCGGGGCCAAACCGTGTGGCGGTGCCCCCCCCTACTCTCAATAATATTACCATTTCTGTATTATTATTATTTCTTAATTAATTTTTAATAGTTGAGGTACCCGACGTTTCCCGGATAAATCTAATACTATCAATAACACCGATTTCTATGAAGATCGTTTGTGCATACAATTGGGAAACCATGTTTTCCTCTCCATAATCTTTTAAAAGTACCCCTTGACAACTTTTCGGAGAAAATAATACGATTGCCACAAAATAGTCAGCAAGAGGTCTTGATTAAAGCTTATATTTTCAGCGATAGAAATCCGAGAAAGTTCCAAACATGCCATTACGTATTCTGTTTACATCGGTTGAAAAGCAGATTTTTTGGTAAGGCAAATTAATCCACTTTATTTTCCTCTACGTGCGTATTTTACGATTTGTTTGGTACCAATTAAAAAATGTATTCGGATATAAAAATTCGAGAACGTTTAACGTGTAAATCCCGTAATCGAAGGAGAAATTGCACTTGGACGCGAATCGTGGTACTTTGCAAAAAAAAAGGAATCCCTCGTTTCTCTTCAGCTCGCAAACACTAACCTAATGGTACCAAATCTTTGTTTTATACAGTTACCACTGCTAGGTCCAAAGATTTTCTGCCAAAAAATTCGAATTTTTGCGTTTAAAACCAATTTGCATACAGATTTGATGCCTTTTCTGAAATAATTGATATAAAAATAGTTATTCTTTTAGTCATGTTCAGCGGCGTAACTATGGTTTTGGGCCCCCCACGCAAGTCAAGTTTTTGGGGCCCCATTTATATAACAAGTAAGAATTTTTAAAAAATCAAAAATAAAATCTTTTTGCTTTATAAAATAGGCGGATAAAAGAAGAAAATTTTCAGATTATTTGTTCGTTATAAGAGATTTTGGTGTCATATTCCTTTCACTACTGTTGCTTTATATATCATTTACGTAATAAATTCGCTTTGATAGGAGGTTTTCAAGGTTAAGCTTCATTAAAAAATGTTTTGCTATTTACTTTATATACAAAATCCATTTACTCCAGCTTATGGAATGAGATTATTACGTAAATGATATGTAAAGTTAAAGTAATGGCAAGTACACGACACCAAAATCTTTTATAACCAACAAATAAAACAAGAAAGGCCGCCTATTTCATAAATCAAAAAGATTTTATTTTTGAATTTTTTAAATTCTTACTTGTTTTCATCTTTTAAGTGCGAAAATGAATAACATTCAATGAAAAATAACGAACACAAATAATTTACCTCAATCACTTTCTTACAATGATTGCTGTCAAAGTTTGTGAATTGTGGAACTTTGTGACTTCAGACGACTCTAGCGTTTCTTCATTCTAAATCACAAAGCAAATAAGAAGAGAAACCCGGTATCGGCATTAGCCTACTCTTTTCGAAAATCACCAAGGATGACCAACGGCTTTATGTCCCTTCCGAAGGATGAAGCGTTGATTCGGGTGCTCTCCTCTAAACACGCAAATAAGGGGCCGCAAGATCTATTGTAAAAATGCAACTTTCGCAGGTTTTCAACGGGTATGCTCAGGGTAGCAGGCCAACGCCCTCCCCACTACGCCAAGGCACCCCATTTCTCAAGTTTTGAAATTTCGAAGATACTTTTCTACCCAGAAGCCATCTACTGCAGCGTGAGGAATAAAAATACATTCCCAAAGGAACCATCTACTGTTTACGAGTTGTTAATTGTTTTACGAAAAAGTTCAAAATTTTAAACCAATAGTGAACATTATTGAGGTGTTAAATGACATAATAGAAGTAAACTAAAATTTTCTTACAAGTAAGCGTGATAACTTCTCTCGCCATATATTGGACAAAATGACAACTCACTTGAAATCCGTATTTCCCGCTATCATTTCTAACGTTGGGGCACAGAATGCTGTGAATATGTAGTGATTCAATTTCTCGCTACTAAAACGCCCCCAGATTCACCAGCAGAACCACCGCAACCAAATAGACTTTTAGAAAGTTTGAACACTCGCAGTTTAGCTTCTAGATGAGATACGAAACTGTTAATGGTCTAAAAACTAGGATTCATCAAACGCATAGTAGGTAAAAGTGAGGAAAAAGTCAAAGAGACATGTTACTTCTCGTTAGTAAGACCGCTATTAGAGTACGCGTCGAGCATATGGGATCCGTACGTGAAAGGATCAATCTCAGAGTTAGAAAGAGTGCAGCGAAAAGCCGCTAGATTCGTCAAAAATTGTTACGATAGAAACAATAGTGTTACAGCCTTGATACAGGACTTAGGATGGGAATCACTAGCTGAGCGCCGATCACGCTCTAGGTTAAAACTTCTCGAAAGATTTAGAACGCATATATTCTCCAGCGATGTCGAAGAAATAATAAGAGCGCCAACTTATATTGGTAGAACGGACCATCCTCGTAAAATAAGAGAGATAGCCTGTAGGACTGAGAGGTATAAAGGCTCGTTTTTCCCTAGAACGATAGCTGAGCAGAACAGAAGTTACGAAAGGAAATCAGCCGACGTAGAATGATACTATACATTATTATGCGCTTTACCTTGGTGCTATTGCACCCCCTGCCACACACCATTGCGGTGGCTTGCAGGGTGAACTATAGATATAGATATAAAAACCATCTGCATGCCATACGCTTTCAAACAGTGCAACACTATTTACGATCCGATCATTCGTTCAAGAGATATGAGGGAACAAAAAATGGTCAACCCAAAAAAATATACATAAATAAATATCGGACGAACACATATGAAAGATTTTATAAAAATATATGAAATTATTATACCGTTTTGATTTTTATCGATTTTTTTACGTTTTAATTCCAAAAACACATTGAGACTACTATAATTCTAACATTAAAAGGATGGGACAAAACAACTCCAAACACTTGAGATTGGTATTTTCGTCTTCATTTCGAGCGATGAAATCTTTCATTCCCATAAGTATGTTACTACTTCGAATACCTTACGGCAGATTACGGGAAAAATTCTGAGTATTTTTGTGGGGCTCTCACGCACTGCGTGGGCCTGCGCCCCCCAAGTTACGCGCCTGGTCTTGGAATGTTAACCCCCGACTTTCTATGATGATTTCACAACAGTGTATTACGTAACTAATAAACGAATTTTAAAAAGCACGAGGAGCAATTCAGTTCCTTATCGGCGATCGATTTTCACATACAAAAAGTAAATTGTGGACCGATACTATGCGCGTTTGAATTTTGTTTGAGGAAATAAGTGCTCATTATTTTACCGACACTTTGGTTCACGTTTATTTTTCGCACAAATATCTTTAAAAAATTACAAAAGCAATTTAAATGTTTTCTGTTTGCTACCTTTAGCGTTTTTCCTATAAAATAACATAGGATACTTCATACGAACGCGCGAGGCTTAGCGCATACGCATAACAGAATTACAAAAAATTCAGACTAACCTCTTGAGTCCAAGTGGCGTTGGCTAGACTTAGATTATAGTATGTTCTTCCGGTAGCCAAGATTAAAACCTTCTTTTCTTCTCTAAAAACAGCAAAAATAAAAATTGTCATGAAATATCGAGTGAAAATAATACTAGTTGATTTTTACGAGGGAAAGTACTAAGCTGATATATTTAACTTGACTCTGAATGTATGTACAACATACTGATACAGGACGTAGCTCTCACTATCCGTATTACTTCGACGACAAGCCAAGTAAAAGTGGTGTCGATAAATTGGAAGGAGTAAAAGGGAGAGGGATAGAAAGGGCGACGCGAAAAAGTCCTCCAATGCGTTTGCTTGCGAATTTTCATGTGTTGGCTAGGAAGAAACCGCCAAGGACTTTACCAAGCGGTTTAAGGCACGTGGGGGCTTCTAGGTAGCAATAGGGAAAAGGAGTCATATGGGTAGCGCGTATAGTACGATGCCATCAAATGGGCTTTCTTTAACCATCTGCGGCTCGTGTCGCTCCATGGGAAACTGCGAAGCATAGAGGAGACGGAAAAGGAGTGGGTCAAGTTGGAAAAAGCAAAAGCGAGAACTGCAAATGGGAGGACCAAACGCCCCGGCTTACATTATTACCTCTAGGACCGCCCCAATTCCAGGTAGTTCTGAGCAGTCGCCCGCGTCATTCACGCTTTGGAGAGGTCTTCGTACGCCCCTTGTCTGTCAGCTGAGGACAAAATTTCTTTTAAAACGTCAATTAAATAAAACTACAGGATAAGTAATATATAACAATTGAGTTGAAGTATTATTAACTAACATTTTCAAAATATTGACTTGATTTATTTTGCTTGTTTGGCGCTCCTTGGGCTTCGGCGCCCGGGGCGGTCGCCCCCACCCCCCCTTCCTACGCTCCTGGGTGGGGCGCATTGGAAATGGCCAATGGATTATAGTTAAATCGTAAGTTACCTAGAGATTCTTAGGCACCACATGCATGGAAATCAAGTTAGAATTAGCTTTTTAGGGTTAAAATTTCAATATTAAAAATCAAGATGGAATTCAATCTTAGAAATATCTTTGAGAAAAAATCAATAACAGCATTAAAAAGAACTTACTTGAAATGGGAAATATTTACTAAGAGGTCGCAATTCAACGTTTTATATCTTAACAGATTTTAATACACGTTTGGTAGTTAATTACCTAAAACAAATGGAAAACTTTTCTCACCTGTTTCTACATTTCCCATAATTACAACTTATGCCTGTCGCATAAGGATCTTCGGATCATTCATTCCATCAATTTCTATTACTGAAATCTCGAAAATATGACATTACAATTACAGAAACGACGGATATATAGAAATATGTACCGTATTGGCCCGAATATAACGCGATTTGTTCCCCTTAAACAACATTGTAAAAGTAGCACTCGCGTTATATTCCAGGACTAATGATTTTCTTAAAAATAGTAAAGGCATCTCCGCCCGTTTGTATAGGAGGTAGACAGGTGTGTAACTACGATTTTCGGGCCCCTATCTACATATATAAAAAAATTATATAAAA
The DNA here is from genome assembly GCA_036926305.1 of Uropetala carovei. NCBI lineage: Eukaryota > Metazoa > Arthropoda > Insecta > Odonata > Petaluridae > Uropetala > Uropetala carovei. The sequence continues at coordinate 1,724,900 of JAXCHB010000041.1, read as the reverse complement.
TTAATATTATGTCGTTTTAATTTTTAACTAAATGCAACGCATCTCATCGCGAAATGTGGTAAGAATTAATTAATTTAGACGGTTTTCAACATTAATTTCAACCCATAAGTTTACTTAGTGCTATGAATATCGAGTGCTAAACCAGAAGACTTCGTGTGAAACCCGCAGATGTGGCAACCCTAGTCACGCACAAAGCACTTCTAACTCCAGTCATCTATGACTAAGGTCCCTTACACACGGACAACTTCTATCCACGCCACGCCACGCCACTCCACACCACTTGCTTTCGTTCCCACCTATCCACTCCTTTCCACTTCGGTTCCCCCTACCATTTTTATTTCACCACATCAGAGTTTCAAAGTTAGTCACCATGTTGGAGGCAGAAAAAGTGGTTGCTGTAGTAGTGTGATACATAGTTATTACTCCGTATCGTAAAAGAATACAGTCGTCTTTATTGCCGTAAAATATGTTGAATATGTTTCCAGAATTCGCCGCTAGACGGTGGCGGTACATACTGAAAATTTACGAATAAATTATCTTAAATGAAAGGGTCTTCCAGAATCTGTTTCAAACAAAACTTCAACAAAATATTATTCCCTACAACTTTGTTCCTTAAAATAATTACAAATAACGACGTTTCAAAGGAGATATTTGACGGAAATTAAAAATTGTTTAAAATAAACGTTGTAGGAAATTAAATTCTATACAACTTTTGTATACAATTGTATATACAATAATGATCTTTTAACGGAGATATTTCGCAAAAACCGAATCGTATTTCGAATAAACCTCAACTTCCGTTTAATCGGTACTGTCCAAAAACTAATCAGTTCTTTATGCTCATACGATAGTGTTAAATATGAAATTTGGTAATGATATGACAAATACTTTTCGAGTTAGAGCGCCCACAATCACACACAGACATAATTCCGGAAATACTCTAAACGTGTACTAGGGACCTCAAAACATGTATTTCCGTTAAAATCTCGAAATAGATTTTTTTCACGGTAACAATACTTTCTCCATACTAAGTATATGGAGAAAATAAAAATAATGATAGTAGACAGGTAGCAATTAATATTGATGTATCCAATTTTTCTGTTTCAGATACCTTGTAAGTGGTTGTACCCTAACTTATTTACAATACTCTTTTAGAATTGGAATTTCTACATTGAGCGGAATCATTAACGATGTTTGTAAAAAAATTTGGAATCTTCTAGAAGCCAACTGCATGCCTCAACCAACAGAAAAGCAATGTCACGAAATAGCAGATATGTTTTACAAGCGTGCAAATTTTCCAATTTGCATAGGGGCAATTGATGGAAAACAAGGATTATAAAACCGCAGCAGAGCAGTTCACTTTACTATTGCTACAAACTTTTTACTTTCTCCATACGTAGTAATGGGAAAGTATTGTATTCATGAAAAAAATCGACTTCGAGATTTGAACGGAAATACATGTTTTGAGGTCCCTAGAAAAAGTTTAGACTATTTTCGGAATGATGTCTGTGTGTGGGTGTATGTTATTGCGGGCGCTCTAACTCAAAAAGTACGTGCCATATCGTTACCAAACTTCATATATAACACTTTAGCATGAGCACAAAGAACTGATTAGTTTTTGGACAATAACGGTTATCCGGAAGTCGAGGTTTATTCGAAACCCGATTCGGTTTTTGCGATATTTCTTCGTTAAAACATCATTATTTTATATACAATTCTATACAAAAGTTATAGAGAATGTCATTTCCTACAGTTTTTATTTGAAACAATTTTCTATAGGAGTTATCGTTTAGGAGTTATTTATAAATAACCGGTTTTTCGGTTTCCGTTAAATATCTCCTTAAAAACATCGTTATTGGTAATCTTCGTAAGGACCAAAGTTGTAGAGAATAATATTTCTTCCAAGTTTTGTTTGAAACAATTTTCGTAGAACCATCCATTTCGGATATATTTCGCTTTATCTTAATACCAGTAAACAGCGCCAACACCATGTAGCGGTGAATTCTGTAAACATTCAAAATATACGTAATTTACGGCAACAAGGACGATGGTATTCTTTTACGATACGAAATAATAATTTTGCCTTATAATGCTATTCATAATAATTTAAATATATGGAGAATATGGAGAAAGTCATGTGTTGGCCACATCAGATTTTCTTATTTCTACGATCTTTCGAAGAACTAATTGTATCCAAATCTCTTTATTACTTTCTTGACATAATAAATGCTGAATGTGTTAATATCTCACCGTTTACTTTGATTCGCGTACGACGAACGAACAGCAACGGTAAACGAACAACGATGAATGACCATTCACCTGCAGTTGCGCACAGTACTAGTGATCGGTCTCGCCATGCTGCCAGGAAGTCTGCTCCTTTTACCTTTGTCGATATCTTACAATCAATTATTAATTTGCATAAGCACACGGAAAACAGTTTCGCAGGAAAATAAATTTAACAACTAAGAGAAACAAAACAAAGACTACAAAAATTCTATATCCCGAAATTAATGTGATTTCTTTACTACTTCAATGCATCAGATAAATTTACCACTAAAACGACCTAAAAGCATAAGAATTATAAGATTACGATTTTATTTATGGCTAAACACAGGATATTTTTGCATCCCAAACTACAGTTAGGTCTAATTCAGACTGTGTTCACATATAACAAAAATCTGATGTGGTCAACACATGACTTTCTCCATATTTGGGGTATAGATATTTAAATTATTATGATAACATTATGAGGCAAAAGTATTATTTCGTATCGTAAAAGAAGACACGCCCTTGTTGCCGTAAATTACGTATATTTTGAATATGTTTACAGAATTCACCGCTTCATGGTGTTGGCGCTGTATACTGGGATTAAGAAAAATCGAAATATCTCCGAAATGGATGGTTCTACGAAAATTGTTTCAAAAAAAACTTGGAAAAAATATTATTCTCTACAACTTTGGTCCTCATAAAGATTACCAATAACGATGCTTTTAAAGAGATATTTGACGGAAACCGAAAAACCAGTTTTTTATAAATAATTCCTAAATAATAACTGCTATGTAAAATAGTTTCAAATGAAAGTTATAGGAAATTAATTCTCTATAACATTTGTATTGAATTGTGTCTACAATAATGATGTTTTAACGGAGAAATATCGCAAAAACCGACTCGGGTTTCGAATCAACCTCGACTTCCGTTTAACCGATATTGTCCAAAACCTAATCAGTTCTTTATCCTCATCTTAAAGTGTTATATATGAAGTTTGGTAACGATATGGCACGTACTTTTTGAGTTAGAGCGCCCACACTAACATACACACACACAGACATCATTCCGAAAATAGTCTAAACGTGTTCTAGGGACCTCAAAACATGTATTTCCGTTGAAATCTCGAAGTCAATTTTTTTCATGAATACAATACTTTCCCATTACTACGTATGGAGAAAGTAAAAAGGAAAAAGCAAAATATCTCTGAAATGGATCGTTCTACGAAAATTTATTTCAAACAAGACTTGGAAGAAATATTATTCTCTACAACTTTGGTCCTCACGAAGATTACCAATAACGATGTTTTTAAGGAGAAAACCGAAAACCGGTTATTTATAAATAACTTCTAAACAATAACTACAATAGAAAATTGTTTCAAATGAAAGTTGTAGGAAATTACATTCTGTATAACTTTTGTATAGATTTGTAAATACAATAATGATATTTTAACGAAGAAATATCGCAAAAACCGAATCGGGTTTCGAATAAACCTCGACTTCCGGTTACCCGTTATTGTTGAAAAACTAATCCGTTCCTTACGCTAATGTTAAAGTGTTATATATGAAGTTTGGTAACGATATGGCACGTACTTTTTGAGTTAGTGCGCCCACACTAACACACACACACGCACACACACAGAGACATCATTCCGAAAATAGTCTAAACGTGTTCTAGGGACCTCAAAGCATGTATTTCCGTTGAAAGTCGATTTTTTTCATGAATACAATACTTTCCCATTACTACGTATGGAGAAAGTAAAAAGGTCAAATAAAGCTGAAGTTGTTTGGTGAAATTTCAGCATATATTCAGTTTTCAGGGCTCCAAATTGTTCAACGCCAGGGGCTCAGAATGCCACTTACTTTTATAGTATACTTAATCAAACCATTGAAATATAACACGCTGGAATCGAAGCCTCGATTATATGATTACGTCGATTCCTTTTAAAATGTTGCATTTTCAGTAGTGAAAACATTAAAACTTTGTTGACAGCCGACGGATCCAATTCTTTAGACGTAGATGAACTTCTTATGAAATCGTAAAGGATATTCACATTCAGAAAACATCAGAATCAAATGAATTAAATTTCGCGTTATTCGTCGATTTTTTTAATATCACCTTGAAATCCAATGATATATTCGAAAGCTAACAATGCAGGTTGCCATGCAGATCTCATACAGAATGGCGATAAAATCGCCTAAAATCCGAAAAACATAATTTTTTAGCAATTTCTAAATCAAAGCGAAATTCTACCACATGAATAAGAAACTTTATTCAATTCCCCGTAGGACGGTATCAACCTCGCGTAGATAGCTCAATTCTATCACCTGTTAAAATTAGAATGAAAAAAGTCCTCCACTCTGAATTGGAAGCATTCCAATGTCATTCAATTAGAAAACAAAAATAATTATTTAAAAATTTCACTCGGTATATTCCAGAACGAAAAGTTAAGCATTCATCTCTAACAATAAGAAGGAGACTTGTTTATGAAATTTTTCTAAACGTATGTAATCGCGAAGTTTGACTTTATACGGAGCAAGCACACACTTCAAAATATTTATGTAGAGAAGAGATGGAGAAGAAACGACGAGCTCCGTATGTGTCATGTTTACGTTCAATTGTTATTTAAACAGAAATATCGAATCTACACGTGTTATTAAGACAATTGCCACTTCACCATAATTCTTCGAAACGGGTAAAACGGATAAGGGATACCGTGAATCAGGATTTTATCTTCTGACATGTGTAGGCAACCCTGGTGAACGTGATAACTTTCGCAATCCAATATATACTGTTGCTATAGATATTTATAAGATATTTTTTACCTACTATCGTTCTTATAATTACCGACGAGTTTTAAAGAGCATCTAATACCATTAAATTAAGTTAAATACTTTTAAAATCATAAGACTGGCCAAATTTTATCTCCACTTTGAGTACTTATAAGACGATCATTTGTTTATGGAGGTGTTCAAAAGAAGCGATTTTAGGGATAAAAACCTTCCCATATTTTATTTCGTCGTGCCATTTCTGGTTTGACGAAGTAAAACAGGAGAAGCTTACCTGTCATTTTCGATGCTTGAACAAAAAAAATATGACGCAACGCTTTTTTGGGGAATATTTGATCAATTTACCTTTTATTTGTATTCTTCTTCGTTGTTTTTAACAGAAACGGTTATGGAGACAGTAAGATTTTTTTCTGAAAATATATATATTTTTATTACTTAATAATAGGACAGAGTTTTTAGAAAATTATGTGATTTTTCTAGTCATAAATAAATGCATAAAATCTATCTGAAATTTAGATCTTGCGATTGTTAAATTATTGATTTCTCGATGCACTAAACTGACAACAACATTTTGCTTAACCTTCTACTTTACGGCAACATGAGTAACCTGTATTATATGGCATGTGTCTCGCTGTTCAACGTCAATGCAGAACATAATTTGCGTTTCCTCTTTTTCTTTGCAGAGATGAAGCATCCTTTAGGATATCTCATCGCAAGAGTTCCTCAAAGAGCAGACAAAAACATGTTCTACCAATACCTTGAAGATGTTGGTGGACCCGGACCGGTTTATGCCTTGCATGGCGCAATGGTTCCATTATCCGCCTCATCCGCTCATCCTCAACTTCGAGGGAATTTCCAGGATATTGTGCACCCTACTTCAGAAAATGGTGACGGAGACAACGCGAATGTAGGAGAACAAGGAACGAACGGGGGTCCAGGAGGAATTTCCGGATCGAAAGCCGGGCTGATACATTGACTTCAGGACCTGGGGGGGTATCTGGATCTAAAGAGGGCGCGAACACATCGTTTGGCGGTCCTGGAGGCTTTTCCGGGTCCGATGCTGGGGCCAGAACGGAATCCGAGGGCCCAGAAGGTTTATCAGGGTCGAACGCGGACGCCAAAACGATGACCGGCGGTCCAGGAGGCATTTCCGGGTCCGATGCTGGGGTCAGAACAGTATCCGGGGGACCAGGACGTTTTACCGGCTCGAACGCGGATGCCAAAACGATAACCGGCGGACCAGGAGGTTTTAGTCGAAGCAGCGCTAACGCCAGCACCATAAATATACCCAACACGAACGGCACTGCTGGGAATTTTTATGAATTCTTAGCACAATTCCCAAACTTTTGGGGAATGCTTGGCGGAAGCTTTGGAAATCCATACGATGGCTCGCAGAATCTTACTTCTGCCAACAGAAACGGGTAGTGATAATAAGGCACTGATTCTTCTAGCATCGGAGGTGCTTAGTAAATGAAACCTCTCTTCTAAGACTTCCTATCTTTTGTTTTTAAATGATTATGAATGTTGAAAAAAATACATTATACGCTAATTAAAAAGGTATTGCCCTTATGGTAATATCCACAGCATATGTAATATTGTAGCCACAATGTAGAGAGGAAAAAATAAAATGATTCTATAAAACCATGTTTACGCATTTCAATTTATCGTAGTAATCTTCCTCGTATATTTTTAAATGGAGAAAGGCGTAAATCAATCGTTCAATTCGTTATCTAGTAATTATTTTCCTATCTTTTGTTTTTAAATGATTATGAATGTTGAAAAAAATACATTATACGCTAATTAAAAAGGTATTGCCCTTATGGTAATATCCACAGCATATGTAATATTGTAGCCACAATGTAGAGAGGAAAGAATAAAATGATTCTATAAAACCATGTTTACGCATTTCAATTTATCGTAGTAATCTTCCTCGTATATTTTTAAATGGAGAAAGGCGTAAATCAATCGTTCAATTCGTTATCTAGTAATTATTTCGACAATATCTTCTGAAGAATGTGGTCCCGTATGCATCTGTAGAAATAAGCTGTTTTAAATCTGATGCATTAATTTATTTGACTATTTTCTATAATTTGTGACCAATAATTAGATAGATGACTGACTAAAAATTACCATACTTTTCTAATGTTACCGGGGGCGTCAAATCTTATCTCTTACAATTAAACAAACGTCATTTAAAACGTCATATAAAACATTTAAGTTATGTAGTATTTCGCCGTAAGAGTTGTCGGTGCTTGTATTCTTCAAGCGCCTAAAGAATACCTCCATGAACCAACACATACGCTGCCTTCAATGCAATTAGTCATGTGGGGGACCATATGTATAAGATGTGATTGCAAGTGTTCTCCCTGAATTTCTAAACTCTCTTGCCATCGACTCGCGCCCATGTTTTCTTATTTCAAGTTTCGTGACTCGGGTAATAACAATAATCTTCAACAAGAAAAATTGCCTGTGTTCCACCATAATTTATTGAGCATTTAGGGAATGTTTCGAGTTAGAATTATGGCGTCATCATCCGTGTCTTTTTGTAAGCATCCGCATAAATATTTAATAGACATGCTTCAATCAAATGATAGTAGTAAATTCTACAAATATATACGCAGGTGTAAGGGGAATAAAAGCAAATTAAACCTATTAAAAACAAAAAAGGTGAAGTGATAATTAACGATGTTGATAAGGCCAACGAATTTAATAAATGGTTTAGTGAGATGTTACAACTGTCGGAGAAGATTTCAGTCCAAATGCTATGAAAGGGCAGGAATTAAAAGTAACTTATAATAAAGTATTAAATAAGCTAAAGGCCCTAAGGAAGCATAAATCTTGCGGACCTGATAGGATTCCAAATGAAGTCTTGATATTAGCAGAGGAAGTTATGGTACCGTATCATCGAGCTTTCTTCCAGATGTCACTAAATAATGAATGTTTACCGTCTGATTGGAGAACTGCCGAAATTATTCCAATTTATAAAGGAGGTAGTAGAACGGAAGAAAGAAATTATAGACCTGTTAGTTTGACATCTTCGGTTTGTAAAATTATGGAAAGAATAATAGCAGATTATATAAGGGACTTTTGTGAAAGTAATAATTGGTTTCATGAAAACCAATTCGGCTTTAGAAAAGAACGGTCTTGTGAGGACCAACTTTTAGGGCTAAGCCAAGACATAGCAGATGAATTGGATAAAGGGATGGAAGTTAATGGAGTAGTAATTGATCTAAAAAAGGCATTTAATATGGTAGACCAGGAGCGCTTAGTAGTAAAGATTGGGGAGATAGGACTGGACAAGAGAGTGGTAAGATGGATAATAGATTTTTTAAGGAATAGAAAACAGAAAGTAAAGATAGGAAATTTTGTTTCAGAGGAAACTGAGGTGACCTCAGGTGTTCCTCAAGGCAGTGTGCTGGGGCCGCTGCTATTTTTGAATTATGTCAATGACTTACCAAAATTAATTAAGTCAAAAATTCGGCTATTTGCTGATGACTGCATTTTATACAGAGTTATGATAACGGCAAGGGACTTATCAGTATTACAGGGTGATGTAGATGTTTTATCAGATTGGATGGAGGTAAATAAAATGGCAATAAATATTAGTAAAAGTAAACAAATTGTTTTTTCAAAGAAAAAAATTAGGGGAAATTTTTCACTTTATGTACAGGGTAAAAAAATTCCACAAGTTGATACCAGAAGGTATTTAAGAATAAAATTAACGAGGGAATTGGGTTGGGGTGCTCATATAGATGAATTGATTTCAAGAGGTTTTAGGAATATGAATTTTGTGATGCGGGCCCTGCGTAAAAGTAGTAAATCCGCTGAAGAATTAGGATATAAAACTTTGGTGAGACCCATACTAGAATATGGGTCAAGTGTATGGGATCCCTACCATAATGAGCAGATTAAGAAATTGGAAAGGATCCAACGTAAGGCCGCTAGGTTTGTCTTGGGGCGGTTCGAAAAAACTGACAGTGTGTCATCTATGTTAAATAACCTGGGATGGGAAAGTTTGGAGAGAAGGAGTAAGAATAAGAGAATTGTTAAATTTCATAGTATGTATACAGGCAATCCCGCTCTGCAGGAGATGAGAAAAAGAATTTCTCAACCAAGTTTTCGAGGAAAAAATGACCACAATCACAAAATTAGTACTAGGACTGACAAAAAAGACGTGGGAAAATATTCGTTTGTACAAAGAACAGCAAGAGAGTAGTGGAATGACCTCCCCGAAGGAATTTTAAATCCCTTTCCAAACTCCTGGTTATTAAAAAAAAGGTTGAGGGTCAATGAGAAAATTTTTTAAACTTGTTTATTTTAAATTGTTGAATTTATGTCAACCTTTATAAACATCATTCCGAAAATAGTCTAAACGTGTTCTCGGGACCTCAAAACGTGTATTTCCGTTAAAATCTCGAAGTAAATTTTTTTCGTGAACACAATACTTTCCCTATACTACGTAAGGAGAAAGAAAAACCTATTCAACTGAAATACACATTTTGAGGTCCCTAGAACACGTCTAGACTATTTTCGGAATGATGTCTGTGTGTGTGTGCGTATGTGTTGTATGTGATTTTAGGCGCTCTAGCTCAAAATGTACTTGCCATATCCTTACCAAACTTCAAATATAACACTTTAGCATGATCACAAAGAACTGGTTAGTTTTTGGACAGTAACGGTTAACCGGAAGTCGAGGTTTATTTGAAATCCGCTTCGGTTTTTGCCATATTTCTCCGTTAAAACATCATTATTGTATATACAATTCTATACAAAGGTTATAGAGAATGTAATTTCCTACAACTTTTATTTGAAACAATTTTCCATAGCAGTTATTGTTTAGGAATTATTTATAAATAATCGGTTTTTTCGGTTTCCGTCAAATATCTCCTTAAAAACGTCGTTATTGGTAATCTTCGTGAGGACCAAAGTTGTAGAGAATAATATTTCTTTCAGGTTTTGTTTGAAACAAATTTTTGTAGAACCGTCCATTTCGTAGATATTTTGCTTATTCCTAAATTTCCTGTATACAGCGCCACCACCATGTAGCGGTGAATTCTGTAAACATTCAAAATATACCTAATTTACGGCAATAAGGACGACTGTATTCTTTTACGATACGAAATAATAATTTTGCCTCATAATTCTATTCATAATAATTTAAATATCTATAACCCAAACATGGAGAAAGTCATGTGTTGGCCACGTAAGATTATTATCCTATTCGAAGAGTCCTTAGAACCGAGATCTCACAACGGTGGGCACTCCCGAATAGCATTAATCAATGCTTCCACATCGACGTAGTCGGTCACGATTAAAAACACAAATTCAAGAAAATAATCTGAAAAACGGTGGTTTGACAAGTGGCTCGTGTGAAAGGCACGCATCAACTGCGTGCATGTCTTGTGGAAGAGAGTGGCTGGAAGTTGCCGGTTATTTTCATGTTGCCCGCAGTGGCTTGTAGTAGGCCACGTGGAGTTGCCCGTGTGAAGTCCACATTCAACTCCTGTGGAGTGGCGTGGATAGCAGTTGACCGTGTGAAAGGAACCTAAGCGTATGCGGAGTTTTTTCGCGTAGCGTCTCATGAGTAAATATTGGAAGGCATGGAACAAACAAGTCCAAACACTTGAGATGGGGATTTCCGTCTTCCTTTCGAAAGATGAAATCTTTCACTTGCATCAAAATTTCACCGCTCCGACTACCTTGAAGTGGATGAGGGAAAAGGACCAAACTTGCGCCTACCTATTCTCCAGCCACCAAACCCTCATTGTCAGTAGTCATTGAACTATAGCTATCAGTAAGTCGGCGTTTTCTGCCTACATTCGTGAGTTTTTGTCCATTGGACTTTTTTTTGTTGATGGCGATCAAGGTAGGAGTGATGCTGATCATGTTGTGAAGAAAGGTTCGTCTAAATCCCAGGTTAACAATGGAGTCAGGCGGAGCTACGATGTGAATTTTAAAATACTCGTAGATCGAGAGGCGGAAAAAAGTAACAATATTCAGGCTTTGAAAAGTACGTTATCCCCCAAGTCAACATACGTCTACGGAGTAAAAATTTAGAAAGTACAAGTGTGCTAATTCGACAAGGAAGGCGTTTAGGGGCCATCAAATGAAAGATTTGAAGAATTTGAGAATCGTGTTTTCGACTTCGTTTTAGAAATGTGAGGTAAAGGTTTTCCAATCACTCGTGAAGTGATAACGTTGAAGGCATTGGAAGTAGCGAGGGAGTTAAAAATTCCACGAAACAAACTTAAAGCAAGCATGGGCTGGTGTAGGCATATGACGCGTAGAAAACGCCTATCTTTACGACGCCGCACATCCTGGATTTGGTTTAACTCACTCAAGCGCATATATGCGTACTGTTTTTTGGGTGACGATGTAGCCATTCTTTCGATTTTTGAGGACCCATTCCGAAACGTTCCTTAATATCAGGTCAATGACTGCTGCCGGCTCTCATGGCACATTTTGTCTTTGGCATCTTTATCATTACAGATTCGTTCCTCGCTGCAGCACAGTTATTTGAAGATTTAACGTATTTCCCAACGTTTAACTTAAAACCAGCTATTTCATTCGTTTTGCAGGCGAAGCCAATTTCTAGGATTTTACTGGAAATCAGTGTGACCATCTATCCTGCATTCAGAAAAAATGACGAATGCCCTCGAACCTTCACGAAGGCTGCCGATCGCACAAAAGTTCGCCTCGTGACGTCAGACAAGGCGAAGAAATAAGGCCCGCTCACACTAGGGAGAAACGCGGCTACAAGAAAAATATTCTTACCGAAGAGTTAAATGGACCCGCCCACACTTAGGCGCGGCGAAGGGAGCGGAAGCGAGAAGAAGCGGAAAGAATTTCTTTGGGAGAATATAGGCCCGCTCACACTAGGGAGAAACGCGGCGAAGCGAAGAGAAGCGCGGCTACAAGAAAAATATTCTTACCGAAGAGTTAAATGGTCCCGCTCACACTTAGGCGCGGCAAAGGGAGCGGAAGCGAGGAGAAGCGGAAAGAATTTCTTTGGGAGAATATAGGCCCGCTCACACTAGGGAGAAACGCGGCGAAGTGAAGAGAAGCGCGGCTACAAGAAAAATATTCTTACCGAAGAGTTAAATGGACCCGCTCACACCCGTGGCAGCCATATTGGTTGTCGCGGGTATATAGGGGCTGGGCGGCCTGACTCTAGTAACTAGTAATAAAAGACTGGCATACACGGCTGGCTTCAGATGCCTATGCCTCTAAGCTAAGTTTGGTCTCACACATGGTGTAAAAACCACCCAACTCAAAGAGGCATATTCCGAAAAATGGAGGGAGGTAGAGGGGCAAGAGCAAGGCCCTCAGTGTACCCTTTTTGGGGGGTTTCCATGTCCATTTAAAGCCCCTTTTAATAGTTTCCTGATGTAGGAAACAATATATGGGAAGGACACAAAATATGAGTTTCGTGGAACGGGTCACAAGGAGACCAGTGCAGCTTCAAAATTTTAGTTTCCCAAAAAAAGATGGAGACCTTTTACTGTTAAAAATTACAATAGGTTGTTGCCACATGGTGAGAAAATGCATAGTGATTGGTTAGTGTAATCGGAAATACGAAATTCGGTTTATTGTTTTTGCTGTAAACTATTTAGAAATTCTGACAGAAGTTTATCTGGGAAACCGGGTTTTCAAATTGGAAAAATATATCCAGAGTACTGAAACAACACGAAACCAGTAGAACACATTTGTTGAAGTACGATGATTGGATAGAAATTCTCAAAAAAATTAAAAATCACAAAACCGTTGATTCCATTCAACAGCATTTTTTGGAAAGCGAAAAACAGTATTGGTATAAAGTTTTGAAATGGGCTGCAGAAATAGTAAAATATCTAGCCAAACAACGTTTAGCATTTCGAGGACGGTTTCACGGTGATATGCGAGAGCACTTGCGGAGAATTGAAAAACAGAAAAGGATGCCGGAAAACAATAAATAGCAAGCAAATTACTTAGGAAAAAACATACAGAATGAGCTTATAGAATCAATTTCTTGGCGAATTAAGCAAAATATCATAAATATAACCCTTTAGGGAAAATATTATTCAGTAATATTGGATTGCACACCCGATATAAGCCACCGAGAACAATTATCAATTATTAGTCGTTATGTTACCTTTTAAGATGGACAAGATGTAAAAATCCATGAACGTTTCCTAGGTTTTTTCCAATACAGGATAAAACTGGGGAAGGATTAACGGATTTTATTGGAGGAACTGAATAAGGTAAAATGACCATTAAATGTTATGAGAGGGCAAGGCTACAATAATTCGTTTAACATGCGAGGCAAGCACTCAAGACGTCCAATCAAGGATACGAAATCTAAGCCCCATGACGTTATATATTCCTTGTTGTGCGCATTCTATAAATTTAGTTGTCAGTGATGCTGTAAAAACATTATGCAAAGTAACTGATTTATTTCTGTTGTGCAAGAACTTTTTAATATCTTCTCGGCTTCAACTAAACGATGGGAAGTACTAATAAAACAAGTTCCCAGAATGACCTTAAAACCCTTGAGTGACACCCGATGGGGAAGTCGTATCAATGCCTTAAAGCCATTAAGATATCAAATTGGGGAAATTTATGATGATTTTTTGAGATACAGAGCAATGACTTGCGAGATTCTGCCTCAAGAAATGAGACCCAATATTTAGCAAAAATAATCAAAAAATTACAATTTCTTTGTTCGCTGGATGTTTGGTATGGCATTTTTAAAAAGATAAATGGAACTAGTAAATTGTTGCAAAGTCCATCCGTTGTTATGAAGGCTTCAGTAAATTTTCTTAAGCAGATTCAAGCATACTTCGAAGATTGTAGGTCAGAAATTTGGTTAAATAAAATATTCATAGATGCTCGAGAACTGGCAACAAAATTAGAGACAGGACCAAATTTTACGCAAGAGACATGAATTCGGCCACAAAGAAAGAATTCCAGTTTCGAATGTGCGCAGGTCGGTGCTAGTTTTCAAGATCCTCAAGAAAACTTTCTTTTATTTTGTGCCGGATTAAACAATTGCTTCCAAAAGGGAGAGGTTCCAGCTCCTTAAAAATCACAGTGAGTATTTTAGTTTCCTTTATAACTTGAGGTAAATGAACAGCTTTACCTATAAATGTATTGAATTTCATCACCCAAAACCACTTAACTGCTCTTTATCCCAATACGTCCATAGCCATTAGAATTTTGTTAACCTTACCTTTGACAGTGGCATCTGCAGAAAAGTCGTTTTGAAAGTTAAAAATTATCAAGAATTATTTACGCACAACAATGTCTGACGATAGTTAACTGGTTTATAACTTATGTCAATAGAAAGTGATATTATAAAATCATTGAAATATGAAGACATAATTGACGACTTTACAGGTCTTCAAGGATAATCGGAAGTGGTCGGGGTACAATCAGGGCCATAGCAAGGGACGGTCGACCGCCAGGGGCGCAAAAATCCGGGAGGTGCGCCATTTCTCGGGTCATATTCTTCAAAAAGGAAACCCGGACTCGTTGGTAGTATTTTATTAACCCAATTTACCTACGAAAGCCTTGGTTGCGATGGAAAGGCCCATTTGAAGTTTCTTGCCGTCGCCCTGCGTGAGTTTCAGCCTCATGGGTGGCCGCCCGGGTAGTATGACCCTTTGCTGCTTGGGTCAGGGCGGGCCCGTATGGAGTCACAAGTGAGGCTATCAATCCGACAGTGGCGGACAGGAATAGTTAAAGGAAAACGAAATATTTAGCGCCGATATATATTTTCTGATGTTAGGTTTACGTAACCATGACTATGCTCGCATTTCCCCATATTATAGATGCTAGCGGGGATGCTAGTTGAATCTTTATAGTATACGGCCACCACGAAAAAGAGGCAAGGCGCGCCCTGCATGCGTATGAAAAGTCCGGGGCGACGCCCTGGCTCGACTACACCCCTGCCTATCCCTGCTTTATTGCCAAATGGAACAAATTCAGGGGGCGTCCCGAAAGAAATTCAGAGTTCGAAAAATAAGGACCACCCTAATGTACACTCATTTCGAAAAGTCAAGCGACACGGCTCGGTCACGCCACACATAGGCCGGAGCTCAAAGTTCCGAGTATGTTGGTATCCATTGCTTGAGGGGAAGCAGGAGAGGGGAATGATAGGGAGGGGCGGAAGAAGGTGGGTTTCGAAGCCTGGGTAGGCTTGCAGGGAGAAACGAACGGAATCAGAGCTTATGAGACAAATCCCATTCAACAGTGCGAGGGCATCCATTCTAACTCGGACAAAAGGACTCTCTCGGTGGTTGCCTTCGCATGCCAATGATAACAAGAAAACCTCCGAGAGAAGGAGGCCTGTAAACGGTTCGAAGTCCTCAGTGATGTCGTACAATTAGATAGGGAAAATAAATGAATATGCCGCGTCTAGAATGCTCTTGTGGAAATGATGCAATATTTTCACCTTATGGGCATTAATAATGCGAAATGCTAGGCTGCACTTCACTTCGGAAAGCGTAAAAAATCATCAATTAGTCAAGGGCAAAAATTATATAATACTCAATAAATTACGATAATAAAAACGAGAGCTGTTGATTTAGTGGAGATCCTGAATGAGCATCTTCTGCCTTATGTCAGACAGATAGTGCCAGACGGCGAAGACGTGGTAGTAACACAAGATAACTCATCGTTAGATACGGCAGGTGCAACTCGACAATTTTTTTTCCAGAACTGGAATATCAATGTTCTGCCCTGGCCTCCCTCACAGCCAATCATAGGTGGATGTGCGGCAAGTCCTCTTTACACATCCTGGCAACATCACACCCGAGCCACCTCAACCGTCAATCCGACAGTAAATGAACTAAATATAGATTTTTTCTTCTTTTAAAATCAATACAACTTTAAAATTCAGTACAAAATTCAGTACATATTTGAAATCAGTACACAGTCTCTAAAATCAGTACTGTACTGATTAAATCAGTACGTCTGGTCACTTTACCCGTAGGTTCTCAATGGGATTCAGATCCGGCGAGCGAGCTGGCCAGGGCAGAACATTGATATCCCAGTACTCGAAAAAAAATTGTCGAGTTACACCGGCCGTATCTAACGATGAATTATCTTGTGTTACTACCACGTCTTCACCGTCTGCCACTATCAGTCTGACATAAGGTAGAAGATGCTCATTCAGGATCTCCACTAAATCAACAGCTCTCGTTTTTGTTATCGTAATTTATGGAGTATTATATAATTTTTGCCCTTGACTAATTGATGATTTTTTACGCTTTCCGAAGTGAAGTGCAGCCTAGCATTTCGCATTATTAATGCCCACAAAGGTGAAAATATTGCATCATTTCCACAAGAGCATTCTAGACGCGGCATATTCATTTATTTTCCCTATCTAATTGTACGACATCACTGAGGACTTCGAACCGTTTACAGGCCTCCTTCTCTCGGAGGTTTTCTTGTTATCATTGGCATGCGAAGGCAACCACCGAGAGAGTCCTTTTGTCCGAGTTAGAATGGATGCCCTCGCACTGTTGAATGGGATTTGTCTCATAAGCTCTGATTCCGTTCGTTTCTCCCTGCAAGCCTACCCAGGCTTCGAAACCCACCTTCTTCCGCCCCTCCCTATCATTCCCCTCTCCTGCTTCCCCTCAAGCAATGGATACCAACATACTCGGAACTTTGAGCTCCGGCCTATGTGTGGCGTGACCGAGCCGTGTCGCTTGACTTTTCGAAATGAGTGTACACTAGGGTGGTCCTTATTTTTCGAACTCGTGAATTTCTTTCAGGACGCCCCCTGCATTTGTTCCATTTGGTTAGAAAATAAATTGTGTTAAATATTTTTACAATCGGATAACGGGAAAACGTGCCGCATCGCATTTGAACTTTATATATTTCATCATTTTTTGTGGTATTTGGGTCATTCCTAGCGAAAACGGAGCAATTCCAATTTTGGATTCTAACGGATTGTTTTGATGTTATTACCAACACTTTATTAGACATTTTTGGTGATGTGTCTCGAATATTCATATCATCTGCCCAGTAGTTGCCAAGATCCGGCCCGGAAAGTGAGCGCGTACCATGCAAGTCGCAGCGTGCTGCGGCGCAACTGCTCAAATCTGTCAAATTCGCTGCCTCTTATCTCGTAAAATATTCCGCCAGTAGTTTCGAAAAACACAACTTATTATCGTTTTTGGCAGTTCTTTAAGGTTATTTACTTCCATATACCTCATGACTTCCATATTTTGAATAAAAATACGCGAAACTTGAGAAATATTCAGATTTTTTCGTTTCACTTATGTATTATGTCCTAGCGTCGGAATATCTCCATGAAATGTAATAGTGAATAAAAGTTTCCGGCAATCTTCCCTTCTGTGATATTTCTAAAAATTTAGTATACACTTGGCGTCTACATTATACAATTAAGATATATTGTTTTAAAGAGTGGCTTTGACGAAAAATTTGGAAAATCATCGGGCCCAAATGTTCCCCTCTTCAAAACGTTTCAGGAAGCATGGCCTCAACTTAACGGAGAATTTTAAACCTGGAATGCAAGACTGGCGGGTTCGAGAAGATTTAAAGGACGCGGAAGACGAAATTCTTGCTATCGCGCTGCAACGTTTACAGGAAAATCACCCCAGGGAAGATTACAGAGAGCTCCTTGAACTGTCATATTTCTGGGAGGGGTTCCTCCTCGAGGAATATCATTTCGCGTTCCCGGTGCATTTCACCATGCTAGGTGGATGGATAAAGCTATATACTGTCTAAAAATGTTTCTTCTTCGCGATGAATTCTCCTTATCTGCCGAAGAATTGCACTCCGCGACGTGTGCGTCTTTCTAGTATGTTTGTACGTGGAGGCTTGGATTGCCATTGAAGCTCCTCGGAGAGATGTACTGTTTTTGAAAAGTCTTAACGAGTACGACAAGACTGATAATGAAATTAGCCGTGTGGCAATGAATAAATTTTGTAACCATTTGTGGTACCTTGCACCAGAAAGTGCACCTCTAGCGTTTTTCGACGACAAGGTATCAATAGACACTAAGAAACGAATGGTATTAGCCTTGCAATCAAATGTCAACGAGAATTCAGACGACTCAACCAAAAGATTTACCATACACCCGAAAGATATAATACACTTCGTAGATAAGGGACTTGAACATTTCATTTTTAATGAATCTAGACAATTTTTCAAAAGGTTCAATATTTCAATGACATTTCTCTCTAAGGATCCCCTTATGTGAAAAAATGATCACACCTAAAGCGAGGGACTGGAGATTGCGAAACAACTGAAAGTCGTCAACGACGCTGCAGAAAGAGGTGTTAAGATAATGGAGGACTTTAATAAATTATTTACTAAATGTGAATCTCAAAAACAGTTCGTTTAGAAAGTCGTCGCAGACTACCTGCGTAAATTTCCAGACTGCAACAGAGCAACGTTGTCAAAAGAATTTTGAGAAACTCGTTATAATTTAAATATACTCTTAAATTAAACTTCTCTGAAAGGTACTTTACTATTTTAATGATCATAAGACCTTGAGAGAAAATTATTTTAATACATTGAAGTAACAATGTTTTCCCACAAATTGAAAAAGAAGTTTTTAAATAAATAGAAATATAAAAAATTACACATTATTTATAGCTTACAAATTCACGTTATTGATTTAACAAGGGTTTCAAACTCTTTCTATTTCAAATATGAAAACTGTTGGCTTCGTACAGTAGCGTAGCTCGATGTTTCGGGCCCCTATGCAAGAATCGCTGATGGGCCTCCTAAGCGGAAATATTTTAGTAAAAAGATTTTTTTATATATATTTCATCGGTGTTTATTTTTCTCTGTCGTGGGGCCCTCTTGAGAAAGAGGTGAAAACGATAATCTGATGACAATTCATCAAAGTGACGCTTAACTATAAAAATCGTTGTCTTTCACTCGTGGGGCCCCTTTTGTTCGAGGGCTCTTAGGCATTGCCTCCTCTTTCTATATGGTAGCAACGCCACTGGCTTCGTAATATAACAGTGAAACGAAAAAATCTGAATATTTCTCAAGTTTCGCGTATTTTTATTCAAAATATGGAAGTCATGAGGTATATTGAAGTAAATAACCTTAAAGAACTGCCAAAAACGATAATAAGTTGTGTTTTTCGAAACTACTGGCGAAATACTTTACGAGATAAGAGGCAGCGAATTTGACAGATTTGAGCAGTTGCGCCGCGGCACGCTGCGACTTGCATGGTACGCGCTCACTTTCCGGGCCGGATCTTGGCAACTACTGGGCAGATGATATGAATATTCGAGACACATCACCAAAAATGTCTAATAAAGTGTTGGTAATAATATCAAAACAATCCGTTAGAATCCAAAATTGGAATTGCTCCGTTTTCGCTAGGAATGACCCAAATACCACAAAAAATGATGAAATATATAAAGTTCAAGTGCGATGCGGCACGTTTTCCCGTTATCCGATCGTAAAAATGTTTAACACAATTTATTTTCTAACCAAATGGAACAAATTCAGGGGGCATCCCGGAAGAAATTAAAAAGAAAATTTTTTGCCTATAGCTAAGGACCACCCTAGTGTACATATATCATCCGGTGAACACAGAACAGAGACGTCAATCGTGATCTCATTACAACTCCAACAACGCGGATCAGTTTATGCGTATTATGAATCGCCATGACACGAGCAAACGAAGGTTATTTTTATTGGCTGATGCTTCTATGCGGGATGGCGATCCCTGGAATAAGTAAATGAGGAATCCTCTGAGTTACATACTTATTTTGACAGTTGGGGCTAATGTTTGGGATAAAACAAACTTCTATATCCTTAATTCAACACACAATAATCGAGCTCGTCTTATGGTTGAAAAAGATTCGAGAACAAGCACTTAAACAGTGCTTGTCTCAGGCATCTCAAATAGCCACAACAATGTTATAAAAAACAGATGCGTATTTCGGCTACAAAGCAGCTGTCTTCAGCGTTAATTCAATTTTCGAATCTACTTTCGATGAATTAGTACTGTAGACAGATGCTCTGTAGCCGGAATGCACCTGTTTTTTTATAACTTTGTTTTGGCTGTTTGATATTCCTGAGGCAAGTACATTTTAAAGTACATGTTTTTGAATCCTATATCCTTGTCAAGAATCACACTCAAATTACGAGCTGCCGCGAGTGCTTGCGATGTCGAGACAGACTCGGCATTCACTCGCGGCCTTTTCTTGTCGGGGAATCGGTAAATCTGAGACCTGCTAAGGGCACTGAGATTCCTAAGTGTTTACTTTTTCATTTTTTTATATTTAAGTACTTATTTTTGAACTAGCTGGGTAAGTTTAACCAATGCCGTCTTTATGATTTTTTGGACCATAAGTATGCATTCGAAAATAATATTAGGCATAATTATATTCGTGATACATAATATATTTGTAAGAAATGCATAAAATGATCAATATAAAAATCGGTACAACATACACTGTACAAACTTTCTCATATACTAATGCGTCGTTTAGTTATCTTTTGAAAAATATGAACTATGTAGAATCGTTTTAAACATCAACTTACATAACTACACGAAATTTGATGATTATGGTATGAGACAGTGACGGACGGACGGACGGACGGACGGACAGACGGCATTGCGAAAACCCCTTTTTCGGACTCAGTTACACCTAAAACGTATATTTCCGTCAAAATCTCGAGGTCGAATTTTTTCGTGATTACAATAGGTATTTTCTCAATACACTTCGTATATGAGAAAGTAAAATTAAAAGTGTCAATCCGAATATTTGTAAAAAATAAGTTGAAGAGGATGACTTTATGATTCAGTAACGCCGTTTAGGGGTCCGGACCCCGTAGGCCCCTACGTAAAGATGGCGCTGAGTTTAACAGATATTACGAGTCAAAATAGCGCAAGAGAAAGTGATTAGGATCACTTGGTAGGTCCCGCTCATTTCTCTAATGGTCCGTTGAAAGTGGGTTAGTAGGCCCTCATAAATGACAACGAAAAGAAGAGATAATGAATATAAATTATTAGCACATGGTTTTGGACAAAGGTTTTTTCAGGTACCTAGTCTAAGATGATCCGAGCTAGACAATGCCGATTCTTAAAATGCTTGGAAACAAAATGCGTTGCCTTTGCATTTCTTACTATCGAGTATTTTAAAACTTTATTCAATCATTCTGCAAATGTGATGATTTCGGCAAAGAAATCGTAAACATTCTGCGGTAATGCTCCCCATGCTTTACGCCGTCAACCCTATACCTACATTCGTATTCACATGCCGACGAGTCGAAATACTTAGTGCAAAGCATGAAAGGAGGATATTTAGATAATATGGCAATGGTTCGGCAAAAATCTTTCTCAAATAAAATGAGATGTTTAAAGAATTCAACGACAGTTAACGTCAAAAGTTTTAGAAGTAAACCCGACTAGGGAGAAGTTGTGATTTCCAAGACTTTTCTAATTACAGAAAAGTATGTCATTTAACTAATGAAAATAATAACAACTTAGGAATAAAAATTGAAAAAGTACTTATTTTAAGCATTTTCAATAGGCATAATAAGGTTATGAAAAATCAGAAGCGCATATCGTATACAATGCAACCGTCTTCAATGGCAATTCACCGATCGTAGATCCTACAGCTCCATAATTCTCTATTGCATATATAAATTAACTCCTAAAATTATTGATATAAGGTTACGTTTAATTTGAAATATTTAAAACAAAATAGAAACCAATAACGCCTGGACGAGTTAATAAGTCGTGAAATTTAAGATTCGTGCATTTTAGGTTACAGAATACGACTCTGATTTACAGACTTAGAACTACACGACTGCAATATTGTAAAGTTTCAGAATGAAAAAGCAATTAATATATTTCTATGTTGCATTCCTTTAAAAAGTTAACGTAAAATACGCTTTTTATGCAGAGCTGACTCAGTATATGTAAATTGATTAACGAAGGATGAAGTTCACATTTTCTCATTCTTCACGAGCATTTTGATTTTATTTAAAACTGTACCCCTCATTACCTGCGATAATTACTTTTCCAAGCATAGCTGACTTTAGAATTTTACCTAGACATTAACATCGAAAATAATCACCAAATTCGTACAGAAAAAAACTTAATTCGTGTAGACTAACGACAGTTTCTTTCGCGACTTAACTTTTTGGAATGTATCAACATTACTTCTCCATTAATTGTGCTCATAAACAGGGCCGGCGCGATGGGGTATGCATGGTATGCTACGCACAGAGGCCTTCCGCCAATTTTCCTTTTATTATAAGTTATCGTCGTCGATAACCGGCACAGTGTATTTATATATCGATACAGATAAATGGGCTGCATTTAGAGGTCAGATACGAATAAGAAAATCACTATCCGATGGCCACAAACTAAATTCTCTGGTGTTAGGAAAAGTAGCAATTATGTGACGTCTTATGTTTACTTTGGGCAACTGCCACGATTTTTCAAGTGGTGTCATTGGGAGTGTCGAGTTTCGGACTTCCGAGTCAGCAAGAAGTTACAATTCCTTGCTCTTAGTCGGTGACGCCCAAACTCTTCGGCCCGAGGGACAAATAAACTATCGATGCACTCATCGCGGGCAACATAGCTCAATCCCGCCCTCTTCGAGAGCCACACCCAGTCGAAAATAGAGCTTTAGACGCTTTAGAATAACTTAAGGAAATTAACGATTTAGTTATGAGTCGAAACTACCCGATTTGTTTTAAATGTATTTGTATGCTATGGGAATAGAGGGGTAAAAACAAAATATATTGTTTTTATAATTTTATATTTTCCTTTTGTTACATTGTATCCTTTAATTGTTCAACTAATCGCGCGTTGGCTGAAGACACTCGATGGGCCGGATATGGTCCACGGGCCGTAGTTTGGGCACCATTGGTAGAAAGAGTTAAGCTGAGAATGACAGTAGCTTAGAGAGCAATACATAAATATCGGACGGACGCATATAAAAGATTTAATAAAAATAAGCATCATTGTAAGTAAAACAGCGGTGCGTTAACCTGCCGATTTGACGGCAAGGGCACGAAGGCGAATCCACCCATTTGACGGTTAGGTAAGCCGACGGACAGTGGCGGATCCAAGGGAGGGTGGAGCGATCCACCAACCCTTGGATATTCTTTAGGGTTATCAAAAGGAGAAGCCGAGAGGGTTGTCATGCTGCAGGAGGTTTTCCCCAATAGGCTTCACTGTGATCATTATCATACTATCCTATCGTGCACCATGGTTTATTAATAGAAAATAATTTTGACATAGATTTAGTATACATATTAAAAATATCCCCCACCCTCATGGACAATAGACAATAATCCTCCCTTGCGAAGTTTCTAGATCCGGCTTTGCCGATGGGTTTATAAAATTCATAATTGAAAATTGTGTGAAGGTTCCGCGGGCCACATGAAATCGAGTAGCGGGCCACAGGTTTCGCTTCTCTTGGCTTTGCTTGGTCTTTCATCGAAGAAACTTGGTTAGTATTCTGCTAATGATTCATGCATTCAGCGTCTAGATTCATCTGACCAATAGCGTTCTATCACCTCCATATTTCGTGTCAATTTTATGTCTCGGTTTTCCGTTAATGGCAGGCAGGGTGGGATCCGGAAACTTTCCATTAAGGGGATGGGGCGATCACCCCTTCCTCCTATTGAATCAGCCACTACTCTCGACCCTTTATTTTGATAATTCCTACCCCTATAAGAACCTTTTTTTCCCTTGCCTTACGGACCTAATTTGCGGCGCAGGGTCGAGGAATTTGGGGTGGAAAGGGATTAATAAAGCATCGAATGGAGGGCAATGTAGATATCCAAGGGAGAGGGGCGATTGTCCTCTCCATTCGTTTCCGAGTTTTATTTATATAAGATGCATGCTTAAATTTTATGCATAAGTGGCGGATTAGAAGCTCCGTATATTTAAACACCGATATACGCTTCACAAAAAGAGGGTATTTACCCTGGCCTATATGGCTGATGAAGGTGAAATAGAGTACCGATTATAGATCAAGTACCGCCTGTCGCCACCGCCTCACTAGCCTAGGTCACGTGACGGCCATGGTTGAAACACTTGGCAGAAAAAGAAGAGGGACCCACAAAATCGTGCTTACATAGGGCCCCCCAAATGTATCATGCAGGCCCTACTCATAATTATGGACGGATGGAGTTGTTTTCAAATTCCATCCACTATGGGTACACGATTATTAACTACTCGAGAGAATGTTCACTGCCATAAAAGCGTGTCAGGTGATTTGGCGTGGAATGGGGGCAAGTGCACAAATCATGTCCAAAAGAGGCGTTAAAATCGTCAAAAACCCAATATAAACAAACTTTATCACATAACAGTTTTAAAAAATGTATTTTAAGTATAATAAATATTTTTCGGAGCAGTCGCAACACCACCACCGCCGGATCCAGAAAAAATTGACAATAAAGAATCTATAAACAAACATTATCGTGTTTTTGTAAGTTTCTACGTGTGATGCGGGAATAAGGTTGCCACCTTTTCCTCAGAGACAACCCGAAGATTTCAAATTTTGACCCTGACATTACCTCTTCCTCACAAAAAAATACGCTTTAGATTATATTTTTGGTGTATCATTGAAAATATATATTACGGTCATTATGACATTGATAAATTTTGCCGAAACGATAAAATTACTTCAATTAAATAGGTATATAATCAACCAGCCGAAGTGCTCGGCGTTGCCCAGGTTTAAAAAATCAAAAAATATCCGGCGAGAGAGAGAGGACGGGAAATAACCGTCAGCGTTCATATAATGGAGAGACCATTCACCAAGGCGTCACTTCAAGCTCGCGGTAGTCTTATAGTGTGAGCGTTTTGCTGAATAAATAGCTTTCGCTTCTGTAAAAAATGCTGTTTTAAAAAATTTAATGTGGACAGTTAACGTTTTTACGAATTCATTCCATTTGCTGATCTTTAGAATAAAGTTAAATATTGAATATTAAGAATGTCAAAAGAACACGCAAAATATGCCGCGCTTTCTCGTTATCCAAATATAAATTCGCATATCTCGAGAATGAAGTAAGATATCGGAATGAATCCTTCGGGTGCTGTCGATATAATCCTTCGTCTACATTTCATAGGAGACACTTTGAGTGTATCTCTAATATAACGTAAATTCGATAGAGTTATTTTTCCATTACACCGACGTAATGTTTTTCGTCGGGTAAGGATACGTTTTTTTATTTCACTAACGGCTGAAGTTATTCACATTTTGTTAAGTTCTTCAGCGAATGGACATATGGAGCAATATGCCGTAATTTTCTCAACAATATGAGTACAGCCATGCGTTCGTTATCGTCGTTGGCATTTTAAGAAAAAATCGTAAACGCGCGCGGCGAATTTTCGGAAATTTAGGAATTTTTCTAGTTGAACCGGGGACACCGAGGTGAAAAGTCTCGGTGTTTTTACAGTGTACTCTATACTTTACACTATTCTAAAAAATGTCAGCTCTCTATGCTATATAGTATACACGGTATGGTGGTTTACATTTTTTTGTGTAATTAAACGGGGAATATTCCGGACGGTCTGGAATCGAACCGAGGGCACCTAAGGAAATGTTCTCTTCGAATTATTGTAGTAACCCACCATACCTACGAATGTACCAAATTTCATTTCTGTAACTTATCGAGAAGTGCCCGAAATTAATTTTCGAAAATGGCACAATGCATTTTAAATGGGAAAAAACGGATATTTAGGAATTTTTGGAGTCGAACCCAGGTTACTTGGGTGAGATTTCCTATTTTTTCTTGTGGTTTCTCCATTCCATCTACAACCCCTGAAAATTTCAGCCCTGTGAAAAACGCAGAATGACAACCCCTTAAACACACCTAAAATAAATGTTTTTAAATAATTAATCGTTTCACAGGACATTAATTGAAAAAAGGGCCACGTTAGGTCATTCCCCGTTTCAATACAAATTCAGTGATACCCAATACATATATGTGCGGACACACACGCACGCGCACGCATATATATATACCACTTTCAATCCAATAACAACACTTTTCAAATCAATAGCAACACTTATTAAAATAACCTTCAAGGCTGTTCAAACCATAACGGCATTTCTTACTTGCAATTGCGATTCTTATTTATATCATAAAATTAAAATTGAAGGTAATAATGCTTTAATTAAAAAGTCATTGTATTGTTTTAAAGGTTCTAACTTTAAATTATGGTTACAATTAAGATAAATGTCATCTCATGACTTCTTAAGAACTAATCTGCTTTTATTGTTATTTTATATAATATAATATATTTATTTATCTTTAGTGTTTTCAACATGTTTTTCTGTTTTTATTTTTAATTTTAATTTTAATTTTAGAAATGAATAATACCCATGGACAGTCGAGAAGATACAAATAGCAATCATTCTGAAAATAGGGAGAGACGTCAAAAGATGTCTCCAAAAAAGAGATTTTAGTAAAACTTGTAGTGAATGAAGGCATGACAATTCGAGAAGCCTCTGGAGTAGCAGACATCAAAGAGAGCACTGCACGAGGGATCATAACTTCTTATAGGCGTGAGGGCGCTATTGTTCATAAAGCACGTGGTGGACAAAATCATAAAATATTAACTAACAATGTGCTTGAATGCATAGAACAAGTCGTGGAGAAGTCACTGGGTGCTACTTTGAAGGAAATAGGTGAAAAGCTACAATCAAAGGGAATCAGTTTAAGCATGTGTAGTATTTTTAATGGTCTTGAAAAGTTGGCAATTACATTAAAGACCTGCCACCGAGAACTTGATCGTGTAAACGCTCCTGCTACAATAGCAAAACGGCAGGCTTACGCCATTGAATTTACATCACAGGGGCCAGAAAACAAAATGAAGTGCATCTTTATTGATGAAAGCGGATTTAATTTGCACTTGCGCAGAAGCCAAGCTCGATCTAAAAAAGGGACACGAGCAAATGTAGTTGTTCCAATGGTGAGAGGGAGAAGTGTTACATTAATTGTCGCCATGAACAATCAAGGTGTTGTGCATTCTAAAGTAGTAAGTGACGGAACGTTTAATGCAGAAAAGTTTTCGGCGTTTGTTCGTGAACTAGTGGTTAAGCTTAGAGAAAACGAAGAATACAAGGGATCATGGCTAATAATGGATAATGCTAGGATTCATAAGCAGGAGAAATTGCAAGCTATCCTTTTGGGAATATATCACCTTAAATTTTTGTCTCCATACTCATACATGCTTAACCCCACTGAGAATCTCTTCTCAAAAGTAAAGTCTTCTGCAAAGTGCCTCCTTGTTACTTCAACAGGGGAACAGAATCTTATTTTTGTAATAAATGACAGTCTTGCAACAATTACACAGCAGGACTGCAATAATTACGTGTTAAAAATGCTCGTAAATTTGGCGTCGGTGGTGGCAGGAATGCCATACACTCATTAATTTAACAAAATAAGTGCAGGCTATACAGGTTGTTTTTATTATTAAATAATATGTTGTCCGTGTTTTTGAAGTTAAGTTACAAGATAACTAAGATGATGTTATTGATTTTAAAAATGTTCTCATTGATTTTAAAATGTTACTGATTTTAATAAATGTTGTTACTGATTTGTAAAGTGTTGTTATTGACTTGAATCATTTACGTCTGCAGTTTTTTTTTCTTTACCTCTCAGAATGACAGGTTCGACCTAACGACTCCATTGCAGGTCTCAAATGCATATTTAGGGAGTGCACATACAACTTCCGAGGGCTGTTTTATTTCTCTCCCTCTCGATACGTTGCATACTCTAAAGCAGAGTACTCCGCGCATTGGGGACCTAGTATTCATTTACTGTCCATGGGTATTATTCACTTCTAAAATTAAAATTAAAAATTAAAATAGAAAAACATATATGTTGAAAACACTAAAGATAAATAAATATATTACATTACCATATATACTCGTGTATAGTACAAGTTTTTACGACCAAATTTTTATTGCAAAAATTGGGGATCGTACTATACACGAGTAATGCATTTGAGGATTTAAAATTCATGTATCTCCACGGGCATTTTCGGTGAAGTTATGCCACCCGCACGCATTCTAATGGTAGGCTCCTTTATCGTTGTTATGTTGCTTCGTGAAGAGTAGAATCTTTTTCATATATACAGCTTCAAATTCACAAATACTTGATATGAGTGAAGATTTACGGGCACATCCTTTCTTGAATTTTATGTATGTACATCTTTGTTTGCGTCTTTTTACAAGTGATGGATTGGAACGAGTTGGACTAAAAGTATCGTAGACGGCATAACTTTATGGAATTTTGACATCTTGGAAAAAAGAAATTATTTTGTAATATTCAACAGCCTTTATTGTTTCTTCAATCACACACCGATCGGTTTCCACTACAAAGTCATTCTAAAAGTGTTACGTCGGTTAGTAACACCATTAGAATGATTTTGTAGTGGAAACCGGTCGGTGTGTGATTGAAGAAACAATAAAGACTGTGGAATTTCTTTTTATCCGTTATCCCTACCTATTAAGTAGTTGGATTACGTACGCGGAACGTAATCCAGACGTACTAGAATTGAAACGATTTTATTTCATCTTGTGCAATCATGATTCATATCACTTTTTATTAAACGTTTTAGGGGTAAGATCTTAACCTATCCGAACTTTAGTGTACCCGCAAGAAACACTATTTACGACATTTACGGTCTATTCTATGGTGGTGTGGAAAATCAAGGTCGTTCGATATATCTCGCTCGTAACCATCGAGCTATCGAAACGAAATATATCGACCCTGGTGGAAAGCTGGGGTCGTACTATAAACGAGATATATGAAAAAATCAGGTTTGTTCACCAAAAAATCAGGGGTCATACTATACATGGAGTCGGCATATACACGAGTATATACGGTATATAAAATAACAATAAAAGCAGATTAGGTCTTAAAAAGTCATGAGAAGACATTTATCTTAATTGTAACCATAATTTAAAGTTAGAACCTTTAAAACAATACAATGACATTTTAATTAAAGCATTATTATCTTCAATTTTAATTTTATAATATAAATAAGAATCGCAATTGCAAGTAAGGAATGCTGTTATGGTTTGAACAGCCTTGAAGGTTATTTTAATAAGTGTTGCTATTGATTTGAAAAGTGTTTCTATTGATTTGAAAAGTGTTGTTATTGACTTGAAAAGTGATGTGACTTTAAAAGTGTTGTTATTGACTTGAAAAGTGTTGTTATTGGATTGAAAATGGTATATATAATAGATTGAGTCAAGCGTGACTTTGTGGATGTATGAAATACTCATAATAAATTATACACTTAGAACTTTTCCACAAACCTTGTTTGTATGAACATAAAGTAAATATACTAAGTTGCCTTTTTTCAATCTCATGTTCGTAGAAGTCCAACCTCTAGAGCAGCCACCCATCCCCACTCACCATCGGAAAATCACCGAGCACATTTAATGAAGCCTCTGATGTACGGCGGAAGTAGGTTTAGAAAGTACACCGGTCCCCGTTTATAAGGTGGGGGATCGGGGGAGGAGCTGCAGCCCGCGTTATAAGATAACCGCAGTATAAACGAGGACATGACTTTTAATTTTTTTAATTTCTATACTTGCTACAAACAACAAAATTCAAATAAAAAAAACAATATACAGTGAGTAGAATAAATTTATTTAATCGATTCCTTAAAACGCCAGTATATTTTGTTTTTACTTTAGTACATATTAAAAAATGACTTTCTTTCCAAGAAATAAGGAGGAAGACCCGCGGTATATCCGATTCCGCGGTATAACCGACGGCGTTATAACCGGGGAGAGGTGTAACTGCGAGTAGAGCGCCAAATTTTATGAAAATCTGAAACTTTCAAAATTTGATTTGATTTATGTGGAAAATACTGAGCATTAACGTATAATTAAAAAAATCGGTACAACATACATTGTACAAACTTTCTCATATATTAATGCGTCGTTTAGTTATCTTTAGAAAATGAAAATCGTATGAGCCGGTTTTTAGATAATCCAACTTTTGTTAAAGTTGCCCAAGAATAAACTAGCCTTATATTCATTCACTGAGAAAAATGAAATATGTATGTAGTATTATTGCAGACGTATACTCAAGTAACGGTACGAAATTTTATCAAAATCGTTTGAGCCGTTTTTGAGAAAATCAAATTATTGTTAAAGTTGCCTAGAATAAACTAGCCTTATATACATTTTTTTTAGAAATATGAACTATGTAGTATTATTGAAGACGTAAACTCAAGTAACTGTACAAAATTTGATCAAAATTGTACGAAACTGTACGAAATTTGATGAGAATCGTTAGAGCCGATTTTGATAAAATCAAGTTGTTGTTAAAAATGCGTGGAATAAACATCCCTTAATTATTGAGCGATGTCAACCATTTGTTCGTATACTCTGCTCAGTATGATAAAACGCCTAAGTACGAGGTTTCATACATTTTCACTCTACCGTTTAAGCTCCAGGGCCAGTAACAGACAGACAGACGGCGGTGCGAAACCACTTTTTCGGATTCAGCGACACCTAAAACGTAATTTCCGTCAAAATCTCGAGGCCGAATTTTTTCGGGATAACAATACGTTCTCAATATACATACTTCGTATATGAGAATGTAAAAACTATCTTAATACTTTTTCACGAATTGATGACTGAGTGTATAGAAAGGAACATCTCCAGTGTAGGACCGTTCCCAAACATCTGCAGCCTGAGACGAGGTATGATAAGACATGACTTTAACTAGTAACAAAGCTGCTGACTCGCTCTGCTTTCTATGAGAACGCAGAGAAAAATCGGTATAACATACATTGTACAAACTTTCTCATATATTAATGCGTCGTTTAGTTATCTTTAGAAAATGAAAATCGTATGAGCCGGTTTTTAGAAAATCCAATTTTCGTTTAAGTTGCCCAAGAATAAACTAGCCTTATATTCATTAATTGAGAAAAATGAAATATGTATGTAGTATTATTGCAGACGTATACTCAAGTAACGGTACGAAATTTTATCAAAATCGTTTGAGCCGCTTTTGAGAAAATCAAATTATTGTTAAAGTTGCCTAGAATAAACTAGCCTTATATTCATTTTTTTTTTTGAGAAATATGAACTATGTAGTATTATTGAAGACGTAAACTCAAGTAACTGTACGAAATTAATACTAATATATAATTTAATAAATTTTCAATTAAATATTTGGGGGTCTGACGACAGGGGGGGGGCACGTGTCCCGGTGCCCCCCACCCCCTTGGATCCGCCACTGGCCACCGCCATCAAGTCGGTAATGGTACTCGTTATATATTTCTAATTTCTTGAAATGTTAAGACAACCCACGCTTTAATTCCTATAATAATACATATTATCCATAACACCGCTCGTTGCCAGATATGGTGAAGTTTTACAGAGGGGGGGGGGAAGTGATCTCGATTTCCGTATGAATTTGCTTCCCAGTCCAACCCTGCTTCTTATGGGTGTATTTGAGAGCATTTGAAGGTGGTACATTGATACTCAATCATTTACATTTTTAAGTTATTCCAAATATCCAGAACTTTTATTCCCCTTATTAAAAATAAGGTCACTTTATTGCGCTACGTTCTCTCAAGTTTTCCGTTCACTTTTTGTCGTAAATATTATGATCCTATTTTGAGCTTCACGTGTTCGACGGCATTCAATTTTTTCAACACTAGTTTGCATTCTTTCCGTATCTAATCAATTCAATTCGCCTTGAGCAGAAGCAAAATTGTTTCTTTTCTGATTCACCTGTTATGGCTAAGAGACTTGTTTGTGTCATACTCAGCGGCGGTCTTTAGGTGTGGGGAGGGGGGGGGGGGGGGCGATACACAACGGCGGATAAAGGAAGTAATTATCCCTCCTCCCAAGATTTCTGAACACTAGAAAAAATCGGTACAACAAACATTGTACAAACTTTCTCATATACTAATGCGTCGTTTAGTTATCTTTAGAAAATGAAAATCGCATGAGCCTGTTTTTAGAAAAACCAATTTTTGTCAAAGTTGCCCAAGAATAAACTAGCCTTATATTCATTCATTGAGAAAAATGAAATACGTAGTATTATTGTAGATGTATACTAATGTAACTGTACGAAATTTGATCAAAATCGTTGCAGCCGTTTTTAAGAAAATCACGTTGTTAAATATGCCTAGAATAAACTAGCCTTATATTCATTTTTTGAGAAATATGAACTATGTAGTATTATTGAAGACGTAAACTCAAGTAACTGTACGAAATTAATACTAATATATAATTTAATAAATTTTCAATTAAATATTTGGGGGTCTGACGACAGGGGGGGGGCACGTGTCCCGGTGCCCCCCCACCCCCTTGGATCCGCCACTGGCCACCGCCATCAAGTCGGTAATGGTACTCGTTATATATTTCTAATTTCTTGAAATGTTAAGACAACCCACGCTTTAAGTCCTATAATAATACATATTATCCATAACACCGCTCGTTGCCAGATATGGTGAAGTTTTACAGATATCTTGATGACACGTTCTTTCGAACGAGCTCTTGTTCTATAATTATAAACATAATTAATCTTCGTTTTAATAGCCAAAGTTAATAAAAACTACGTGGTGAAACAAGAAAAGTTAAATAGATTAGTGAATTAGCTACTGTGAAAGCTAACTAACCCAACTTTTGAAATCAGTATGTTATTGCCATTATAAAGCCAAAATTCATTCCCGCGCATTCCAAAGGAAGATATGACATTGGCACGATCATAATAAATGTGTAACACTAATACGTAAGATGTGAAGTTTTATTAGAATATTAAGACAGCAATGAAATCAAACGAAAATCGAATCTAAAACGCTTGAGACTCCATGAAGTTTTGTTTTAGGGGAATTCAGTACCTGCCTCTTCCATTTCTTCCCTCAGACAAAAAACAACAACTCTCCAACAACATCATCAAATTTAATAAAATAAATATTTGATTACGGACTAAACAGTATGTATCAAATTAAGTTTTTTTCAATCTTTCGTAAAATCTGGGTGGACGGAAATTGTTTTTGGGTGTGTACGAGCTAACCCAGTGGTTTCCCAACTGTGGGGCGTGCCCGCATAGAGGGGACGGCGCGGTGGGCAGGTCAGGGGGCGCAAAAAGATTTCAAATTGTATTTATTGTTGTTTTAACTGTCAAAATTGTGAGAGCTACAATATATGCAGTCGACGTATTCTAGCTCTCAAGTGGATAGGGCAGAGGTTCCCAACCTTTTTGAAGCGGCGAGCACCAAAATGTGCCCTAGAATAAAAGGCGAGCCCCGCTATACTTTTGAAAAAAAAAGGAATGATAATGAATAAAGTTGAACCAACGTCAAAGTTATTAATAACGTTCTTAAATACGCTAAGAAAGAAATGGACATGAAAAATTAAATTATTGGTACTAGGAAACGCGATTTTTGTCATTGCAGGAGAGAACAGCCAGGCTGCGAGAGATCACAGCGGTGCTCGCGAGCACCAGGTTAGGAACTCCTAGGCTAGGGCGTATTATCTGCCATGTATATAACATATAAGGGGGCGCAAGGACATTTTTCTTAGTTGAAGGAGGGCGCGGCTTTGTAAAGTTTGGTAACCGCTGAGCTAACCTACGATCCATGGGGGTGGCGCCCATGTCTAGGTCTTAACGTATGGGACCCATATGAGATAGGTCAGATAGTGAAAATGGAAAAGAGCCAAAAGAAACCAGCGTTTTAGAAAGATACAATAAGGAATGAAGCGCCATTGAGATGATAAAAATTCTTGGGTGGGAAAATTAAAAATAAGCAGACGAATAAATAGAATGAGTGGTATGCATCAGGCTGGAACCTACAACGAGGTATGGGAATATTTAAGGATTATAATCGACAATGCTAACTTTATCGAAAAAGAAATTTTAAAATATAAAATCATATTGAGACGTCAAAGAACCAACATCGCTAAACACACTTTTTTAAATGGAAAAATTTTGATTGGAACAATTTACCTGGTGTTCTTTTAAATCCTTACCAAAAATTGTGAAGGAATTGAAAAACAAATTTATTATTCATGTTTGATGTAAGAAGTAGAAAGATAATCATTTTTCCGAAAGAAGTAATGAAACGTTCCGCAAACTAAAGTTCAATCCACTCAAATTAACTACTACTTTATTTCCGAATACCAGCTAAAGAAAATCGTCCTTAACTCAATTTATTTTTACCATCTATGATGACAAAAATCGATAAATTTCTGAAGTTATTTAACGACTAAGGTAGCCCAGACGGTAGAATTCCTTCAATCCACATTGGTCGTGCATGACCTAGCATACGCAAAAATAATAAAACGAGTGTCACCGATAAATACTTCATACGCGTACTTCTGGAATGATAAAAACTCGTGAAAACAACTCAAAAATCCAACGGAGTTTTCATTAGCTTTCTCCCAAATTGACCCTACAGAATATATTGAATCCCAATTATTACAAATAGAAATTGGACACAAAAATAATAGTTGTTTTATTTTATCCTGAACTACGTATGTTAATATGCCAGAAGTCAGATTGCATAAAATGCACGATGCACGACAGTCTTCATTTCATTTAGATATGGAACTTATCCCTTAGCGGTGCTTATCATGCAATGACCTCGCAGTTGACGGTACATAGGTCATTATACTTGACACAAGAGATGTATCGATATAACCCAGGGAGAATTAATTGGTTATACGAGAAATTCCCGCAGGGGTGACACACGAAGGTATGTACCAATAATCGTGTGCTATCACCTATGATTATACCATCTTTAGGGTTATCATTTTAGGGTAGATTTAAATCAAGGATAAAATATAGCAAAAAAAGAATATGGCCAGCACGATGTACGTTTAATGACTCCACCCCATCCACATAATTCCAGGCTCGTGTTTTTAATCAATCGTTTCATCAACATTTTACTCGCAGCCTAACGAATACGAGTAACGGGGGAAATGCTTTAAAAGCCAAAGCAAATATGAGGAATGTATGTTGTACATCAGCGGCCAAGACGGAAAACTCCAAATTTCATTTATAGATATATCTTGGTCTAACAAAACACCGTAAGTGATATTTTGGAAACATTTACTGCGCCAAACAAATTTCATTATAAAGCACGCTTTTCCTGGTGAGCTTAGTGCGGCATTTAACGAGCTCAACTACAAAAAAAGCTAAGGAACTGCTACATTGCCAAAAAACAAATTATAACTAGTTCACAGAAAAATTCCAATAACTAATTACCTAGAGCGAAAAAAAAATTTTAGTTGGTAAAAATACTGGCACGGAAAAACCGCGAACAAGCATTATGCGCTTCGCACCACATTTAAAACACTTGAAAATATCATCGCAATACTTTCTGGAGATAATAATTAAAAGGTGAAATTAGTCCGTAAAAGATCCGTGGCAACAAGAAGGCAGAAAAGTTGATTCTCTTAAAATGGCATCACTTCGACTTAAGTTTTGTTTGAAATAATCCTCCGCGATCATCAGTTAGCGGACAGCTTACGTCTCCCAATTAAAACTCCCATTCCACCTAATTACGGCACAGATGATATGAGACGCAATCACATACCTGATAGTTATTTTTAATCTCTCTCTCGCCAAATTTAGTTTTGACAAGGTTCCTTATCAGTCTCCATTCTTTTCTTCCGGGATTAAACCATCTTTCGACCATTCTAAAATAGCAAATATTTTATTGCTAATATGTAGTACTTCCGATGCCGGTCTTTCGACTCTCTCTCCCTGCAAAATCAAATTATAAGGTAAGTCTATATTAAACTAATTTCAGTTTCTATTCCTTTGTCGTACACTAGGTGGAATAATTTTCCTTTCGTGCACTGTTTATTAAATCTCAAGCCTTTCAAATTATTATGAAAATTCCAATCTAATTTTCCTGCTCTCATAGTCTAATTCGTTCAGAGGATGTGTGATAAATAGATTGCTATTATTTATTTTGTGAATTTGTTTTGCGCCTAGATCACGATAATTCTCTCGAGTAGATTATAATAACGATCGCCGAGTTACTTACATTTTATGTGAAAGCGAAGATTTCCACTGTCATCACGTTCAGCTAGTTGCTTTTAAGGCTTTCGCTTAAATCGCTCGTGGGATTGTAATAATATATATGTATCATGTAACGGGTGGAAGAAAGATATTTCAGGGGTAGCAAAGTACATCGAAAAAAGTGTTAGGCAACATTTTAATTTATAGAACCTTCCAGCACTCCCACATAAAGAAATTTATTTATTAAAATAAATAGAAGTGGTAGGCGATTTACTCAACAAGACCCGTTATCAAATATAAGATTCAAAATTAGATCATCGGCATCTCACAGGATACGAAATAAACAAGGAAATACTAGAGTACGTCGTACTGATGGTATACAAATATGGATAACGAAAATTTGACCAGTAGCTTTTTCACATATAAGACCATGCACTTAATAATTAATTCGTATGCTAACTAACTAGTGGATTTGGAGATATTTTTGCAGGACATTCAAAACAGTGTGTTAGTGACAAAGCCCACTGCAATATTTCCATTTTTTAAATTTTAATAAAATTTATTGATAAAAGCTTAGGTTTTAAAGAACCAACTGTAGTTTGCTTCAACGCTGAACCAAAATGTGTGTTAATGTGCATTGACTGGATTGGATTTGAAATTTGACTTGAAAGGATGTACTTCAATGAAACCGCAAGGTACATGATACACTGGAAACTGATTTTTCTTCTAACGAACGACAAAATAAGGATTAAATTTTATAAAACAAAACAGAGAATAACATACAACTAAAATTAATGAGGATGTCAACATTCTTGTTAAACAATTATGGCTCTTAATATATGCATTTAATTTCAACATTTTCTCAGATCCGAACATATGCTACATCTTAAACACTTATTTCCTCGTAAACAAAATTTTTAGCATTAAAAATGTTTACAACTTTATCTATAAATAAAGATCAACTAATTCCTCGCTTTTAAGACACAAATTCAACGGCGAGTTTCGATCAACATGGCGTTTATTTCTCTCATATACTGTTTTAAAATAGATTCCAATTAATTAAAGACGCAATTATCTCCTAAGTTTTTTCAAAATAGCAGATGTGTAACAACGTACAAATGCTGCAGGAATTTATGATCCGCAGTCTAATTTCTCATTACAACTAATGCTTGAAAGATATAATAGTGACAACTATTCACACAAATCTAATAACTCAAGAAAAATTTGCTAAAAAAGGCGTCAATAGGGCAGCCACTTAATAAATCTAACGTTTGACAGATATAAATTAACGATTCATACTCTTATAAAACAATTCTGTACGAAGATCATAAAAAATACAACAAAATAATCAACTTCACTGAAAATAAGACGATATTTACAGATTGAATGCTTAATCACCGAGAATAAATTTTTTAAAGAACAGTACTGTCGTTGAAATGTACAGACAATATTCGAAGGGAGTGAGAAAATACCGTCAATATTAAGTACATACATACCTTCAACTGAATATTATAAGCAATACAAATATGTTTATTACCTTCTTCCAATTCCAAAGTCAGAAATTCCTAACTTTTTGGCAGCTAGACCCCCATAAATGCGATTAACATAACACTCGATTCAAAATTTCTATTTCAATATGCTTGCGAGATGCTCCTCAACATCAAATTCTTCAACTGCTTTATAAAGGGTGTAATTTGATGCTACTTCGTGCGTTAATCCACTTTTATGACTTCTTGCAAATTAAACTTTAACGAAATATCACATTCACGGTAAAACTGCTTTTATCTGCAAAATGAGTTGTTACTAAAAATTTCTCCCGAACGACCAAATAACGGAAATTATTTAACAATGGAATTAAAAGTCAATAAGTCGTGTAGATATACCTTACGGTGCAATGACGTCTAGACTGCGGCAACATTACAACCATATACACGAAAAATTCAATTTTAAGATCATAACTGACATTACGCAAATTATACTCAATTGCCACCCGACATACGTGAATTCCGTTTACCAGACA
Source organism: Uropetala carovei (assembly GCA_036926305.1). Lineage (NCBI taxonomy): Eukaryota > Metazoa > Arthropoda > Insecta > Odonata > Petaluridae > Uropetala > Uropetala carovei. The sequence continues at coordinate 1,686,857 of JAXCHB010000041.1, read as the reverse complement.
GCTTTATAAGGAAATGTTGTAATGCATCCCAACGCTCTAAAAATACTCTTAAACTTAACGTCTCGAATAAGCCATATGCAACATTACGATTAGTAGGATTATGTTGTGCTTAAGACCCTACTTGGTCGAGATGGACATCGAAACGAGCGTCTAGTTATTAGCATAAGTGAAAAATAACTATATCAGTGTGAATAGCAAAACTTTTACAGAGAATTTAGTAAACATTCACAAAAGTGTAAACAAATGGGCTTTTTATCTACAAATGTTAACAATGAATTACAAGATAAAATATACTCATTATGAAATATGTCATACGTATCATAAATAAATTTATATATACGTATGGTCGCTAGTGAGTTCAAAATTTATTTAAACGAGAAACTACTTCACAATTACATGCAATAGTAAAACAATTTTTCTTTTCGGCATATGGACATAGCAATAACAAAAATAACTTAAATCCAGCACTACTATTTAGATAAATATAACTCACATAAATCAGCATAAGTAAATAACGGCAAACAGAATTACTTTGGTAATTTTTACCTGAAATTTAATTTATTAATTCCGAATCTACATTAGTCGTCATTTTCAAAATAACAAGTGATATTCGTAGCCTCAAAGCAGACGCGAGCTAAAAATTGCTTCCAAGCATTTAAATTAAATAAATGTATTTAAATGTTTATATATTGTTTTAATATAACAAACTATTAATTTAGTTCTATAAATTGAATAACATTGTTTTAATGTCTACTAATATATATATTACTTAATTTTTCAGCATATGTGACGTCACGCTCTAGTCTTGTTACCAACTGTGTCTGGGTTTGCGTTTATAAAATGTACGAAGCTTTGGTTTTTGGTGAGGTCTTCGTCAAGTGTCAAGTTGTTCATGTAGCTGTTACAGTAGTTGGTTATCTGCGTAATAGCAAATAAGTTTATGAGATATGTCGGAAGGAGTTTTTAAAGGTAATGAATAATTTACATGTTCGTAGCATTAATAATTGGAAATGGTAATATCTTAGTTTGCTCTAGGAAATATTGTTTTCGGCTTTCTTAGTTGTTTCTACTTGAATTTTGTTGCTTTGTTTCTTACTTGCACTTTATAGTCTGTAGTTCCTTTATATTGTGACTGTCTCTCGAAATGATCCTCATTATAGTGTTTTTCTATGCTGTCAAACTGTGACACTGTTAACTTTAAGCTTTCCGTCAAACTTGGATATATTTGTTGGTTTAAACTAAATTTTGTGCCGCAGAATTATGTAATATTTCAGTCTTATTTTGGCCCTAGGTGTTAAGCAAGTTCACATGGAAGAGCATTTTCCAATTTTGGATTTAACAATCACCTGCATTAACGAACTATTATGTGGTTGGGATGTTGTTTCTACGACGTTCCGAAACGGAATATTTTTATAATGACTATTTGTTACATTATTTATAACTGACGGTGTTTAAGTAATGATCCATTAATTCCGTTTGGTGTTAAATCATCTAGTCGTAGTGCGCCATGAGTGATATTAAGGATCGAGAATAACTGACTTATACATTTACCATTAATTGTATCTCGTGTATTTTCCTAGATCATACTTGGGAACTTGCCCTTATTTTAAATTTCGAGCACAATTGTATTTTAAGACGACCTTCCCAATCTACATTTCATAACTTTTATCTGCTGTTTCTCATTCGAAGCTTTTCTTGTTTGCAGCTCCTAAATCAAAGAAATCGATGGAGATCGAGGACGAAGAGGTATGAAGCATGTATTTTTCATTTTAGTGACTAGTAGATGTTAGTTATTTCGTAAATTTTGTCTCGTTGTTTATTTTGCCATGTGTTTCGTATTGGCGTAGTGATCCGTCTGCACATAATTCCTTGGAATGATCCTTATGATATTATAGACTTGTGAAACGTATTAATTAGCCATTCATCCGTGCATTAATAGTTTTACGATCTTTATCTTAATACCATTTTTGACCAATGGAGTCCTGAGAAGAAAACAAGATTTATCAGTGGTTAGAAACAGTGGTTTGCTGTTGAAGTATTTCCTTTGTACCTGAAATATGTTTGAATTCTGTTGACCCATTATTGGTGTAATTCTTTTGCCTGGAACGCTAATAGTATTTTGTGTTAATTCCCACCGACTTAAGAAAGTTTCGAGCAATTTACGATTTTAAAAATGGTTTGTTTCAATAGTGAAAAGGAAAGCTATTGGTACTTATAGTTGACCAAATATAGCTAGTTTTTTTAGTGATAAGTCTGATGATCTTATTATGTCGATCATATTATTATGATTACTGTAGCCATGTCTGTGATTTTATTCATTTTAAGTTTTCACGACAAGTATTTTTCGCTGAGGGGTTAATTTTGTAATGTTGACGAACACTCGTATATGTTAGCGTTTTCTGAGATATTTTACATGTATTTTGCACCCATTATTTGGTAGACACCATTTTTCTCCTCATGGAAATCTTGGAAAAGTTCCAAATAAAGAAGTAAGCTGTGATAATAAGAATAAGCAATAATACGTATTCATTGGATTCAGTTGCTAATAATGAACACTTGATAATTTATACGGCCTGATAACTAGTTGTATTATTAACATTGATCATTTTTTTAGCAGTTAGCTACCACTTCCAAGAGGCCAAGGACGGCGGAGGATTTCTACATGTTCTGTAAATTCATACTTGAATATGAGAATTATGATGTAGTAAAGCAAGAGGTATGTAGTTTTTTGTTTTTTATAAATTGTATTGGTTGTACCAATTTTATTAGTTTGGTTATCTTTAGCGTAATTAAGATTTGCGCTCAAGCGAGTACATTATTTTTAAATAGCTTTTTCATATCACTTACATTAATTATGATTTACCAATGTTGCATTATTTTTGTGATATATATATATAGTAATTTATTTAGAAATGGAATACTTCTTGTGTTGGTGTAAGTTGGAAATATCAACTGTATGTAGACCTATTAGGGGGCATAACCAATACATTTTTGCTTTATTAAGGAATCTTAAATTGTCATTTAATTGATATACTTACTGTCTAAAATTTTATTTCTATGTTTACTTACATATTATTTTCTAGATGAATAAAAGATTATTTTACATTTACAGGAGCTTAGAGAAAAATCAGGAAGTCCTATTGGCAGCACAGGTAGTTTGTCAGATAGTATAAAATCAGAGTCCACTTCAGGCAGCATACCCGATGATAGGAAGGGGTCAGAAGTTGATTTGGGTAAATACACTTTAGCATTTATTTGTAATAGTATGCTGAATGCACTATCAGCTATGATAGGTTGTTACTATTCCTTTGATGCATATTCGCTCTCTCTTAAGTATCATTTTTAGTAGTGTTAATTGATTCTTGTATGGTACTTGATTTTGGCAGTCTTATAACTTTTGATTCCAATAATAACCCAGAAACTGTCTTTTGACACAGCCTTCCTTAGCAATGGTTGTGATGTCATTGTAAAGCAGTAGAAGTATCTCCCCATGCTAGTCAACACTAGTGAGAAATATTTCATAAGTGCCTTACAATGTATGAGATCAAATAATAGAATTTTATAAAGTTATTTGTCACTCTAAAACACATTTCCTGTGAGATAAGTACCGTATGAATACTTCATCTTTTCCATAGTTGGGATATTTTTATTTATATGAGTTTGTTATGGAGAAATTTCTGAGGTACCTTAAAAGGAGTTTAATGTGGTTGTGGTAATGGAGAAATGTTTCTTTTTTATAAAGTTTTGATAGGTGGTGTAAGTTATGTGGAACTGGATCTGTTTGATAACATATACACATAATAATTAACATTTACACGGTGAAGGTATTTTTTTGAGGTTTTTTGTTGTACCAGAAACCATTTGAAATGTTGTTTTCTATAGTTTTATTCCAAAATAGAAATGTATTTAGTGCATTTGCTTAGGATCTCCTAGCCTGCATATTTAGGCTTGGAATGAATAGAAAAATTTTCTAAAAATTATTTTAAATGCTTGTTTTGTAAATACTTCCTTGAGGTGAGTACTGCTTATTTGCTTTGGATGGAATTTATTTGTTCAAAATCAGTCAGCCAATCACCATTGATTGCACATATTAGATGGGTACAGTTCTTATGGCATTTTCATTTATGGACATAACTACGTATAACCATTACTTGCAAATTCTATTTCTCTTCTTACAGAGAGTTGAATTGCTTAAGATATTTTTGTTTACATTTTTGAGCTGCATGCCTGGATATTTCATTATCTATAGTGAAATATTTAGAAGGGACTCTAGTGAATATGTTGTATCATTGAATTACTGCTTCTTGAGATGCGTTTCATGTCAAAAGCATCACATGTTACTAAATGTTTTCTTTTATAAGATTTATAATATTGCCTGTTACATTGATTCATGCTTAATGAAGTATTAATATGAAAAATTTAGGATGTGTTGAGATTTTCATAAAAATGTGGTAGTCTTTATCCTATACAAGTCACCTTTACAGTTTGATGGTTTCAGTAAAAAAATTTAATGAATTCTAAGCGGTGGTGGGTGGGGTGATGACTCAAAGCATATTTGGATATCGCTATATATCACTAAACCTAATATAATTGTAGATCATGCTGAGGTGACAGGTCTTGTGAAATCAATTAATGATGGAAACTTTCTACATTGAATGTTGCTTGATGTATGTGCACCAAATTTTGTCTTGTCTTGCCAGTCTTTTATTTTTATTGGGAAAAGGGGAGTGGTAAGGAAGGTGAGCTGTTATAGAAGATGCATGAGCTGTATTAGCTTCTGCTTTTTTTTATCTTAACTGGATATGAGATGTAAATGGTTCAGATTGATGCAGTTATCTTACATTGAGAAGTTGCCCAAGGACTTCTAAGGTTTCATAGCCTCTTTTTCACAAGTCTTTGGTAGTTTATATTCATCTTTAATAGTTTTAATTTGTTAAACTGAGGAGAAAAATCATTTCAGTAATAAAACTTTTTCATAGGTTGATAATTCAAATTTTTGTTAGCCAATTTACAATTTCTCAGTGCTTCATTCACTACCAATTGTTTTGTTGGTTTTCTAATGTTGTTTGTTGCATTTAGTTTTCATTCAGCATTAGAATTTATAATAAATTCTTTAACTCGGGACATCTCCATGTGTTGAGACACCACATTGTCTGCTATACCATACTAAAGTCACGGATACAATGGCATAGTAATTTTTCCTATTATTTTTAATTAGGGGCTTTTTAACTGTGATATCACTATGGAACTGGCACTATACATCTATTTGGACAATTGTGTTTTGCTTGCTGTTCTTAGTGTATTTGCTGTAATTTTTGGGATAATTCATTCTAATCCTGAATCCGTTTAAATTAAATTTATTAACTACTATTTCATTAATTTTTAAATAGATAATTAGATATTTCAGCTAATGGATTTTTAAAACGAGAATTATTGGGTATTGAGACATGTTACCATGGATTTACTGGAAATGTTTTTTCTCAGTCTGTTAAAGTTAATATCTGCTGTAGTAGTACTTTAAAATTTTGATTGTTTGGCCATTTATGAAAAGGAAATTGAAAGTTATTGCTAATAATCCTTTTGTGTTATTGTTTCAAAAATTTATTTGGAATATGAATTTTCATCAAATACTCATCTCTGGTGTTTTGTGAGACTGGATTTTTTTCAAATCCTTTATCATGTAATTTTAATCAAATCTTGCTGTCCCTGATAACATTTTTAGCCTGTAGACAATGGCTCTTAGTTTATTTCACAGGCTTTTTGAATATTCAGAATTTCACCTTCCAAATTCTCCAATTTGATATTGCTGAATTGGTTCATTCTGTGTCAATAGATTTTTTAAACTTTTACTCTGTTTCTTGTCTTGTTTTTAAGGTTTGGCAATCTTTCATTGACATTTTTCTTTCTTTCGAGTTGTTATTGGTTTGTCTGGATTTGTTTGTATATTAGTGTATTAATTATATTATGTATAGAGCAGATTTCTATATATCTGTATTACATGAGGGATCATATCTCATGCAGTAGTAAGTTATATACTATGCATGAGACACTAGGAAGCTTTATTTTATAAATTAGTATTTTATTGTCAAAGTTTTGACATTGAAGTTGTGTATATAGGTTCATTCGTATCAGTTGAAATGTAGAGGTGCCAGTATTCTAGTTGAAAACTTTTCTTTTAGATATCTTTGCATTTGTCAATAGTTGAGTTTACTTTAATAAATACAGGAAGTCCCTGAGTTACGAACGGGTTGTGTTCGAAAAGTTTGTTCGTAAGTCTTTTGTTCAGAACTCGGAACACAATTTCCCATAAACACAATAGTGTAATTGGTGGTTAGGTCCCAACTCAAACAACTATAGCTTATTTATCCCATAATTGAGTTTGTGATGAATAATAGTAGAAAACAACTTTTGTAATACCATTTATAAAACAATCAAATTGAACAGAAAATAGTTTTTTTATTTACCTGAAAATCGGTCTCTTTAAAATATGTCTAGAGGGCCTTCAATATATAGGTGTATCAGTGTAAGAGTGGATCGGAGTTTACGATTAAAATCAATGTTTTAGGTGCAATTACGTACATTTCTCAGTCGTTCGTTAGTGTGTATAGGAAGCCTGTATCAAAAATTGTTTTAGAAACTGTCTTTGTTTTTGACGATGTTAATGAATGTGGCGATACAGATAACAATTGTGATTATTGTGACATTCAAAATGTGATTGATGAGATGTATTAAGTTGAGGGAACCAACCTAAGTGCAAAATATTTCGTAAATACTGATGAAAGTGTTTTCACAGAAATTGATGAAATTGACTTGAAAACTGTGGCAGAATCACAAAGCAATGAAATTGTTCCCAATTCAGAGGATGAACAGAATGGGGAAGATTGTGAAGAAAAACAATGTCGAAGGGTGAAAATGCTTTCTTTAACAAAGTTATAAAAATAGGGTTTTCTTTTGCCATTTTAATCAAATCACAGAAAAAACAGTGCAACTAAAATTGGATATTTTTTTCAAGTAACTTTGTTAAATATTTTTATTGGATTTTAATGTTTTGCAGCTGTATGAAATTTCACTCTTCTGATTATGGAAATTTGTAGCATTTTTAACAAGTTTTTTAATTTCTACTAAAATCAATATTGTCCAAGCATGCAATTTCAAGTTTAAGTTCTCACTTATTATATTTATCGATTTTTGTTTTAATTTTAAAGCTTTTGTATCCATTAAGACTTAGAAAAACTTCTGTTTTCTAGTTAAAATCTACCAAAAGAAGACTTGCGTAATTTATTTTAGCCGGTATAAGGCAAAAAACCTGCGAAAGACGGAATAATATGCTGGTCCCGTGAGGTTCTGCCTCATGCAGTTTTTACTGTATAAGGAAATATATAAGGAATCCACATTTTGTATTTAAATTTTAAAAAATTTGGAGAAAATATCCTCTTAAGGACATTAAAATTTTGCAATTCCTTCGTTCGTAAGTACGGATGTTCATAAGTCGGGCGTTCGTAACTCGGGGACTTCCTGTACTCTATTTGTTTTTAACATCACCTATAGAAAATCATTTGCGTTGATGCTGGTCTCTCTTTAGCTATTTTAGGTACCTTAGTTTTGAGCCTTGGATTTGTATTACTTTTTTTTTTTTGAAAAGTGACACATAAAAGGTTTAAGGCTTTTAATTGCATGTTGAGTGGATTTATTCAAGCTAAAGCATTGTACTGCTCAAAATCTGATAAATGTCTCATGATATTTATCGATACTTTCAGCAAAGACTGGTTCGCAAGAGTGGAACTGGAATGGCATACATTTTTCTGGTAAGAATATCCGTAAAGATATTTTTAAAATAGTAAATTTATTCTCATATTGGTTTGAAAGATTTTCAATTGTCCAGAATTATTTGGCCAATGTTAAAAAGAAACCTTATCATCTGAAATATCAACTGCTGTCATTCGAATTCCTATCACAATTTTCCATTTCTCTAGGAATCTTTTGTTCTGTCACCTTTGACAGAGAATTTCATTCAAGCTCCTTATGAAATTTCAAGTAGCATTTCCCAAGAAACTGATTTGCTCAGCTTTCATTTTGTACAGTTTATCTTATCTTCATCAAATATACTGAAACAGTTACTAATTTTACCTTTTAATTCCTCTATAGTTGACAGCAATTATGTTTTGTGGTTTATAAACAAGTCTTAATTGAATCAGTTTAAATTTCCAGGATTAGATTTCGTGGAAGTGTATTCCCAGATTCACATTTTAAAATCTAAAGTTGTAACACCACAATATTTTCATTTAGCTTTGTTGATAGCCTAAAAATTGCTCTTGGACTATATTTTACCTGAAATGAAGTCATTTGTTCACTGTAAATCATTGATTGACTGGCTTTGGTGAGATTTGTCTTCAAAAGAACCATTGCAGGATTTTCATTTGAATTTCTTGGTGAAAAATTTTTGTAATGGTCAGTCTTCATTGTTGTAGAATGGCCTTAGGGCATTTGGTTAATGTTTAAATTGTATTAAGAGATAATCTATATCTAAATTTCATTGTTTTATTTGTTCATTATTGAATATTATTAGGTTTTACTTCATGCATGGTTCACCTTTCTCAACTTTATTAAAGAATTCATTTTATTTTTAATATTCTGGTTGGAACATTAATAACCAGCCTATATGATAAAAGGCTTACTGAAAGCTCTTTTTAAATTTTTTTTGTTGTTTTCAAAAGCTCATTAAGCTTTTGATATCATTTAATTACATTCGTTTAAGGCATCCTTTTCAAAAAAATTCCTGTTAGGCTTTTGTTTACTACTAAAAGGTGTTTCATGACAAGTTCGTATTAATAATTGAAGCATTGAATTTTGTCAGATGGTTGGCATCAGCATTTTTAAATTTCTCCTAGGAAAAAGGGTTATCTCAAAGATGCCATTTTCATTTTTTAGAAGAGTTTTGGATTTTCCAGACTAACTAATGCTGTTGTAATTGCACCTTAATTATTTAAATATTCACTAGTGGAGACTCTGTGGGTTGGTATGAACCTAATTTTCATTTTCAAAACTTTTCATCTATTTCCAATAAGATCCAATTATTACAGTAAAACCTCGTTATTTTGAAGTTCAAGGGACCAAAAAAAATACGACTTCGACATATCCGGGTTTGAAATATATGAACTTTCATAAAAATCGAACTTTCTTACAATCCTCTACTTGGACAGCAGCACTGCAATATGGAATCTTATCTGTCCATTCTACAAATGAATTGGCCTTACAATTTAGTATACATGGTGAATTTGAACAGAACTGAAGTGAACACTTAGTTTGCGATTCACAAAAGCCACAGCATTTGAAAAATAGGCTCGAGTGAATATCCCGAATTTCCCAGTATATTTCAAGTTACTCTTTTATGCCGAATTTTAGAAGGAAAGACATTCAATCATGCGTTGAAAGATTTTCACGCATCTATCGAACCGCAAACCAACTTTCCCAGAGAGATCAAAAACATAAGTTATTTATTGTAGAACTACATCACGAAAACTTAAATGAAAAATGACCATTGCATTATGGCACACACTAATTATCAGGAGTTGAGTGAAATTACTTTTTGTTAAAATAGAATACTGCAACAGCCCATCAATTTGATGCATTCACCCTAAATCACTTGTTTTGAGTGATGCGCCAAGTGCGTAAACAAAACTTCGCAAGGGGTCTCATGAGGCAAGGATAAGGAAATTAATTAATTTGCATAATCTACGATTTTAATTTCTCATGTTGACTATTAAATAGGGTGACCATATTCCAACGAGGTGAAAATGGGACATTTCTGATCATTTTTCAGAAAAGACGGGACAAAATTTTCACGGTTTTTTAATAATGGATATGTCACTATCCCGAGCAATGGCAAAAATGACAAATACAGTAAAACCCCGCTATACGTTGTTTCGCATATACGTCGTCAATCAGGGGCAATCCGACTAGTGTCATAAGACAGAATTCAGTAGGGAATAAGTTAAGGGAAAACCCAGGCAGGATATTATAAAAGGAGACTGCTTGCCACCTCAAGTTTGTCAGTGGTCCTGAGATTTCCTAATTTGAAAATTGCAACTAATTAACATTTGTTGTTTGTTTGATAAGCTCCATATTTCCAAGAATCCTACATTTCTAATAGCGATATCAGCTATACTTGAAGATAAAATGAATTTTATTTGCGATGGGCTTTAAAATGGCTTTTTGACCAAAAATGGGACGGTCGGGAAATGCCTAAGCAACGGGACATATGGTCACCCTACTATTAAATAATTAAAATATGAGAAAGTAAAAGGAGGCATCTGTTTGGGGCACTATATTTATTTCGTGAGCGAGAAATGGGGAACAAAAACATGATGTGATGGCATGCGTGTGAACCTTCTGCTTACACATACATTAAGGATGAGGTTTTGAATTTCATGAGTCACCAGGCAAGATCATGACAAAATTTCATTGTAGTCTTATTTCGAATAATCCGTACCAAAAAGTATGCAAAATTCTATGGTGTTGGCCGGGGACTTATCTTAGTTTTGAATTACACCATACTTTGAATTATCTGGAATCGAAATAATGAGGTTGTAATGTATATTGTTTCTGATTATATGGTATGATTTTAATCCTTCTAAGAAAAAATAGTTTAAATATGCATGTAATGTATATTGTTTCTGATTATATGGTATGATTTAATCTTAAGAAAAAAATAGTTTAAATATGCAGTTTCAGTGTGTATTAACATTTATGAATAATAAGAGCTGCATTATTTGAACAAAGATATAGAGATACATTATACACTACATGCAAGATTATGGATATATGTTAACTTGATTATGATTGGATTTCTTCACCCATTATGGTGCTATTGTTAATCCTTATTTGTACTTGCTTGATTTAATTACAATGAATTCAGTTTATTTATTTGATAAGAGTTTGTCAGTAGAGTTATTCCGTCAAGGAATTATTGATATTTACAAAAATTCAGAAAATTAATCGTTGCAGTAAATTTCGTATTGGTCCTTCTTAGAGGAAAAACAATTGAGCATATTCTCTCTTGATTTGATCAAGAACACTAAAATAAGGTAACAGTGAAAATAATGGTGCACTAAGGGAATTCTTCATTGAAGTTTAGTTGTATGCATAGGCTGTACCAAGTCATTAGTATCACTTTGTGCACAAGATAGAAAATGTGTGGTTTCATATTTCACTATATTTTACAAATCCATATATCCCTAAAATAATTTTGAATATTATATTGAATAAGTTTATAGGTTACCATATGCAGATGTTAATGACTAAATAGTTTATCTTCGGTAGTTCATTTTAAAAGGATTCTTTGTTTTTTGCTTTAATGTTTCGCTTGTGGTTACAAGTGAATTTTTTACTCTCCGCTTTGTAAATGATCAGTTGACTAATGTCAATAGTCTCAGGGCCCCATGTCCCTTGTATTCTTTAAAATAGTTATTGTGGAATTGTTTTTTATTAAAAATATTATGGCCATTCATGATTTTACCACAAATTAAGTTTTTTCCTTGGTGAAAGAATTGTCTTTGTAGTATAATTTGGTCTATTGTTATGAGCTTATGTGCAAATATTTGAAAGAATATTGAGGATGTGGTAGTTTACACAGACATTGTTTTAAGTCATGGCATTAGGACAATACATTAGGCAAGTTTTTCAAGTTGAAGATGATTAAAAAGAAGAGTGGTCAGTGTAAATCACAATAAAAGATAATGGAAATGCAGGCCAATGGAAATGAATTTTCTGCAATGCCTCATGAAACATCATTTGTATTTCTATTTCATATGCCTTACCATCAAATTTCAAATGATGATAAAAATGCATTGCTGCACCTTTATATTAAAGAGGTTTTGGCTATTGAATGGAAGGGAATGGAAGTGTCAACCCAGAACTAATGAAGGTATGTCTTATTATTCTCAAGACAAACTTGTTTTTTGACATAAAACTTGTTCTCTGGTTGAAAAAATCTGGGTTAGAAGCTCATGAGCATTGATAAGAACTTCACTATTCCATCCAACCAATTGAGATTTTGTTGTTTAGGCTGATAATATTGGCCTGAGAAGTATGAGAAGAAAAATTGATTCCCTGAATTCATGATGATGGTCCATCTGCCAAGGGCATCATTCTGCAGTAATTCAGTTCCTATGCAGCTAATCTAGAAACCATCCACCACTGCTGCACAGAGGGGTAACTTGTATTAGTGATACATGAATGCAGCCATCATCTGTCTGAAGAATCCTATTATCCTATTGTCAAATCTCTAAAATTGGTGGATATGAAAACATATTTGTTACTTCATTAGCACATATTTATCATTGTTTTTTCAACAAGTCAGTATAGCTGATATTTTCCCTCAATTTTACAGGCAATTATCGAGATGCTAATGAACTTTTGGGATGCAGAGAAAGATTATCTCAACAGGTGCAAGCATCTCAGTCTAATACACCTGGCCTACTGGGGCAGGAAGCCAAATGGGCCTAGTGTAAGATTTATTGCTACCACAAGTTGATTGTATTTCATTCTTTTCATTATTTTTATCTAAAGTGAGAAACTCGACAGATGAGTTCATCTTGTCTTACGTTATTGCTCACCTTAAGCTTATCGAAAGTGTATGCACAATTGAAACTTTTTCTGCTGATGTCTAGAGAGCTTATGAGATGTAGCCCAAGTTTAGTATTAAAATTGTAAATTTATGCCCAAGTGTGTGCGTTGAAATTTCTGCTAATGGATTTATAAAATGATCGTTTAGGCTGCGGGTAGCATTAAAGGATGTTTAGTTTGATAGTTGGCATTTGTTTGTTAGTAATTTCTCCAGGAATATTTGAAATATAAACCTATTTGAAAGCATTCCAGTTGTTGTAATGTTAATATGCTGGATCAAAAAATACTTCCTAATCCCTCATATGAAAATATGCCTGCTTTAACTTTTGTGGATGTGTGGTTTAACAGATATTTTGGTCTACGAGTCGATAAATTGGAAAGGAAGTAAGTACTATTATGGAGCATATTTAAGACAGTTATTTGATATAATTTTCATTTTATTTGGCCAATAATCTTAATGTTACAGGTCATGCACTGTTGGCTTAATTATAAGGTTATGTAAGCTGAAAAATCTAAACTCCTTGTTTTTGCAGCCAAAAATATCTGTGGATGAAAACTGAGAAATCCTGCACCTTTCCCCTTGCTAAAATTTTGCATTGTTTTTAGTTGTTTGCATTTAAATAGTAAGTTATGAGTAACCTATCAGTATAAATGGGTAGTTTTGCTTCCTGTAAAAATTATACTTGTTCTTATCTTGCCTCTGAAATTGGTGGCTGCCTGATATTCAAGTTTGCCTTATAATTAAGCCAGTATTGTAATTTGAATTATCAGTATTAAATATACAATCTTTTACAGATGTTTGGGTTGTATCTTACATTTAAAGCAGTCATTCTTATGATATTTAATTTTTTAAATTTTCATTTACGTACTACAATATTTTAGCTTAGATAATCATCACTTTCAACATCATAGATGTCTGAGCTTCTGAGTTAACTTACATAATACAGACTTCACTTACACTATCACTTTAAATTGCAATGCATTTATTTTAATTAAAATTGAGGAGTCTCTTGTCTACTTTTGATGATTATGGTCTATAAATCGTAATTTTAAATACAGTGAAACTTCTATAAGTCGAACCTCAAGGGAAACAAAATAATATTCAACTTATAGAAAATTCGAGTTATACAAGAAAATAACAAAAGATTTTGTCCTGTAAAATGTATTCATTTTGATTCTTGGAAAATTTGAGTTATAGATGCTTATAGAAGTTCGACTGTAATTATTTTTGCTTTATAAACTAAGCAGATGGCTTATTTTTAAACCATTTGCTTGAGAATTTGGGGAGAAAGAGAAATAGGCTTTTTTGTCTAGCTCAGTATAAGCATTTTTCCAGTTTCTCTTTTTGGTTAATTACCCATTTTTCGTGCTTATCAGTTACCAATACATACTAGCAGAATTTTTTATAATAAAGATTCTGATCACATTATCATGACATTCACAAATGCTATTCCTCTTATCATTAAAATTAATACCTTGTCTCTTATATTTTTTCTAAGTTTTTATACTGGGGCAGGAATTTGATCAGCTATGGTAGTAATGAAAATTTGGGATGCTACTGTGAAATATTTTTTATGTCATAAGTGCAGAATAATATAGGTTAGTAAAAATAATGTTCATTTATAGTTAAGATGGTAATGTCCCCAGCATGGCTCTGCTCCCACTTCAGCATTGTGGAAAAGCTGGTAGTTTTGTCATATTTCATTCATGATGTATGAGAATATGTTGATTCAAGTTGGCATGTATATGAAATGCTTGTTAACCTTTTAACGGTAATCCAGGAGGAGAATATAGTTGTGTGTTTGATTACAATTTGTTATTGTAAGTTTTTCTGTGCAGAAGGCATTGAAGAAAGAAAGTCATTTGTTGGTCAGGTATATTTGTTTTAATAATTTGTGGAAGATGGACTTTGCTCAACTTGAATCAATGTGTGGGGGTATCTTTTCCTATGTATGTACTTTTAATGCACTTTGTGCATATATGGTCTATTTTGGCATTCATATTTTTAAAATATGCAATGTAAAATCTTCTTAAGAGCAATTTAGTACGAAAATCTATTAAAGCCATTAGATTTAGGAGAAGCTTGAAAAAATTGATTCTTTGCAAAATGAGTAAGAAATTTGTTTTAATAAAAATTTGGTGAGTCATGCTTATGTGATTTCTCTAAGTGGGAAATTAGTTTATCTTTATTTTTTGTGAACGATTATTTATGTTGTAGCTGTGTTATCAGACCTTAATCGGAAGTTACCATATTGTATAGTAAGTGAAGTATTTGACATCTTTTCATGAATTTTTTATATGTGAAGTTTCTGATATTCTCCCATAGTTGCTTGCAACATAGTTTCTTCTGTATGTTTTATAGACATTCCTTTTTTCTTTTCAGATGAAGATTCATATGATCTCATTACATGCTATTGCATGAAACCTTTTGCTGGACGGCCAATGATAGAGTGCAGTAAATGTTTGACATGGATTCATTTATCGTGTGCAAAAATCAAAAAAACAAACATACCAGAAGTGTTCATTTGTATAAAGTGCAAACATCAAAGCCATGCTGTGCGAAGACCTTCTCTGAGAAGCATATCGGGTTCATCGCCCACTGTAAGGACGAAGAAGAAATTGTCAGTGTAGAAGAAAGGAAGATGCACTGTGGCTTGCAAGGACAAGTATACATTTTGTTGATAATTGTGGGCCATTTTGTTGGTCTTGTAAAGTATCTCTTAAGTAGTCACTGGACTACACTCTTAGTGTGTGTGAAGTTGTTTTTGTATGTAAGAATATGTGAAAAATTTGCCAAGTATTTTATGAATGCTGCTGCATTTAATGATTTCCAGAGAAAAAATAGCCATGTTGCTTAATCCAAAAAACTGTCGATTGTGTGTGACAATATACTGGAAACCTACGTTCACTAAGATATCAGTTTAATTGCTGTTAATAAAAGTTTAAAGTTTTTGATGCACAAATATTTAGTTACAAGAACTTTTGTCACATATAGTAATTACGATATCTCTGCTAACTTATCCAAGGGAAGTTAAAGGCATCAATAATTACCCTGTACTAATTTTATAATTTCTGGACATTAAGATAATCCAGTTGAATTGTCTTTGACAGCAAATACCGAAAAACCAATTTGGTGCTCATGGGATCCTTGTTTGTATAATTCAAGTGTGGGTTATTTGTAACAGGCATGTCAAACTGGCAACCCATGGGCTGCATGCAGCCCTTTCTCTCCCTTACTGCAGCCCAAATGCTAATTTTTCTCTCGGCTAAATCGATCAAGTTTTTTACATGAATGAATAAAAATTTTCAAAGTGGGATAGGAAGTTGTGCTTGGCTTGGTGGCATTGGACCACAAATATGTACGATGGAATTTTATTTTCATATTGTTGTGGATGTAGTTGTTGCTACAACCATGACTTAGATTCCTGCTAGTCAGATATTTTCTCAAAAGGAATAGATGGCTTAATGTTATTCCTGGTGCCATATTCCCCAGACTTTGGCTTGTCATGAAAATTACCCATTGTTTTGCCATTTTTTTCTACCTATATTTTGTCAACTTTTATTGTTAATCTTGACAAATTTTGACTTACCATTTGATAGAGCAAGTGTGAAGCAGATGGCTTACTCATATTCGATTCCGAACTTCACTTGCTCTATTTTCAGATAGCTGTTGCATTTAGGCATTGTGGAAATGAGGAAGGAATGTTATAATTTGCATAAGGATCAGTTAGATTGTATGCTACTGATATGTTTGGAGCTATTGAGTTGAAATTGAGGAATATGTTTTGGTTTGGTGGAAATAAAGTGATCATAATAATGTACAGTAAAAGAGGGGAGCATATCTCATGAATAGTCTTGGTTAAGAAACAAAATGGTTGACATGTTCTTGCAAAGCAAAATAAGGATTATTTGGTGCTTTTATCCGTGTAGACTTGTGTGAAATATGTGTTATCCTCGTGGGAGGTGTATTTTTTTCACTAGTAAAACTTTGATAGAAAATAACGTTTGCAGTATTTCCATAGTCATGGGTTTAAAATCTTATAATTTTGACATTAATTTTCCGAGGATTAACTCAGCTATTGTTAGTTATAGGACAAATTGTGCATTTTTTGTGATTTAAACTAGAATGATTTTTGTTTGATTATGCTATAAAATTTTCAGAACATTTACTTTGTCCCTGCATCAGGAATTGATTTTTTAGTTGAATATTTTTCCGTTCAGTTAGGAAATGGTACGGGATGGGGTGCTATACTGTTTGGCACATTGTTCAGACTCCTTGTTAGCATGTACAGTTTATTTACCTAAAAGTAAACCCATATACCCACCAGATTTGTGATAATGGAGTCTGACGTGTTGTTTCTTTAATATAAAATTTTATAGACAAATGGGAGTTTTCTTAAGGTTTTACATGTAAATTGTTTATACCCAGTATTTTAAAGCGTCATTTCAATTATTTAAACAATCAAAAAATTTCTAATATCTCATTTTAGTTTCTTAAACGCTGCTTTAACTTGCTAATTGTACTTTTGAGCTTGAAATTTATATTATTCAATCATATGAATAGGTTACTTCAAGTATAGAGACTTCCAATATTTCAAGTTTAGAATTTGGCATGCTACATAAAGCTTTTGTAAATACTCTCCAGTTTTGGGCTTTTATGTTTGCGAATGCCTCCTACAATGTGCATTTTCTGTTAAACCTGCACACATAACCACAATTTATTTTGTTACATCTGTGCGCTCATTTTCAAAATACGGTGTACTCTCGATTATCCGGGCTAATGATGGGGAGAAGAAGCGCAAAAAATCAGAAAACGTGGATAATCTAAAACTTTGCTTTATTTTCTCATTCTGTCTTATTACATGCTATTCAAGCCATTTTCGCACTCACAGTTTACTTTTCTTTTAGTAAATTGTCCGTAATCTCAGCTTGTTTTGTTGACTCGTTAAGGTTTCTCATCACGATCACTCGGATTATCCTTGCAGCTATATTATCAATGTATTGATAATACTACTGCCCCATGTGATCAAGTAAATTGTCAATGTACTGGAGTGCCAGTTGTGACTCATGCGCTCAGTGTTTCTTTCTTATTCACTCTCAACACAATTTTCTTGTGTTTTTCTACTATACTCTTCTGGAATATACACATACAAGTGAGTGCACCAGTGTGATTGTATGACTTTCCGAGTGACCTACAACACAGTGGACTGATAAACGGCTACAGAGGGGAAGGAAAATTTTCGTATGCGTGGGGAAAATATAATCACAATGAAACAATTTGTAAAAGATGTGATGTAATATAATCGGCAGGAAAATAGCATGATATCATTTTACGGTAGCTTTTTCTTAACAAAAGCTTATGTACGATCTTTTTTACACAATATGTCTTCGTTGCATAAGTAAACGAGCTTAAAGTATTATCCGACTCTACATGCATTGATGTATGAATAGTGCAATTTTCATAAATAAAAATTTTTGAGAAATACGGAAAAATCAAGCGCGGATAACCTGCAACATGGATAGCCCACCCACGGATAATCTAGACTACACTGTATACACCTTTCAGTCAGGTCATTGGGAAATAAATGTATGAGCCCATGTCTACCACTTTTTTATGAGATTCTATCTTATTTAATTCTCATTCAAGTATTTTGGATTGAACACCAATGTTTACCAATTTCAACATCTTTCTTGTTTTGCAGAGATAGTAGTTAACATTTGTGTTGTCACCAAGGCAGCAATATTTCACATAAGTGTTTTGGGAAAGAGTTCTTTAAAGAGAGGAGTCTCAATTTTTTGTTCTTTATATTGCTTGCAAGATTGAAGAAATTTGGTAATTTGAAATAATGGCAGGTATTTTATTAAAAAAGAACTACTTTGTCATTAACTTGTATATATTGTACCAACTTAAGTTCTTTAAGATGTCTCTGTATTCATTATTACTTTGTTTTGTTGCATAGTCTTAAATGTATATAATTTTGCAGCATTTAATGTTTATAAAATGTATATTAGTTAACTTAATTATGTTGTAAGAAAGAAACCATTGAATCTGGAGAAATGTTAAATTGAACCCGAGCTTTATGTACTGTTCCTGTGAAAAAATCCCCCTTAACCTTTCTCTTATGGCAAATTATTTTGTACAACTTCATTGTCTTGAGTATTGGTCCCTTTTGGAGCAATATTCCTGTGTACATTTGATAAGCAGTGTATATTTGTTACCAACTGGATACTAGGAACCCACTGCGTTTTGGTCACTTAGTAAATGTGTTTCATGCATGACTAATGTGATCACTATTTTAGCTTACAGGTTTCTCCAAATTTATCTTTATCCTAAAAAAAATATGTGAAAATATTTGACTTGCCTGCAGGCAATTGATCAAGTATTCGCCTGCATGGAAGTTAATAAGTTCTGCAAGTTGTAAATTATATAATTTTCTGAGAGCATGAAAAGTAATTCTCATATGCAGCCTTAATTTCATGATCATGTGACAATTGTCTACAGCTTGTCCGCTTTACGAAGGCAGTGCGCAGTACGACATACGCAGGCAGGACGAGTCCATCCTCGAAACGTGGCTGCTTGTAGGTGAGGCCGTGTTTAGGCCCAGGGAAGATGTCATCTTCCAAACCAAAACGGCATTACTGCGCATGTCGTGTCTTTCCCCTTAGGTTCCTCCCCTCCTTGATTACCTTCTCTAATGCGTCAATGGCTGCCTTCCCAAAACAGACAAGCTGTACATTGCAATTATTTAGGTCAAGTGACAAATTATAATGGTTGGCTAATTTTGACAAGTTACTGTGAGTCAGTCTTGTGATCATGGGAAAAGGATTGAAATTCCAGTGATTGAAGCTGAATGATGTTTCCCCGTGACCGAAATTAGTCCTTTATAAATTAAATACTTGTTCTGTTTAATAATTTTCCTTGTGTTGAAAGATGACTGATGCTAATTGCGATATTTTAAACAATAAAAATTGGTGCTTTTTCAAACTTCATTGATGTTCTTATTATTGTGTTTAGAGTGCCAGTAGTTAATGTATTCTTTCTTTAAATTAGTACATTAGCATTTTGTTGCTGTTGATGTAAATTTTTAGTTTGTATCTACTTAGAAACATTCCAATTACTATTGTTACATTTTTAGCATGCATTTTGTTGGATCTTGAAGTCTTGTACTAATAAAACCTTTAAAAAATACAAAATTGCTTTATCATCGTAACAAAACTTCCTAATTTAATGAAACTTCTATTTCTTCTTCACAAGTAACATACATTTGTGGTTTTAGTATCAGGTGGTGCCAGCTTCAGGATGATGACTAATCCATTGGGAGTAGGTAGTTCAGTTACTATTATTTATGTAAGGGAGATCTGAGCTGAATGTTACAAAGTTATTAGGGCCACTAGAGAATAATAGGAATGAAACTCGTGTATGCATGTATTCTTTACTAAAACAGCATCATAGTATTTTCTCAAATCTCTTACTGAATTTCTTACAGTGGATTTCTTTGCCAGGAAAAACGGATTCTTTTCTTGTGTATTATGTACTTGGAGGCCAACCAGTACATTTTTATATGTTTATCTTACCTTCATGGCAAAACCAGTGAGTGAAAACAAAATTATCTTATTGATGTAGATTCTTTGTCTCCTTTTTTATATTATGAATTGGAAGGTACCCACAACAAATTTTGTAAATTTTTGTTGGCATCAATGCTAGATGCTATTGTTTGTTTTTG
Organism: Uropetala carovei; assembly: GCA_036926305.1. Classification (NCBI taxonomy): domain Eukaryota; kingdom Metazoa; phylum Arthropoda; class Insecta; order Odonata; family Petaluridae; genus Uropetala; species Uropetala carovei. The sequence goes on along the minus strand of JAXCHB010000041.1, from coordinate 1,666,509 downwards.
AGACATATTCTTTGTTAATTCCATGCATTACTAAACTAACATCATTAATTTTGTTTTGAAATTAACAAATTTAAAAATCTGAGAAAGAAATAGTCCTACAATAAATTTCTGTTGTGGAATGAGCTGTTGTATAATTTTTAGTGTTTTAACATTGATATAATCCATTTTGCTGTCCAAAATGAAATTAGAATGACATTTTTTTGGGGGACTGATGCAATAACCAAATGTTAGGCAATATGTGTGGCTTTAATTTTTTAATTAAGGGTTTTGCATGTGCTGAACTTATTTTTACTTAATCTTTTTGCAGCTCTTCAACTCGAGTGTTTAAATTCTCATGTACTTGTTCAGGAATGTTAATCTGTCCATATCCAGAAAATTCGACCGTTTGTTTATATATGTATATATACATACATGTATATATTTATATCAGCACAACTAAAGGAAATGAATGACTTTGAATGGGTTTCCCAGTTTCCGGTTGGTTGTTATCATGATGAAAGGGAATAATGTGATTTGAGTGAAGTTGTAAAAAATGAATATTTATTGTATGCATTCGACAGCTATATTTTATGAATGTGGTTTCTCCAGTGAATGGGAGAGTCAAATGATGTACAGCTTTTTTTCTTGATAAATATACAATTATATTGTTAAAGTGCACTTTTTTCCCAGTCTTAACGAGCAATCCAAACCAATCATACAAATTTACAAAACAAGTTAGCTCTGCAATATTTCATTTTGTGAAGTAGTAGATAACTAACATCCTTGTAGGACGAATTTTAATCAATTGAGGGATGTCAAAGCAGCAGAATGTGGCTTAACCCCTGGAGTGGTAAGTTTTCTGAACATCCTTAATGTCCCAAGGAAACGGGTTTTTTTCTTTTCCAGGAAAATCAATACTTCCTTATATAGACTTAAAAAATTATTTAATTAAAAACTTGATAATATTGCTGTATTAATTTTAAAACACTTTTGGACATATGTTACCTCTTTCTCTCCGTATGACATCACAAAACAGTATTCTGGATGAAGCAGAATGTTTCCACAAGATTTGCATTCTCACTTAGTCACTTATTGACCTGGGAAAACATAATCTATACTGCTAGGAAATCGGAATTGTGTTCAGCACACTTGCAACTATCCTCAGTAGTACATAACTTCTTCACTTTTCTAGTAGCCTATGTAGTGAAATGTGAGGGCCAATAATGCTGTTATAAAAGTCGGAAGTGATTGGTTTTTTTAGTTAAAAAAATTTCCCTGGAAATGTCATGAGGTTCTATCATCTATTGCTTATCATTTGAGCTATTGGATAAATGGTTAAGCCTGGAAAAATTTCCAGATATATTACATCTTTAAATAAAAGAGGAAGGACTCGGGATATGTCAATGTGGCACTGAAACAAGATTCACAACTTAAGAGGTTTATAGAGAGAAATTGCACATTTTTGTAAACCATTATACATACTAGGGCTAAATACCTACTGGACTTTTTAATTTCTCCATACATACGAGAAGGTATTGCATTCATGAAAAAAAATTGAATTCGAGATTTCAATGGAAATATATATACGTTTTGAGGTTTCCTGAGTTTGTTTAGACTATTTTCACAATGATGTCTGCGTGTGTATGTGAAAAAATTTCTATGGCGCCTCTAAGTGAAAAGCATAATCAGATCAGTACAACACTTTGTTTAAAGGTTTCTATTAGTAAATTAAGATGTGAAAAGTGGCTGAAAGGTCAACCAGAAGTGAAGGTTGATTTTTGTAAAAAGATAATTTTTACTTTTTTTCAAAATAAATATCATTGAAAATGTTTATAAATTATTCATGAGTGTTATTGCCGATAATTATTCTTGAGGACTCTGATTTTGAGAGCAATCATATTCATTACTGTGCATGGAGAAAGTCGTGCTGGACACATCAGATTTTTTACGTATACAGTTAAACCTTGCTAGTTCAAAATACCTGCAGAAGGGGAGGTCCAGATTAGACATAAGTCCAGAGTAGGGTTACCAGATGTCTGCTTTTTCCTGGATATGACCTCTTTTTAAGGGCGTCCGGACGGGATTTTGATTACTGTCTGGAATTTTCTGGACAATGAAAAATAATGTCCAAACAAGAAATAATTGCCTCACTTATGCTTCTCTACCACAGCAAAACAAGATGGCTTACTTTATTTCCAGCTATTCATTGGGTGCTTCAATTATATGAGCCTTTAAAATCTTATTTTTTTAAGACAAGATAGTATCCCAGTAATTCTTTCAAAGTTTTTTGAGGATGATTTTGGAGAATGTTATTTATGGGCAGTACATTCCCTTATGTCAACCTTCCATAGTAGAAAAGGAACACAATTCTGTTTTAGAAGTAATAGATATTTTGGAGAAGTGCCGTTTTCTAATACGGGAAAGAATTGAAAATAAATTTATTCCATTAAAAGTAAGGGAAATTTTAAACAAAGCAAGGGGTAGGGATTTAAATGTTGAATCTGAACAGTTTCTTTGCAATATAAATGTCTTTTATGAGACAATTTCAAAATATTTGGAATCGTGGATAAAACCTTTGGATGAATTTTCCGTTTTTAAATGAATGCATTTAATAAAAGGGTTGAGTTGGGACAAAATTTTGCCCTCGTTAACTTATTTAAAACAAAATGGTGTTGATATCGATGATTCAAAATTTTTTTATCAATGGTGCAATTTAAAATCTTTCATTGAAAGTAATGATAATTTCCGTAATGATACTGAAAGATCGGCTCATGAAAAATGGAGTTACGTTTTTAATGAATGTCAAAATATTGAATTATTTTCAGAATTGTTAAAGGCTTCAATGTTCTTTTTTGTTTTAGCAGGACATAATGCTAATGTTGAGCGTATATTTTCATTCATCAGTGCACAGTGGACGAAAGAAAGAAATCGACTGAACGTAGGTTCAGTTAAAGGAATACTATTAACTCAACATAATTTTAAAAATTTCAGTCGTGAGCAGTTCCATAAATATCTTTTGACAAAGACAGATCTTCTAAATTTAATTGGAAAATCTGATAAATATAATACAACTGAAATGATATAAAATTTTTATTAATTCTGTATAATATAATTTTTTTATTCTATGTTTTAAAAGCTTGTTCCATTATCTATATTTTCGTTGTTATACTCAGATATAAGATTTTTTGTAAACTGTAATTTACCAACATTAAAATAATGTATCATGTATATAATAAGCGTCCTCTTTTTTGGACAAAATGTCCTACTTTTGTCCTACATTTTCATCACCTTTGTCCTACATTATCCTCAAAAGATCTGGTAACCCTAGTCCAGAGTAGCTGATATATATATATGTGTGTGTGTGTGTGCAATTTTATCTTTAAAAAACTTGCCCAGATGAGTGGATTGAAGAGAAGAATCAATTTTGTATGTACTAAAGCGTTAGTTTTTTATTTTGATCCTGAATTCAGATTGTTATCACCATTCTATTTCTTCAACGACGGCATTTCGTTTCTTACTTATAATCACGGACTGAACAGAACCTGCATTGAGAATATGATCACCAATTTTTCCTTTGTCTTTTAAAGTGGTTGCAATTGTTGAACGATTGAGATCATAAACACAACCAATCGAAGCAAGCGACTCCCCTTTTTCTGATCTGTTTATTATGTCCATTTTAGTTTCCACTCAACGTTTTTTACCACTTTCACAAACATTACGTTTACGATTATTTTTCATATTTCAATGGTAATAAAAAACAATACGTATATAAACGCGCCCATATGGTTTTGAATACAAATGGCACATGACAAATCTTGACAAGTTAATATGTTCTTACTGTGACCGATGTTCGTAGGTGTAGGAGGGTGTGCTCGTAAATGAAGTGTGAGGTGCAATTCATTGGTATGTAAAGTGTTCGTAAAAACGAATTGTTCATTTCTTGAATGTTCGTTAGTAAAGGTTCACCTGTTTTTTACGACTCTTAGCACTTTCACAAACTACATTTACGATTGTTTTCCATATTTCAAGGGTAATAAAAAACAATACGTGCATAAACACGTGCCCGTACTGCTTCGAATATAAACTGCAAATGACAACTGTTGACAAGTTTACGTGTTCTTACTGCAACCGATGTTCGTAAGTGCATGAGGGTGTGTTCGTAAATGAAGTGCGAGGAGCAATTCATTGGAATGTTCATAAATACGAATTGTTCGTTTTTTGAATGTTCGTAAGTAGAGGTTTACCTGTATATATATTCATTTTTTTGTAAATTTGAAAATTATCGTGTTTTTGTTTTCTTTGCTTCGACTTATAATTGAGTCATGGATTTTAGACACTTTTTTAGGCTAAAAGGTACACTTCGACTTATACTCAAAGATATACGGTAAGCACTATTGTTAGGTATCTCCAATAGCCATAACAAGGTTATATGTAGAAATCAGATGTGCAATTGGCTACAGTGCAGTCAAAATGTACATCTGGTTTTTTATAACCTTGTTATGGCTATTGGAAATAACTAACATTAGTACATACTTTCTTAATTGTTTGAGATTGAAGTGCTTATTCTTGCATTAATTTCAGACATAAGACAAACTTGATAATTATCTAGTGAACTGGCTTTCTATACTTGATAATTATGCATGAAATTGATAATTTTTATCTTAAAATTCTGATCAGAAAAATATTCAAAGCCCCTCCATGTAATGTGTGAAGCAAACAGCAGTAGTACTAAAATATACTCTGAAAATCTCAGCTTTGTTTTTGTCATTTATTTATAATTTCAATTTAAGTAAATCCATGGACAGATAGATTAACAAATAGATATAGTGAAAAAATAACATTAAGGGCATTTTACAATGAAAAATTAATAAGGCAAAAATTAATCAATAATATTTATTGGTAATAGGAAGGTGCCTGAAAAAGTTTATTATTTAAGATTTTATGTTGTGGTGTATTTTTGTTGATTTATCAATATTTCAGCGATAGCATTAGTTTCAATATGCATAGAAAGTGTCTATGTTGAGCATTGAAGCAGTGGCATGCACACGGGAAGGAGGGGGAAGGGTGGAAAATTGTGATTTTTCTAAACTGTGGAAACATACATCATTATTTTAAATTTGGGTTCATGGTTGCCATCAGAAAGGAATGGTGGATGGTTTGCCCCTTTTGTTTTTGACTTAAATATAAGGAATAATGCAATAACTTGCATACAACTTTTGTGCTTGTCAAATATTTCAGATCCCCCTTCAGAGAATCCTGTGTGCGCTACTGCATCAAAGTAAAGCATGTCCCTCCTTTAGCAATTTGGTGGGACCATATTTTTAAAAATATGTTGGTCTGACCTAGGGTTTAGTATTTGAATTAACAAGAAGAGTAATTTTTTTACATTCTAGGCTAGAACTTGAATAAAAAAGAATTTTTCAAAAAGTAACTTCATATTTAAGAGCGTTCTTATAATTAAATATGCACGTGTGGGCATTTAGGTAGCAAGTGACTATGCCATTCCAGGTGCTTTGACCAATAGAAAGATTTGGTTTATGGAGCAACAGGAGAAACTTGTCAAAAAAGTGACGGGTTAAGTCAGACGATGACCCATTTTTTTAGGATATTGAATTATAGATATGATAAAAATTAATAAAACAATTATGTAAATTTCAGCAAAGCATTCATTTTATTTTCATTATAGAGACTGATTTGGATTGTTTCAGCAGGTTTATGGATTTGGCACACTATTAAACAATGAAGGAATTTTGAAATTTTAGGTGAAGTAATATCAATGTATATTTTCATGGCTGTAGCATGGAAATCTAGTCTGAGATGAAGAACTAAAACACAGTATCATATCATAATATGTAGCTCAGGCTGTTGCTGGGAAATCTCCCAACTGAGACAAAATATCACCTGATGCAGTTGCCTCTCAAACTCACTTCATGTGAATTCAGTACTGTAAAGTCACCCATAGAAAAGTGCTACCTATGACCAGAGTGAGCCTTAGAGGCAGATGAAGTGGGCAGTCACCTAGGGTGCCGAAGGAACCTCATTTGGGTATAGGTATAACCTTCAAGGGGTCACCAAAAACCTACTTCACCGGGTATCACATTTGTCCTGAACTCACCTTAGTTCTGCATATTTGATTGCTTAGACGTGGTTATATCTGCAGTATTTAGAAGTGAAAATAAAAGCTGCTATAATAGATAGGTAGGTAGAACCAGAACACAAGTGTCAACGATTTATTGTGTTTAGCATTGCAATCGGTTTTTTATTAATCACTATACAGGGTGATTCATGACTTTATGTCATAACTTCAGGAGATGATTCCTGAGGTAGTTCTGAGTGAAAAATATTATATAAACATGGGTCTGATTTTCAACGGTTACAGAGCTATGGGTAACGGAAAATGAAGATGATTTAAATATGGTGAACATGCTTATTGTAACAAGAAATGACACTTCATAGTTTTATAACTGTTCAAAACGTCTGCCTTCAGCTTGGATACACATTCATGCCTGTTTCACTACAGAACGTAATGCGACGAAGAGTGTCGGTCATTGATGCGTGCAGCTGCAGCGACAATGTGACGAATGAAGTCCTTACCTTCTCCTTCGACCATAAATGTGAGTTCCTTATATTGTTTACCCCATCACGTATAAACTGAGCCTTTTCAGTAAATAAGATGTATCGATGAATGTGGGGGTGTGGAGTAACCAGTGGCAGTATTCCAAACGCCTACCCAAGTCTCCAGGTTCGAGGTGCTGAATCTGCTGGAGATGGTACGGATAGAGACCTTCGACGTTTAATGTCCACCACACTACTGTCTGTGGAACACTGAGGCGAGTGACAATTCGTCGGGTACTGATTAGTGGACTGTTTTGCACCATTTCAATAATGTTCTCCTCGTTATCCACATTTCGCCTCACACCATGTTCGGCTGGCAACGATAGAGGGGTGGTTAGCGTGTCTAGCTCCCACTGCAAGGGTCGCGGGTTCGAATCCTGCCGAGGGCATGGTCGTTTGTGCATGTCATAAAAAATGTATTACAACACATAATTGGGGAAACCTGTTTGTGTTAAATAAATCATTATTATTATTATACACTGGGAAATGTACCGTCATCTGGGATATCTTGGGACAGCGAGGTAACATGGGACATTTTGAAATTTTATCTTTAGGTAAGCACTGTGGCAACACTGGTAGTGCAATATTAAGTTTAATGGTTGTTTCATGTGCACAAGATATGGTCTGAGTTATTGTGGATTTATTAAGGTATGTACATAAAATTTTTTCCAATTTATAATTTTGTTAAAAGAGCTATAATTTGACCATAGAACTCTAGTTATAAAAACTTTGATTGCTGTCAGTTGACTATTTATGTTTGATTCTTTAAATGTTGCTGGTTTATAACCTCATTTATCTTCCACATCATATTGTGATCATTGTAGCTGTATTGCCAACCTAACTTGAGCAGGAGTGAAATTTCCTTACAATGTCTGTTTGTGGGGTAACTTGGGACACTGTCCCAAGATATCCCACATGCAAACTTGTATAATATATAAAAAGGTATGTCTATAACATGGTGATAAGTTAGGTTAGAATATGTTATATTAGTATAGTTAAATGAATGAACACGTAATTAATTAATTAATTATTAATTAAGTACCGAAGTTCTAAATTTGGTGTTACCATAAGCCTATACTAGACTTGTTCCTATAAAAATGAAATTATTCTAACTGATATTGTTATACTGTTCTAGAGCAGTACAATGGTCAGAAACCAGCAGAGGAAGGTTGGAGCGCAAAAATACTGTGATTTTACTAATGAGCAGCTGCAGCGAGCCATTGATGTTGTTAAGAAAGGGACATCTGTGCACAAAGTGGCAGAACAATTTGGAGTTACAAAATCTACTCTGAATAGACATGTAAATGGCAAAAATACTTGGAAAGTGGGTCGACCTTTTGTATTTTCTAATGAAAATGAAAATACTATAGTAAAGTGTATAACATTGGCTGGCGATTGGGGTTTCCCTTTGACTGCATTCGATGTCTGCCTAAATGTCAAGTCATCCCTTGATCGGAAAGGAGTAGTTGCAAATTATTTACCTGGCCATGACTGGATTCATTCATTTCTTTCCTGGCACAAAGAACAGTTGTCACAGAGACTGTGCCAAAATGTGAAAAGTGCTCGGGCTAAGGTTGACGATGAGATGATAATTAGATATTTTGATGAACTTGAAACTATACTGGAGGGGGTTGATGCCCATCTCATTATAAACTATGATGAGACTAACATGACTGATAATCCGGGAAGGAAAAATGTCCTTATCAGGGGTGGTTGCCATCATCCAGAAAGAATTGTAGACACCTTCGAGTCCAGTATATCAGTCATGTTTACAGCAGCTGCTAATGGAGTGTTACTTCCTCCACATGTCACATTTAAAGCTGAAAACGTATAACACATGGACCGAGGGTGGGCCAAAAGGAACTGTTTATAATAGATCAAAGAGTGGTTGGGTCACCATGGACATCTTTGAGGATTGGTTTTGAATAATAATTCTGCCTTACTTCAAGAAATATGACAAGAATGCTCCAAAAGTTTTGATAGGGGACAATCTTGCAAGCCACGTTTCACCATGGGTAATAAATGAATGTGTTCAGAACAACATAAAATTTGTTTTGTTGCCTCCAAATAGTGCTGGAATAACCCAACCCCTGGACGTTGCCTTTTTTAGGCCTCTAAAAATTAAATGGAGGTCAGTGTTAGGGGAATGGAAAAATAAAAATAGAGGAAGTATTCCAAAAGATAAATTTCCCCGTCTCCTAAATAAGTGCCTTAATGCTATGGGTCCAGGTGACTGTGCAAAAAATATCAAAGCAGGTTTCAAAGGCACGGGATTAGTTCCCTTAGACAGAAAGCAAGTCTTAAAAAGATTACCCAGGGCAACTGCTACTGACGATAATGAACAAAATAACCCCATTGGGTTTCAAGCTTAGAAAAATAGAAGTTATTTGAAAATATTCAAAAGCTAATGAACTTTTCATTTACAAGTATAGACCCAACTTTAGAAACTATAATAACCAAAAATTGGTAACAACTGTTGAAACAGTGACATGACAAAGATGAAAACTGTCCCAAGTTACCCCAGATACCGGTACCTCTTTCTTGCAATTGTCGATGGATAATACAAAATAAACGTCGATCGGAGATTCTTCGTCTCCGATATTCCTCAACAGCAGCAGCATTGTTTCCGTTATAAAAGCCATAGACAGCATGCATATCTGCGTATTCTTCTCAACTAAATGTAAATGGCATGTTTTCAATTCCCTACTACCACACCAATGTTACAAAATTCACATACTGTACAACCAGCTAGCTACAATACCATCGCACGGACCTGCATTCGGATGCATGCATGCTCAGTGATGCCCGCTCACTAGGGTTGCCAACTTTTTTGGATGCACCGTTTTAGCCCGAATATAAGGCGAATCCTTATTTTCCCAATGGGAAAATCCAAAAAAAGTAACTTCTTCATACTTAACGACCCGAATATAAGGCGACTCCCACTTTCCTAAAATAAATTTTGAAGAAAACCTTGCCTTATATTCGAGCTAATACGGTAATTCTGGAACATTTTCCTCTGAGCGGCAGGTTGAGATAGGTTACAAAAAAAGGGTTACGTAGTTTAAAATGATGGTTTATTGTTAAAATCTTTGATGATACAGGGTATATTATTCTAGTAACTTCAGGAGTAACAGAGTATATTTTCTTATAATCTAGAGGGAAAAACATTTAAATGGTAAATCAGTAAATATCAGTGTTTTTTCCAATAATATTTTTTTATTCTCGACTTTCGGGACATTCTGCACCCCGGGTAAGACAAATCCGGGATTCTAGACACAGAGTTCGACTCTGGGACTGTCCCGGCCAATCTGGGACGGTTGGCAAACCTACCGCTCACTTCAGCCGACACACATTTTCCCTTGCCCATAGCTCTGTATTTGTTGAAAATCGGACCCATGTTTATATAATATCTTTACTCAGAATGACCTCAGGAATCTCCTGAAGTTATGACATAAAGTCGTGACTCACCCTGTATATTATTATTTTCTATTACCGTAATTTTCCCATTCTAATACTCAACCTATATAATACGCACCCATATTTTCACGAGTGGGATGTGAAAATTCTCTTATCACTATGTATAATATGCACCTATTTTTACTTTCTCCATACGTAGTAATGGGAAAGTATTGTGATCACGAAAAAAATCGACTTCGAGATTTCAACGGAAATACACGTTTTGAGGTCCCTAGAACATGTTTAGACTATTTTCGGAATGATATCTCTGTGTATATTTTAATATGTTATCATTACAGTAAACCCTCAATTTAACAATCCTCGATATAGCAGACTTAGGATTTAATGGACAGAATCTGCTGGATCCGAGTTTAGTGTAAATTTCAGGCAATTATGGACTTCGCCCCAAACCCTGGAGTTTTGTTTGGCGAATCAATCCGGCAATGTAGTGCACTGTAGTGTACAGTGTATGCAGTACAGCTGACTCAAACAAAGTGGCTATCTCAACCTTTTTGTTTGAGTTCTCTCTGTGTGCGTAAAGCATCGTCTCGCATCCGCGTGAATTGACCTTCATGAGTGTTAGTGTATGGGATATTTTGTAACAAAAAGTTTAAATATTTAATCAGCCATGGCTTTAAAGGGGGGTGAAAAAAGAAAGTAAATTTGAGTGTAAAACAAAAGTAGGTTTTCTCATGTACAAGTGTGTTTTTGGGCTTGAAAAATCCCATTCACCATTTAACAGGCACCCTTTCCCACTATTAGTCAGTTAAATCGAGGGTTTACTGTACTTATAAAAATCATCCACTACATCATTATTATTATATCATTCAGTAATTTTAATTAAAAAATAATCAAGATATTTTATATACTGTCATAACACTCATTATGGAATTAAATACTAACTTGGATGTTTATGTAGAAAAAGTTTGTATTTATTCATTTATTGGTTCAGTTTCAGTTCAAAATTGTTCTATCCAATATTGTAGTGAGGGGTGAATAAGCATGTACTTAACTTATACACTCAGTTAATTAGAGAAATGTAATCTTTAGAGGTCTTCAAATAACAGAATAAGTTGTGTTACGGATGTAAGGCAATTATTCTATCATTATCATTTTATTGTGTAATAACTTCAACTCTTTTAGGAAATTATATTATTAAATGATTTCATCGGAAGCTACACCCTAACTACCATAATGATGGCACTTATTTTCAGTAGATTTTTATAAGAAAGCCTCAGCTAGATCTTCACCAAAAATAGTATTCTTAAACTACTCTTTCTCCAAAATATTACTTGATTTGCAGTGAAAGACCTGTAGCGGTAGTGATGAAGGAGAGTAACAATGTTCTGAAAATAGAAAAAGTTGAGTTGTTTTTGTTAGCAAACCATTAATATGGTTATGAATTATCTCATCAAATATAAGATACTGGTAGAAGATAGCAACGGAATTTTTCATAATTAAAAAAATATTCAAGTTTAAAAAACGTTATGGACACAGGATTGTATTTTCATTAGTAACACCTTAAAACGTTAAATTTTTAAATGGAATTAGTTTGTTTAAGCTTGCAAAATTAGTGGATTTCTATATGTCAGGTTAAATTAGTATTTTCCTTTGTTGCTTTTTGATGGCTCTTATGATCGCATATAGAAACAAATTCAAGCATTTCTGTAAATTCTTTTAGTACAGTTTTCCGATAAACATTGACCTCGGACATAATAAACTCGCTTGGTTCATACTTAGTTTAACAGCGTCGTGTATTATACTCACTACCCCAGCAGTAACAATAAAGATTATCCACGATTAAGAAAGTATTTAATCCTAACGTAATAATCGTCCCCGCTAATACAGTTGTACGTAACTCTTTATAAGGAAGAATGTGGTATTTAAAAAGATTATTCCATCCCACCCGGTTCGAAGATTGAATAAATTAAACAACATACACAAAAGGAATTTTACGTTGTTTCACTCTTGCATTGTCACTCAGGCTGAAGAATGATTTTATAATTCTTATATAAAGTCACGAAATTAAAAGTACTACATCGGTGGTTGAAAGTCAACTTTAAAGGTTTTCTTTATAAGATCCTTTTATAGAAAACAAAATAATTTACATTTAGAAATAAAAATGATATTCTAGAATCTAGAGCGATAGGTTCTAACGTATTTCTAGAAAAATTGTTTATATAAAAACTTCAATTTAATCATATTATTAAACCATAATGCTCGTATGTAGAACGATTACACATTAAAATTTTTATCTTAAGAGTTTCTATAATATTCACGAAATAATTAACGGGGTAATATTATATGTTTTACAGTATAAACTTTAGAACTTCCACACACCCGTGACGCCTACACCAACTATACACAGTATTTTATACATCGGCGCACACACAATTTAAATATCGGATCAAATCAGTAATTTAGAAAGAAATCTGAGATTTAAATTCGGAATTAATAAAACATTTTTATGTACATTAACAAAGACTCAACATATTGAGTTAATATTATCATTTGAAAAAATACTGTATAAAGTTTTGCCACGTTATAAGCGTAATGGACACTTCCGGTGGTAGATGGAAATACTCTACGCTTATGTTCGAAGAGTGGTGCCGGTTATATTTTCGTTCAGAACTTTTGTAAATATGTTTAATAGGTTAAAGAATGCTGTGTTCAGTGCTATGGGGGCAGAATATGTCCCTGCTCTGGCTGGTTTAGAAGATACTAATTCAAATAACAAAACCGTCTCTGCAAAATTCCCGTACACAAGACCCCACTTTCTTCAGTTTCACACCGAAGAGGAAATAAACGTCTCAGCGGATCATCTACTTAGGCCTATAATTGTACCAAGAGACATATCAAAACTGCAATGGAATGCAGGTTATGCCGAGTAAGTTCTCACTATGCCCGGTTATATTTTAAAAACGTTTTGGGTATGACAGGAATACATTCATCACACAGGTGATAGTATATATGTTTTACAGTGTACGTGCTGCGGTTAGTTTCTAAACTTAATTTACAAATTGTAATGAATTTTTCTTGTAGCAGGACTTTTATTATTTGTAAATTGGTCTTACTACGGGTAAAGGCGTTTTTTATGGCGAAGCAATTGTCAATCGTTTTCATGGTGGTTGGCCGTTTTGAGTGTTTTAGTTGGGTATTTGTACCGATTGCATACTAGGCTTCTTAATAATTTGACATTATATGGTGAACGATTGTTATTGAAGTCTTGAAATACGAAAAATCTCATAAATAGGAAGAATTTATGTAATGGATCTTCCATTTACTTTGCTTTTCATTGATAATGGTGGCATCATATTATAACTGGTCATCATTGCTGGCGTTATCAATGAATTGTTTTACTAGGATTAATATTTAGTGAATCTTAGGAAATTACACATTTGTAAGTTGAAGCTCCAATTTTTTATTAGAAATAACTTCGCTAGTACGTAATGTAAACTATGTTGTGCTTCTTATGATAAAATACACTAAAGGTTATTTTCATTTACTTTCTATTAATTAGGGCAGTAAATGCCGGAAAATCTGAGAAAAATGAAGACCAGGCTTGTTGTATTAAGGGAGCCCTTCTTAGGGTGGAACCAAGTGTAAAACATACTCCTAAATACAAACCTGGCATATATCCGCCCACTCCAGAACGAGAAGGTGCATATGCATATCTTCCATATGTATATTTCGCCTTGTTTGATGGGCATGCCGGTTACGGTGCTGCGGTAGCAGCAGCAAATCAGTTGCACCATATCCTGCACGTGAGTCATTTTATTTTGATGACATGAAGTTAATTCATTTTTTCAAGCTTTATAACTGATTTGGTTGATACATTAGGAAAAACTGCTGGACGTCGTTGACCATCTTTTACCTCCGTTTGAGGAGGTACCGGATCATCAGTTTGATTCAACGGCAAAAGGGGGTGTTTCAATGTGGTTTCTGGAGAGGAATATTTCGAAAGATTCCCTGGTAATTGGAGCTTTAGAAGCATCCTTCTGGGAGATGGTAAGTTCCAGACTTAATTTTTTCTCTCTCGTGGTGTTTCATTTGGTTGTGGTCTTTGATTAATATATTTAACTGCTCAAAATGGGCTTACTGAATAAAGAGACAACATTAGATCTTAAAAGTTTAAAATTGTTACATATTCTAATCATGTATTATTCTGCAAACTCCCTTGTAATGGTTAGCCGGTAAATGCCAAAAAATGAAACCCTAATCTGAATCCTTGTCATTGGTTCTGTTGCTTGGAACTAGTTGGTGTATTTCTTAGAAAATTGGTATTTCTTTATCTTCAAACTAAAAATTTGTTAAATTTTTTGGGGAGTTAACATTTTAAAACTTTTTTATGGGACTACAGAACAGTTTTTTTAAAACTTCTTGCACTTTTCGCTAAACCTGTTACTTGGGAACTGGACATTAAAAGAGTTTAATTGAAAAAAGTTATATACAATTTCAGAAGCATAATTCTTATAACAAGGGTATAGCTAGAAATAACACAAATTGTGCAGATAAAAAGTTAGTCACAAAAAATGCAACGTCATTTCCGTAATAATTGTTATATGCTCTCTAAATTGCATAAGAAATAGGTGCTGCATTACCTTTTCACGGCAAATGCATACACATTTATGGTGCACAGCCTTTGAGGGTCTCTGTGATGTATGCAGGCCCCGGGTTTATATTTTGGTTAGTTTACTCTCTAACCAACACCAATATTGTTTCAGATGGATTTGTCTCAACAGCTTTGTTTTTCCTGTATTTATTCTGAAAAATATTATGAGAAACAGTTGCTAATATCAATTTGAATGTTTACATAGCTACTTGATTGATGCTGCTTAACTTAGCTTTTTTGTACAAATATTGCCCTTTTACTCTTGGGATACCTTATACTTTGTATTTCTTCCAAAAACATTACCCTTTTCGACGTTTGATCTTTGGAACTGATTTTTCATGGTTAAAAGTTTGTCTTAAATTATTGGACCAGCAGCCATAGTAGATTGCTATCCATTGTCCTTGAACCTTATGTGTGCTGCCTTATCACTTTCTTAAAAATTCCTCAAGCTCTGGCTTAGTTTTTATTATTTTTTTATGTGATCTCAGCATTTTCAGAAACTACTCAACAGTTTGCAAGAGATGTACTTAAATACAGTGTTTGGGTATTATCTTCATCTGTTGCTTTAGTATAATTAAAAAGTTTCAACTCAGGGAAAGTTTACACTTTGTGAAATGTATCTTGGAGCCAGTCTTGTTTAAATAAATTAAGTAAATTGTATAATTTACTAGAATATTAACTCTATGAAAGTATTGCTATTATTTGAGCATGAGGCCAGACTATACAGACTATACTGCAGTATATAGAAAATAGTATCTAAGCATTTGACATTTACAATTAGCAGGATTTAACTCCTACAGAATTTTATAGAAGTTGATCACTAAAAATTCTCAAAATGATACTTTCAAACTTTCTTGTGACCCAGTGAGAGAAAAAACAAAAAGCATGGAATCTTCTGGCCAGTTTTGATTTAATCTCAGTGAAAAAAATCATTAATAAATAAAAGCATTCTCTTTTGGACGGTTTTTTCCCCATCTTTGTTTATATATTACAGCTTGTTAAAATATGCATCGAGTGCTCGTATTTTCGATTTGACCCTGGACCCAGTACTGTATCATGATAATTTGTTGTCTTGAACAGTACAATGAAATGAAAATATAGTTGTGTACACTTTACATTATATAATACTTGGTGACACAAAATTTTAATTATTCTTAAGTTGATGTTGCTCTTGGAACCAGTTATTTTAGCAGAATAAACTGCATCCAGTATTTGATAAATTAATTTTTTAGCCTTTTTCTATTACCCATCAAACACTTTATTTATTTTGAAGTATTTAAAGGATTTTTGTTAATTTTCTGGAAAAATCTCATATCTTATGGACTATTGGAGATTAAATGTTCAAATAAATGAATTTTATAGTGAAGATAATGATCAATTATATGCTTTATTAGTGGAAAGGAACAACGAAAAAATATTATGAAAAATACTATTACAAAATTTCACTCAGCTTACTGCTGCTCTAGTTAGACGACTGAATAAAATGACTCGCAAAATGCAGATGCAGAAATGGAAGAAGAATATTTTGGGAGAGCATTACAGGATTATGATTATGGCTTCTCGAGTGTGAAAGTGGGTCCGAGGGCCTGGGCCTAGATCTAGATAAGTGTATGTTTACTGCTTGTCAGAGTTCTCCCCTTCCCTTATCATTTGTCTTTGGACATTCTTGCCTTGTCTCCTACATAAATCTTGGGTGTTCTCAATCCCAGTTCCCATGTCAAATACGACCACTGTAACCTGTCTCGGAACTAAGCAGAACACACATGGTACGTTAGTCCGTGAGCAATCATTTTTCGTGCCTGTACAGTTAGGCATTTAAAGGTTAATAAGCTCTTTATAAAGGATCACTGAGTTCCATTTAAGTGATTGATAGCTACAATAATTATATTTTAATATCAAAATTTCTGATATAAATACAGTCAATGGTTTAATTAAAATGGATTTTCAATAGCTTTGATTTGATACCTTTTAAATTGAAAATTAAGGCTGATGAAAGTAGTCTTATGGACAGCCTTACAGACTCATGGTAAAAAATATTATTTATCAGTATTCCATAATTAGGTTTAACTTTTAATGTGCCATTTATTTTGTAAATGGAAACTTATGTGGCCTGTTGCTTTTATCTTAATTTTAGGCAAGGAAATGTACCTTGCTGTTCAAGGACCTTTTGTGGCTGATTGTGCTAATTTTTGAATAATTCAATTATTAACTGAATTAAATTTTAAAATGTAATGTAGAAGATGTTCCTAAGTACACTGTCTTAGGTAAATTTAAATGATTAAGAACAACTTTCTCTTTCATCGATGGCTTCACTTTTTTTCTGCTCTGACCTATTTTTCATTTAGTTTGTAAACGTTATAAATTTTCTTGCTTTTGACAATTTGCTTAAAATTTTATTCAAATTGTTGGCAGAATTGTGTGCCCTTTCTTGCTTGTATAATTCAATGTATGCAAGAAAGCCTTCGATAAAATCATAATTTGAAGTGAGATATGTATTATGTTCAAAATATTTTTCTCAGGACCAAATGATTGCCGAAGATAGGACAAAGTACATATTGAAAGGTGGATGTACAGCACTGGTGTCCCTATTTATATTAGGGAAGTTATATGTTGCAAATGCTGGTGACTCACGTGCTGTCCTTTGCAAAGATTGGAACCCAATTCCACTGTCATTTGATTTTACCCCAGAAACTGAACGGGAAAGAGTTCGACATTTGGTGAGTAGCATTCTTATTGATGTAAATTCTTTTCAGTAGTAAATTTTTATTTCATAATTGCATCATCGTAATGGCTTCATTATATAATTATCAAACTATATGAATTTTCTCCTACCAGCCCTTTTTTAAGTTGTGGTGTACATGCTCTTTAAGATTACTAGAAAAAAATGGGAACAGAATGATTACCATAGGGCAGTGGTGAGCAACCAATGGCTGCATGTGGCCCTCAAGCATTTTATGTGGCCTGTGAAGCTATGATTCAAATGAGATTTAACAAAAATTCATATAATATACATTTAAATTATGACAATAAAACACTTAGCATTGAAATGTCAACCCTAGAAACCTAATTTAGACTTGATTTTCACTGATGGAATCTCTAGTTAATGCTAGATTTAAAGACTAATCTTTTCCACCAAAGTATTGACAACTTACAATGCTGAGAAATTCGCAATCACCAATGTGGCCCCCCACATAGAAAAGGTTGCCCACCATTGCTATAAGGTTTGAGCCATTTCTTAAGTAGCCTATGAGAAGTTTATTTAACCCTTCCGGCCTGTCAAAATTTAAATGCTGGTAAGCCCTATTCGTGGTTGTAAATTTTTCAAAAATCTCTGATGGCGCAATTTTGTGGACAATATTTTATAACTTTGTTAAATACAGATCAAATATCATAAAAATTTGGTTAGTTGTAGAGTAATGTTAAGTAAATATTTAAAAAATTACAGCATAGTCGGTGTTTTACCCAACTTGCATTCCTCTGGTGACACTAGTTACCTAAAACTGCAGTTTTATGTGATATATTTTAAAACAACCTTCTAAACATAAGCTTACATCACACTCAGGGCACCAGTACACAATACTCTTTCCTTTCCATTAGCAGAGCACACTTGACATCTTTTTTTGGGCCTATATATTGCTGGTATGTTTTTGATGAAGTGCCTCTCAACTAAATCGCGTGGTGATAGCTGTATTCGTGGTCGCCTTGCACATGGTGACTGTAAAAGTTGTTGAATTAAAAGAAGATGAAAACTTAGATGGTCTACCTTATTTTGGCAACTGTTGAATGTTACCAATGCATTATGCACCGAAACATTTAATAGTCTAAACAATTTTATGTACCACTTGTTACATCTTTTACATTCTAAGAGATGGGGCTGAAGCTTTTGGTCTTTCAAATCCACTCCTCCCATTGCCGTATTATATTCTAAAATACAAATAGGTTTAAATTTTCCATCTTTTTCCCAAAAATTATTACAATGGAAGGTTGTAATAAATGGTACATATTTTTATCCTTCCATTTCATTACCATTATCCCATCACTTGCCTTTGAAATATGTTCTCCCTTCCTCAGCTTGGCAGCTTTGATTTCTTTTGGAACATTTTTTCTATTTAAACGCAAAGTTCCAGCTACATTTGTGCCCCGATTCATAAAAAATTTAGCCAAATCAGGTGAATTGTAATAATTGTCCATCCATAAAGTATAATCTTTTCTAAATAAAGGTTCAAGTAATATAATCACTATTGCTGATGTTTTGAGTCCATCTGGAGTTTCTGAAGTAGAAATTGTTACATCTGAGTCAGAGTAAACAATGAAATTCCAGAAGTAACCAGTGTCTTGATTCACAAATCTCAAATGTTTTTATGCAATATTTACCTTTCGCGGATAGATACATGGAAATTTGTTCTACAAATAATCAATGATAGGTTGAATTTTGAAAAGTTTTTTGTTTCCAGAGTAATTGCATATTTTTGAATTGTCAATAAAATGAAAAAATTTTGAGAGGCTTTCAGACCTATCTTGAGACTTTGTTTTGGGGAAATTACTTGTTTCCAAAAGCGGATTTCAAGGAAAGTAAGAACGGATTGTAGGTTTTGGTACAATACCCATCAACATTATAATTCCCAAATAAATGTAAATTTTACCTATATCAACAAGTTTCCATTTGTTAAATTGAGATCTGAAAGACAATTCTACATTTTTTAAGTAATTCTCCGCATACCGGTTAGTCTTCAAAACGATTATCTCAATTAAGGCGACATCGAAATAGTTTGTGAAAGACTCAAGAACATTAATAATAGAGATAGTTGGATCATATTTAGAAGGGAAAGGAAATTTTTTCAGAATGTTACTTTTGTCAATATCCGTCCAATTCCATGATGAATGAAAAGCTTCAGCCATACCTGATGAACCACTGTCATTTTTGTCTTCGCTCTCAGGAATATGAGGAAGGGCAGCAAAATTGACTTCGTTTTCACTTGAGCAGTCAATTCCTGGATTTAACTGACTCTCTTCTTCGTCTTCAAGTAGTTTTTCAATTTCTTCTTCCTGCAAAAAAGAACCACTCACACCAGAATCCATTGCTTTGCATATAGTGAATATGATAGCAAGGGTGACTCGACTGACTCCCTCAAAAGAAAGTTTTCGAATGAAGCCTATGGGCTGAAACGTGATGGAATGCATACTGGCGGACTCAGAATTTAATAAAGAGTAATATAAACCAGATGCCAATGAAGGATAAGAAAATTGAAAATGAAACAACACCCTAAAGTGATGAGCGTGCACGCTCACTCTAACCAAGTCTTGAAGAGATAGGAAAAAAGTTTTATCCTTTTTTTTTTGCTTTGAGAGTGGTAAATCATGTCCTCTTAAGAGATGACTATGAGGCATGATCCTTTTAGAAGACAATGGTGCTCTTTATTACTCCGAAGACCAGATTAGAGAGCTGTAAGATTAATTTTCCGACTCACTGCACAGTAACCACTGGGTGGTGACTTCCACAAGTAGGGCTGGCCGATAGGGTAACCACACTGTGGCAACTTATGCACTAAGAAGTTAATGAATTATCCCTGATTTGTCATTTTACAGTTACTGCAGGTGCCATATTTTTTCACTGATAGTTTTAGTAATTATAATCAAGTTAACCATTTACATTCTTTTATATTCAAATATCATTATCTAAAAACTATGGCACTTTTTCTTTAAATCCATGATGGTTTTAGTAATATGAATTACAAAATGTCAAACATGCCTTACAGCATAAAGCAGCGGTTTCCAGACATTACAAAGAGCTCCCTCACCTAAGAAAACTGTCTTTGCACTCCTCTCTATATCACATTCAGTGAAAATTTATAAACAATTTATTTTAATCTAGGCATCCATCATTAATTGTTGCTTATTAATTCCTGGAGAACAAAACAATTAGCCAAACCCATTCATCCATAGGTGCAATGCTATGTATAAATACAAGTTGCATTTCTTTGGACCCTGGCCAAAATATATAAAAACATATTACAGTCTAGGGAACAGTTTCAATATTATAAAGCAATACATGTTATGATAAAAGAATTGATTTCTCACTCTGCACTGAGCCACTGATTGTGCTGAGGGTGATAACACAGTAATAATAATTGAGCCAGGGATATCTGTATTTGTTCTGTAAATGGGAAATTTGATGTAGGGGTCATCTTATGTTCAGGTAACTATGGTATCAAGATTAAAATAAGAGTATTAAGAACTTGCTAAGCATTATAACACAATTTTATGGGCCGATCTAGTGCAATATTTCAAGGTAGGATTGATTATTTAGGAATACATACCTTCATGTAACTTGAGAGAAATGAAATCATGATAAATTAGGTAGCTCCAATAGCTATGAAAAAGTTGATAATTTGCATTTCGAATATTCGTGATCAGTGGTGATTTTTATTTTGATTTTCAGTAATGTTACAAAGAAACTTACTTGCCTAGTTTTTTCCATCCTCAGGGGTTCCCAACCTAGGGTACATGTACCCCCAAGGGGTACGTGAAGGCAATCAAGGGGTATGTGAGATATTTGATAAATAAAAAAATTACATGTTCAAAAACTCAAAAAAGCTTACACAATGTCTTTGAAAATCGCTAAGCCTCTGTTTCCCACCTCTATTCCTCACCAAAACTTATTAAATTCAATATTATTTTCCTTTCAGACATTTGGATTTGTTTTTGGCTTTTTAAAACGTTATAGTTCTAAACAGCCTGAACTGATTTTTATTGAAATAACAGGCACGGAGATAAGCAGTCATCATTTTTTCCGCATTCAAATTTGTGTTTTGAGCAACATCAGCCCATTGTTGATACCTATAAAGATAATGAAAACATGAAGTATTACTCGTTGGATTTAAAGTTATGTAACTAATATGTCAATACAGTATGAGAAAAACTTAGCGCTCATTACGTATTTTAATTTTCAATTAATCAACAATGGTTCAATCAAAAAATACAATGCAGTTTGAAGTCACTTACTCTTAAGATACACTTAATATTTACTATAATACGGTTGTTGAAATATGGGAGTTTAAATTCATAAACTGCATTTATTGGTAACGTGTCAACCATTACTTGCCTTATTTTGGCATGAGGAAATCGTAAAATAACCATTTGAAAAGTCTTTTATCTGTGTATTTTCCTGTATAATCATACATGGTAAACAGTAAAATTTACCTCCTCTAAAAAAATTGAGAAGGGGTACATAAGGCCTTACTCTAAAGCCAGGGGATACGTTGACCGAAAAAGGGTGGGAACCACTGCTCTAAGTCATAATTTCATACACTAGCCTTACAGAATAAATTTCTTATCATACCTATAAAATGTACAATTCAAAATCATAATCCGGTATAGCACCTGGGCCATAAATACAATTTTACTTGAGAAATATAAAACTAATGTCTCATGCCTGGCAATCTCAACTGTCTTTTCAGACTAAGCAAATAATAATTGCAAAGAAGTGAAATAGACCTTACCTTATCCAAAACCAGAAAAAATTTTTGCATTGTAGCGCATTTAGAAGTACCTAAACCATGAAATATTTGTTTAAATTTTAGGATTGTTTAATGGCCAAGAAAATAAACGTTGTAATTTTCGATTTTTTCTGTCGGTTTTGCCACTAGACCTACCTATGTACCAAATTCCAAGTTTCTAGCACATCTGGAAGTGCCTCATAATTTTGTATCCTCCTATATAATAATAATAATGTACTAGTAGACAGTGCTTGCATTCTGCAAGCATTTTTAAATTTCAGCATTTTTACAATTTTGATTTTTTCCCAATTGAACGTATTCAAAATCAAGTAACTGTGCCAGATTTCAACTCTATAGCTCATTTAGAAGTGCCTTATAATTTTAATTCTCATATGGGGCAGAATAGCCCCTAAGATTTTGAATTTTTACTAAATCAGATATTTTTCCTTCTGGTTTAACAAAAAACATAATTCTGCCAAATTTCTAGTTTGTATCTCATTAAGAAGTGCCTTATAATTTTCACACTCGTGTTGGTCAGAAATGGGGCAAAACCGCACCTAGAAATTTGAATTTTTGCTATTTTTTAATTTTATCTTCGGTTGCAACAAAATTTCTATAATCGTGACAAATTTCAAGTCTCTAGGTCATATGGAGCTGCCTCACCTTTTTTGTTCTCATATGGAGCAGTACTGGGGCAAGACAGCCCCAAAAACGGGGATTATATCAATATCAGATTTCCTTCGTTAATCGTAGTTTAACAATAATGGCATTAAAATATAAGCCTCTGATTCCCATTAAAAGCTTACCCATATGAAAGCTTTGAGCTAGTTGCCTAGGCAGCCAATTGTTGCGACGCAGAAATTTACCACTTTTTTCCTATAAAAACTATAAATTTACGCTAATTCTACTCGAATTTGAATTCTGTCTTCAAAAATAATAAACTACAATTTATATCCTATCCGATAGTTAAAGTTGTGAGTTCGTATCTTGATGGTAAATACTTTTAAAATGGCAATATAAAAACCTCTACACCAAATTATGTGTTTTCTTATGGGCCAAAAATGGGGCAGAAAGGGACCAAAATAGCCCCTCAGAATAGAAATTTTGCCAGTTTTGGATTTTTTCCTTCGGTTGTGACCAAAAACGTATAATTCTACCAAATTTCAAGTTTCTAGCACATCTGGAAGTGCCTCATGATTTTGTATCCTCCTATATATATGATATATATATATATATATATATATATATATATATATATATATATATATATATATATATATATATATATATATATATATATATATATATATATATATATATATATATATATATATATATATATATATATATATATATATATATATATATATATATATATATATATATATATATATATATATATATATATATATATATATATATATATATATATATATATATATATATATATATATATATATATATATATATATATATATATATATATATATATATATATATATATATATATATATATATATATATATATATATATATATATATATATATATATATATATATATATATATATATATATATATATATATATATATATATATATATATATATATATATATATATATATATAAGGTAATAATAATTTTAAATGATAAAGATGCCTTGATTTATCTGAGAAAATTTGTTTTGTGTTAGAATTCGATATAAAGTAAAATTATCATTTTATTTTATATTACAAGTATATACTAAATTAAGGACCCAAAATCTGGAAAATCCCCAAATCCTGCAAACATCTGGTCCCAAGCTTGCCGGATAAGGGATCCGGTACTGTATGTATGTGTATGTATGTATGTGTATGTATGTATGTGTATGTATGTATGTATACATGTACACATTTGAACGCCTATAACTCGAATTTTCCATAACTCGAAGCAAATTCATTTTACAGGACAAAATCTTGTTCGTGCTATTTTTCTTCTATGACTTGAATTTTCTAGGAGTCGAATATTTTATGATTTCCCTTTGGGTTCAACTTATAGAAGTTCCACTGTATATATATTATTATATAACACAGACGCTTCTTACACATGATATATATATATATATATATATATATATATATATATATATATATATATATATATATATCATGTGTAAGAAGCGTCTGTGTTATATAATAATATATATACAGTGGAACTTCTATAAGTTGAACCCAAAGGGAAATCATAAAATATTCGACTCCTAGAAAATTCAAGTCATAGAAGAAAAATAGCACGAACAAGATTTTGTCCTGTAAAATGAATTTGCTTCGAGTTATGGAAAATTCGAGTTATAGGCGTTCAAATGTGTACATGTATACATACATACATACACATACATACATACACATACATACAGTATATATATACAGTATATATATATATATATATATATATATATATATATATATATATATATATATATATATATATATATATATATATATATATATATATATATATATATATATATATATATATATATATATATATATATATATATATATATATATATATATAATAATATATATACAGTGGAACTTCTATAAGTTGAACCCAAAGGGAAATCATAAAATATTCGACTCCTAGAAAATTCAAGTCATAGAAGAAAAATAGCACGAACAAGATTTTGTCCTGTAAAATGAATTTGCTTCGAGTTATGGAAAATTCGAGTTATAGGCGTTCAAATGTGTACATGTATACATACATACATACACATACATACATACACATACATACATACACATACATACAGTATATATATACAGTATATATATATATATATATATATATATATATATATATATATATATATATATATATATATATATATCATGTGTAAGAAGCGTCTGTGTTATATAATAATATATATACAGTGGAACTTCTATAAGTTGAACCCAAAGGGAAATCATAAAATATTCGACTCCTAGAAAATTCAAGTCATAGAAGAAAAATAGCACGAACAAGATTTTGTCCTGTAAAATGAATTTGCTTCGAGTTATGGAAAATTCGAGTTATAGGCGTTCAAATGTGTACATGTATACATACATACATACACATACATACATACACATACATACATACACATACATACAGTACCGGATCCCTTATCCGGCAAGCTTGGGACCAGATGTTTGCAGGATTTGGGGATTTTCCAGATTTTGGGTCCTTAATTTAGTATATACTTGTAATATAAAATAAAATGATAATTTTACTTTATATCGAATTCTAACACAAAACAAATTTTCTCAGATAAATCAAGGCATCTTTATCATTTAAAATTATTATTACCTAGAGGTATGTTTTTTCTAGAATGAATCTTTCCTCTCTATATAGGCAGCTAAAAAACCATCACACATTTCAGCTATCTGTCATTTATATTAGCTCATTCTTACTTTTGAATTATCATTTTCAATTCACTATCTTATATAGATTTCAATGCTTTTAAATTAGAGCTGATCTCACATGCTACCTAGTAAATGAATCAACCACATCCAATATTTATTTTAATTAAAAATCCTCAAAATAATTTCAAACGCTAGATTTAAATATAAAAATTTTGCAAATAAAACTTTGAAAACATAGAAATAATTTTTCACCTCAAGGTTTTTATTATAAACCACAGCAAAGTCACGAAATTTTGCTGGGACAGTTATTCTGTAAACTCATCCGAAGAAGAGTTATCATCAGAATGGATATGCGAAGTGGTAGCTGTTGTATAGGCACAGGCTGAAGAAGTTGAAGGTTGAGGCTCTGTTGAAACCTTGAACATGTCCTTCAGAGTCTGTTGTTTCATATATTTTGGTCTCTCTTTCTGGAACACTTATTGTATTTTGTAAACTCAAATAATATGTTGCTCTATTTTATTTATTTATTTTATTTTTATAACAAAAATAGCTCAGTGGCTAATTAAATTCCTTGAATGAAAATAAGTAATGTGCTTACTAGCTAAGTTAAATTATAATATATACAAAATATCACAATACAAAAAGACACAGGTATCAGCTAGTATCACAGTTTTTACAATGTTCTACAATTAATTGTTTAAATACATTGATGCTACTACTATTCTTAATTCTATCTGGTAACTTATTGTATTGTGTCAGGCCCTTGTAAAATATAGAGTTTTTTCGTACTGGTTTTTTCTTATAATCTATGTAAAAGTTATCCTTATTCCTAGTGTGGTAACTATGTATCTCAAAGTTTTTTACAATATATTCACACAAATAGTTTGGTAACTTATTACAACTAATCTTATAAATCAATAACATAGTATCACAGAATAGTTGCTGTTCCACAGAAAGCCATTCGAGATCAATCCTCATACATCATAACCTACAGTACTTATTTCTATTTAATAAAATTCGCATGACCCTATTTATAATAACTTGAATTCTGTCCTTTTCCCCTTTATTTGCCATATATAAAACCATGCTGCAATACTGTAGATGTGGTAAAGCTATGGTGTTAAATACTAGTAGTTTTGACTTCTTTGACAGTACATGTCTCAGCCTACCTAGGAAACTAACCTTTTTCCCAATTTTCTTAATAATATAACAAACGTTCTTTAAAATTAACATCTTTATCTACAATTACACCTAGGTACTTAAACTGGTTAACCCATTCAATTTTATTTCCATTTACCAGAATACTATAGTTACTAGACAAATCAGCAATGTTCATTCTACAATTAATAGCCATACATTTCATTTTTTTAACATTTAACAATAATTTATTACACTCCAGCCACTTACAAACTAACAACAACTCCCTATTAACAACGTCTATCACATGTACAATATCACAGCCAGAAAAGTATAAAAGAGTGTCATCCGCAAATAAATGAATGTCACAGTTCTTTAGAATGTTTAGTGAATCATTAAAACTCTTCTTTTCCATTCCACGAATTAGTTCTTCTGTTAATTGTATACACCTATCAATGGATACTTATTCCTTTTCATTCAACACTTCATCATCCCCTTCAGTATCCCTCTCATTCATTTTATTATGATTCATAACCATATTGTAAATTTCACTATCTGTAAGTTGGAGATAAACTGGAGCTCTGTTGTCAGTGTTTAAATAATCTTCAATAGCTTTTTATCTATCAATTTTGCTGTATCACATGACAACATTTTTGCAAATGCCATAAGTCTTCACTTTCTTCAGAAGAAGGAAAACCTTCAAAATTAGGTTCAGTTTCATAATCATTATTTAGAAATTAGGTGGCTGGCCATAAATTGTGCCATCCATTCAACAGAGTAATCTGGGAAACATTGTCCCAAGCATTTCCAACACTCCAAATAGCATCCTTTATGTTAACCTTTATCCGCCGGATTTAAATACCCTCTGGCGGGGTCCCGCTGCCGGATTTAATTTTGGACATTTAAATATTTTGTGTACGTCTTTTGCAAAAATCGCATATCTCGTGAACTATTGGTGATAAAATGTTAAAATAAAAAGCATTTTGTGGTCAAACTATCAGAGAATTACATCGTTCTGCCTATTTATAGAAATAAAAAGGGTTATATAACCCTAATAGACTAAATTACGATGCCGAAATAACTTATTGTTGATATAAATCAAAATTAAGTGCAAAAATACTGCATTTAGTCACCTTTTGGCAATGTGGTTCCTGCTCAGTCCGCAGCTGACACAACCCCAGTATTTACACTTCCCTATAGAGTCGAGCTAGTGCGGTATTCCTCGAAGCAGGGCTCAACACATAGTCCCACGTCACATGTCTTGCACCTATATTTCGTCCTTGAGTTTTTGCTCTTTGAGGAACACACATGGCAACAGATAAGGGTCCCTGAAATGGGCCAATGCTTATTGTCCTTGGCCTCTAAGCACTTTATTTGCATTCCACTAGCACTAGGTCGCCCCTTGAGAGAGTCTGGGAAGGAAGAGCTCTAGCGCCCTCTTCAACCATTTGTCGCACAAGGGAAAGTCGGAATTGCCGATGTGAAAATGCGCCACCGCACGAGGGAAGGAGAATCCAACTATTTAGGATAGTTAGATCGACTAAATGAAAAAATAATTTCTTTGTCCATTTCCAAGTGCGGCGACCGATGGTGTAGCTGTTAGCCATCCTATCTCAACTAGTTATATAAAAATAAAGGAATCACTAAAAAATAAACAGATGAACAGCTACAGATATTTTGAACGCACAAGTCTACATCCGCTCTACTTCGTAGTCTGCAAATGAATGAACGGAAACGTAGTAAAACATAGGTATATGCATATATGTGGAAAAGGAAGAAGAAAATAAGAAAGGGAAGGAAGCTTTGGGGTAGGGCTTAGTCCTGGGGTTCAGTTTATTGCATCTCTTTGGGTTGCAACGTAGTAAAACAGAAATGCGGAAAAGGAAGACTAACAAAGGGAAGGGACGTTTGTGGTTCAGCTAATTGCATCTCTTTGTGTTGCGAGAGAGTCTCACCTCAGCGGAGACGTACACTTTGAGTGAGGCACTCTCGATTGTTTGTTTACTCTCCCCTTCCCCAATACGCAAGACCTTCGGCCTTGGGAGAGCAGACGGAAAAGAAGGATGCCTCATCTTTCTTCTCCTCCAAAAATTTTGATTCTATGACAAAAACGACATCTGTGAGCGGCCTCGGAGCTAAGCGGGACACCGGTGTCCCTTTCGGCATTTAAAGGTTAAATTCTTTTTGGAATTGGGTCACTCTTATTCCTTTGTTACATGCTATAAGTATTTTTTGCATGAATTCAGCCTTGTATCTAGTTTTCAATGCCTGAAGAATGCCTTGATCCATTGGTTGGATAAGCGATGTATAGTTAGGAGGAAAATAAATACCATAAACATTGTCTTTAATGAGCAATTCAGCATCAGAGTGTGCAACACAATTATCAAGAAGTAATATAATTTTGCAATCCACAGGAAGACCTACAGACTGATAGTGAGCCCTGGCTTCGGGGACAAAATGGTTCTCGAACTAATCAAGGAATATTTGCTTTGTCATCCATGCACGCTTGTTAAGTGGCCCTTACACGATCAGTATTACTGTCAGTGTAAATGCTGTCAGTATTTTCATCAACCAATCAATATCATTTTTTGCACTGTCAATACATCAGTATGAACCTCACACGGTCTAATTTTTTAAATTGATAATAATACCGTCTTTATTGAGACTAATAATATATATATATACACACACGCACACATAAATAAATACTTTGAAATTACAGAGGTAATGGCTTTAAACAGTCATGATACATCAAATTCTATAATAATAAATTAATATACTTTACATTCAAAGGATACAGAAAAAATAATACTAACAATAATACCAACCAGTGTGGCAGTTTAATACATTTTAACAACTGGTCCAGCCAAACCCATGCAAACCAGCCGAATAAATCACTGTATGACATATACATATATACATGATAACAAGAACCCAAAGTATGATATCATCGCCATATCACTACATCGTTTCATTGCATAACATCCCATCACAGTGTAACATAACATAATACTGAAACAAGTATATTTCACTGAGGCATGTATATATCTTCTGTTAATATCTATAAACTAAATTATACATAGACATTTTTCATGTTTGGTTTTTTTGCATGCATTCATTGTATACATGAAAACATTAAAAATGTTGAGTGCTGCACAGCAGGTTAGTAACAGCAAATACATGGTTAGATATAATGTTATGGTTTCCATGGAATGCATAAATTAAAAATTTTTGATGTTGCACTTATGAAGCTGAATAAAAATATGACAAATGACAAAAAAGTAATATAATATAAGTGTTCTGGTCCTGCTAATTCCAAAACATGGACTTGTCAGCAGGTGCCATATAATTATATAGTTATCTTAATGTGTTATTGAAGCATCTCACATATTTCTAAACTAAAAAAACTCGAAAAGGAGAGACAAGTTCAATGTATTGTGTCAGGTAGCTAATATAAGTTATCCAGTAACAGTAATTTATATTTCTTTTTTATTTCTGAAATTTTATTTAAAGTTTTTAATTTATGAGGTAGCTGATTAAAATCAAATCAAATTTATTTTTACCATTCAGGTCAAAGTATCTAGGTACATGGTATGTAATCCTCTTCTCCTTTCCATTTCATGTTTATCTGTTTTAATTATTTTATATTTAGATGAGAAATAGTTCTCCAAAAGAATTATGTATTTAAACAATTCGTAGATAGGCAAAATTTGTAGTTTTTTTGTATATTTCTTTCACATCAAAGTTAGCCTTAGTTACATCCAATAATTTAATGACTCTATCTTGATTTCTTTTTAATACATTTAAATAACTGGTTTTAGCATTATCCCAAATTGTAATACCATACCTTATGATTGACTCATAAATAGAATAGTAAATAATTTTCTTAACGTTTGTTGGTAACATATCTTTGACATGATATAATTCATAATTTACTCTCCTTAATTTATTATTTAATTTGCTTATGTGCTTATTAAATTTAAAGTTATCATCAATCAGTAATACTGTCAATATTCATAATACTGACAGTAATATTGATTGTGTGAGGGCCGCTTTAGTCTTATAAACAACTGGAAATACACTGATCCCCTTGAAAGGCCTAGGATTCTGGTTCTTGCCGAGAATGAGCAATTTATACTTATGGGTTCCTGCTGCATTTGAACACCCCAATATAGTAAGCAGTTCCTTTGAGTCTTTGATTATTTTGCGTAGATGTAAATTGCACAATATCTGCAAGGTGCCGGTTGTCATTTTACTGTATTAGAAGTTCTGTTATTTCCGTAGAGGTGGCACTTGGATATTACCTGATGCTGTACCAGTTGCATAAAATGTTTTTCTTTCCTAAACAAACACCAACCACCAATGATCAGAATACACCATTGCCCAAAACGTATCATTTTTGTGTTGTTAGCCCCACGAGAAGAAAAAGTTCTCCCTTTTCTGGAAGAGAAAAATAAAAGTTTGTCTTTTGGCATTCATTCATCTTAAACACAGTTGGATATACAGAAAAGTTCAGGACAAAATAAAACGTTTTCTCATTGAAAAGTCATTACTGTATATATATTTCAAGTGTATACTCAAGATTGCACATGGTGAACTAATGGCAAGGATCAGGGATGTGCTAGACACATTTGTATCTAGCATGGTGTTGGTCACTTTCATAATTTTATTTGAGACTTTTTAAATAAACATTTTTGAATATCAGCTAACTTGAATTACAAAAATGTTCAAATTTCTATCTGATTTTTATCTTGAGATATTGTTATTTTTCTTGGTTCTCAAATAAATCACCATGTACTATTTTTTATAAATTCAATTTGTTTGCGATTTGCACGAGAACGAAGTGGACTGTAATCTAATTTTAATTCTATGAGTGAGACACTGAGATGGGAACCCAAACCTGTGACAATAATCCACCACTCACCTCTTCTCTTGGGTCCTTTGCCTTCAGTATTAGGGAACTTTCGGCTCTTCCTTGTCGATCCACACTCCGTTATCCACGACGACAACCTTCGACAGACTTCTCCAACAACTCTCCGTCCATGACGACAACCTTCGACAGACTTCTCCAACAACTCTCCATCCACGACGACAACCTTCGACCCACTTCCACCGAGACACAGTGCCTTCATAAAACCTCAACAGCGACCAACCCGTGAGTCATGAACTCATGCCCCGGGTGGCTCCCTGTCGCGCATATATTACGACAGTCCAAGGAAATAGTATACCTCGTGTATTCAATCCTTTAAATGGCGCGAACACAATTATTCAGTTTTGTATGAATGATTTGTTTTTATAAAATTTTTAAATATAGTAACTTTTTCATTCGGTGCTCATAGCCACTCTTGCCATAGTCTCATTATGAATTGATTGCATTAAAGCTCTTTTGTGGGCAAAGAAGACCAACCACTGCTGCAACTTGATATCTGAATGCAAATTAAAATTGATGACTATGACTATAAGTTCATCTCCATAATCAAGGGATATACTGGTGGCTGGGGAAAATTGTTGTTGAAAAACAAATATAATCTGCACTTTTCTAGATAGTGTGGCAATTTGACTCATACCAAACCAGTTCTGGGTCAAATGAAATATAATAAAGAAAACTGCTAAAATCTAGTTTAAACCTGCAATTTTGGTGATGTTTTGCAGTTTGGCTTTTCAGTGTCAAATTTCATAAAAGCAGTGAGTTTTTCTTCCAGAATACCTCTAAAGTATATCATGGTGTAACAATAGTTGAAGTGTGTTAATTGAAGAGTGTATCTTAATTTCAGCTTATATATTTATTATTAAACATTCAATCCGGGTCCTTTGGGCCTAGATAATCACTCGCCTGTTCCCTTTTACTTCTGCTAGTAATTTTGCATAGCTTGATCTGTTGCCCTTGCCTTTTCAGATTTTTGTGGCTGACCACTTTCTTTATTCTTGAAAGATGATGTATATATTTGTTTCCTTTCCATCCAAATTGTCATCACTCTTTTAGATTGGTAACGTGTATGCTTTACGTACTGAATGTGTTGCATACAAGCCTCAACCCCTTTCCACCTGCATTAACAGCCATGCCTGCATCTCTCTTCCAAACAGGTTGTGCGTGCAATCCTCACCTCTCCATTCCCTGCCCTCATTAACTGCACTGCCATCTCTTCCCCTTCAGCATTAGGGAGGGTTAAACCTTTTTAAGTATATAGAGAGATGCATGCTCCAACGCAATTACAATAGCGATGGCAATGGGGCAAGTTATTCTCATGGCTGATGCAGGTACTGTCATTGGTCCCAGTGAAATGATGGGAGGGGTGGGGTTGTAGCACATGTATTACTATGCAGACTATGCTAAATCCTTACAGTAAACCTTACATAACATTAATTCACAAGGTGCGATTTCGCTAAGGTGCGGTATACATTTCTCTACCAACCCCAAAAGATGCGGTGGTTCTCCTCACTCATACACGGCTTCTAAAAGTCAAAGCCAAAGTTAATCTTTAAATTTCTTGTAAACTATAAATGATAAAAATTTCAAATTAAAACACTTTAAAGAAAAAATGGTTGCAAATTGAGTCATTTTACCTTATAAAAATGTTGCGTTGAGGAATCCGTGTGTGCTCTTCTCATACTGTGCTAATACGACAGAGCTCCACAACCGGTGTGCCACAATAAAGCCCTTGATGTGCCACAGTATATTTTACGTTATAAGCAAGAAAAGGGTATTACTGCGTTTTATTATCCTCCAGCTACGACCACAGAAAATACATTTTCAATAAACAGTGATACTTTATGGCCGAATTTGTTACACTGTTTCAGGTACTTGAAGCTGCAACATAGTAGTTACTATACTGTGTTCACGTCCTTCGTCTTTGCCCAATGGAAGCGCTTTCCCCCTCGATTGTCCCTTGCTCCTTTTCGCGGGAAGTCAAATATCGGGCAGCGCTGCCAGCTCTTTTGAACTTTCGCACGCAGCTGAAGTGCAGAAGAATTTTTGTGTAATAAAATACTTCCCATCGTTCTTTTTGCCTGTTAATAACACAGGAAATGCAATAATAGAATTCACAGCAAAAAAACTGAAAACGACAACAGAATAATTCAATGGCAACCGCAAAGAACGAAGGTAGATTTTGCACCACTGTCGAGCTCACACCGACATGCACACAGCAAAAGCTGGAGGAAGACTTACTTTCTCCCCACTCCATCGCCAACACAATCGTCTACGATTGGCTGCTATAAAGTGACTTTCACCTACTATTCGAGGTCATGCGACATAGGGATGTGAACGCAGTATAAGTCATACGGAACAGTTTTCGGGTAACGCAATCTCCACAGTTTTTTATGTAACTGATGTTGCAATGTGAAAAGTTCTGCAGTTTTTTACTTTATTTATGATAAATTCAGGATTTTTTTTTATAATTCAGGTTACTCTGTGGACAATAGCATCAATTATTTTCATATATTCTCCTTTACTTTTCTCATTAGCTATAATTCTCATTTACAAAATCTGTTGGAGGATTGAGTCTTTTTTAGAAAAAAATGTACTGCATAAAAGAGAATCAAGCCATTGTGTTAGGAGAAGTTTGTTATGTGTTAGTTTAATGTGTGAAAGAAAACTCGCATAGCCACATTCGAAATCTTTTAAAATTATGTTAGTTCAGTTTAAAACAGACTTGAGCTGAACTAACCACCTACTAAAAACTGGGAAAGAATCGCATTAATTTGTTGAACTGCATACTGAATCATGAACCATACATCAAATGTTTTTACTGAACCATGAACTGAACCAATTTTCTTTGAAATCTACTTGGTTTGACTTGAAAAATTTTTAAATATGCCAGATTTAAAATATAAGGTTTATCTTTTCTTGATTAAGTACAAATATGATAGACTATGCATTACAGAAGTGCTCTGCAACAATTTAACTTCACATTTAACTTTCTAGTTCACTAGGAATATCTCAGCATACCAAACCAATTTTAATGAAACAATGTACAGTAGGACCTCGATAATCACCGCCATTGATAATCATTGTTTCAATAAACCGATGTTTGTTGCCAGTGGTACAAAAAAATGAAAAGCTTCTGTCGTCATTTTTGAATGAAGCAGACAAACAAATAAGGTGACGATTGCACTGTAACTGAGAGAGGGAGATTGTTATTGCATTGGTGGGCAACCTTTTCTGCATGGTGGGCCACATTGGTGACAGTGAATCCTTCGGTGGGCCACATTGCAAATGGCCAATGGATTATATTTAAATCTTAAGTTACCTAGAGATTCTTAGGCACCACATGCATGGAAATAAAGTTAGAATGAGCTTTTTAGGGTTAACATTTCAATATTAAAAACCATAATTTAATTCAATCTTAGAAATATCTTTGAGAAAAAAATCAATAACAGCATTAAAAATAACTTATTTGAATTGAGAAATATTTACTAAGAGGTCACAATTCAATGTTATATATCTTAACAGATTTTGCTACACAGAAAATAATAGTTGGTAGTTAATTAAAATAAATGAAAAAAGTTTTGAAAAATTGCTTAGAGGGCAGCAGGTTGGGGGACCCCTGATCTATCAAAATGGCTGTTCTCAGAGAACATTTAGTTAATCGTATTAGAGTAAAAATTTCGTGTAAATTGAAATGGTTAAACAAAGATTAATAGTATTTAGAATTTTGCCTTCAAATATAAGAATCAAACAGCAAAATATTCCTTTGTGGATTGCTGCAGCATAGCTGTCAACTCATTTCTCAATAGTTATCATATTTCCTAAATATTTTATAGCTTATTAAACCTCAAGTGATAAAAATGGTTCCAAAACTCAGTGTGTGACAGTGCTGCTAAAAGGTCCAGAAATGTGACATCCTTTCAAATAAAACTAGTAGTGTATGAATGAAAATGATGCAGAATCTATAATTTCAAGCAATCTGAGGCCTAAAAAATCAGCTTTATATGATGGGTGTAAGGTCTTTTTCAAGGGTGTCGGCAGAAAATTTTGCAAGGGGGGGCAAAACACAAAAATGCCTATTACCCAGGGGTGGATGCAATTTTTTCCAACCTGGGAAAATTGTACTTAACTGGCCCCTATCTGACCACAAATGCACACCAATGAATCACTATGAATTATATTATCACTGTACTGAATATCCTCTTGAAATTAACTTAAAGTATATTTTAAATGACTAATTTATTCCGCGCGTGATGATTGGCCTTTCCCTTGAAGCAGGTTAAAATTTGTGCTTGAAATGGAAAATGTTACGAAACAGAACGTTTGTATTGGTAGTGGAATGGAAATTTTTACGAAATGGAATGCTGATTATAAGGGACGGTATTTCTACATGTCTGACGAAACGGAACAGTATCATCGGCATATGTGACGAGCCGGAGTGGCGTTCCGGTTCATTCCGAACACTGGTTAAAATCCACTCCGATCGGCTAAATACTTCGACATAAATAACAAATATGTATTAATCTTTTATTCTCCTTAATTTTCAGGAAACGATTAACGTCCAATATACATATTGCATTTTTATAATATATTTAAAATATCCACCTTAACAAACGACAACGAATGTTCTGGCACATGAAAACTTTTTTCGAACAGTTTTTGGATGATTGTGGATGTGTAATCCATTGACCTAAAACTTTGATTATGGGTAATTACATGGAACGAAAATAGTCCTGCTGTTGCTAATTGTCTTTTCTTTTCAGCGAAATCAGTTTTTTGGAAGAAATCCTCTTAAGAGCAGGAAGCTGCTATTCCTATAGGTATAAGGAAAGAACTTAATTTTAAAAAGATTTTAAATTTTTAAGTTGTTACTACACCTTATATGTTCACAAAATAATAAATCACTGGAAAGTTACGTGAGAGCACTTGTCAATATCCCATCAAACTATTTTATTAAAAACCAAGCATACGTCAGGATTCCGCTACTGACAGCTGGTAACGAACGAGCCATAGGGAATCACGGAAATGAGCCCCAATTATGACAAAATGCAGTACTGCTGAAGAAGAAAGTGGTACCAAACTCTAATGGCATTTCCAAAGAAAAAGTTAAAACCTAATGCGCAACAGTGGCTAAGTATCAGAGCTACAAAGTTAAAGTCATGTTTGAATCAAACAATATGCCCCTCCTTTTCGCCCAGGGAATAGGAAAATATATAAAGAGATTACATGCTTATTAACTGTTGCTGCATCTTCCTGACACTGCCAAAAGAGACATTATTGCCTTCACTCGCAATTCTTTACAGAATACCTGGCTACCGATTCGCTGACTAGT
The DNA here is from genome assembly GCA_036926305.1 of Uropetala carovei. NCBI lineage: Eukaryota > Metazoa > Arthropoda > Insecta > Odonata > Petaluridae > Uropetala > Uropetala carovei. Next base: position 1,629,573 of record JAXCHB010000041.1, on the reverse strand, counting down.
TCTGCAGTCATGAGGGTTTTCCCATTAAATCCCGAAGCATAAGGACAGCCAACCTGCTCTACTGGGCTGATATTACCGATGACTGTATATACCAGTGGGCTTAAACTTTTCGGCCCAAAGGTCACATGATCCATTTCTGCAAACATCGCGGGCTACATAGCTCAATTCCGCCCTCTTCGCGGGCCACACGGTCGAAAATAGAGGTTAAGAATGACTTAAAGAAGTGAAGGATTTAGTTACGAGTCGAAATTACCTAATTTGTTATTTATCCATTATGGAATTAGAGAGGTAAACACAAAATATAGTTTTTAAATTTTCTATTCTCTTTTTATGTTACATTCTGTCCTTTAATTGTTAAACTAATCCTGTTGTACTTTTGTGACTGATAGAAAGCAGGACATTTATCTTTATACATAGAAACGTAAATAGACACTGATAATTATTCAGGAAACAGCCTGTGGGAAGCGTTTATAAAGATTGACCAAAGTAATTGAACCTCATTTCGTCTATTGAATCCTGGGATCTTACCTTTTTCATAAGTAAAATCATTATATTCTACATTTTCAATGTATATTAACGTAAATAGGCCCATGCATCTGGTGTACATTTATCAGGGTCAGTGTTCAATCATAGACAAATATACGTTCACAGGTGTTCTTGCTTACAAGACATAAAAGTGAACATTTCAGAAAGGCATAATTACAAAAGAAATCAAGCTGGATTTGGTGAAAGTGATATGATCTATGTATATAAAAGTGAAATTCTGTTTTTTTTTGTCCACTATAGAAATCCACACCGTTAAAGGCTTCGTCCAAAACTTCACATAGGTATATTTTTTTACCCTGCGAGTAACGTAAGATGTATGGCGAGAAAAAATTTTGGGGGAAGGGGTGCTTAATTCAGTAATTATTTCCTATAAGTTTACACGTAATTTTCGATTTTTCAGAGTGCAAGTTTTTTTCCTTCATTCATCGAAATACCTAAGTATAGATCGATTTTCTTCATCTTTGGTTTATTCGACGGTTACAACTGTCCATATGTGCGACTGTGTGATGCACACGGGCGGTTAAACAATGGGGGCAGCCAATTTATCGTCAGACACGTATAGTATTTTTAACAGTAATGCAGATTATATTATAATATGCCGTATATTCTTTCGTATTTATTGGCTACGGAAATTTATTAAACCATAAGGCGTTTTTTATTTTTGTAAAGAACACCTAAAAATGGCGGTAAATGAGACACTTGCACAGGGGCGGCCAATGAGAGACTTGCACATGGGCGGCCGTGAGGTTACAACTATGTATTATTTTATTCTTTCGATGTTTAGATGTTATACGGTCGAAGTTTTAGATTCACTAAATCCGTTGAAATTCAACGGGTTCTTCCGCTGGTGTCTAATATAATATTTAGGTTTTTACACATTTCCAGGGGGGGGGCAACTGCCCCCCCTTGCCTCCCCCTGCCGATGCCCATGGTCTTTTTGAACGAATTATTGACCTATGACATTGTTCCCATGGGAAAATCTGTTTCGAGTATCGTTGTTTCGCTAATCATCGGGGATTCCAAGAACCAATTAACGACAGTTATCAAGTTCCTACTGTATAACATTTATATAACCTGTTTATCAAAGAAAAATTAGATCAAGAAAATTATAGCTTAAACTATTTTATTCCAATTGTTTAAATATTTACTTCATATCAGGAAATAATTCTGTGCTAATAATTGCCAAATCTTCAGTTACAAATCAGTTTGATTTTGGTTTCAAGTAACTGAAACAGCATAAAGAAATCATATCCATCAAGTACTGCTCAGATTTCATTTCATTGTCGTATGGTTTATGAACGTAAGTTTGGTGGTTCAATCCCGGCAGGTGGCGAAAGATTTTTTATAGTTGTAGGGGGGATATACTTGATTAGGCGACCGACAACAACTTTAATAGAGAGAGAGATTTACTGCAACACGGTAGTGTTTATACGTTTACAAACTTCTGTTTTGGTACCTAAGAGAGTGGCGAAAGATTATACCATGTTTATACTCGCAGAAGATGAAAAATTCTATGAAGTGCACATGCTACTATGTGACCAAGCAAACATTTAAGGTTTAAATGCATGGTTTATACTGTCATTGGTGCATCTTCAAGATCACGATGGACATTTTGATGATTGAGATAAAGTAGTATTTTTATAATATTAAAGCTGTACCTTTTAAGTTTATTATTGTTACTCAAAATAAGCAGTTCTGTCATTAAAAATTTACTATCAATTTCTACTTATACTTTTTCTGGATTAAGTTGGCATCTGGAATCTGTGTTTGCTGAATTCATCGTGAGCCTCTGATGCTCTTTTAACCCAGGAGAAAATGCACCTACATGGAGTCCCCATACTTTTTTGATTTATTTCTAATTTTCCACCACTCAACAGTAAGATTAAGTGTTTTTTTTCATAAACATATTTGTACAAATACAATTTTTGGATTAATAAATTTTAATTAGCAAGTTTTTAGTGATTGGTCTTGTCCCTGTGTTGTGTGCCATGCTGTTATAAAAAGTATTGTATTGCATGCTATGATGGGTTAACATAAGAGTGATGATCACTGAGGAAGAGATTTCTGCTAGCATTGGCATAAAGAGATCACACAATAAATTGCGTCATGCAAGCAGGAGGGAGAAGATGCTTAATTTTGGCAGACCTTGTTTAAGGGAGGGGGAATCAGTGAAGAGGCTGGCCTTGGTAAAGGGGTGGTTAGCGTGTCTAGCTCCCAATGCAAGGGTCGAGGGTTCGAATCCTGCCTAGGGCATGGTCGTTTGTGCTTGTCTTAAATCTGTTAGAACACATGTAATTGGGGAAACCTGTTTGTGTTAAGTAAATTATTATTATCATTATTATTATTAAATCATAGAGTCAACTTATTCCAGCACGAATTTATTTTTTTCCCTCCAAACTGGCCCAAAAATAGGAGTACACGAGGGTACACACAGTAACGTATTTTCTGCTAGATAACACACGTGTTAACTATACAAAAAAGTTCAAAATTTAGAAGAAATGGATGTGCACATTATACACAGGAAGATAAGTGAATAACTTAAAAGTGACAAAAATTTATTTATGCCTAGTACTATGATGCTTTGATTTCTATTTTTTACGACAAATTCTCAGTATTTTCTCCTATTCTTTTTAAATGCCTAAAAGTGTGTAATTGTTGGAAATTATAAGACGACTAAAGACTTCACCACCAAAAACATAGAATTTTCAATTTCTAGGACTATTTATTGACAGATTTAACGCGTAATCAAAAATCAACGGTCAGAAAAAGAATTTTTATTCATTGAGGCGGTCTGATTATTGTTCTTATTTTTGACTAAGTAATTTTTAAATGTAAAGACATGCATCTCTTCCCATGCTGTACAAATGGAGGAATGAAATGCTTCTGTACTTGAACCAGATCAGTTTTTAGCTTTGAGTAAAACTCTAGTACAGGCGACTCCCGAGTCTCGTTGGGGATGCGTTCCTGAAAACGTGTTCGAATCTCGAATAGTCGAGTGTCGAACGCCGTTTTTCCATATACTTGCATGTTATAATCGGGGGATACGTTCCCGCATCTCGGGAAAAAGTCTCCCCTCAGGTTCTATAAAGATAAAATAACATTACTGATATGTTAATAAAACTATTAAATTATGAATAAATTATATAATAAATATTTTAAATGTATAACTTATTTTTTGCACTAAAAAGGAAAAAATAAATTTGTTTCTCGAACTTCAAAGATAGATGTATGCAATATGCTTTACAGACAGCCCGGTCCGGATCGCACGAGCTTGATAACATACCTGCATATATCTATCTATACATACAACTATTAATCGCAGCGAAATTAATATAAAAGTTATTAAAAAAGCACAAAATAACTTAAGAATAAAGAAACAATAAAATTAAAAATATTTTCAAACCTTAAATCTTTTTCAACTGCGCTTACTGGACTTGGTTTATTAATTGAGAAGTTGGAAGATTTTAGTTGAAAGAAGAGGAGCTGTTGGGTGGGGAACTGTTTATTGTTGTTATAAAATTACCTGAATTTATCACGTTCTAGAATTTTTTCCTTCAGTTTCACATAAGTGCTAATAGTTGACATATTCCCAACGATCGTACGATTTCAGTATGGCTTTCAGTATGTTTCTGACACTGATCATCTACCCAAAGTTTTAAAAGTTTTTCCATTTTAGGAATCACAACATTGCATCTGGGACTGTTTATTGTTGTTATCAAATTACGTGACTTTATCACATCTTCTAGAATTTTCTCCTTCTGTTTCACGTAAGTGCTAATAGTTGAAGGACATTCCCAACGATCGTGCGATTTCAGCTTGGCTTTCATCTTTCTCAACACGCTTTAAAATTTCTAATTTCAATTCATAACTATGAATCTTATGCCCTGTTTTATTTGATTCCCTTACATTATCACTATTATATTTCCTTTTAGATGCCATGTCAAGTGATAAATTTATAAATAAATCAATAAAATAAATAAATTTAAATAAAAGATTAACAGAAGAAAGAGTGAAATCATCACAAAGTCAAACAATTAGAGCAGATATAACTACGTCTACACCAAAACTAAACCTCGCATTTGGTCAGAACCAATAACTACGCGAAGTTGATTCCGCGTATATTATCGATCGGCAGGATCGAAATCTCGAATTAATCGAGACGCGAACAATTGAGACTCGGGAGTCGCCTGTATTTGAAATTCTAAAACCTTTAGACCGTTCTAAATCAACCCAATCATAATTTTTCCAGTTCTGTCCAGAAGTGCTTTCTGCATTGTATTGCACCTTTCCTCCGATGTAAACTTTTCAAATCCGCTTCAATTTTTTCACCATTCTCATACACTGGATTCTCCTACGTTAAATTTTCTTCCAGCTTCTCGATTCCCCTTTTCTTGGGCTAGTTTCACCACTTCTAATTTAAATTGCGCGGTGTATGGTTTCCACCTTTTGAAATTTTGTTTTCCATAGACTTTTTATTTAATAACGAAGCATGGCACGTTTCACTTAAGAAAATCGGGAAAAAGAGAGCCTTACATCGTAATTCATTTGATAAAAACTCAATAAAACCAGAAAGACAGAAATCAATTTATTCTGTTATTTATTTATTCAAAGAACCTCTAATTACCAATATTCAGAAATTTTTCAACTATGCATTATCTATATATTTTAATAGGTGTTAAAAACACAGTGATGTGAGGCATCTACTGGGTGTGCGTTATCGACGGGAAAATACGGTAATTGATATTTTTGGAGACATTTTTACTGATAAACTGTACTTGTTATTGCATTATGATAGTATCGCTTTAAATTATTTTTTAACCAAAACTAATAGTAATCATTTAATTACTTCTAGCTGTTGTCATCACTAAAGCCTCTGAATTTTGTATCGCTGTCCCTACTGTCCTCAAATAGTTCATCGGCAATCTTGTGCTCTCTCATTATCTATGTAAATGGCATCGTTGTGAACATTGTCTTCACCCTCAATATCCACCTCAGTGAAATCCTCATACCATACGATGTTGTCTTCAGAACCATCCATGGTGTTTGTGAGGCAACACTTTTTAAAGCCACATCGTCAACTCTCTTGCATGGTGAGAATTGTCTCGATACTGCTAATAACCAAGTGAAAAATTCCATTGATCTTTTTACAAAAAATTAGATGCATATTACATTGGGTGCGTATTATAATTAGAAAATTACAGTATGTCATATTCTTGTTCCCAACACTACCATATATTCTGATTTTAAAAACCACTGAAGAATGGAGCAGTTAAATCTTAATGATGAATAGAGGCCAGATTATATTTAGCCAATAGTGAAGGATCAGGAGAGACAATAAAGACAATACTAGGTACCTGTTGCCGTAATTGCAGCAAGTTCTAGGTTCTCATTGTAAAACAAATTTTTTCACATTGCTTCAGAGTTAACGTAGCCTGTTGCCTAACGTTCATTGTCATTTATCTGGACTCTACGGCTACTGTCGCTGACAGTATATTTTTCTCGTTCCATTTAGACTGCTAGTAAAAATGTTTATTGCTAACTATAATATAAATCGGAAAAGAAATATTGCTATTATTAATAAAAAGCTAAGAGTAATAAATGTACCTTAAATACAGCGGAAATGAAACCTTATTTTAATTCTTCAGGAATATTCTTTTTAGTAACTAATATAATTGAAATACGAAGTATGACGCAAACTCTCAAGTGGTATGATCATATAATTCAATTTCTTCTGCTAGAGGCTTCTATTTAGACTGCTAGGAAATGTTTATTTTAAACTAATATATAAATTGGAAAGGTAATGTTGCTATTATTAATAAAAAAGCTTCGACTAATATATGTACCGTATATGCCCTCCTCCCTCCCAATTTTCCATTGAGAAAACTAGAAAAAAATTATTTGACAAAAACTTCAATAATCAAAGTTTGAGGGTCCGAATATAAGGCGACACCCCCTTATCTGAGGGGCAATTTTGGAAAAAAACCTTGCCTTATATTCGGGCATATACGGTACCTTAAATACAGAGGAAATAAACCTTATTTTAATTCTTCAAGAATATTCTTTTTAATAACCAACATAATCAGACTACGAAGCATGCCACAAGCTCTCAAGTCGCATGATTATATAATCCAATTCAATTCCTTCTGCTAGAAGCTTCTATTATAGCTTCACAAACTGAAGCAGAAGACAATATCGTATTAGAAGTCAATTGTTGATTTAGATATATTTATTTTAGTAATCAGATAAACATTTCCTGGCATTGTTATTCAATGTCAATTGTTGTTTAAAATGAATGCATGGTATGCTGCTTATCATTTTAATTACATGAGACCATTAAAACATTGCTGTGTGATTTCAGTTTTATAAAGAGAAAGTAAGAGAAATAATATTGTTCTGCTTACGTTTCTACATGGACTTGCTTATCTACGACTTATTTATTAATAAATAAGCAAAACTAAATTGGATAAACACACAAGACAAAATTAATGTTTGTCATATTGGCGAGTTACAACACAACGATTAGTACCAAATTTATGCAGGTTCATCAAAATTTAAGGTAAATTTTAGTATTGAAATCTAGTTAATACTTTTATCACTGGAAATATTATTAAATTACAGCAGAAAACATTGTGGTGATCATTTCGAATGATTTCATAATATTCAAGCAATTAAAACTCCTGATGAATTGAGTGTTCTCAATTCAACTTTTGCATTAAAATGGGAAAACCGCTAAAAAAATAATTCATCTAAAAATTCTGATAACCGGATAATTTTAAATAGGCTCTCTAGTTGTATAATAAGTTAAATTCCTTGCTGCCAGAGGCAAGGCTGATGCTTTTCGGCAACCAATCAAAACACTCAGTGAGGCTATACAGAAGCAGCAGCAGACATTAGGGCACTATAATATAGATACCGAAAATCACTGAACTCTCTATACCTTCTCAAATATTAATTACTGCTAAATAATGACACTTTTTAAAATTTCTGGAATAGCAGTCCTTTTACCCATACTGAGTTTCAGCATTTACTTCAAGTAGCAAATTAACAAATAGAAGTAAAGCAAGATATACGTAGTTTAATTGTGTTATATTGAGATAACAGGTTAATTAACTGTACCTGTTTTTAGGATAAAATATTTATTTGTCATAAAAGGTTATCGCTGAACAAAAAAAGGCTATATTTTCTAACCTGGTCCCTAACCCTCTATTTCTCCTTCAATGACTTAGATGTTTCTGAGGAATGTAACCCTCACGAAATGCAAGGTTTTACTGTATAGAGGTATATACTAATTTGCTCTATCGAAATAAAAACTAGTTATCTCATCCACTGGGTTTTATCTGCAGCTTAAAAAGTGTTTTGCTTGAATTGGTGAGTGAAGTTTTAAATTTTCTTTACAGGCAGCATTGCATCCTGAGTTGCTTGGGAGGGACTTTACTCAACGGGATTACTGCCGTCGCCCTGTCACAAGGGATATTGGCAAAAGGATTTTGTACCGGGAAGCCCACATGACAGGATGGGCATACAAAACTGTAACCCAGGATGATTTAAAAATACCTGTTGTATATGGTGAAGGAAAACGGGTAGGTGATTATTTTGCATTGGATTTTTTTAAGGTTTTTTATTGCTCTTCTTTACTTCTTTACTTTTTTCCTTATTTCAGAGCCGTGTTTTGGCAACCATTGGTGTAACACGTGGCTTTGGCGACCACGATTTAAAGTCAATAAATTCAATGCTTCCCATAAAGCCTTTTCTGTCATCCCAGCCACAGGTGATTGTATATGATGTGGAAAATGAATCTCTCACAGATTCAGATGTTTTAATAATGGGAACAGATGGTTTATGGGATGTGACTAGTAATGAGAAGGCAATGGAAATTGTCAGGAAAAGTTTAGAGCATTTTCCTGCTGATGTTGAGCCTGGGCAAAGATGCAGGTTAGTGTAACTCAAAAACTATTTTAGTGCTACATTTTAACTAATTTAAGTAATGTCTCTTTTAAAGGTTATTTTGCTTTGTGTTGAACTTTAAATGTTCTCTCTTTTGTCTCAATAATAGGTATACGTCTGCTGCCCAAGATTTGGTGATGCATTCACGAGGCAAGCTTACCGAACGTAGCTGGATAACGGCAGATCGCAAAGTGGCGACCATTGACGATATATCAGTGTTCGTAATTCCATTGTTAACATACAAAGAGGATTATGAAAGATGGAAAGTTAGGCATAAATACATGCAGGAGCTGTACGAAAAAGTCAGTGACACTATTCAGAAATTTGGGAGCCTCAGTTTAGACTTTTCGTCGTCTCCTCTAAGGAGGAGGAGGAGATCAACAATTAGAGGGTCAGATAAACTGGATGAGCCTGTACATAATCATTTTCTAGGTGAATCAGAGCAAGTGGTGCTAGATAAAAATGAGAGTGGAGAGAAAAGTGACTTGAACCTTTCGGCGGCAGGTTTACCTCATGTAACCTGTCAAAGTGATGATTCTGTTGAAGGAACTGTATCAAAACGTTCCAAATCTAATAAGCCAAAAAGGCATTCCTTAGATCTAAAACGTGGAGAAATAATTATACGGGAGGGAATTCTTAGAGATATTGTTGTCCGTAGAGATGAGGATGCAGTTGGCACGAGTGGCCATGCTAGTGCTGCTCTTACCCAAATGGATCTTTTGGCGGCAGGTTTACCTCATGTAACGTGTCAAAGTGATGATTCTGTTGAAGGAACTGTATCAAAACGTTCCAAATCTAATAGGCCAAAAAGGCATTCCTTAGATCTAAAACGTGGAGAAATAATTATACGGGAGGGAATTCTTAGAGATATTGTTGTCCGTAGAGATGAGGATGCAGTTGACATGAGTGGCAATGCTAGTGCTGCTGTTACCCAAATGGATATATCCTCCAATATATCAAACTCATGAAATTGATGGGATGGTGCTAATATATATGGTCCATTGCATGACCTAATATGGCATATCCCCATTTAACAAAGATGGCTGTGGAAGTTCCTAAGATGTAACTTACGTAATTCCTTGTCCGCAGATTTAGTTTTTAATTAATTGAATAAGTATTCTTTGGTTTTTTGGTATTTATAAAGTGCCAACACCTTTCGTTGCATCATTTTACTGCTCGTTGAAAATGGAAGTTTTCATTATTTCAAGTTCTCTGTTGAAACTGAAATCACCCAGGTGAATTTTAAGCTCAGTGATTGTGATTTTTCAGAAACTTAACCTGTCTTGACATACAAAAATGTACTCCTAATTTGACGCAAATTTTAGGAATGAATTGTGTCATGAGTACGAGGACTGCCTGTAATTTTAATTATTCCACATGACTGAAACGGGTATATTTTTTGCATTTGAATTCTTTTGTTTATTATTGTTTTATTGTTTGGTTTGGACTGTGCATTCCTTTAAAATTTAGTCGTTATATTTACTATATGTTTGAAGGTTGCATGAAACTACAGGTCCATTTTGTATGTGGGATTATTGCACTATTTCATGACTACCAAGTGTGTATCTTTCGCAGATTGCTGTAATTTTCTCAAATTTTTGGGATCAAAAACTGGACTTAGTAATAATTAGCATTACCATATCATACTTTATTTACTTGGCTATAACAGTTTACCCAAGTCAAAATAATAACGTTAAAATAGTGGTATTTTTGTGCCATTACAACACAATTATATTAATATGTGCACAATTTTACGTTTCATAAGTTGTTTCCAAAGTTATCCCAAGGCATTGCTCAATTTTTAGCAATTTTTCAAAGATTTTTGGAAAATTCAAGATGATAGGTTTTTAGTTTTCGGACTTGATAGTATGGTTGCAATAATTAATGTGTGAGGATACAAAATTTTCATCCCTTCAATTACTTAACATTGCTGTTATTTTTACCCTTAAAATTCCATATCTAAGGCACAAAATCTATGTAAGAATTATAATGCAGGCCTTGTTTTGTTTAAAATGTTTATTGTATATATTTAGAAAATGCTTAGTCAGTTCTTACGTAATAAAATGTTTTAAACATTTTCCTGGAATAGTGCATTAATTCACTAGTGCTAAAAAATGTGGGATAGAAAAACTTTGTTCACTTATTGTTTGGTATGAGTCATGCTGTTTAGCAGTGAAATATATTTATGACCAGGAACAAGAGTTCATGATAATTTGTCACAATTACCGTATATACTCGCCTATAAGTCTGTTTGCATATACAAAACAAACAAACAGTGCTTCTCAATCCTTAGATTGGTTTGGCTGACTCGGGAATATACACCAGCGGTTCTCAATCTTTTTCATCTTACATCCCACCTAGAATTTGTCAAAAGAAATCCCCGTCCCTATATGATATAAAAGAAAATCTCATCTTTTCCAAGAAGTGGATTTTTATGCTTAATGCATTTCAATGTTATATTAACCATTAATGGAAAACTTTGACATTAAATATTGCAATAATTTTGTTAGAAAATGAGGCAAACAAAATTTCTAAATATGACCTTAACCTGCAGATAAGCTGACCCTTTCTTCTTAGTGTAGTGTTTCAAAAAAATTTCAGCTTATAGGTGAGCATATATGGTAAACTTACTAGATTTTTAGTAAGATTTCCACCCGATTCTTTTTTTTAGTACAAATTATGTTTTATGTTTACGTGTTTTGAAAACTGTGAAACATTTTGCCCAGTTGCCAGTTAGATATTTCTCTGGCACTAAATTTGTTAGCTCTGCGATTAGTACAGAGAATAAATAAATCTTCCAAGCATTCCATGGATTGTGTTTGAGCAATAATAAACATTTGTGTCCTTTATATTTCAGCATCCCACTGCATTGAACTAGCATTCTTGTATGTTTCCTCTGATATTCGTTAATAAGTGATGTTTTACTTGACACCAAAAATTTTTGTCATTAGCAGATTTCCCCTACAAGGTGGGCCAAGATATATGTAACTGGATTATGCTTAGTTATTTTTGTGGCTGTGAATCTGTATTTATTATAATATTCAAAACAAACTTTTAAATAAAACTTTTGATAGATAACGCAGTTTCTTCAAGTTTCTTGCATAGTATTAGGTGAAGATGATTATCTTTCTGGAAAGATGATACCCTCAATCGGCATGGAACCAAACCGAAAACCCAAACTGAAAAAATTAAATGATTTGAACTGAAACAAAAAACTGATTTATTTTGCTCCTTTTCTCGGTTCGCATAAATAGCGGAAGTGAAAGGCAGGATTTTGTCACCGCTAAGTAAACTTTCATATTCAAATGACCATTGCCTTCCTCTCACACTGTCACCATGAGGCTCAAATCCTCGAGTCCCTTTGGTCGTTTCACGAATACGACCATAAAGTATTTTGTAATATAATAGCTACCGACTTCTGGCAATTCTGTGTGGGAAATTTTTTATATTGTTTTAAAAATCACTATACTGTAAATAGCTTATATTTGTCCCTCATTCTATATGCCATAATTTTCCGATTATAATATGCACGCTATATAATATGCACCCATGTTTTTATGAGTGAAATGTGAAAATTGTCTTATCACCATGTATGTACATATAATATGCACCTCATTTTTTGTAAAAAGATCATTGTAATTTTTCACTTGGTTATTAGCAGTATCGAGTCAGTGCTCGCCTTGCCGCCAGGTGAGATGTGTGCGAGAGTTTACAAAAACTTAACGATGTATATTTTGACTCTCACTTTAAAGATCGATACAATATATAAAAACATGTCTCAATGTCGCATCCTGTAATAATCTGATCAGTTGGAATAACAGTTCTTGCCTTGCCGCCAAGCGAGATATGTGCGAGAGTTTACAAAAACTTTACGTCTATGTAGTTTTGACTCTCACTTTAAAGATAGATACAATGTATAAAAACGTCTCCATGTTGCATTGTGTAACAATCTGGTCAGTTGGAATAACAGTTCTCATCTTGCCACCAAGCGAGATAATTTACGTGAATATCACGTCTAGTTCTGACTGTCTTCATACAAGCCGGGCAAGGTATGTAAAATAATATTTGTTGCTCGCGACTTGCATTGATTTTTTCTTAAAAGGTGTGGCTTTAAAAAGTGTTGCCTCACTAATGCCATGGATGGCTCTGAAGACGATATCGTATGGGATGATGGTTTTGCCGAAGTGGGTAAGTGAGGATGAAGATAACGTTCTCGGCGACGCCATTTATGTAGATGATGAGAGAGAACACAAAATCGCCAACGAACTATTTGAGGACAGCAATAATGAATTCAGAGGCTAAGATTCAGACAGCTAAAAGTAAATAAATAATTATTCTTATTTTTGTTTTGAAAAATATTTAACGTAATGTTATCGAAATGCATTGAAATGTACGATTTATTGGTAAATCCGAAAAAATAAATTATTTCCTTACTAAAAAAACTGTATGCCCTTGTTACCCTATATAATACGCACCCTAACTTTTTGTCAATTTTTTGTGAAAAAAATGAGTATTATAATCGGAAAATTATGGTACTTATATGTACTATTGCAATTACCCGTAAAATTGACAGGAAGGAAATATTTGGGTTAATACATTTGTAATACAGTGGAGCCCCGCTATAACACGGTGATTGGGGTCCAAAAAATTCGATCGCGATAAATGTGGGGTCGCGTTATGGCGAGGTTACGAAAATTTACCGTGTCAAGCCGGTCAGTTAGGTCTTGTAAAAGAAACAATGGTGGATATGTTGTTATGTGTATTTCATTATCCCAGTGCACTGTATTTACCCGATTATAGTGCGATGTTTTTTCCGGAACATGAACTGCGCATCTGTTTAAGAGAATACAAGATACTTGTTACATTGTAAATGCATTGTTCATGCATGTTATGATGCTACATTGTACTCGAACATACGAGGCATTGTTGTTCTTTGTATATAAATTTTAAGTGTATAACGATAGGTACAAAGATTGGGTCAGCGTCGCCACCGTGGATTGAACGCATCACACGAGCGTTAGAGTCACAAAATTTTTAAATAATGGGAGCACCGGTTACAATATCACATTCTGCCGCAACATTGTTAATACCAGCTACTTTTAAACTCATACATTAAATTACAATGGAAATGGGCAGAATTTTTCCGCAGGTGTCTGTCAGGAGATTTGGCCACCGGGAAACCGGGCAGGAGAATTAGTAGGATCAAGTTGGTCTTTTTCCCTCTTCCAATTGAAGGAATTCTGAGTGGTGAAAAAATTTTGAAATCATTTTGGGAGACATGTCAGGATCGTGTTATAGCGAAGCGTGTTATAGCGGGGCTCCACTGTATTTATTTCTGAATATAACCATGAATAAAATGCTAAATATTTACATTTAAATAACTTATTTTTGTGTTATAATTATTAGTTTTTAATAGCAGTAATGTTATAATGACAAAGTAATTATTTTTATTAAAAATTACGTAAATGAATAAATCAGTTAATGAAATTTTCCTAAAAATATTTTAAGGATGGAGCAAAAAAAAACTAGTTCAAATCAGTTCACTGATGATTTCCTGAGTGATACCAGAACCGAACTGAAATTTTGGGTTTTGAGTGAACCGGAGCAAAAAAATTATGGTTCGACGCCCTGCCCTCAATTGGTTTGTTATAACACGAGGTCAGTGTCAGACTTGGAAATTTCCTTCTCTTAGGCCAAATTATTATACTTCTCTTTTGGCATTTTTCCCCTAAAAATTGCTCATGTATTCAGTTTGTCTGCCCATCCATTCATCTGGATCTTGATAGTCTAATTCATGAAATGTGTGTAATGTTAATTTTTTCATTCCCTTCCTGAAATCTTGTTTTTGTTGCTAGGCCTAGGCCACTGCCTACCTTGGCTTTATTGCTGATCTGCTAATCCCTGGGGTCTCCAAATATTGTAGTTTCCCAAAAGATATTTGCCATGAAGTATTATTACTGGATTTCTGACTGTAGGTTTTAAGAAGCCCCATTCTCATGATTGTGTTTTTTCTCAATTGGGGTTGGTACCACTATAGAATTCATTTATAAGTAGATATTCAATTTTCTCAGTAATTAAATTTAAAATTTCCCAGGTACAATAAGTAAGCTTCGCTTTGTCTGAATTCTTATGCTCTTAGAAGTTTTCTATAGATAATGAGAATGTATGTAGATCACTAAAATTCATACCTTTATTTTCTTTTACAATGGTATGGAAAATAGGTAAAAACTTTAATATGCCTTTGTAGAATATTTCTGACTTCTTTACCTTTGTAATATTTAGTAAAGTTTTGTGGCCATTGCTAAAACAATAAACTCCTGATAGATACAAGCAGATTATTGTTCCTTCTGTACTTCGATTCCATCGATTTTGCTGAATTAAAAATTTTACAAAAGCTAATATTTTCTCCAAAAACTTTCTGTTTGATGAAACAAAGCATTCCTTTTTACAACTAATTAATCCTGTTAAATATCTTAACTCAGTTTTTATAAAAGTACAATTCAACTTTGAAAATCGCGCCCACACGACGTTGCCTAGTGGTTTATTTTGTCTTCTAGATAATGCGTAGGAGCTTTACATGTGAGTTTCTATCATTGCTGCATGCAATACAGAGATTAGCAAAAATCACAAGTTTGCACGTCACGTAAATGTCTTGAAATAAGTATTAGTCCGGCACAGAGGCAACGTAGGAAACAAAAGCCTAACAGTGTGGAGAAACTGCACCATGTTAGAAGTAGTAACCGCGTTTGTAGAAAAGTATTCGTGAAAAAGGAATATGAAATTATAATAAATAATTAATTGCGTAAAATTGTACATTTTCCGTTAATTCCTAATGCATTACTGGGTTATACGATACGCGTATTCAGCCAGTCGTAAGCGTTCAAACCAAATCATTTGATTTTGGTGTTCAGTGAGTGTGAATTTCATATTATTTTGAGTAGTGATACCACAGGCTGTGCACTTACATTACGCTAGAAGGACTTTCTGAAGGCCTCAAGTAGTTAGTCCGGCCGACCAGATTGGCGCTAGTAGTAGCATTTGTCCGTGGATACCAAGTTACGCGGTCCTCCACCTCGGGGGAACGGCAGCACTGGGCGACTGTTTCGAACGTTACAAATTTGAATAGATGTGTTTGAAATACTAGTGATTCTAGTGCTGTGCGGTTTAGTTAGTGATTTTAGATGTTGACGTTGAATTTCTCGATTATTCGGAGAAGTGGTAGTGGTTGTTTTTTCCGAGAAAGTGGGTGACACTTATTTTTAGATGTTAAAGGCGACTGTTGTACGGGTAACGGTATTTATGCTGAATTTAATCCCTTGACCGTCTTGAGAAGCAGCTGTCCGGTTGGGTTTATTGCTGTGTGAAAGTAATAAAATAAGAATCCTCAAAATGCTTTGCTTTCGGGAGTGCGAGAATTTTTCACTCAAGTTTTGAATATTTGTGAAGAGAGAACGGAATAGAAATATGGGAGGCCAGAGAAAATGTTGTCCCGAATAATGGCATGGTGCACCTCAGTAAATAGGTATTTAAGTGGTAAAGATAGTAGAGTTTTTGTGAATATGGATGTAGTTCATAGAGAAGCGTTGGTTTAATTTAAGAAAAAGAAGCGACGATGATTGTCATGTAATTTTTATTTTATTTTGTAAATATTTGTATATAGTAATAACAGTACATAATCCTGGTAAGACTGGCTTGTCTTTGCTGCTTTCAATATCATAATTCATGGAAGCTTTCATTGATTATTTTGCGTCTTGCTATGGCTATTTTTACAAGGCAATTAACATGATATTTTTTCAATGTTTAATATTAGGAATAGTGCATAAGCTCACAGTGATAGCTTGGAAAAAGAGGGTGCCATTGTGTTGGTGATTGTCCTACCCCAGGATAGAAATCATTTATTAGAGTAAGACCCATAACATTCATTGTTTAATGGCAATGCACTTTACGGAAATAGCATTGCATTCATTACTATGTTAATTACTATTGATGCTTGTTGCAAGAGCGAAAAATACTGTTCTTTATCATTAAAAAGGTATCTTTTTGCGAAATCTGCACATATTCAAATTCTGTAATTTTGGGAAAGCAAAGAAGCATACTTTCAGTCATAAATATTGCTTCTCTGATCTTTGTCTTGATTGTGAATAATTTAACAAGTCAAGCAAAAAAATGTCTCAACTGATTTCAACGCTTTCCTTATGGGCATTTGGTATCTAATGTAAGGGTTAAAAACACCTCTAAGTAATCAATTTCTTTAAAATTTTCAAATTTTCTGGTTGTTTATGGCCAATACCCTGTCGTAATACCGAATCTCATGTTGCAACATCAAGTAGAGGATCCTAAACATATCCTCCTATGTAAACGATCTTGATATGTGTTTTCAGTTTGCTTTGAATGTCACAAATATGTATAATGTTAATAACGTGAACAATAAAATATTTGAAATTTTAACCATTATAAGTTTTTGATAATATCATAATGATTAATATCCTTTTAGCGTATAAAAATAAGTACGAAAGAAAGGAAAAACAATGCGTAACACGATTTTCAAGGGGGGGGATACGATAAGGGGAGGGGGACCGAGTAGTTCCTGCGGCCGGCCACAATGGCAGTGCGTACGCGGTCCAACTTTTTATACAGGGAGTGTCAGGCCCGTGAGTGATACGTCGTTTGGAGGTAAATCTGAAATTAACGAAGTTCAAATAAACTTATTGAGTTTATTAAAAGGCAATTTTCTGATAGATTCCGGCTAAATGAACTAAAACGTGACTAAATATAAAGGAGGAAAGTTGACATAATACCAAGATTATGTTAGATGATCCGCTTGAACAGTAAAAACCGCCATGATGAAAAGTGAAATTTCATGGAACAGGTACTTGGGAAAATGTTTTAGCGGCAGTATTAAAGTAAAAGAGGAAGGAAATGAAAAAGTCAATTAGTGTAAAAGAGGTAGGAAAGTAGTATAATTTCTCTTTATCTGAACTCTACGAAGATAGGGACAGAATGTATTTTTAGTATGATAAGAATGGTGTCGTCGAGTATTGTGCACATCCCACTTGCATTGTTAATTATTGGAGCATCATATTTGCGACATATAATTTATTGCTACCGCGATAATTTATTTTCTGTAAAAAGGAAATTCAAATTGATTTTTCCCTAAGATTCAGGACTTTATTTTATCTACCGTTTTAAGAGAGGTATCATTTTGTATCTCCAGGATGTTCCAGATTGTTTGACGATGTGGCTGTATTGTCAGCATAACTTGAGAAAGACAATGAAGGGCATAAGTTATAAGGTGTGTAAGGTTATGCATTTGATATAATTAATATATTTACGAATTATCGATTATGACCCTTTGAATACTTTTTCAATGACACCTTGCATGCACTAACAGCTAAACATAAGAATGAATCACATTTAATTTTTGTTTTGTATGTACTTTTTATCAGTATATATTAATGCCTTCCTTCTGACATATCGAGATGTGGAATACATATAATGTTAAATCACTTAATTGGATTTGAATTTTCTATGGTTAATGATGAACTTTTTTACTAAAGTTTTATATGTATATAGATTGATTTACACTGGTAGAAAATATCTAAAAGTGTGATTGTGCTTCCAACTTTTGAGAATCAGTTTTAGCTCCTTAGTGTTAAAGGTAATAATAACAAATGCTGCAGGAACAAACACTCCATTAAAAATTAACAATCGTTTTGTTTTTCCTGGAAATTAATACTTTTAAAATGCATTTTGTTCGCCCTCTAATAATAATAAATGTCATTTCTTTGTGTATATGATTAATATTCTAAAAGCATGCTTAAAGAAAATTGAGATCTATTGGTAATTTGTTTAAGTTTGAATTTATCAGTGGCACAATTAATGCCAAAATACCTTTATAACAGTAGGTTACAACTAAATTTCCAAAATTGCCTCACAAATTAGTGATGCATTGCAGCTGTCTTTACAATTTGGTATTAAATTTTGTCTTTAATTTTCACCATGTTCATCACTATCAGTCAATTAATTTGGAATAATGAATAAATGTCAATTATGTCATAATAATTACATTAAAAAATAATTTCAGGGTAGCTAACATCCATGCTTAAGTCTTAACAAAAAAGTGAAAATGACATTTTTTATTCTGTGAATTTGGTTGTAGGAACACTAATGGAAGTTGAATATGCACAGTTTCATGAATTAATAACTATGATTCATGAACTCCCCTCAAGCATATACAGGGTGACCCAAAGGTTGTAACATTGAATTAAGACTCATTTGTATTATTTTATTCCTGAAGTGTAATGAAAAAGACAACAAAATAATTTTATTTCTACAAAAATTGTATGGAAAGGAACACACTGCAGAAAGGTGATGCCCAAAGTGGCTGCCATTTTCAGTCTGACAAAAATCATGCCTGCTTCAGGACAGGTTTACAAACGTTGCTGCATAAGTTAACATCATTGATACCTTGAAATTCTTCACTGATGGGTTTTTAAAAGTAATGTATGCTTAATGGTTTTCTTCTGTAAACTCTTCCTTTCAAAATACCCCTTAGCTAAAGTCATAAGGTGTCATGTCTGATGAATGTTGTGGACCTAACCATGCATCTATAGGGGCGTGAATAATGACAGGAATAACAACACTGGGTTTTATAACAATTTAGTAACAATGAGTAACAAAAGCAATAACAATAATAGGAGAAAGAAAGCAGAATAAGCTCATACTCGCAAAGTACACTTGGAAGCTCATGCTTGCACGTTGATGACTCGGTGTCCTCATTCGCTTCGCACTCTGGAAGCCCGGTCCCGCAGCAGGGAAAGCGATAGTCGTGCGCAGTCGGTCAGTGGTCAAATGTAGGCGCTGAGAAATCACTCGTTGTGCCGGCCGCTACATCAAAAGTTCCATTTAAGAAATTTTGGATGGTTGAACCATAAAGAGGCTGTGCATCATCTTGTTGCCAGATGATGTCTTTGTTGATCCATGGTTTCCTCCTTAAATCTGGTAGAATTTCGTTTTCCAGATTGTCCAAATAACTTTGTGCCTTTACTGTTGAATGAAAGAAGGCACCCAAAATGTCATAGGATGAGTTGCCACCCAAACTATGGCCCCCTTCAGTATTGTGATCCTGCTGAGTGCTGATATGGGGATTATCAGAGTTCCATTAAATGCAATTATGACCATTAAGATGGCTGTTTAATTTTGAAGCTTGCTTCATCTTCTCAAATGATGTTAGGAGTGATACAGTAATATCCTGTAGAACAAACGCCTGTTTAATGAATATTCATTATAGTGTATATCAGGGGTCTCCAACCTTTCAGCACCCAAGATCTACATTCATTTGTAAATTTAGCGAGGATTGACCCAGCGGAGTGAGTCTTGATATGAGAAATACTGTAGAGCAGTGGGAGGGGATCCCACAAATTTTTCCCAAACTTTCAGAGACATCGAAACCAGCATCATAACATGAAATGTCCTGCTTAACACGTCAATCAAATTGAACCGCAAACAACTTTTTATTTGGATTAATCAAGGTTATTCGAGTTTTCGTTTTGCACAAGAGAATATTTTAGTTCAAATAAAATTGATTGAAATTTTATCCACCAAAATAATTCAATGTATTACTAAGCAGTAAGCTATTAGAAGATGAAGAAAAATTCTATTAAATAAATATACAAGTGGAAAAAAATCAACCATAACATAACTTGAATTAGTTATTCAAGTTACACATAGAGTCACAGCCTCAAACTTTTGCCTTTTGCAATAATTTATGATTGTAACACCACATATGGAGTTACACTTAAGCATACTCAGGGTCGATAAACAACGATATGCTCGTGTCTTGCTGCGAGAACTGATATTGAGAGATATCTGCATTATTTGATTTATGCATTCCACTTGCGCTTAATTCTTGAACGATTATAAAATCACCTGCATAGCTCGATAAAAAAGTTCCAGCAGTAAGTTCAAAATCTATATCGGCTCAACGTTTCTAATTTGTTTTAATAAAAAGTATTATAATAGTGCTCAGGCAAGATTCAGCGATTTCTCTGCTTTACTATGGCCTGAATGCTTATTTTTCTCTCAAATAAATTGATTACATTACATTAATTTTTTAAAAGGAGACAAGATTTTTTCTTAGTTATTGAGATACAATAGGATGTGGTTTCTAAATCATTGATTTCATTAACACAACAGGTGACCAGTCTTCTAGATGAAGTTTATTTTGCCAATTCTGTCCCTCATTAAATACCTGTAATCCTTCTATAACATCCATCACTTCAATGCGGCCCTGATGCTGTTTTAAGTTGATCATGCCTGGTGTACATGGTAAATTAGCACAAAAAATTCGCTGAATGAATGCCTGACATGCTATAAGGAATGCAATATTTTCCTCAGAGTGAGTCTCATATGGAATGGATATGAGAAAATTCATTAAAACGCACAAGCAGTTTTTAACTCGATGCTTGACTCATATAGCTACAGTGTTGCAATATGTAGTCAGCCAGTATAGTGCAACATTGTATATGAGTAATATTGTAGGCTATGTATTGTCATTCGGTGGACACCAGTTGTATGGTGAAAACGTCAATTTTTCGTGCTAGTCTGTTGAAAAATTAACCCTTTTGATAATTAAAAATGAGGGGGAAAAGGAAAGCAAGTAGCAGTGGAGTGAATGATTCTGCAATTAAAAGAAATTGTAAACACATTTTTTATAAATTTAATATTTACAGGGAATAATATTTTTTACTAGAACACGTGTTTGTAATTTTTGTGAAAAAATATTATCTGATAATGTATCCTAATTTATTTATAGAATTCAATGCAAATACGTGTATCATTTAATGAATATTCGCTTGTAGAAAAACAGAAGAAGCTCTGGAGAAAGTATTGAGAAATTTCGAACTGATAGGTATTTTGGTTACAATGTAACCATATTCAGGACCGGGACTTGAGAGCACATGAACTGGTAGAAAGAGTCCATTGGCACACTCCCAAGTGAGGAAGCGGATGTTGTGTAGTTGTATTTATACTTGGTGTAGGGAAGGAGGCGGTGAGAGGGATGTGGATGACCTGGGGGCAGGAGAAGGGGAGAGATCAGTTTGAAAAGAACTCTGTTTATGACTCCAAGGTCGTTATTCATCAAAGTATGTGTATGTTTTTGTATATAAAGATTCCATCACATCAAGTTTGGTATATAGGACTTGTTTCAAAAGTTCAAGATTATTTGTTAAGTGAGTGGTTAATTTTGATGATGTGTGTAAGGTGCTGGCCTACTACTCACCTGCTGTTTTAAATGACAGCAGGTACGAATCCTGCGAAAGTATGGTTTTTTCTGAGGTTTACTGTCCCCATATTTGTGTGTAAGAAACAAGACAACGAGGAAACAAATAATGAGGGGAAAACACAAATCAGCACCTGTCCTTCATAAGGGATATTAAGCAGTTGGTCCCTTTGGTGCTTTTCATAAGAGTAGGCTAATGCTGGCACCAAGTTTCCCTCCTCCCTTCTGTATGCATGGTGTGGAAGGCAACAGGAAACCACCACACCATTAGTGTATATTCCCAAGTCAAACCAGTCTAAGAATTGAATTACCGTATTTTCTGTCGTATTAGACACACCGGCGCATTTTCTATTTTCTGCTACCACAATTATTGAATGAAAAAACAATTTCACATTTATTTTTAAGTGATCTTTGAGGAAAAAGTATTTTAAAATTCATATTTGTCATGAAAATAAAGAAATATTTCAATGAATGCGTTACATTGCATGGAGTCAAAAAGAATAAAACAATGTAGCATCGTTCATTCACCTTGCAGATATGCCTTTTCGTTGTTATGGTTTCGTTACTCACAATAGGCGTAGAATGTTTAACAATACTCTAGATTTTCTTTCAAGGTTTCATATGTATTTTTCAGCTATGGTCTGATATTACGTATGATTACGCTATCGTACAGTCTTTTGCAGTGATGCCAACATTAGAATTTGGACTAATTGGATAACAATGTATTACTGTGCGTGTTTCGTGCATTATTATATGTGTAGTCAATATATAAAAAGGCAAAGTTATTTGATGCGTCAGTTTTTATGCAATCAACACATTTTCAGGTTCACACAGTTTCCATTTAAGGGAATCTGTAAATGGAAAGACATGCAAGACCACATATCAAGAGTGGTGTTGATATTTCTGGGATCCCTCGGTATTTTGTGTAACTGTAGTCACTGTGTTCCTTTATCTTTAGTTCTTAATTATTTCATTTGTCTTGTAATAATTTATATTTGTTTTTAGTAACACCGAATTATAATAAATATCTTTTAAGGTTTTACTGGGGGTTGAATTGGACCATAGATCTATCTAAACATTAAAAAGGATCATATTTTCCTTAGTAATATTTTTCACTTTCGCCACATTTGATGCAGGATGAATTTTGGACTTAAATTTTTTGAAAAAAAAACAGCATCTTATACGACGGAAAATACGATACTCTTTAATGTATGTCATGTCACAGTATGGCAAAGCACTGTATATTCCAGATTTTTGTTGCACGTGTATTTTGTTTTTAGGATTCCCTATTAGATCTTTAACATTTTCTGTTTTGTGGAATGTTTATTTGTATCCTGCCTTGTGGAAAATATTTGTAAGCCCCGTGGTGAGGGTTGGAAAGAAGGGAAGTGAAATGAATTTGTTCTTCTTATCGTTGATTGAGGCGTGTGTTGCTGTGGTTTTGTTCTTCAGTTTTTGGTTTGTTTTTTGATGATGTTGTCAATTCATGTGCAAAGTCATTTTCTAGGGCCATATTTTTAATACATTTAACTTCTTTGTCATCAAATTTTTGGTTTATTGGTGCTGTGAGGAGTCGGTGTACCATGTAGTTGAAAGCTGCAATTTTCTGCTTGTATGGGTGACTTGAGTCATTTTTTATGTAATTGTTGGTGTGTGTCGGTTTTCTGTAAATAAGTTGTTCTTTGTTTTTGATGATCAAAATATATAAGGGGAATGACTTGTTTATTTTGATTTCATTTGTGAAGTTGATGGAGTTAAGTTCTTGGATGAAAGTATCTGCATCATGTATTGGCCCTAAATTTCTCAATACTTCCTCACTCTGGAGCTTTTTCTCTATTTTTCTACATTCAGTTTAACTAGTGAAAGCTCACATTTTCTTATTGAGTGTTCACTTAACGAATGATGAAGCAAACTGGATAAATAAAGTTCAAATTATAAGTTTTGCTTTGAAAGAGAAGTATTTGTGCAAAAAACATCAGTTATAGCTCCTAAAGTGACATGAATTACTTTCATAATTTATGAAAATGCCTCAGCATTCACATGAAAAATGTTCATTCATATAAATTTACTTACAGTTCCTTAACCGTTGAGAAATGAAACAATCTCACTGAGGAATCATCCATCGTGGAGACACAGCCCAAAACCGAGCATGGTGATCTTGTCACTTTCAACATTTTCGCCATTTTCCTTTAATGCTCACATGTCACATGTTCTATTCTATAGCGTCCCTTGAAAAATCTGTTGATTTCAGCGACTAGTGACACCTGGCCTTGGCGAAGTGCATAACTTATAACGTCATTTCTAGCGAACTTGCACAGGCCTATTCAAAACACACCAATCAAATACAACAAATTGATCAAGTTGTTCTGACCACTCTGTTAGGCATAGTAAGCTAGTATTGTAGAATATTTTTGAGAGCTTAAAAAAGTCCTTGGTTATATTATTATTGTTCTCTTCCAGTTTCCTAGTATACATCTTAAAAGAATTGAGACAAAATCTTATTCTATTCTGGATTTCAATTTGTTTTAAGTCATTGATTGCTCAATTACTTCCATTACAGTAGCGTTTGAGTTTTCAATTCTTAAGATAGTTGTATGAAACAAAGCTGATTGTTCATGTATGAAAAGCAACCACAACTCAGCTGTTTCATCCTCAAAATATTTCAAAATTA
Organism: Uropetala carovei; assembly: GCA_036926305.1. Lineage (NCBI taxonomy): Eukaryota > Metazoa > Arthropoda > Insecta > Odonata > Petaluridae > Uropetala > Uropetala carovei. The sequence continues at coordinate 1,605,130 of JAXCHB010000041.1, read as the reverse complement.
TTGTGGGGCACTTTTCTGTTGACATAAAATATGACTTTAATGGTTCAAACAATGTTAGAATGCATTCAATAGATGGAATCAAAGTTAGCCATCTGGTTTTGGAATAACCAAGTAACCTTTGATATTCAGTGGAAGCTTCCTCGCGAAAACTTTTTAATGATTCTACTCTTACAGTAAATATATCAAAATGATGGTAAATTTTGTAGACTATTGCCTCTATATCAATTAACATGAAACATGCTGCCATTTCCATTGCATTATAAATTATGTGTGCAGAACAACCAATTCCAATCAATTTTTTTTCGTAACATTGCCTCTAATTTTTGGTAAACATTTTTCTCCCCTTTTCTCTTCACTCCAAAATTTGTTTCTGCACTTCATGCAAAAATTTTTCAGTAAGGGATTCAATTCATTGAGGCATGTTTTTATACAGTCAAAACTATACAGACATAAAGTTTTCGTAAACACTCTCACACATATCTTGCTTGGCAGCAAGGCAAGAACTGTTACTCCAACTGATCAGATTATTACACAATGCGACAGTGAAACATGTTTTTATACATTGTATTGATCTTTAAAGTGAAAGTCAAAACTCTATAGACATGGAGTTTTCATAAATACTCTCACACATATCTCACTTGGCGGCAAGGTGAGAACTGTCTCAATACTGCTAATAACCAAGTGAAAAATTACAGTGATCTTTTTACAAAAAATGAGTTGCGTATTATACATGGTGATAAGACAATTTTCACATTTCACTCATAAAAACATGGGTGCATATTATATAGGAAGCGTATTATATATAGGGTGACCAGACGTCCTGTTTTCAGCAGGACAGTCCTGCTTTTTTTCTTGCCCTGTTTTGTCCTGCTTTTTTTAAATCATGTCCTGCTGCATCCTTTTTTCTTAAATATTATCATATAGTATGCATATGTTTATGAATTAGGCAAACAGGATGTCAAAATATGAATATAGAACTAAAATCTCTTTTGTTGAAAATAAAACAGAATCGAAAAGGGAGCAGGTACTATACTAATTTGCCACTTTTATCGTGTCTGAATGGGGGAGATAGTAGAGATGTCTCAAATGCAGTAAAGAGCTGTGAACTTGGTATGATATATTTCTTACAGGTTTTCTTTACAACTTATGTCATATCAGGAGTCATATTTTATTTTATGATATGATGGTTTCTTTCTATAGATTCACATCACGTATTGTTTCTACACATCTTACCCCCCTAATAATGAGATGTCAAATAAAAGAAAATGTCATTTCAACAAAGTATTACAAAAAGAATCTCCGTATATTGTAAATGCTAAAAAAATTAATTCAAACAGTGATGTGAAGTGTACCGTGTCTGTAACTGAATTTTCGATCGCTAACAGTGGTCGTACGTCTATAATCAGACACATTGAAACCAGTAAACACCAAAAAGCTTTACATGTTGCTGCCTCTTCATCGAAATTGACATCATTTTTATGCAGTATAACATTTGGAGATGTTGAGAAAAAATGTGCTATATCTGAAGGTGTATTTTCCTATTACACAGAATGTCATCGCCAAAGTTACTGAAGCATGGACTGTATATCCACACAATAAATTCAAAAAGACACTTTTAGCTCGATTCCAAACATATTGGTAATTTTTTTCTTTTGCCACCTTAGAAAAGTAATCAAAAAATCAATATGATAGTAAAATTACGTTACAAGAATAATTTCAAATTAATCGACAGTTCGGGGCAGATTATTCAATATACGAAGTGCGGACACTTATGGTTCAAAACAAACGATTATAAAATATAGAGTGACCCTCTTTAAATAACACTAACATGTTAATTAATTTTATTTGTCTCAAATAAAGTTTACTAAAATATTATTAAAAATACACACTTGAGATAATACAAGGAATTCTTCAGGAAATGAATGCCTCCGATCCTAGAGATCCGCCGAAGCCCTCGCCTTTTTTTGCTGGAATATAAACCACCAAGTAATGGAAATACCTATCATAGAAGAAAACCACACGAGAGTTGGAAAAGGAATGATGTCATTGAAAGCTCAAGCCGTTGAGAGCAACAATTTGAATTTTTCTGAAGAAAAAGATATGAGGAGAGTTAATGGTGTTCTAAGAAAGACACAGCGGGGCATATTTTCTCAGGTCTGCTAATTACAATGCTGAAGGGGGTGATGGTAAGGGCATGGATTTTTCTTTCTGCACGAAAGCAGATTACGGCTCCTTTCTAGGTCTTTGTAAAACGACCCATTTACCTGCGTTCAGATAAAGATCTTTCTATATTCTGTTGGTCGGTTTCTGCCTACAGTGGTTGACCCGGATATTGTTGCAGTTGGTGTTCCCATAACCCTCACCATAAATGACCTCTGTGGATAAAAATAGTAGCAGAGAGGAAAGAGATAGGAACACTTTCCTCTGAAGCAAACCCGCTGGTTTTTCCATTGGAAATTCCTGGTCTTTTCATTGGTCCGTACTTTGTGGATTGAGATCGAACCGAAACCGAACCACTTTTGGAAAAAATTACGGTTCGGTTTTCGGTTCATTGAAAAATTAATCAGTGGTTTCGGTTCGATTTGCGGTTCAGCAAAATGGCTGTGGTTCGGTTCGGTTTGCAGCTCTGCTTTATGCTGGTGCACATTCCTTTAGACCAGGGGTCCCGTGCAGTGATTTAATCTGGCCTGCCTGCCTTACCTCATATTTTCTCTTTCCTCGACAACCACCCGTTGAAACTTGCTCCACACGGCCGACCAGTCATTTGAAAAGTAGTCTTAAGTGGCCTGCGCTGTCGTACATAAAGCCTAATTTATGTAGACGACGAGAGAGAACACAGAATCGCCGAGGAACTGTTTGAGGACAGTGAGGGGAGTGGTAATAAATTCCTAGGCTTTAGTAATTCTGACAGCTAAAGTAAATAAATAAATATTCTTATTTTTGTTTTGGAAAACAATATTTAAAGGAATGTTATTGAAATGCATTGAAATGTATGATTTATTTGTAAAAACATGTTCGTTATCGAAATGCATTGAAATATATGATTTATTGGTAAAAACATGTTCAAAAATATAAATTATTTCCCTACTGAAAAAAGTTGTATGCATTTATAACCATATATAATACCTCCCTAACTTTTTGTCAACTATTTCGAGAAAAAAATGAGTATTATAATCGGAAAATTACGGTAATTGTAGGCTTTCCGGTTTGAACAATCTCTTTTTTAGTTGAAAAATCTTGATAACCTGAAAATGATTTTACCAATAATTTTTTATTACACAATGCTCATTAACTGTACACATTTCTAGGATTAAAAGTAAATAATGTTTAATAGAAGGAAGTACCAATGTAGCGCACCAAAAATGAACACTATAAATCACACGGAGGCCACAAAACAGCTAAACAAATATGTACATCTCTAAAAATATGTAAAACCAAATTTCCCTGATAAATGGTCACAATGCAGTATTTTCATTACACTTTCTGCACCACAGAGAAGCATTTCAAATTCTACTTACTTTCCCTGCATTGGGCATGTATAGGCCCTCCTCCCTTTTCCCTGCTCTCTCATATCAGTGCGTATAATCACCAGAGAAGCAAATCTAAAACTGTTTTGCGAGGCCACTCAGTAACAATTGAATATTACGAAGCGCAATCAAATTAGTAGAAATTCGTTCAAATGATGAAAACACTAAATATATTTCTATCAATTTTATAATAGTAAATAAAGTTATTGTAAGTATTTAAAAAAGTTTATTGCGGTGTTGTTTCACTAGGTAAGCAGTGCTTGCATTGCTTGCATAGACTGTCCGCCCCTGCTGTACAGTAATAGAAATACTACAGTAATCGGGCACTTACCAATATAAATTCCTTGTTCTCTTCCAAAGTACGTGTTCACTTGTATTTGTTCTACATTACATAGAAGTTGAAGTTGAAGAGACGGTCATTGATTGGTGAAGCTAGAGACAGGGTTGCCAGATTCCTCTTTTAGTTTCAGTACAGAATGCTCATGAATTTGTGCAAACATATTTTGAATTCACAGCTGCTTCATGTATTTGGGTTTTTCATTTAGCAGTTTTCTTTTACTTTAATTACCAACATAATATCATGCTCATCTATGAAACTTCTCCGCTAAAGTCCAAGAATTAACTCTTCAGCTAAGGCTATACACCTATCAATTGATATTTTGTTCTCTTCCTTTATAAGTTTATCTTCATCATCACTGTCATGATGTTTATCCAGATTCAGTGCCATCTCTGCAATTTCGCTGTCTGTTAGTTGGAGAACAACTGGTGCATCGTTATCTACATTTAAACGTTCGTTCAATGTCTCTTCATCTATATATTTTGCTTCTTCACACACAAGTCATTTAGCATATTGTAACAATTCACTCACAATTTGTTTCTCCTGAGATAAACAAAACCCACGGAAACTGGGGATAATGCCCTCTTCCTTGTCTAAAAATAGCGTAGCCACAACAGATTCCATTCACTTTGCAAAATTACCTGTTGTAAACTTTCCCAAGCTTTTGAAGCACTCCATTATGATTACTATAGTTCACTGTCCTAGGACAGGTTCTGTATTTCAAATAAAAGTGTGTTCTCCATCTACATCTATCCTGAGCAATACTCTTCAATTGTTCATAACTTCTTCCTTCTTTTAATTTATCAATACTTTGAATTCTTCTCCTACCTCTTCCTTTTGACTTTCTCATACGAAGTATCAAGAAAGTATTGTTATTGCGAAAAAATTCAACCTTGAGATTTTTATGGAAATATACGTTTTAGGTGTCGCTGAATCCAAAAAAGTGGTTTTCGCAATGCTGTCTGTCTGTCTGTTACTGGCTCTGGAGCCTAGACGGTAGAACGAAAATGAATGAAATATCATACTTAGGCATTTTATCATACTGAGCACAGTATATATAGAAATGGTTGACATTGATCAATAATTGAGAGTAGTTTATTCTATACATTTTTAACAACAATCCGATTTTCTCGAAAACGGCTCTAACGATTTTGATCAAATTTCGTACAGATACTTGAGTTTACGTCTTCAATAATACTGTATAGTTCATATTTCTCAAAAAATGAATATAAGGGTAGTTTATTCTAGGCAACTTTAACAATAATTTGATTTTCTCAAAAACGGCTATAACGATTTTGATCAAATGTCATACAGTTACTTGAGTTTACATCTTCAATAATACCGTATAGTTCATATTTCTCAAAACAATTACTTGAGTATACATCTACAGTAATAGTACGTATTTCATTTTTCTCAAAGAATAAGGCTAGTTTATTCTTGAGCAACTTTAACAAAAATTGGATTTTCTAAAAACAGGCTCATACGATTTTCATTTTCTAAAGATAACTAAAAGACGCATTAGTACCTATATATGAGAAAGTTTGTACAATGTATGTTGTACCGATTTTTCCTTCTGTTTTTCATTCACTTCCTTCAACAAATTATGTCTTCTCGGTATATGTCCTAACCAATTAGCCTTCCTCTGCTTTATCACCTGCAATATTTTTCTTTTTTCATCTACTTTCTATAGCACTTCTTCATTTGTTACCCTATCTGTCCAGCTAATCCTTTCCATACTTCTCCATACCCACATTTGAAAGCTTTCCAAATATTTCATGTCTATTTTCTAAAGGGTCCATGTCTCTGCTCCATATAATGCTATTCTCCATATGTAGCATTTCGTCAGTTTTTCTCAAATTCAAATTCTTTCTGCTCCTCAGCATAAATCTATTCTTATTGAAAGCAGCTTTTGCTATTGCTATCCATATTCTTATCTCATTTGTGCACTTTGCATCTCACGTTATCATATTTCCTAAATATTTGAATTCTTTCAACTGTTTCCGTATTTTATTTCCAATTATTATGTTCAATCCCAGCTCTCTCTTAAAAATCCTCATAACTTTTGATTTTTCTTTGTTTATTTCCATTCCATATTTTATTCCGGTATTCACTAGTTTGTTTATCATTCTCTGTAGTTCCTTTTCTTCTTTAGCAATTACCACCAAGTAGTCTGTGTACTTGATGGTTTTAGTAATGCGTTCTCCCACTTTAATACCATCAATTGTTTCAGGTGCTTCTTCAGCTAAGCATTCTCCATATAGATCAGTGGTGCACAACCTGTGGCATGCTACGGCGTTTTGTGCGGCCCGTGGCCGGTTACGTAAACTTCTAAAATTTAAAAAAATTGTCAGGTTTTTTAAATAGTTTAGGGGAACTAACCCAATTTGTATGGGATCATCCATAAATTATGTTACGCTCTAGGGAAGAGGGTGGAGGATTTTTTCTCTCGAGTCTCAGGAAATTTTCATTGGAGACTATTAAAATTAGATATTTCCTGTGATGTTGAAACCAAATTTTTGGAACTGTTCAATAAGTGCATTTACTTTTCACTGGCAGTAGATGAATCGACAAATGTCACATCAACCTCTCAAATGTGTATATTCGCACGTGGTGTAACACCAGATTTTGAAGTGTATGAAGAACTTGTAGAGCTCTGTCCATTGAAAGATCAGACCAAAGGATCTGATTTGCTTGAGGGATTGCTTAAAAGTCTTCACAAGCATAATATGGACTTAAATAAACTTTTGGAGATAGTTACTGATGGTGTGTCTTCTATGACAGGAGCTCAAAGCGGGATGGTATCTCTTCTTTCCAAACATGTCCAAAAGTTGGGGCTCAAAAATGAGTTGATAAAATATCACTGCATAATTCATGTGAAAAACCTAATTGGGAAGGATCTAGGATTTAGTAAAGTTATGAGTAATGTTTTAAATACAGTCAACTTCATCAGATCATGTGCACTAAACCACAGACAATTCAAATCTTTTCTTGAGGAAATTGAAGCTGAATATGGCGATGTTCTGTTCTATTCTGAAGTACAGTGGATTAGCAGAGGCAAGGTTTTTCAACGTTTTATATCACTCTTCCAGGAGATAATGATTCTGACAGAAAAAGGACCAGCAGTAAATCATCACTAATATCCAACATAGGTATGTGACTTGGTATTTTTGACTGATATTACTGCACATTTAAATGAATTGAAATTGAGATTGCAAGGTAAAAACCACCTGATATTTGAACTTGCAAACAATGTATCAGCGTTCCAAATTAAATTATCATTATTTCGGGAGCAACTGTTGAAGAACATTACCTGTCAGTTTCCTAACTGCCAACAAATATTTAAAAAATACAATGTGAATAATTTCAAATATGCCACTCATATAGAACGTATCCAGCAGTCATTTGGTGAAAGATTTACAGACTTTGAGCAGGACAAAACATTAAAAACGTGTGCGACCCCTTTTGAAGCCTCATATAAAGATGCTGACTCCAGTTTACAGCTCGAAGTCATCGATCTTCAGAGTAAAGCTACGTTTATGCTAAGATGCGACTTGTGCCGACTTGTAAAATCTTAACGTAAACGGCTGTGAAAAACGTTTTAGAAGTTGAGAGAGTTGTCGGAGTCGTGTCGAAAAACCATCACGACTCGGTCGTGTCAATTCCGTTTGTCTTAACGTAAACACCCATCCCGACTTGTCGGGCGGAACTGCGCATGCGCCGTCAAACTGTGCGTGCTGGCCTCAGTTGGCCCGAGTTCGTTGTGCAAAGTTATTCTGCTTTCTGACATATTACTTTTTGTCGTTTGTAATGGAGTGGAGTAAAGAGAAAACTGTTAAATTAATAGCAGCATACGAGAAACACGCAGTTCTGTGGGATGTTTTGTCGGCCGATCACAAAAATTCAAATAATCGCCTTGACGCGTTGAACGCAATTGCCAAAGAATTGCAGTGCGTAATCTCATGCGTGGAAAAGAAAATTTCCAATATAAGTGAAATTTCCAAAATAGAAAAAAAGAAAAGTGGAAGTGCACCCGAAGATGTATACAAATCGAGTTGGTATTCATTTGAGATGCTGAAATTCCTCGAATTCCATGAAAGACACTAGCACGAAATTATCGTATCCACTTTGGAGGCGAAGATCGTTCATGAGGGACTTGTATGCACCTTCCAAATGCCGCTTAGCTAAAAAAAACTTCGTACTGCCCACCTTTTACGTCGCCATGGATTACGTTTTTCCTTATTCAAACTAATCAAGAAACTTCCTGTCAGCACTGCAAATGCCGATGTGGCCAACAAGGCATCGTCTTCCATCTTCCAAATTCTGTACTCGAATGAAAGCTAGAATGATGGATCACGACTTGTCGTGACCCGACCAGTCTAAACGTAAACACCTGTGCATTCCTTCCGACAGGTCGGTTGCCCGACTAGTCGGCGACAAGTCACGTCTTAGCGTAAACGTAGCTTAATGATGAACTGAGGTCAAAATTTAAGGAGGGAATTCTGCCTTCCTAAAGAATCCTATTCAGATCTACAACAGGTGACAGCTATTTGCACAAGTCTGTTTGGAAGAACTTATATATGCGAACATGCTTTTTCATTGATGAAATTAATCAAATCAAAATATCAGAACCAGTTGACGGATGAAAATCTGTGTTCAATCTTGTATCTAAACACAACAAACATTACACCAGATATTAAGCATTTAACAACGGCAATGAAGGCTCAACGATCACATTGATGCAAATTAAATTCACTTTAAAATAGAAAAGGTTGATTGATCCTATTTTCTGTTAATTTTGTGTCAGAGCTTTCTTATTTAAATGGAAAGTTTAATTTATGCAGAAAATTAAGTTGTAATTATTATTATTATTTATAATCATCATTATTTAATAAAAAAAATTTAAATCCCATAAAATGTAATAAAATAAGTTTTAATTAAGATTTTCCTTAAATTTACGAATTCAATGTAATTTTTTTCATAATGCGGCCCGCAGACCCGGAAAAATGTGAAATGCAACCCTTTGATAGAAAAAGGCTGTGCACCACTGATATAGATTAAACAGTGAAGGTGACAAGCAGCATCCTTGACAAACTCCTCATCCTATATTTATAATATTTGTCTCTCCCCCCTCTGAATGTACATTTATATTTTGCTCCAAATACAAATTTCTTATTAACCTCCTATCTCTTCAATCAACACCAATCTTTTTCATTAGCTCGAGTAAATTTTCCCAGTTTACTCTTATCAAAAGCCTATTGCCAATCTATAAAACACACTCAAATCTCCTCATTAACTTCAAGTATTCTTTCTGAGGAAATCCTTAACATTCCAATAGTATCTCTTGTTCCTTTACCTTTCCTGAATCCAAATTGATCATCTCATATCCTTACTTCCACTTTATTTTCTATTCTTTTTTTAAAAATTCTTGTTACAATCTTTGATGCATGACAAATGAGACTTACAGTTCTGTAGTCTTCACATTTCTTCGAATTAAGCTTCTTTTTTAATTGGATCATAGATACATCCAGAAAGTCTTGTGGCCATTCTCCCGTGTTGTATATTTTGTTAATAAGATTTGCTAATACTCTAATTCCTGTTTTCACCGTCAATTTTAGTGCATCAGTGGGAATACCATCGTCTCCAGTGGCCTTTCCATTTTTCATGTCTTGTATTGCTTTTCTTACTTCACTCTTGAGTATTTTAAGCCCCTTGTTATCTTCTTGTATATCATCTTCCTTCTCTAACTTTGTATCACTTGGTCTATTTTCTTGTCGTACAGTTGCTTGATATATTCTTCCCATACTTTTATCATGTCTTTCTTTTCAGTAATGATTTTTCCTATAGAATTTTGTATTCTTTGTTTGCATACTCTTCTATTTTCCTTCATCTGAAATTCCTTTGCCTTCTCATACATTAAATCATACCTTCAGAGACTCTCCAATTCCATTATTTCATCAGACCTTTTATTTAGCCATTCTTCCTTAGCTTTGTCTATGATCCTCCTTAATTCATTGCTCAACCTCCTATACATAACCCTTCCTTCTTCATTGTTAACCTTCTTCCATTTTGTTGAACATTTCTTGGGTGATCCATGCTTTCTTAATTTTCTTTTCCATTTTTCCCACGTTGTTTTTCATTACTTCAGTTATACAGATTTAAATCTTATTCCAAAGGAGGGTACTGCTACATTTTCATCCTTAACTTCAGGTAATTTTTCTTCTAACTTATTACTTAATCTCCCGTTTTACATTAAGTTTTTCTAAGTCCTATTTTGGCACTTTTTCTTATTACCTTTATTTTCTTCAGTTTCGTGTTGATATCTGTCAGTAAAAGGTTGTGATCAGAATCGATATCTGTTGATGGTATTGTTGTTACATCTTTTACACTATTTCTGAATCTTTGTTTTACTAATACATAATCAATTTTATATCTTGTTCTGTCCCCAGGACTTTTCCATGTATGCAGCCTTATTTTGTTTCTTGAACCATGTATTAGTTATGACTAATTCATTCTTCTTCTCCCCTCCTATTTATCTTTCCTGAACCATATGCTCCTACAATGTTACTTTCTTTTCTCCAACTACACTTCCAGTCTCCCATTATAATATAATTTACTTTATCTTTTCTGTCTTCTTCAGCAATTTCATTAATATTCGCATATATTTCTTTGACTTCTTCCTCATCATGATCTGTGGTTGACATGTATACCTGTATAATTAGGATATCATAGGTTCTGCCTTTATTTTTAATGCCATCAATCGATCATTAACCGTCTTAACTTTAGACACAGGTTTCTTAATTTCTTTACGCATCACAACTGCTACCCATATTTCCCCATAATTTCCTCCTGAATAAATCACTTTGAAATCTCCAGTCTGTATTTCTCCTATCCCTTCCCATTATGCTTCACTCAATCCTATGATATCTAACCCATTTTTTTCCATTTCTATTTTCAAGTTTTCCAATTTACCTGCTCTTCTTAGAATCCTAACATTCCATGTTCCTATCCTAATCCTTTTGTCTTTATTGCTGAAGAATCCTCCCAAAACAGTCCCCACCTGGAGATATGACTGGGTGACTAGTTTACCTCTGGAAAATTTTGCCCCAGGAGAACAAATCATATTCATTTGAAATTTATACATGGGATTAATAATGTGGTAGTTTCCTGTTGCTTTCCACATCACAATACTACAGACATTAATATCATCCTGATCATGCCTGTAGCTATCCATACTAGAACCATCTCAGGTATCAATTACCTTGTGCTTCTAATTTGGTACTGGTGATTGCTGCTTCCCTTCATCAGGGACTATGTCTGTCCCCTAATCTTTGACCTGTCTGGCTTGGGTGGCCCTACCAGCAGCTTAAGCTCCCACCTGCATAGCTTTCAGGGTCATCGGGGCATATCTCCTCACCATGATAACGTGGTAGTCCTACAGGGACGAAAGCACTCCATATGGCATCCTTAATATTAAATTCCTTTGGAATGCTGTAATTCCCTTGTCATCATTGCATGCTGTAAGCATTTTTTCATAAAATCAGCCTTGTATTTACACTTAAGGCATACAGAATACCCTGATGTAATGGTTTTATTAGGGATGTGCAATTAGGAGGCAAATAAATAAGAATTATGTTTTTACTTTCTCATACGAAGTATCGAGAAAGTATTGTTTTTGCGAAAAAATTCGACCTTGAGATTTTTATGGAAATATACGTTTTAGGTGTCGCTGAATCCAAAAAAGTGGTTTTCGCAATGCCGTCTGTCTGTCTGTTACTGGCTCTGGAGCCTAGACGGTAGAACGAAAATGAATGAAATCTCGTACTTAGGCATTTTATCATACTGAGCACAGTATACATAGAAATGGTTGACATTGATCAATAATTGAGAGTAGTTTATTCTACACATTTTTAAAAACAATCCGATTTTCTCGAAAATGGCTCTAACGATTTTGATCAAATTTCGTACAGATACTTGAGTTTATGTCTTCAATAGTACTGTATAGTTCATATTTCTCAGAAAATGAATATAAGGGTTGTTTATTCTAGGCAACTTTAACAATAATTCGATTTTCTCAAAAACGGCTATAACGATTTTGATCAAATTTCTTACAGTTACTTGAGTGTACATCTACAATAATACTACGTATTTTATTTTTCTCAGTGAATGAATATAAGGCTAGTTTATTCTTGGGCAACTTTAACAAAAATTGGATTTTCTAAAAACAGGCTCATACGATTTTCATTTTCTAAAGATAACTAAACGACGCATTAGTATATGAGAAAGTTTGTACAATGTATGTTGTACCGATTTTTTTAATAAGAATTTCTGCTTTGGGATGTGAGTAGGATTGCCACCTTACAAGTAGTTTCTTCAGGGAGATTTTCATATTATGTGTAGATAATTCCGGTAGAGTCCGGGAGAATTGTCTCTAGGTTGAAAAACAACTAATGGGTAAAATGAAAATTGTTTTATTTATTTATTAGAAAATATATGATTATTTTAACTTGATTAAATTGATACATATAAGATTGCCACCTTGTAGACTAATGATTCCATGAGATATCCACCATATTAGTAGTTAATTGCAGCTGATGTCTTTGTAGGTTAAAAAATAGGTGATGAGAACAGTAAACTTGTTTTATTTATTTTTAGGAAACATGAATATTTTGCCTCAATTCTGTTTTTACATTATTCTATACATTATAATAACAAACTAAAAAATGGCATTATTACTGTAACCAACTTCATTTATTAAATTTGAATTGCTTCGGGCAGCTTCCAAATCCGTCGCCTGAGGCGAGATATAATGAGCCATTAAATTTGTAACAAAGTCATTTACTTGGTACTGGTTTGCGTGGGTAGGAATTCCGCTACAAAAATGCAACTACACAATCTCAGACATACACCAATATGATCCTGTCTAAAAAAAGTAGATTTTCCATTAAGTATCTCTTCATACAAATCAAAGGTAATGATTCGACCAAAATATCCTCCTAGTATTAAGTAAAAAAAGCAATAAATCTGACGATTACTACATTCCGGGAGTTTTCGGCCTCCCGGACAAGTCCCACCGAGTGTCGGGAGAAATGTATCTACAATGGAGCAATTCCGGGAGAGGTGGCAACCCTAGATGTGAGGGACAGTTATCTAGCAATAGCACTATTTTGCCATCAACTGTAAGCCCAGCAACTCGACAATGAGCCCATGCTTTGGATACGAAATTTTCTTCGAACCAGTCAATAAATATTGAAGTTGTAACCCATGCTCTTTTATTGGCCTTATAGTGCATGGGAAAACCTTGATCCCATTAAAGCACCTGGGCTTCTGACTTTTCCCTACAACAAGTAATTTACACTTGTGAGTGCCAGATGGATTTGAACTCACAAGAACTGTAATGCATTCCTTAGAGTCTTTAAAAGCTGAAGGTGCTGTATCTTCAGCTGTTATGTAGATTTTCCTAGGAATATATCTCCAGGATAGTGAAGTCTCATCAGTGTTGTATACTTGATCAAGAGTTAATTCTTCTTCATGCATAATTTTCAAAACTTCTTCTATAAAAGCTTCAGCGCTTTCAGTATTAGCAGAAGATTTTTCGCCGCAAACTTTCAACAAACGTAAGCCATTGACGATGGTTGAATCTGTTGTACCAACCATATGAATATTCACACAGGGCTGTAAGGCCTAACTATTTGTGAAAAAGCTTGGCTTGGCTTATGAGAATATTGCGATTCATGAGAAATTTTTCACTTCGATGAAGTTTTATCCATTTGATCAACACTTTCTCCAAATACAGTAAAACTCGTTTAATACGTATTTGAGGGGACCGACTCATTGCTTCGTTATAAGCGTGACTACGTTATATACGAGAAACATGGTTTTTGGCCTATACATCCCATATAACACGTATACACATACAGTAAAAGCTGTCCTATCCGGCTATTTAGAACCGGCCAGCCTTAGATACCGGCAATTACACAAATACAATTCATTTTGTATTTCACATTTTTAATATCAATTTCAAAACAAAGGGAGCGGGGAAATTCGTATGGAAGGGGTAGATGGAGGATGGAGACCTCTACGAACAAGTGCGCGGTAAACGGGCAGAAACTATTCATTACTTATCGCCCTGCTCGCCAAAATTTGTTATATATGGGGCAAACATTTGTTCGTTACAGCCGAGAATTCGTAAAATGCGTGTTCGTTACATCCGAGAAATTTAACCAATGCCCTTATGGAGAAGTTCAAGGGACCGAGACATTTCTTCGTTATAGCCGAGATTTCGTTTTAGGCGTGATCGTTATAAACGAGTTTTACTGTACATTATCCTTGACAGATGTAGAGTATGTCTTATGTCCATTAAATTAGGCAGATCAATATTGGAATATGTTTTCAGCAATTTCCTTTTAGTTTTTGGAGATCATTGATGGTGGAACTTCTTATGCCATAGTCATTACATAACTGTCCAACTGATGTCCCCTTGTCTATTTTCATTAAAATCTCTCCTTTTTGTTAAATTTTAAGACAAATCGCTTCCTCTTCGAAATCCCACCATCTCTAGAATTATTTGATGGTCTTTTAGATATTTTATGGGGCTAAGTAGGAAAGGGGATATTTAACACTAGTAAATGAACAAACAAGGCAGTGAATTGAAAAAGAGGAGTATCTGAAGCACCAGAGTGCAACCAATGCACAGTGGTGAGCCGGGTAATGATTAGTGAGGCCAGCGTTGGACACTCAAGTTTTGGGGCCCTGGACTAATAATTTTTGGGGCCCCTATATTTGTTATAGACTTAATAAAGTAAATCATTTTAATAATATCGATTTATTTAGCAAGTGAAATACCATTGCATTATCAAATATACAAAATAGACGCTAAATTTATGAAGATAAAAAAATATCAATCTTTGCACTAGATGCAGACGCAGAGAGTAATTACTGTATTCATTGTTGTTTGAGCAACCGTCAAAAGAAAATTCTGATGCACCAGTATGTTAAAAAAGGAAGCGAATCACAAAAAAGTTTTTCTTGAATGAGGAGGGCTTTGAGACTTTCAGGGCCCTAAGAAGCAGAGTTAAGGAATTGTTGAGACCGAAGAATTATGGGGCCAAAAGTATTGCGGGGACCTGAGCTGAAGTCCATATAGCCCATGCCTATGTCTGGCCCTGAGCGAGGCATTAAATTTAAATTTCTTTCTCCTAACAAATTTTGGAAAAATGCATTCTTTTTTAAAATAGCCGGTTAACTGGATTTCCAGATAAGTGGAATCCAGATAAAAGGTTCTATACTGCATTATAAAAATCTCCCTCTTGAATGAATTCTTCTAAGAAAGTATACATTATTCTTTTAGCCATGCAGATATTGACACCCTCAATTTATTTCCATGTTTGATTTAATTTAAAACAAGTTTTTTATTTATATATAAATATGAAGGGATAACAACATAAGAATAATGGAGTGATAGGGGGGAGGGAGGGTGGTTTGGGACAAAATTTCTTATTCAATATAGGCAATATAGGTGTCTACTGACTGAGATTTTCATATAGATTATAAATTTGGAGGAATAACGACAAGGATAATGGAGAGATATGTGGGAGGAAAGGAGGTGTGTTGAGAAACATTCCTTAGCAAATATAGGCAATATGGGTGTCTATTGATTGTGAATTACACATTAAAAATATGGAGGAATAATAACCTAAGGATAATGGGAGGGTGTGAGGGAGGAATGGAGTGGCAGGAATAATCACATAAGGATAATGGATAAGTAGGTGAAAGAAAGGAGAGGGGGGCAAGATGAAATCCTCATCGAATATAGGCAATATGGGTGTCCATCGGCTGGGAATTTCCTATAGATGACGAAAATGGAAGCATTTATACCTAAGTTTAGGGCTGGTTGACTTTAAATTAGGGGGAGGTGGTGTATTTTATTTCAGAATCAGTTATTTTTTGGAAAACTCTGTTTTTAATATTTGTTTCTCTCTCCTTCGTCTTACACTCTCATTAGACTAAGTTCTTATTTCATGTATTTTTATGTAATTCCCAGTCGATAGAAGCATACATTACTTACATTTGTTGAGAAGTTTTATCCTCCTCCCACCTTTTTCATGATTTACGGTAGGCATGTCAATATCCAAGAGGCACCAGGGTCGCATCAAAGCAATGGATGTTATATGTTAGGATTGCAGTCATTTAATGAGGGCCAGAGTTGGCAAAATATACTTTATCTAGAAGATTTGGCGTCTGTTTTGAATTAATAACAATAGCTTAGAAATCACGTTCTATTGTATGTCGTCTCCCCTTTCCAAAAATAAAATATATTCAATCTCAAATGATTTAGTTAAGATAAAAACTAGCATTCGGGACGCAATCAGGCACAGAAAGGGACATGCCTGCTCTAGGGTCACCAAAATGAAACATGCAGAATTAAATAAAAATTTTAAAAATTGTAGGAAGACACTTTTGGGCAAAAATAAAATTGGGCAAATTATATTTGGACGAAATGTCTGTGGGCAAAAATAATTGGACGGAATATCTTTGGTCAAAACGTTCTGGTACCGCTTCGGCGGGCATAATAATGATTTATTTATTTTGACTAGTTCATAAACAGCCGTTACCGGCCTTTTGTAATACCCATACCGATAATAAAGACGATCACATCAAGAATTCGTAAGGATTCGAAACAGCGACTCTCGCATTAGGATTTAGACACGCTAACGACCACTCTACCACGGTTGAGTTTGTTTGAAGGAGGATGATTGTGTCATCTTTAGAGCTAAAGTCAAGTGATAGTCAATGTTTTTCTGTTAAAAGTTTATTATAAAAAGTTTTACGGCCAAAATTTTAATGTACAAATATCAAATGATGTAAAATCTCTCGTTCCTTTTTCATCGTAGCCCCGCCGACCGCACAAAATGGCCTCGCGGGTTTCATGTGGTTTGCCTCGCCGGTTGAAATTTCTTCCGATTTCATCCTAATCTGGTTTTGATGAAACCTTGTAGGCGTGTATAGGGCTCAATAATGCGAGTCATGTTTTCTTATCGGTCCATAAAAGGTTTTTTTTTTAGAGTGAAGGGGTGAGAGTTAACCCACCCTCAGAAATGATTTTCTCTTGTTATCGGTTTCGGACGTATAAATACCTGAACCATGAAAGATGCCAAAAAATGTTTCAAGCGAAAGTTTGAAGCCATGAGATATAAATAGCGCGAAGAACGAATTCAAAAAGAATTATTTTATTTAAATTTCTGGTTGTCACTCTTATTTCTGTTTATTTGATGCGTAATCTGGAATATTTTTTATGGGTCCTGGCGACATTTTTATGAGACAAAAACCAAACCAGCGAGAATCTCGGAGAGTTGCGTTTCTTTAATATTAAAATATAGAATAATTATCAAGTGCGATATTGTTCCTCTTAACAAATCGAACTCGTACAGAAAGTAAAAAAAATGCGCTATCCTTTTGTTATAGAGATCCGGAAATCCCATTTTAAGTTGTGATAACGATCGAGGATAACAATTCCAAATTAGGATTTTTTCATTATCGTGTAAGAATTTTTAAATTATTAAAATATCTTTTATTTGCGAGGCATTGATTTTGAAAATAACGATGGAAGTCAATAATCAGGGCCGTGGCCAGAGGTGAATTTGAGAGGCGAACGGCACTTTTCTAAAGACAAAGTTATAGCACTATAGCCGCCGATCTGCACCTATGTGTCGTGACCAGGCGGCGTTTTGTTTTTTTCGTCTCAGGCAGATTTCTGTGACTCGCTCCTGTCAATAATAAACGAATTTAGAAACATACAGAAGTCGTACTTTCACATTTTAGGCATGAAATTCACTATAACTTGAAAGGTGGGTTAGCAATTTAAAATTATGACTATAAAAGTGTAGAAAAGTATCTTTCGAAATGTAAGTTTCTCAAAGAAAAAGTTAGGGAGTGATTATCAGTGCTATCGTATGCTCAATTATAGGGTACAACCTTATTTTTCATAATTTTTCTGTGCTTTATTATTCGATCGAAAATATTACGCTTAAATCATACATATTTTCGATGTTTTAGTACTCTACAAAATGCTGCATACACGTAATGATATTAAACGAATTTTCATGATTGTACCAGAACTTAGTTACTTCATTTACTGCGAAGATTGTTTATGCTGACAACAATTACATATCTATGCATGAATTTTTTCCAAGTTCAAAGGGAATTACGACTTTCTTCTTGGATTTTCTTGATAACAGCTACTACTATGATAAAAATTCACCGAACAAAAAATATTTTGACTAGTTCTACTAATTTTATTTGAAGACTTCGATATGACCAGTATTTTACGGGATATTAGGCAAATTTCGTTTTTTGTTTCCAGTAAAGTGGCATCCTTGATAGTGTTATATGAACCATGTATGCCATATTCTTGTCTTTGGCCCTAAGTCATCTGTTTGGTAGAAGCCGAGAACGAACATGCGTACGTACGGACGGACAGACCAAAGCTAATAGGCGGTTACGTTCGAAACGAAACGCGCCTGAAAACGGAATGTTACGAATAAAGGAACGCTTATGAAAATATTTTCGTTGTAGTCCAAGTTTTACTACCCTTTCGGGAGGCGCCTGAGGCTGTTTTTGCGCCAACTACTTAAATATGAATGACGGTTGTCTTAGATTATATTCCGTTCTGATAAGTGGTCTATGAATGGGGAAAGTTTAAGAACCCCAGATTTAGATTTTATTTTCGCTACATTGACGACGCAGATTCTTCCATCGTAAGAGAGCCGGGTTTTGTCTCGGATAATATTTTCCGGGGAACAATTCCTCCCTTATTATTTCACGTCTTACAAGATCTCATTGCTACTAAAATTCATAAACCAAATCTCGAGAAGTATGAATTGTGTTGTGTACTATGTATCTCACAATTGCTTCCCATCTTCATTCATATGCCTCCTCATCTTCCCCTCTTCTTTCATGCCAAATTTCATATCTTTAATGTATCCACGGACTGATCCGCACTTAGGATTTGTCCGAATCTACCCTATTGAGACAAATATTCAACACGTTTTTGTTAAACAAAACGTAATATTACTTAATGGATATTTTATTCCTAAATTTTTATGAATATATAATTTTATTAATATGAATTTTTACTCAGATAAAATCCTGCTAGCCAAAATTTACTATTTATAGGATACAACGCCTCCGTTTTTGCATATTATATTTTGATTATTAGCATAGGAAAAAGAACAAAAAATGTTTATTTGGACGTATTTAAAAAAATAACAACGAAGTAGTTTTATTTTCTAAATCTTATTTAGGACTTTAAGAACGAACTGTTAAAAAACTTTTGTTGATATTTTTGAGTTTGTTGGCAACTGTTGTGAGGAATTTTTTTACTTATTTTCCGAAATTACTTTTCCCAATCCAGACCCGGGCGAAGGTGTTTTTTTGCATTTGGCAAAGTTTCAAGACAGTTTTCTCCGCTCATAAATAATGAATTGTTTATTTGAAAATAGTGACCTAAGGTTAGAAATGATTTATTTCTCCAAGTTATAAAACAGTGATGTGCTTGGTTGAATTAATGCTGAAATATCAGTACGTCATAAGAAATAAGAATACAGATATGCTCTCCTGACATCTTACGAGGCATAGAAATACGTATGCAATATGGGGAACTTAAAAAAACTTTTTAGCTCCAATAAAATGTCACCGTATCTAAGAAACTTGTTAAAAATGAAATAAACCCCTCCGAAATTGTTGACATGCAAATTTCTGCAAGGTAGCCGTGCGCTTCGCTCCCTCAAGACGATTAAAAGTGAAAACACCTTTGAGTAATCCAGTGTTATGCTGTGCAAAAGTGACGGATTACTTTTACAAAAGCCGAAATCAAAGCAGCGAGGATATTTTATTCGATAAAGCTAATAAGTGTAATCGTGCAACAGTAATGTTTTTATTAACCACATGGAACATGTTTATACAATATTTGCTGTAATAACGTATTGAGAGGACCCCTTCAATTGGCGCACAAACGGAAAATTTTCATTTGGTCAATAGCACCGTAAACATAGAGTCGTTGTTAAAGTGACGTTACTTTTATCTATTTAAAGTATCACCTAAGTTAAATATGTATCCTTTTTACAAGAATTTTGTCAGCGAGGCAGGGTCATTCGTTCCTTCCCTCCACACACTGCTCTGTTACTCCCATTGCGGCAACTGCGCGACATTCTACCTATCCTTCATCCACTATCAGTGGCAGAACCAAAGAGAACCTCATTGCCCTCCACTGGGTGCAGTTTCTGGATCCTCCGGTCCACTATCATCGCATAATGTAACTTCTTAATTACCTTATTTAGACGAATCTAAGACGTGTTAAAAAATATTTTGGAGTTTTAAAAAGTCGTCTTCAAACGTAAACTTGTAAATTTATCATTCGATAATTCACGCAATTGTTCCGATTTTCGGAACTTCGTAAACCTTGCGTTAAAAACCCCTAAACCACGTCCGGTCGATATTATGGTTACGAAGGTATCCGTGAAATTTAATAGTGAAATTTTTGACTATTTTAGTTAACATTAGGTCATAAAATAATCCAAGGAAAGTGTTTATGGGTAACTTTCATTGGTACGATATTACAGCATGTTTAAGTGATCTCCGACGTAAAATATTATTTGAACCGCCGAAGCACTCGCAAATGATTATGTGGCTCACCACGTAAAAATTTCGCTCAGTCTTATCGTTAGTCTAAACCAGTGTTTTTCAACCTTTTTGCTTTGGCGACTCACTTGTTAAATGATCCAGCTCTCGCGACACACCATGATATAAAAAGTCAATTTTTTTGGTTAAAACATAACAAAAATACTTAAAATTCATTATTTAACAATAAAACATCATAAATATAACAAAAAATATAAGAAAATGTTTGTTTGTTAACATCAAATTAGTACAAATATGACCGAGGTCATTTCAGAGTATGTACAACGAAATCTATATATGTATAAATAAAATTCATTATTTAACAAAATAAACAAAAAAATAAAAATGTCGAATAACAATTTTAAAAAAATTAATGTAAAATTTGAGCCTTTTTTTCTAAATTTTCGCGACACACCTGGACCTCGTCCACGAGAGACTAGTGTGTCGCGACACCGGTTGAGAAACACTGGTCTACACATTCATTAGATTCATCGGATGATATGAAACGAAGTCATTCAAATGGGTGTTTTGAGAAGTTTAAAGAAATGTTTTAACCACTAACATAAAGTAATACACTTTCGAGCCTTATTACTCGATTTTCTTAAAAGATATTTTGTCCATTTTGTGTGTGAATAAGGCGAAGCTATATTACTCGAGTTGTTTTCCACGCCTTTGAGAGGTTGTCTACTTTTAGCATTTCGGCGAAAGAGGACCTTTTATTTATAAAACATTGAAAATGTTTGCGATCCTCGCATTTGGATTGACGGATGTCCTAGAAATCCATTAATTTAATCGAATAATTCGCCATGAGATAAAAATTCGACCTTGCTTGGAATCGGACGAAATATTTCCAATTGTATTTTCATGACGTGAATGCATTACAGAACAATAATGTCTCAATTCGATTAGAGAAGTTGGCACCTGCTTCTTTCCGGTTAAGTGAAACAATTGAGAAACTTAGACTAATGTTGCTAAGTGTTGAAGAAGGTTTTAGAAGGTGCTACCGTGAAAAACATTGATTAAATAGAAAATTATCGATCTTATCTTGTGGCTGTAAAATTCAAGAATATGCGCTTCAATATAAAAAACGAAAAAGAAAGTCGTGAACCAACCCTGTGCCGCGCTTAACGCGGTTGTTGTCGTACTCCAGGGGTTGCCAACCTGGTGTTCGCTAGCACCGCTGTGCTCTTTGGAAACCTGATTATGCTCTTTGAAAGGCTGACTTTGCTCTTCTACAGTGTTAAAAAATCCTGTTTCTTAGAGCTCATTTCGTAATTGTCTCGGTTGATTTTTTTCTAAACGTATTGAAGAACATTAAGAATAACATGGACGTTGGTTTGATTTTATCCATTATCCATTCTTGCAGAATGACAGTGGTGCTCTTTTGATATTTTAGGATACAACGTGGTGTTCGCCACATCGAAAAGGTTGAACCCATGCGACCTACGATATCGGAGTGTGACCCCTTTGCACGCGCCGCCTGATTGCTATGTTTAATTTTTCATTATTTATCCAGTAAAAAAAACAATGTTTAATGAAACTTAATATTTTTAGCAGGCCTTACGTATGTGGTGAACTGATTCAGCTTTCGTATTATTAACACTTTTCCCTTGAGATATCATATATATTCTTGCTGTAGATTATTCTCAAAATATCTTCGACACCGTTCTCATGATAATTTTTTTCTCTCTCTCGATAGAGGTTTCATTAGTTTCATTGACACGTAAGTACCGCCTTTACGGTGATTTGGAGTTTTTTTATTTTTCCAATTCTATTCATTGTCTTCACCGTGTCTCGTGAGTTCTTCATTTTATTCATTAGCCTATTTAATAGGAAGGTTCCTCCAGATCAAGCATAATACCATGCCATGTAATGCAACTTTAAAAAATCAGTTGCAGTGAAGAGGATAAAAATCTTAATAATGCACATTTCAGCCGTTTACCACAAACTTTTATCGAGGTTGTAGTTGATTCTTGTTGCCATGGCAACGAAGAACAGAGCTTGAGTAAAACACCGCTTAAGAGCTGAGAATCGCTAAAAGCGTTTGATAGGATTATTTTAAAGATAGAACTAGTCGGAAACGACAAAAAACTTAAGAAATACAACGAAAATGTTGCTTGTAGAATTGGATGGGAGAAGAAGACCGACTGGTTAAACGGGAGCTACGTATCTTGCAGAAAAAAAAATTACGACATCCCTAGCAAAAAAAAGGTGTCGTCATCGATAAATGTCAGATATAAAAATCAATTTAATACATATTAGCAGGACGATTTTGCATTTTCCGTATTTTATATTAAATTGATAAATTAAGTCGGAGCATGAAAATTTAAAAGTTCATCGTACTTTCATTCTATCATAAAACACGCTTATGCTTTTAGTTTGTTTGCCTGTCTGTGTTCATTCGTCTCTTTTAAAAACATTTTTCCAAATTATTTTTATGATACATTGCGTATTTACTCGCACCTAAGCTTCCCGTGCATATAAGCCACACCCTTGTTTTTCAAGATTGAACATAGGAAAAAAATTACTTGAAAATAAACTGCACCTCGTGTTTTTACCAGGCAATCTAAAAAATATACTTAACTAAGGAATACAAATAAAGAAGGAATTTCATTTGCTGACGTAATATGAAAAAGCGTGCTTTATTTATCAACGTTTCTTTATAATTGTAAGCTTAAAATTCTTTATAAATTAATGATATAATTAGGTACATATGACATAAAATAACTTATTCAAAAATTAATTTAAAAATTATCATTTTTTATCTAAAGCCATTTGCTCCGAATCTTAATGTAAAAATACTGAAGGCAGGCTCTGCCGCCCACAGATTTTCAAAAAGAAGTTTATTCTGCTGCATTACTGATGGAATTAAAAACAGCACAAATAGTGAAAATTTTATCTTTCTATCTATAACCATTTGCTTAGACTCTTAATTTGAAAGGCATCCCCTACCACCCACCGATTTCTCCGAAACATTTCTTTGACTGCGTAATAAATGGTATTATAGATCACATCAATTTGTCTCATGGTATCTCTTAACTATTACTTGATATTTTGATGTAATTGATTGCACAGACGGACAAACAGCGAAAACAAGCGCTTTCATATAATAAAACGAGATAAAAAGAAACATTAGGTGACTAGACTTAAAACGTTCCGGAAAACAATAAACCACTTACAATTACCGTTACTTGTACGTAATTATTTATTCATATTATGATTATTCATAATAATAATTACCTGAATTATTTGGATACGATCAGCAATACCGCGGGATTTGATGGCCAATACAGCCGAAAGAGACAGATACACGAAAATCACGGGGTGCGCATTATTTACGTAAGCACGCGGATGTGCGTATAGAGGTTTAATATTGGGCTTCGCCGTATATACGTATGTCATTATACTGCGTTTCCAGAGACCGTACGGGTGAGGCGTGGCTACGGTTAGACTTGTAGGGTGAGGGAGAGAAAGTGTCAGCCAATAAGAGGTCTTAAATTTCCCACGCCTTTCAAAAATTCTTGACGAGCGCTGTTGACACGATTGCTCTCAGAACTTCACTCGTCCACAGCTGCTGTTGAAATGGGCGAAATTCGAAATGTGGCAACATTGGGTCGTAGCCTAAGCGAAATAACCCGAATGCGGACGGAATACTGCGAATCTGACCCGTACGACTTCGGGAAACGCACTATAATACCTTTACGTCTTAACGCGTGGCGTGCCGTCCGAGTGCCGTTACCTGGAGTTTGAATGCGCAGACCACCATCTCTTCTCCCACCCACTTGTTTAGTAAATAAGATAAAATACAGCGAGAGGAGAAATCAAAACGGCTTTCCGAACAAAAGCATAGACACCGAAATGTCTCCCGCGATAGAATTATCGGAATATGAGTCGAAAATGTGACGATGCCTTGACATCTGATAGCGTATGGCAGGGGTCGGCAACCTACGGCCCGCGGGTCTCATGCGGCCTCCGAGAGCGCTTTATGCGGCCCGCGAAGCCACGACGAAAAAGTGATTGGTGTGATTGAATACAGTCAAGTCCAGTGAAATTATGGTCTGAAAACCTTTTCTGGTGGAGTTTTAACGCTAGTAAACCAATTAGAATTGATTTAATATCAGACTACAGAATCGCTAAGCCACTTCTAATTTATATGCCCATCCCACCCGCCGAAGCTCTCGTGATTTCCATGCGCCCCTCCGAAGCGTTCACAACAACGAATGTGGCCCGCCATATAGAAAAGGTTGCCGACCCCTGGCTGTGGCATCATTCTCGCGGGCCTTTGGCGATTCCCAATTCGATCGCCGACAAAATCTGGAATTTTTAATACTCCGTCAATAATAACAATTTCCCCCAAAGTTTGTCAAAGTCTATTAATACCAAAATAAAAATAGTTATAAAATCCTATCTACTAGCTGAAAACACGTTAGGGAAAGAAAAAAGACAATAATAGTAATGATACACTTTCTTAATGCCATATCAGTATCATATCATGGCATTACATATCATGCCTACATGTCGCTGCACATCCTAAAACATCACATACTAATGATTTCTATTATGTAATTAATGGAATAACACGTGACTTCGTGGAAGTAGGCAATATTATTCATATTAAACAAGGCACTTCGTACTTTTCCACAACATTTCCCCCCCACAATATTGTATTATTTAATATGAATCACTTTCTGTTATGTTTATAATTCTAATAATTTTACAGTAGGCCCCGGATTCATGAATGGGGTGCGTTCCAAAAGTTCGTAAGTCTTTTGTTCGGAACTATATTTTATAATTGGTTCCAAAGTCAGTCCACGAATGCCTATTTGGCCCAAAATCAAAGTGATATATTGTACATTTGCAATGACT
This sequence comes from Uropetala carovei, assembly GCA_036926305.1. Classification (NCBI taxonomy): domain Eukaryota; kingdom Metazoa; phylum Arthropoda; class Insecta; order Odonata; family Petaluridae; genus Uropetala; species Uropetala carovei. Next base: position 1,579,726 of record JAXCHB010000041.1, on the reverse strand, counting down.
AATAATAGAAAAAGTACTGTTTAAAATTTTACTTGTTTTTCATTATCCTCCAGATCGTCGAACGAGCAAGTAACTTAGAACTTAGAATGTAACGGATTACTGTGTCGGACAACATTCTGCGTAGGGTCAACGCCACGCTCCGCCGTCGCAAGTAATTCCCGAGAGAAAAGGCTGATACATATGTGAGAGTTGGCGTTTGTATGACCGATTTACTAAAATATTAATACCTTATGGAGTTCCGTTCGTAATTACGGATGTTCGTAAGTCGAGGACCTACTACAGTTTGGTAGTATTGTGATTATAACCATCTCACATATTAATAATAATAATAATAATTATTATTATTATTGTTAACACGTCTGACCAGGTAAACCCTAATACGATAAGGAGTAGACCGTACAGTCGGCGACTCAACGACGAGCGTCAGGCGGCGGTAAATAATCCACAGTTTGAGACGTTTAACGGCTTAGGGTTGAGACACTTTCTTAGGAGGTTAAGGACCCTTTGAGGGACTAAGTGGCCTCAAAAATCCCGAGTGATAGAGGACAGCTGTTTTTATAACGACTGGCAGTGGGCTAGGGAACCGGACAACTTAAGAGAATCGTCGATATTCTTCGTCAGTGTTATTAATACGGCGATGCGGAAGGCAAGGGGGATACCACCGCATTAGTATCCTAAGATAACGTAGCCGTGGAAAACGGATACAATGTCAAGGCCATGCCTTTAATACGTAGAAGACTGTTATTTATTTCCCTTTTTATTTGTCGCGACGATTAGTTAATGTATTTATATATTATTTACTCTGTAATGAATGGCGAAAGTCGTTGAAATTTAACGATTATCTCACATATAAGAATTTTCATTTTTTATACTCTCATATAAGCCGCGTCGTAAAAGTAAAATTTGGAAAACGAAGTACAGCTAACATGCGAGTAAACGTGGTAGTTGGAAGAGGATGGTTCATCACCACTTTAAAGAAGTCAAAATTAATCGTTCGAAAGTCAGTAATAATTATTGCATCAGGACTCCTTTTATTTCTAAAGATGGTAGGAATTCCAAATTATTATTTTTACTAAAAATGATCAATACCTTATCGTTTATGGGGAAATATCCTAAAAAAATATAACGACTTAGTGTCGTACAGTGGAGTCTCAAATGAGTGCAATATTAATCTCCGTCTACGCCGCAGCTTCAGTCATTCTGCGTCGTTTTTAAAACGATTAAAACGTTATGATACGACCTGTTAGGTCGCGAAGGGAAATTCTTTGGTGACCCGAATACGGGCGGTGGTTCTGTAATTGGCGGTTTTGACCCAAGAGCCGTTTATTTAAAAGTGAGACGAACGATAATGGTGGTTACCTTTTGACCCTATCTCTTGGCCTACATCCACTTCTCCTACGAAACTTTCGAAGAATATACGTCAATTATTTATCCTATCATTTTAGCACCTTAAGAGCCATTTGGTCGACAATTATTTTTAAAGACACCGAGATCGTTTTCACGTTAAACTTAATGATCGCTCGTCGGTTTATACAGCAGTTAAAACTGAAGAAATGCTAGCAATATGCCTCCATTATTTGTTTGGGAATTTTTAAAAAGGAAGGTCGCAAGGATTAAAAATAAAGCTCTAACAACGTAGACATAAAGGTTTAACGCCTCACGTGTTATGTCAAGACCCGCCATCGTGACAACTTATCGATCGAATTGCATCAGGAAAGATCGCGATATAAATATAGGATCCGTCCTTAGCAAACGTTACCCAATTCAGGTTTTTTTTCGCTTCGTTTGTTTTGTGTGACGGAATTCCGACCGTCTAAAGTGCGGCTGTTCTTTAAGAAATCCAAAGCAAGGGAAATGTGTCAACGTGCTGTGAAGTTTTTCCCGAGCACCACTCCCGCAATCCACTCACTCCCTCTGCCTTAAGGGTATTTTTAAACCGCTTTGGCGAACGCGACTGCGGTGGGTGTGTGCTTCGCGAATATTTTTCGATTCTCACCGCAAAGGACACATGCGACACGCGCGGACATAACAGGAATGACAGACGGCCGGGCGATATTAACTACACCGTCCTGCGTCATCGACTATATTTGAGAGATGAATAAATATATCTTAAGTGACTTATTTGCTTATTCTGATACTCAAGGCGAACCAGGTCGTCATATTTTAAAGTACATGCCAAGCCTTGTATTTTTTTTAATAGCTCGAATGCTCTGATGTATCTACGCATCACTAGTTCTGTCACTATTTAACCAATAGATTGCAGTATCAGAGGCGTACATTTTCGATGCCATTTCTCTTATCGATAAAGATTTTTCCTTCAATCTCTGGTATCGTTTAGTACGATCGGTGCATTTCTCGACGTCTTGCGCGGTGGCATGCATCTTTGGTATGTAAGCTCGGTTTTATAGAGACCAGAAGAAAAATCAAAACCTTAGCGGAGCTGTAGCACTGGTCATTATCACGAGCTTTAAAAATCGATTCTTCAAAGTATAGAGTTGTCTCTTTAATTAGTAACTAATTATTTAAAACATCGGGAAACATGCATATGCATTATAAATATAATAATAAATAATTTATCCGTATGAAATGCGTCTATCGAATATTTTGTTGAAATTTACCTTAAATGTGTGATGTATCCTTTCGATCGAATCTTTGGGCTCCGAGTGCATCGTTCAAGAGTCATGCGATAGATTCTCACTGATTGTGTTATCAACTGCAACAGAATTATAGAAGCACCATTGATATTGTCAATTAGCTAACAATAGTGGAATTGAATGTTGAAACCATCACCTAAAAAGTTTAACTTGATATTCAGTGTGAGAAATTATCGTCGCGTTGATATGGAAAAGGAATATTAAATTTTTATATCTTTGATTCATCTCTTTAAGAAATAGAATTAGTATTTTGTGTCGGGTCTGTCACAGATCCGTACTTGTAATTTATTTGAAATAATTAATATTAATATAGGTTTAGTTCCTAGCAGAAATAATTATTTATCTTGTGCTAGCAATTGCAAATCGAATTTCTATTAGTTACGTCATCAAATATGGCCATTGCAACGTAACAGAAAATTTTTAAGTCCCTTTTGCGACCAAAATTAAATTTTAATGATCTAATCTTGAATTAAAAGCCTTTCGCAATGTTATTAAAATTCGTTGGTCCGAATGCGAATGTATTTTTGGTCTCTTAAGAAGCCAAACTTAAACTCTGTCCTAAGCGCGAATAAAAACAATTGGAATGAAAATGCGAGAATATGGGTCAAGAAGGAAATATTATTTTTGTTCGCTTGTTTCTTTCCAACAAGCTAAGTTTCTTATGAAATGGCATTGCTCTCCAGTATATTGTGAAGAATAAAGTGAAACTATGACGAAGGCTGCAGTTTCTGTTGACAAAAGCGTTCCTCTTGGGAGTTTTTGTTTACTATCATGCTTTCTGGTATTCGCTAGAAGGGGGAGCGTATAGCGGAATCTGGAAATAATTCAGAATAAGACGACTAGTTTCGTCAAGGGGGCCTAGGTACTTGTGTCGGAGCTGTTGAATGAATTTGTTTGGCAATAGTTGAAGCGTAGAATAAATGAGTGTACTCGTAATCTACTTTGAAAATATGTCAGCGCAGAATCTGGCGACGGTGTTCAAAGGGAAGACTATTTCCTAATTTGCTTGAGTGTGCGTAGTGAAAGTATATCGTAAGTATATCCGACTCTGATATATGATTCTGGTTCTTTCATTTTGACACGTTTCATAAAATGTGTGAAATGGCACATCTCAACATGTAATTATGACTGCTTGAACGATACTAATGTAACAGCCGATAACGTTGCAAATTCCTAATATATTAATTTGTGCTATATTCTATCTCTTTGTGTCTGTAGTTAGGAATGGTTATTCTGTCGAAAAGTAGAATGTGAGGATGGTATCTTTAAAGCAAGGCAAGCAAATTGCAAAGATCGTATAATGGAAAGTTTCCGATCCTACTCCTATGGCACCGGGTCTGACGTAATGTATCTCAGTCGTATTCTATACTCATCCTAGTGGAATGCCACAACCCTCACATCAAACTTCCCCCGTGGTGACTCTGCAATGAATTCCTAGGTGCGCAGCGCAGTTGCAGTGCATTTTTTGCGCGCGGCAAAGTAGGTGCTGCCATCTAAAAAGGCAAATGGGAACCATAATAAATGATTGCAGAATCAATAATCGTGACTGCGGGTGCTTAAAGTTGACTTAGAGAAAACAATAGCGGCAAGGTGTCACATGGAACGAATTTATGGCCAAAGATAAGTCGTGCGTACAGTATCAAGCAAAACAAAAATAAATTTTGCCTCTTAAGAATTTCAATTTAATTTTTTCGCATTTTATTCTACCCTTTTCTTATAGAACAGTCCATTGCTTGCAAATAAATGTGGAAGATTTTAAGGTTGTATTCTCTCTTAAATTGCTTCTCAGCCGTATATTACTGTTATTATTTTATGATTATCAAGCTATTGACTGAGAAGGATGATCGCGGTGTTTTTAATTAGGAAAATGAAATAGCAACAGATTAGATTTTAACAGTGCCCTAATACATTTTATACATTGCAGCATTTTCTCATTATCGGCATCAAATGAATCATATCCTAGTCTGATTTGCTTCACTTGAAATAAATGCAATAAAAATAGTTTTAGACGTTAAAGATTGATTTTTCACGCTGCCTATTCCTCAAATATCCCAATTTATAACTGACTACGCTTATGAAAAACAGATTTCTAAGAATAAATTATTATCTTAAAGGTGTGAAAGAGGAGACGCTTATTCATCTGAAGAAGATTGGCTTTACATCATCTACCTTCTCCATCTTTGTAGAGTTCTCCGACATTGGGTAAGCATTTAACAGATTATTTCTTTATTTCTCCACTGTTTTATTTACAATTTCTCGTATTTGGTTATGTTTTCGCTAAACCGGTGTCACTTTATTGTGAAGACATTCCATTAATCTTCCACACATTTTTCTCAAAAACGTTCGACTTATGTATGAAGCTCTTTATTTTTATGTATTATTTTCCTTATACTTTTTGTAGAATTTATTCAGCAAAATATATTTTAATTTCTGGTAGATTTGTCTAGAAATGAAGACTCGCATACAGATGTGCTTACTCACAGGTTTTCGTCAAGTATTGACTGCCATGTCATATGCGAGATTCACTTAACCTAAGTGGTTTCCCGAGGTCATAGCTTCATTTAAAAATTCTTTATAGTCCAAATTATATTAAAAATGTGTTCTGTGTGACCTATGTTATTTTTCGTGAAAATACAAATTGCTCGCAGATTAATTGTCGCGGAGCGCAATTGTAGGCATTGTCGTGGTGTGGTATCAAATATTTTATCAGTACGTGATTTGGGAGACCTTCATTACGGGAAAGGCATAAAAAAATAATGTTTGAAAGTTGTTAAAGAAATTCATATTATAATTGAGAGCTGGGCTGGTGGTAGAGGGCATTGACCTTTCTGCTGCGGTAACGAGATAGGTTTGAATCCCTTCTTCTCAATGCAAAGATTCCGGGCTCGATATCTGCCTCCAGCATGGTAATTTGTGTATTATTTCTGCCCAAATCAATCTGGTATCCTTTTATTATCAGATATTGATAAATATTAACATGGCTCGACGAATACCGCACTATTGGTTGCTATGGTACCCATAAATTTCCTATTATATTCTAAACACTTTTTACCTACATACCCATTGTTTTTATATAAAACCCCGCAATAAATAGTCTTGTTATACTTCGTTATTGAATGCATATTTCGTTAGACATCATGTAACTGCATTCCGCATAGCATCGAACACCTGTCTCCGCCTCAGTTTTCTCTCGCGCCACAGTGCAATACGTGGTGTTCTCTGATTGTATTTTTGAACCTTCCTTCGTAATTTTGCTGATAAACCATTATTGAATACTTTTGTTTTATTTTGGGAACCAGTGTGTTACAAAGTGTCTCTATTTTTTATCGTAACTTCTATAGGACAATGGGTTTCACCGTATGTCATTTCGTTATACTTTGCAGTTTTTGGGAAAACACTTCGACACATAGTGAGGAGTTGCAGTATGTGTGTCAGATTTGAAAGAACTGTGTCTATCTTATCGTGATATTCCTCAACAATTTGATATATGCCTTGGCTGTTAAGTTTTACGCCTAGATCGGAGGAAAATTTGTCGGGGCCTGATTAGATTCTGAGAAAAAACTACGTTAGGATAGTGTTGATAGCATAGTCATTGAAACAGGTTTGCTTGGTTAATTCATTTGGAATAGTAACAAGATCTTCGACATGAATTTTGCAAATAACAGAAAAAATTAATGCAATATTATTAGTCTTAATGGAAGCGACATTGACAGCTTCTTACATAAATAGAAGATGATTATTTATTTAACTTACTCATAACGGACTTATATGATGAGCGCAAGAACGATAACAAAACGAACACATAGGACTCATACCCCCGGCAAGATTCGAACCCGCGGCTCTAGCATTGCGAGCCAGACACGCTAACCAAAACGGGAACGAACCTTCAAAGATTGACGGTCGTGCCACGAAATTACTTTGTTGGTTCTCTACTATGTTCCGTGAGGAAATTTCTAGTTTTATTGTTGATGGTAGTATCTTTTTTACCGTGCATTATTTCATTTTAAAACAGAACACACTTAGCAATAAGAAGCATTTATAAAAGAATTAAAGCGATGGAATGTGGTGATTTTCGAATTAATATTGTGACACATAATCAGAAGTAATAACTATTTATTTAGTTACATATCATGAGCGTTTTAGCATTGTCTCGATAAATATTTATTCATACGTAAAATGTTTTAAGTTAACATGCTGCGTGTATTCAGAATATATGCTTAGCCATTTTTTTCTGCTGAAACCTTCGAGATGAATTTTCCTAATCCGTATTCGTATACGTTGAATAACTCGAAGTTTCTTTTCTCTTCTTAAGGTTCAAAGTATCGGGGTTTGAATTTAATAGGGATCAAGAGTGTAATCAATTTATTTTCACTTCGCCATTGCTCTAACTTCATAAACATTTGTGGCAAGACTTTAGACACCGTAGTCCAGAATTTGGAATTCACTTCACTTCCAAACATACAACACAATGAGCTAAAAAAATGCCTATTTAGAATTTGAACAACTGCAGATTTCATCTCTAATGCTTCCCGAGGACTTCATTGGTGTGAAAACTCTTCCATGCAGTAACTCAATGTATGAAATCTTCTTTGGCGGATGACTTAAATTCTAGGGTGTAATATTTAAAGATAAAAATGCGACGATAGCCATGTGGTTTATTTAAACGGAGGCGGGTTCTTCGAAAATAAAATTTCGTCGATCCTTACCTTCATCTCATAGGGCCGGATAAAAGACTCGGTATACTTGTTTGAAACGCTACAGTACTTAACGTATTCATCATTCGACGTTTTAATTACGAAAGAGATTCTTTCAAACTTCTTTGGGGGGCCTCCTAACGACCACGGAAAGGATCCGCGAGTCGATTTCATCCTTTAGTTTTCTCTTCTTTCAGAAGTTCGACTTTTTCATATTTTTGCTGTTTTTATTCGAAGATTAAAACAGCATTCCTCGCGGTTTTCTTTTAAACGTTATACCAATAGAAGTACTCGAAATGGCGCCGCCAAAAAAAAGAAAATTAATGACTCGACTAAGCGGTGTGACTGAGAAACTCAATTACGTATTCGTCAGGCGAATATCAAGTGAAAGATTGCGTGACGTGTTTTATTTTAGTCTGTAGGGGGAAAATCTTGAAGGGAGAAAAATAATAATTTTATTCCTTATCTTACAGCCTATCGATTGCTATTTCGGACGCGGTCCATAGATTCTTAACTGATAGTTATAAAAAATACCAAAAGGTTATTCCCAATTTTTGAAAGAATATTTTTTTTTGTTTTGCCATCGCAAGATAAGCTTCCAATCTATGGATTTAAAAGAGGAGTGTAAGGTAAAGCAGCATTTATTACATTTAAAAACCAAGGGGCTATATGTTTGGAATTTAGGTAATGAAGGAACTTGAAATGTCGAGCGAGTTTGTAAGGAAACTTTCCGCCATTAGGATCCTATGGATAGTATTAATTGATTTTTAAAATTGAATAAATCTTTGTTTTATCCAATTACCAATTTAATTCCTTCAATTTATCTTTTACTCTCGACTTCCCTTGTTGTGGAGCATTTTAATTTTTGATTTTTTCTCTTGCTCATTTCTAGGATTTAGTAAAATATCTGAATGTTAGTTGACTCAATATGTAGATATTTTCAATAGTCTCTAATGTTTTATAATTAATAATTCGTATGATAAAATAGATTAAATCGCTTATTTACGAAGCCAAATTATACGTTTGAACATTCATAAATAAATTATCGTGCTTCTATTGTGGGTGGATTCCAAAAGACGATCAAGGTAAATCCTGTATCTATAAAGTAGTTGAACAAACTAGATTATCATTCAGCTCAAAACTAGCCTCAACGATCGGTGAATCGCCATTGAAGGCGGCTAATATATAAATGAAACGCTTATCGGATTGGTTAAATAAAATATTTTATGGGATCAGGCGTCATATTTCCCATTATTTTAACATTATTAATAGCAATAAAATAATTGAAATACTACCGAAAACATGACATAGCAAAAAAATAGATGTAAAGGAAGAACCTTTTCTGAAAGACATTACTAGTCCCTTTTTCGGATTGATTCTATGTAGAATATTCTAAATTTATTTCAGGTGTCGGGTGAAATGCTCTATTTGAGAAATAGTGGCGTGCGTTTAAACTTAATTTAGCCCAAATTAGCATGAAAAAGAAATGAGTTTATCAAACTTGTCTAAAATCAAATAAATAAATGGTATTGACGTTATCACTACTCAAGATTTGAAAAATACTCTTTATCTACGCGAAACCACAGATATTCTTTGGTGTCAAAAATCGTTTCTGCTAATTTAAAAAATATGTATTGGAGAATTTTGGCTCGAGATATTATTTCGAAATCCCATGTTGGGTTCGTTGAAAAAACACCTCAGAAACAATGTTTGAGGGAGATATTTAAACCGCAAGGAAAGGTTAAAATAGTAAAAATCGCAGTTGTTTTATCCCGAGGTAACTAACCTATCAGGTATTAGCAGCGAAAAATATTAAAGATAAAAAAAAATAGCTCAGGTTTTGCCATATGGTATCCAACCTACGATAATCATAAAGGCACAAAAGGAAACGAAATGAACGGGGGAAGGACTTAATACAGTATTTATCTCGAGGGATCATCTGAATTAAGATAAATCTACAGAAGAGACAGAAACCAAGGGTGGCAGAGAACTGGTGCCTTAATCATCAAATTCCTCCAGGGCAAATCCTAAGATGAAGATGGGGGTGTGAATAATGCGAGACAATTGTTAAGTACATATATCAGAGCAAAGGGTGAACTAGTTTTTTCATTTCACTCGGAGTCTGGTTATTATCGCATACCTCTTTATTGCAATTCTCCTTATTACTAACCGTAAAACTTGAAGTCTATTGAAGTTTGCGTGAACGAGGTTTTACTGTAATTGATTGTTGATGGTGATATCTACGAAGAAGGTAAAATTCCTGATGTTAGCTTCAGACTTAACGATACAATTACGCTAATTCGATCCTGTTTTCTTTTATTGGCGATACAGCGTAAAACGAACAATGATGAAGATTTTTAATTGAGCTAATTAATGTTGACTACATTTTATTTGGGCATTTGTACACTATTTCGATTGCAGAGAGATTGACGCCCAAAACCTCATTCTTTGGCTCACATTTTTCGGTATGAGTTTAATCAATTCTGTCACTATGCTTATGATTCCTAATTTATTCCTATATATCATCCACCCCAAATATGTGGATGCTGGGTATTATACCAAATGAAGAGGAAGTACTGGAGAGTGATTCAGACAAGGTCTTTAACGTGAGTAAAAGAAGAAAATATAGATATAACATGGTCGTAGATATTAAACTAAAAAAATGCGATCCACGTTTGGCTCAAATAGAAAGAAGGAAGAAACAGAATTAGGGGAAAATATGAAAATTTACTCGTGTTTCTTTTGAAAGGCGTGCAGTAGACGAGTATACGCAGATGAGCCATGCAGCAGTAGGTAGACAGATGTTAGCGTACTAAGTCTACGTGTGTCAATTATATAATAATTCGGCGTCGAGTATTAGGAAGTATACTGAACGCACACTACGTAACCGTAGAATTAAATTTGTGAAATTCATACGCTTTCCCTGTTTGTGTTTGATTATTCAGAATTTAGATTACTTATAAGGTTAGTAGGTAGAATTAGATACATGTTATATGTGCTTACAGTTAGACTGAGGAATCTGCGATTTTGGACGCGAGCGTACCATCCAAACGTAATGTAGTCCTAATGGCATGAATTAGCGAATCCATAAACTTCCCAATCCTTATTGAATCCGCAAATACCGACTTTCGTTTATTTTGAATTTTCCTCCTCTTATGAGGATCTTTCTTTCCCTGGCTCTATATGTCTCATATAGGGCCATATTGAGTTTATATGCGGGATCGGTTTAAGAAGCATCCAAGAGGCTGGTGGCGTAAATAGGAGCGGAAGGGCCCACGGCGAAATATTATCTATAGTCCCTCTTCAACTCTGTCAACAAATACCTATGTTCAGTTAAAAATGGATCCCGTTGTATAATCTACCAAGTTGAACTTATTATCAGTTGTCAGGAATATGCTTAAAACGTTAGGCTTTTTAAATCACTCTCTCCAAAAATAATGATTAAGCATTTAGAAATTAGGATAAAAAAGAGAAAGGGGAAAAATTCTTTATTCTTTCTATATCTGAAAAAATTCGAGGGCCCCCAGATGTCTCCAGGGCCTCAGGGTCCCAAGAATGGGGCCACCCACACTACCCTATTGTTACGCCACTGCAAGGGGCGATAGCTCCCCACGCCACTTCGAATCATCACCGCAATGTGGAAATACAAGAGAACGAAATGCAAAATGAAATTAGGAGATATACACGTGCTGGCTACTGTCCCTCTACGATACGAAATGATTTTTCTCTAAATTAAGTGTCATTTGATATGACCCCTCAAATGAATTTAGTCACGACTGTGGAAACGCGTCTGTGACACGGAATACGCGTAAACTTGCGGAATCTCGGATTAAACCCAGGTTAACTGCGTATGATGAGTTGGTTTACCGAGATTCAACCTCCAGTCACTCCACTCACCGCCTTTTCTGGTGCTTAAGATGGGAATAATTATGTTTTCCGGGAACGAAAATTAAATTCCCCGAACTCTGATAATTATTTCGACGGTACATCATGGATAATTTTTGTTACAGCTGAGAAATTTACTTCCACTCATTTGAAGAAATTACAATTATAATTTATCTTATATCTGCGGATGGATGTTTTGCGACAAAAATTGTCACCTCATAATAGTCGCCAGGAGCTAGCGCCATATGTACGCGCGGCGACTTTCCGAAGCTCTACTTGCTGCATCCCTGAAATTCATGCTTAACTTTAAGATATCATAGCACTTTTAAAAATCCATTGACTGTGCAAACAAAATAACAGAAGGACACAAATAAAATAAATTGTTGGAAATGATTTTTAACTATGGAGGTTATTGATAAATTAATTTAGTTTCGAAACATGTCTTATATTAGTAATCGCCGTTCTTGATTATGTAAATTATATCCATTCGGAAATATACTATTCTTGGCATTTTACATAAAGTTTTGGTTATTCTAAGGCTGCTGACGGTGAGGGATTAAAACACGCTGAATTTCATTAGTTTTTAACGAATAAAAAAATAAACTTTAATTTTATATTACAAGGAATAGGAACAAACATAACTTATTTTTAATAATAAATGACTCGATAGAAGGATTAATGAACTAAATGAAGGGAAGAAGAAGCATATTCAGTTGGCACTCAAAGAAATTAGGATGAAAATTGAGGGAGAAATTGCTCGCTTGAAAAGAAAAACAGAAATGATAAATGCGTAAATAAAACTTATTCAACGTTAGTTGCAATCACAACGTTAACACGGGTTAATCGCACTTAATACAAAAGATAAGGAATGTTGCAGTTGAAATACATGGAATTTTGTGTAGGAAGTTCTGTTAGTGTATAAGTTGGTCATGATTGGAAGTTAAGACAAATGTCGCAACGTAAGCTAGGGGTGCCGGAGGCTTAAGAAGTCTATTCAGAGGAGGGCGCGCTAGAAAGTGCTGAATAAGCATATGGTTAAACTGAATTTTTCTGAAAGAGCCGTGATTGGTGATGTGATAGAACTGAGCACTGGAATGAAATGGATATTTTCCGTTTTCCCTAATCTAGTCGAGACGATTTACCCATCAGGTGAACATATTAAAGAGGCCAATTTCATTTTGATGATTTGCTCCGATGGTACGAACAGCAACAGTGAATAAATAAAGCAAAATTCTTCGAGCTAAATGTAAATGTTATGATGTTTCGGGATCTTTCTACCCTTTCTTTTACATAGAAAGGGATTGTTTTCATATTCTACCCTTTATGCCTGCCCGAGAAAATTTTCAGAAATGCTGAATGTACTTTCCCTATTGCAAATGCCAGATATGTCTAGAAAGAATAGGCCTAGAAAACTCGTTATTTTAAATTATATGCACCCATGATTACGTGTAGAAATAATTTTAATTAATTCCCGGATTTGAATTTTTGGCAGTCATGATTAGTTCCTGGTTTGGGTTTTAGAAGTTTATTCAATCCCGAAATTATATATTCTGTTTTTGCAGCTTAGTTTAAAAGTAATCATTCTTATGAATAAATGCTATTTTTGGCACGTAGAAAAATAAAGTTTTCGAATTCGTATATATAATTTTCGTAAACTAAACTCCGTCTGAACCGATATCTCTAACTAAGAAATCAACTCTTCTATTAAACACTATCCAAAAAGCCTTTTTAAAACGGACTGGAAATTCTATTAAATAAAACAACGGTTTCAATCAATCAATAACAATGTAATCACAAAAGTAAACCTTTTCATTCACTAATCTCCTAATAACTTTGCTATTTACTTCAATTAATTAAATTGTATAATGTATAATAGGTATAATAGGTATAATCAATCAATTCCGTGAAAATTTCCTAATGACGGTTGTCATGACGGCAAACGATTTTGCCTTAAAAAAATGTGAAATTTTGGCGTTCAAAAGGAATTTGTGGACAGATTCGAAGCGCATTTGAAAATCGACGGTAGCAAAACAAATTTTCATTCTTTTAAGATTTCTTTGGTATAATTGCCGAGTTTGTACGATGGCTATAAATTTTAAAACGGTAAAAAAATGGGAGCCTGATTTGTTGCCGCAATATTAAAAAGCGCGTTTTATTTATCGAGTTTTATTTTAAATTGTAAACTTAAAATTCCTTATAATCTTAGTAATGTAATTATATGACATTAAACAATTAATTAAAAAGTATATCGATGTTTTTACACATGTTTGGTTTATAATCTAATGACCAGAGCTGGGAAATTTCGGTTCGGTTCCGTCCTAAAATTTTCCAACTCGATCCGTTCCGGGTTCGGTTCCGAGTGGTCAATAGAAGGAACGGCTTCGGAACTGTTCCTATTTTTTAAAAATGTGCTTTTAATTGATAACATTTTACATAAATTATTACTTTTTCAATTACATCAAAAAACGATGAAAGTTTATTAAAATTAGTGTGACCAAAGGTTATCTTTTTAAGGAAAATTCCTTTTCTTAATTCAAAACTTTTTCCTCTATGTTTTCGAGTCTTGCTTCTTTTCTCTATTTTAGGTTCAGTCTATTGAAATTGCATTTTTTACTCTCAATTTCTTTATGCATTCAAATACGGTAATTCAATTGGGTAGGTATAGTTATATTCCAAACAGTTGGCTACAATCAAGCATTTCTAGGGCCATTTCTACGAATTTTGTCGGAATAAAATTAAGTTGAGTGATCTTTATTAGTGAAGCTTTCTCGGGTTTCACACCGGGTGATGTCTAGAAGAGAATTCGACGTTTCGGCGTAAGTCACATGCGCCATCTTCAGGAAAACGTCGAATTCTATTCTAGACATCACCCGGTGTGAAACCCGAGAAATCTTCACTAATAATATTCGCCGGGAAAGTTTGAAATCCTTTTTTTGAGTGATCTTATTAAGAAAACAAGTTACGGTTAAAAATGAATTTTTATAAATAATATTTATATTGTCAGCTCTTCAAGGGGATGGGAAATAAACTTTTAAATACGAATTAGGCAATTATTATACCGTGCATCATTTACAGTCATAGTCGGCTTCAGACAGTTGGCCACCTTGAGGCTAGATAAAAATGGCCGACCTCTGCCTAGGCTTATAGTTTATAAAATGGTTTGTGTGTGACCTTTTCGGTTCTTTTTAATTTACGCGATAAATACAAATATTGGAGGCCGCACAATTTTGTATAGACCAAGAAACGTCTTTGATATTAAATTTCATTGCTATAGGTCAGGGTTTCCCAAAGTGGGGTTCGCGTATGTACCCCTGGGGGCACTTTTAAAGGCGCTAAGGGAGTAATGGCGAACATATGGCGCACATGCCATAAGTGGCACGCAAGACGAATTTGGTTTGGCACGCCAACGAAAGGCAAAAACCAATCAATACATTTTCCGTACTGATTTAGTACAGCAAAAATATGTGTTATTTAGTTCACTATTATAAACATTAGTTTTACGGTAACAAATTTCAATTTCTTATGTCATGATCAAGAATTTAATTTAGTTCGCATGCAAAAAAAATCAAGGACTTTTTATGGCACGCGAGGCGGAAAGGATTTGAAATTTCAGTAACATTGGCACGCGGGCAATAGAAGGTTATCCATCATTGCGCTAGGGGGTACTTGAGAAAATTTACTTAATGGCTGATATTATGACACTGGACACTCCAAATCTGCTTTTTTCACATTGAAGTTGTTGTAGAAATTGTGTTACCATAAATTTCTTCATTATGTGTGCACATAAACATACAGTATATTTTGTCTCTAATAACATTGAATGCATACATAACAGTAAACTGCAACCTTATCACTGAGGGCGGCGGCTTAATATTTCGTTTTCTTTCGTTGACCAAGGGACAAGGCATGTGTTACGGATTAAGTCATAAAACCAGATAAAACCAAACTGGCGAATCAGAAATACTTACAAATTTCTATTCCTCAGCTTGGATTTGTCAGATATAAAGTACCATTTGAAAGAACTCACGGAACAATTACGATAATATTTTCCAGAAACAGACGTTTCAAATAACTTGGTGCTCAATCCATTTGAAGTGGATTTTTCGCTTCCACATCTAACAGGAAAAGAACAAAAAAGCCTAATGGATATTTCTACTAAGTATGACTTGAAAATTAAATTCTCGAATGTTTCTTTGATTGATTTCTGGGGAAAATTATCGAATGAGTATGGAGAAGTGGCTAAAAAAATAATCAAAATATTCATTCCGTTCTTCACGGCGTGCATGTGCGAATCTGGATTTTCGCCTCTGAATTTAATTACGACGAAAAATCGTCAGGGGTTGCATGACGAACCTGACTTAAGATTGTGGCTTCCTTCAATCGAACCAATGATTAATTCTTTATGCCGCGAAAAACAGGCACATTAATATCAATAAGTTCGTTTTTAAATAAGTCTCTTTTGTTTAATCCTTGTCGTGTTATTTTATAAGGGGATACTTCAATTGATTGATTGGGTTCAAAGGGTTACGCGGCCAAAAAAGTTTGAGAAGCCCTCCTATAGGCGCTTCTCAGCTGTTATCCAAGTTGAAGTATGACTCACCACATCGCATGCGTTAGCTCGGAGTTCGGTTTTTGACTTGCCATCCTTCGGAACTGAGCCTTTATTGGTTCACCTCCGATCATTTGCAGTGGAAACTGTATGTCGCCTGTTTATAGATGTTTTACTATTTTATAAGGGGTACATCAAATGATCGACTGAGTTCAAAGGGGTACGCAGCCAAAACAGTTTGAGCAACCCTGCGCTAGTACATAAGTAGCTCTGTAACAGAATGGAAACTAGGTGTTGTAGGAAGTCGAACGGACACGTGCCGTGCGTAGAACTTGCATATAGATACAAATTCAAATCGTGAAACTGCATCCAAAACGCCACAGCGAAAAGTATCTGCCTCATTATGAACTATGATGCATTTTGCAAAATATTTCTTTCTTCTGACGATGATTCGCGATCCTATTGAAGACCCACGTGGCCCTGATTTTGGTACCTATACGAGGTTTGCAATCACTGTCCTATAACCTCTGCCTTCTGCAGGATTCCACCACTGTGGTCGACCTCGCAGCCTCATGTGCCTACCCACTCACTACGGTTGCCACCTCTCCCGGAATTTCGGGAGTCTCCCGGAATCAGCGTATATACGAGTAGATACGTTTCTCCCGTTTCCCGACAGACCTTGCCCGGGATGCCGAATTCTCCCGGAAATTAGTAATCTGCAGATTAATTGCTCGATTTACGTAAATAATATTTTTTAAATTGTCATGACCATTACATTTAAATGAAATTAAATATAAAAATTAATTTAATGTAAGAATCTGATATGTCCAGCACATGACTTTCTCCACACAGAGCGATGAATATGATTGCTCACTACATCAGCGTCCTCAGGAATAATTATCAGCAATCACACTTGTGAATAATTTAAAAATATTTTTGTCTTTATTTTAAAAAGAATAAATAAAGAAACGTTTAAGCTGTTTTATGGAGATAATAAAATGTCGATTTCAGGGGCAGGTAAGTGTTGGTTGGATAGCATAATTCCAGGGGGCGTATGTGCCAGTTTGGTGGTATATATTTCAGGAGAAACCTGTGTATGTTTGGTGGCATAAATTCAGGGGCATTAGTTGCCTGTTCGGTTGTATAGTTTTTAGAGGAAGCCTAATGTAAGTTATGACAAAATCAGGGGAGAAATTTGCGTAATTTAGTTAGTGTAGGTTTCAGGGTGAAAAATAGAGTGAGATGTAAGGTTAATACCTCTCCCGGAAGCAGGCGTAAATATTGAAATTTTGGTCTAGCCCAGGGGTGGGGAACCTTTTTCAATCAGAAGGCCAAAATTCATCCTTGGGAGATCTCATCAGGCCGCACTCTGCATTATGAGTCACATGCATACAGGCACTTCATCTAGTACATTTGTAAGGTTTGTTGTCTGTGCTTATATACGTTTCCATGAATGAAATTCAATGGATACGGTTCTCGCAAATAGGATACCCATATGCAACTTTTTAAATCACGCTTTGGAGCACATAGTACCCACTATCTTTGTCAATGTAGCTATCTCTTCTTGAAGCTCACCGAATATTAATACACATTGATTTACTTAAGATTGAGCATCACATATAATAATTATTTAAAAAAATAAGCTTGTATTTGTGACATTTTTTACTTAATCTTTCTGAGAACTTTTTGATTCACCGTAGTATATGAAAGGCACCGTATCTGATCTTGCTATCAGTATGCTATGCGTCATCTAGGCGAGATAATAATGAGGATCCCGAGTACGACAATGCTATTGGTTGTAAATCGAACGTTTAAATAAAAAAGTGGTTTTTTGATTAAATATCGAATTAAGCAAACTGGGCGATTTCGAATTTAAAGCTATATTCGACGGTAAATATAAGAATCCTTTGACATTTTCTTTTAAAATGGTTCTCATCCGTAATGTTATTCTTATGGGAAAATTGGCGTATTTAGGAATTTCTGGAGTCGAACCCGTAACACTTAGGAGAAAGATGACAATTTTTCTGGTGGTATATCATATAGGACTAAAATGCCTGAAAATCGCATATAAATCGGCTAGATAGATTTGGCTGGACATGCTTCCTTATGGGAAATAATTGGGGTCCTCTGGAGTCCAACCTGGGCCTTGTTATGAAAAATTGATATCGTCAATTGATAGATTTGGTGCTCTATTAACGTTACACAAAAATTTATTTCAATGCGATTACGGAAAGTCCCCTAAAATTATTTTCAATGTGCCCTCAGTGTTATTGTTATAGGAAAGTAGGCATCTTTGGGAATTTTTGGGGTCAAGCCCGGGGCACTTAGAAGTGATCTGACACTTTCTCTGGTGATCTCTTAGTTGAAGAGCGAAGTATACAAGATGTTCAACTTTAACTCCTTTTCTTTTTAAAATGAAGTGAGCGGCAGCGATCCTTCCCCAACAAGAACCCAGGGAGATTTAAGAGCGAATATGTATTTGCACAAAGGAGAACAATTTTAAAGAAATAAATAGAACCTGTTTCTGGCAAAGCTATACCGAGAGATTGGGTTTTCCCAAACTCGATAAATAAAAGAAAAGGGGTAAGAATTTAGTATTCTTCCAGAGAAAGGATTCGTGGAGAAGATCAACAGCACCTAGTTCAAGGATTGCCACCCCAGAAGGGTCGTCTCATTTCGTACCGGATTAGCAGTGGCTTCACTAAGTGCCCGCCTCTTCACTACTCCTATGATGAATTGATCTTTTGCCGCTATTGTTTTTATTCCAGCAACCCTGGGCCATAAAAGAGGAAATTTTTCCTGGGATGTTGACCCATGTTAGGGTTTCGGATTTCCCCATTTCCTTCAGAGTAACAGAAAAAGCAGACCTTAGTCGACTACTGATTCACCTACCTCAAAGGGTAGGTGGTGCCCTGCTGGATCTTCCACCCGGGTCGCACGGCAACACTGCGTAAGGCTGCACTGGGTACCACAAAAGGCCGCAGGTTCCCCGCCCCTGGTCTAGCCAATAGATTTGATTGAAATTAATGAAAAATGTAACAATGTATGCTTTTACACAACATCGTACCGGCGATAACTCAGATGCCTCTCAACGGGGGTGCCCGATTTAAACCTACTTACAAACATTTATTTATTTTATCTCTAGATCCTTCTTAATCAATGATGAAGAGAAGTTTCTTTTTAATCTATATCATGAGTTGCCACTTTTATGTGAGTACCACCAATGGATCGAAAATTTTCAGCCTGCTTATTCTAAAAAAAATTTTGTAAATTGAAGTCGCGTTTTATCTCGCTACAGACGACAGGTTGGCTTGGGAATATCTTGCTTATACAGATCTTGAAGAAAGTGCAATTAACTAGCTGTACCTGTAAATACATTGCGTTCTTTTTCACTGCAGGTGTGGCCACTAGAAGGCAGCTTTCCGTGAGATATCACCGCAAAAGTTTGTACTCCTCGTTCAAGTGTCATAAATCGAGTCAATGTATACTTCAGCGTAAATGAAAGGTTACGCAGTAAATATTCCGTTTAGCTGCTATTGACTAATTTTATTTATTAATATTCCAAGAGAGTAGACACATTGGATATCTCCAAGAGTCTGCAATTCCTGATGGGGCAACCCTAGTTTGTGCAGTTAGCGCACTCTCGTTTCGGTGATCATAAGCGAAGTCAATTTATATTCTGGTAAGCCGATGTACAGTATTATGACAACAAAATTCACGCTGAATCCTCATCATATGTTTACCATTAAATAAATAACCAAAGTTTTATTGTTCAGATTAGTTGTTTATCGGGGAAGAAAAATCTACCGCAATTGACTCCTCCTAAGGTGGAAATCTCCCGGAATTAACCCATCATAAGGTGGTAACCCTACCACCCACCCTCCAACTCCTTCTGCAACCCTATCACCAACATTATCTACCATACACGCTTCCAAATTAATTGCACCACCCGCTATGTAATATACCTCTTTACCAGGACCCTTTGTCGGTCTCACCACCGCGTGAATGGGCATCGCAACAGCTTAAATCTTAAAACGCCCGCTTACCGTGGCCGTTAATGCTAATCGCCATCACACACGTTGACTGCTTCACGGCAAGAGCCGTCCACGCCCTTGCCGATTATGCCTCCGCCCTCCAACTCCGACTGTGGAAACTTGCTCACTTCCGCCACCTCAACCCTCTTTCTGCTCCTGGTATTAACTTCCGCCAGCCTATTCCATCCGCCCACCCATCCATCGCCTCCTCCAATTCCAGACCACTCAGTTACACCCATTCTTACATCCCAGTTTGTGAATAGCCGTCAGTTGTCTTCTCTCAGTGACTGAAGAAAGGTCTTAGCCGAAAAGCTTTCCGCAATACGTTTCTCCATGTGTCTCTCTCTCTCTGATATCCACCGCGGCTCTCCAAAAGATAAGCCTCCACTAAGCATCCTACGATATCTAGTTGCCACCCATGTCTAATTTCAAATTTCCTCTTTCTCGAGTAAACACAACCACACATACGTAATACTACATATTTCAATCGCTTCTTTAACTAATATGAGGCACAAATACAAATAATTATGATTCAGTTCTTTGTTATTTATTAATTAACGTAGTGCAGGCATTCCTCGCATAACGGCATTAATTCGTTCCACGAAAAAAGTCGTTATGTTAAAATCAATATCTCATACGAACTACATATACTATATTGCGTTAATTGGTAGATGGCCCTCGGGCCATGAATTTATACAAACATTTGCATAGCAAAGTATAGGAAACACTGATAAATATGCAATATATATCTCTTCAAGCGTTCTTAATAAGTTCCCGAAGAAATACTTCGTTGCTCAAAAGCACGGTAAACGAAAAAACCACATAATAAAAGATATAATAGAGGTGCATTTCTGGCCCAAAATTACTACACAAATTTTAAAAAGTGTTTTATGGCATTAATAAATGATTTACGTCGCATACGCGTTACCACAACGTTACCAACGTGACTGTTGGCGTATGAAAACGGCACTAACGCCTAACGCGCTATATATAAAAAATTAAAAACAGGAGATATACAGTTTCTACTGCAAATGATGGAAAGCGAAGCAATAAAGTCTCAGTTCCGAAGGACGGCAAGTCAAAAACCGAACTCCGAGCTAACGCACGCGATGTGGTGAATCATACTTTAACTTGGATAACAGCTGAGAAGCGCCTATAGGAGGGCTTCTCAAACTTTTTTGGCCGCGTAACCCTTTGAACCCAATCAGTCAATTGAGGTACCCCCTTAAAAAATAACACGACAAGTATTAAACAAAAGAGACTTATTTAAAAACGAACTTATTGATATTAATGTGTCTGTTTTTCGTGGCATAAAGAATTAATCATTGGTTCGATTGAAGGAAGCCACAATCTTAAGTCAGGTTCGTCATGCAACCCCTGACGATTTTTCGTCGTAATTAAATTCAGAGGTGAAAATCCAGATTCGCACATGCACGCCGTGAAGAACGGAATGAATATTTTGATTATTTTTTTAGCCACTTCTCCATACTCATTCGATAATTTTCCCCAGAAATCAATCAAAGAAACATTCGAGAATTTAATTTTCAAGTCATACTTAGTAGAAATATCCATTAGGCTTTTTTGTTCCTTTCCTGTTAGATGTGGAAGCGAAAAATCCACTTCAAATGGATTGAGCACCAAGTTATTTGAAACGTCTGTTTCTGGAAAATATTATCGTAATTGTTCCGTGAGTTCTTTCAAATGGTACTTTATATCTGACAAATCCAAGCTGAGGAATAGAAATTTGTAAGTATTTCTGATTCGCCAGTTTGGTTTTATCTGGTTTTATGAC
Source organism: Uropetala carovei (assembly GCA_036926305.1). Taxonomy (NCBI): domain Eukaryota; kingdom Metazoa; phylum Arthropoda; class Insecta; order Odonata; family Petaluridae; genus Uropetala; species Uropetala carovei. The sequence goes on along the minus strand of JAXCHB010000041.1, from coordinate 1,558,118 downwards.
TTAATCCGTAACACATGCCTTGTCCCTTGGTCAACGAAAGAAAACGAAATATTAAGCTGCCGCCCTCAGTGATAAGGTTGCAGTTTACTGTTATGTATGCATTCAATGTTATTAGAGACAAAATATACAGTGTTGTTTATATGCACACAGAATGAAAATGATTTGTAGCGTCCAGTTCCGTAATATCAGTCATTCAGTAAATTTTCTCAAGTACCCCTTAGCACCTGTAAAAGTACAGCCCAGAGGTACGCATACCCCACTTTGACAAACCTGATACAAGCGTAATTAATTGTCAAATATGACGGGTATGCATGACTTAATTTTATTTTTACCTAAGTATTACGTTAAAATAAAATTGAAATTTAAGAAACCATCTTTTATGTGCACTAAAAAGCAAACAATAATTACAAAATCCACATAACCGAATGTTCAAGAATGTAAAAATAGACAAGGGCTTATAAAAGCTGTGTAATTTTAATATGCAACTGATTAATGTGCTACAGTTATCAAGTTGTTAATCAAATGGATAAAATAACGTTCTTAGAATGGAACCCATGACTTCAATATAGACAGTGAGCAGCAAAAAATTTAAACGGTGTACGGCCAGGTAAATCCTGAAAGTATGAGTCGAATGGGATGCCCCTGGATCTTATGCCGCCGGTGGTGCTCTGAGCGTCTTACAACTTCACGTCACCAAGCAAATCGTATATGGGGATATTATTACAGCATGACCTATTTGTAAATCCACCGCATCTCACTGTATATGGAGCCAAAATTGCAATTTTAAAAATTATGACTAAATTTTTATTTGGGGTTTAGGCAGATACGTTGCTTTGACTGAAGTAATTTGAAAAATGGGTTGAATTTTCCCAGAACTCTCGTTCAAACTTCAAAATAAATCAAGAGGCATGGTCATCAACATAAAGGTAAATTCAATAAAGAAGGAAGATGCTATGAAATGATTTCAAAAAGTTTTAGGCATTATTTTTCTATCAGCCCGATATTCGTAGCCCTGCTTTCTCATATTGGAAGCATTTTAAGTGAAAAAGCTAAGTGAGAATCTAAAGCCTTGTTACATTCTCTCTCTTGGTCGGAGACTATTTTACAGGGCACAGCCACATCTCTCTCATAATCTTTTTCACTATTTTGAAAACAAGAAACCCTCGTGTAAAGACTAAATTGAACGTTTCGATATCCTGAAAAACACTTTATTTTTAGCGAATTAAAGAAGGGTATTAGGTGAGGATGGATATTTTCAAATTAATGAAATCCAGTGCTGACTACTTTTGTAATAAAGAATTAAGCAAAAACGACTATATACACTAAAATGGGTCAGAGGAGGTCTGTGACCTGAACTGCTGAACAAGCAACCAGTTAAAGTGAGTTGTTCTTACGCGAAATTATTTTATCTTGAAAATGGGAATTCATTTATTTCTATCGAAATATGAAGCAGTCGCTAGCATATTATACCTTAGACCAGGAGTGGGCAAACCGTGGCCCGCGGGTCATATGTGGCTCTCGAAAGCATTTAACGTGGCCCGCGAAGCTTTGGTGAAAAAGCAATCTGTAAAATTTAACACAATTTTATATTACTTTTGGTAAAATTATGACAATAAAACCTTTAGTTTTGAAAATTTATCCCTACAATCCTTGTTTGTACTTGTTTTTTACTTATGTATGATGCCTAAGAATCTAATCAATTTCCGATTTAAACTCTAATCTGACCCGCCTAAGCATTGGCGTCTTTCAATGTGGCTCGCTGAAGAAATCGCAAACACCGATGCTGCCCGCCATGCAGAAAAGTTTGCCCACCCCTACGTTAGACCCATAAAAATGGTTATGGGAAATTGTATGATACAGTTACCAATTTTCATATTTATAGGTGAAGTTTTAGTTAAATTGGATATTATCGTGCAAGTTGTTAGTCTTTATAGAAAAATTGATTAGCTTACAATATCTCACCGCTTATATTATATTTATCTTCACAGCAATAACATGTTGATAAAGCGTAGTGAATTATTTTAACGCGAGAGCATCGTATTTGGAGGCAATGTCCTTAATTACCGAGAAAGAGGTCGACATAAATGCTCATACATTCATTGTTTTTAATAAAACGTTTATGAATTGCGAAATAAAAAAATAAACTCTAGGCAAATGCTTTATTGATGGTTCATTTTTTTATTGGTGTCATACTCTGTACATACACCTGGCCTTTCTATAACACGAACTAGTTATAACAAGGTTTGCGTTTTAATACCGAATACTTAGAACCAGGATTGTTAAAGGAATCCGAACCTAAAGAATAGTTTCGGTTCGAAACGAAACTATATCTTTTCTCTTGCCATTTAGTTTCGGTTCGTAACGAAACTGTATGTTCCGTGATGGGTTTAGTTCCGTTCCGGAACGGAATTGTTTAGTCGGAACGAAATATTTCGTTCCGGAACGGTTCCTTTTCTTGTATGGGTTCGGGTTCAAGTTGAGAGTTATTGGGAGATACCTGTTCAGTAGTTTCGTTCCAAGCAAACTGCACCATTATTCTGGTCGTGGGACGGAGAAGAGAGCGAGGTACTCGCATAGAGTAGAAGCCCGCAAATCATACGTGGCGCCTTAGGGGCTTAATTAGGCTTAATTTTATTCTTCTAACGTAAGTCGTTTTAACACATTCAATATCTTCTTTGCTTTTTAGATGGCCAACCGAAATTTCACCATTTTTTAAAATATCCTTTTTCCGGAAAAATTCCAATTAAATACAAACCAACCGATGAGCAAACTGACATACACTAAACTGAGGAGCCGGCTTCCTACGAGAAGTCAATGGGCGAAGCCGTCGCTTAACGGTACGGTTATTACGGAGCGGGAGATGCGTCGACTACGCGTCGACGCCGGTCGTCTGCGCGCGGTAGCAACCGTCGACGGCGGCATTGAATGTGTTAATGATATGGCGATTTTTCAGCGAACACCCATTTTCCGTCAGCTATAAAAACAACTCCGTACGAGGTCGGCGTTCACTACTCACTGCGCACTCTATATCTTCCCGGTAGTGATATTAGGAACTAAGATCCCCCTCCTATCCTCGACCTCCCCTCTCGCATTCCCCTCTCTCATTCCCCTCTTGCCCTCTCCTCTTGCCGTTAGACGCGAGTAAAAACCATTGAAAACTGGCTGGAACTAAAGCTGGAACCAAAGCTGGATCGGTGTAGAAGGAGCCGGAACGAAACTATTTCATGTGCGAACCCGATCCGGAACGGTTCAGTATCGTTTCATCGACATTTCGTTCCGAAGATTTCGTTCCACTTTCGTTCCGGTTCCACTTTCGGTCCACAACATTGGTTCCTTTTTCGGTTTGGTTCCTGTCAACCGTTCCGTTCATTTTCGAAAATTCAATAATTCCAGCCTGCATAAAAAATTCTTTAGTTTTCATATGGCTTCTCATAGAGAGCATATCTGATTTTTTCCGTCCGACGGCCACACGACCATTCATCTTCTTTGGCTTAATGGTAGTTTTTCTTTATAAAAAACTTCTTACATGGTACATAGAATTTAATTTAAAGTTACGCAAAGTTGGTAATTTTATAATTTTTTAAATTATTAACCTTAAATAAGACGAAGTGGGATTTCCGAGGTAATCCGTTAAAATAGGGGTAAATTAATGCTAGGATCCAATGGTACTTGAAGTTTTGCAGTAATTTATTTCGTAGATTTTAGGAAAGGTTCAGTCAAAATATCAAGTAATTTCTGCGTAACTTCTAGGCGTCACTTTCCAACCGCCGCGGTCGTAATGTGTTAATTGTAAAGTTTTTCTCTGCCTTAAGTGACATGATTCAATCGTTTTATTTTATTACAAACTTTCCGTGCAATACTTTTTCTCTTCCCATTATATCGCTTCCAAATTGGTTCCACACAGCAGAAACAGGCACTTATATTTATATTAGATAACATATCGATTGACTTGTTATATTAAAATCAGTAATATCTAGCTTTTGGAAAACACGCAACCAGGAAGGCATCCATATTTGGTCGTATAAACCAATAATGGGTATCAGGAATCAAAGTAACTTACATTGTAAGAGTATAAACTTTTTGTCCTACAGCTCACTTGGCCTGTGGTAAAATTATGCATACAAGGTTAGAGTCGCGTAGTACGTAAAATTTATTATCTCAAATCATATTGCAGTAGGGGCTGTATTTTATTATTATCACTAGTTATCGGCCGGTTTTTGTAATCAACCGCAGAATACCAAAACCAGAAATAGTTTATTGCTGTCAGCCGCTTAATGTAATCGTTTAAATGTAACCCATTGTGATCCCATTAAGGGAAATTATCGAACGACATTTTATTCCCATTTTTTCTCGTCTCTGTTTGATCAGAATGCTGGTGGAGACTTAATAAAATCCTATCGTTGTATTAGATGTTATTTGCATTAGGAAAAAAAAACTACGACGTTATTTATCCCTAGACGATTTTTTTATCTTGGCTTCCACCAAAGTTATTTCTTTTATCGTGTGCGCTGCCAATCGTGATACCTTGCGGGTTCGGCATGTTGAGCTAGAGCGTTGCTTGCGCATTCACGTTCGAGGTTGCGGAGGCATGCTCTGCGGGGTGCTTCTCAAGAAATTTCCACGCTAAGTCGGCAGCCCAGGCTCGCCCGGGTACGGAAGTTTGCAACGCTTCCTAGGACGTTAACGTGGTCTGGCACTTCCTTTCTCATGCCGATGAATGGAAGGAAAATGCGGTATAACCGCGGGTTGACGCAGTGGAGTCACGGGATGAAGTTTGGCCGCATTTGAATCCATTCTCCTCAACCCACCGTTTCTCGCATGGAAAATGAATGTAGGTTGAGTAAATTTTGATGGAAATTTTTGTTCAAAAGTTAATCGAAAAGCCTCTTCATCGTTTTTTAAATCGTAACTGTGAGGCGAAACTGGCGAATGATATAAGTCTTGGTTGGGGAACAATTTCTGGCAATATTCAATCACAGGGAATTTTGCAATTTTTTTTACTCGTTTTTCATCTGGCCCGACCGTTGAAATTCGTCGTGTCTTGTGTACCGAGTCGAAAAGATCCCTGCCTTGTTACGATAACTTCATATCGTGGCGTTAGTCGTGGTTTAAGTATAATTATACGCCTTGAAATCTCTTACGTTTCTCCTATGCATATCCTGCATATCCACTGAAGCGCTTTATGAACTCAGATTTTTTATATTGATAGCAGGTAAAATATTTATAACGGATATAAATAACGGATTGTAAATTTGCTGTCTATCTATGAGAGAGGTTGCGTCTGTTAGTGGAGGAATATTTTCCAACATGATGACGGTGTTACCACGGCCTTTTTCACTGTCCGCTTTACTCATTGATGTGTTCGAGAATATTTAATCCGTTGGCTTTGCGTCGGAGCCCTCAGGCAAACTGTTTCAGTTCATTGCAGTTATGTTTAAATTTTCTGAAAAATCGGAAATAGCCATAACCAAATTCCTTAATTGAAATTTTCAAAAGCCAAAAACAAAGCAGTTTTATAGTGTAGTTGACCAATTTATATTAGCTATGTCATCTAAATATAAATCTACCCCAGGTATAATGTCTCAGTGCGGTCCTTTATGCTATGCCGCAGTATCTACAGTACTCCATTATTTTCCTACAGAAAGGTAATTAACGCCAATGCTTTGCGGTTAAAATGACTTTTTCACTGAAATAATTAATTTTTATTGTAAAAATGGACTGCATGTCGATTAAATAAAACGAAAATTGAGAAGTTGTTCATAAATTTACTTTTAAACGAAACGATTAAAAAAAGAAATGTATCAATTTTAATTCAAACGAAGATTGAGAAATTTGTTATTGTCAGTTTTGCGGGGATTTAACATACGAGGAAAAAGTAGGCGCTTTCAAATTAGGTCAAGGTCATTTATTGCGTCCAAAAAACTCTCATCCTGCAAAAAATGTTTTTCGCTACAAAATCCAATGCAATAAAATGGTTTTTTTCGTTGTAAACGTTTAAAATTTGCTTTTGTTCTTTTTAATGATAGACATTTCAGAAAGGTGACATTTTTGCACCAGTTAAACTTCTTTTATTAACCGCTTGGTTTGGCTTCGATAAATGTTCCCAACCATTTCCGCTTGGTAGCATTATCGCTCATCATCCAAAAGGCAACATTGGGCGTTCCAACCACCTCAGTTTTCTGAGTCAGCGGTCTTTAAATCTTTACTTACCGAGGTACTTCTTTAAACACTTTTATTTGTTTTGTATCCCCAGCATATTTCATATTTTAATCGCTATAGGGCGATTAAATAAGCATTACTCGCATTAAGATCAGTAATTCGTGTATTAATAATGAGGACAGTATATAAATGGCAAGATACCATCATGTTTTTAGCCCATTATTTTTCCAATGCTCTCAGAATTACTGTGTGCGATCTCTCAAGGGTAAAATTAAGGCACCGTAAAATGATGTGTTCGAGGGGCGCTAGTAAATGTTATAGAAAGATTTGTATCTTATTGCCCTTTTACCAGAAAACTGGGTACGACGTTTGGCTAACGTATTCTTATTTGTATCTACACAAATTCTGATTCCGAAGTCAAGCATGAACGCAAAAATAAGGAGAGGTCCGCGAGGTCTTTCCAAGTGGCCCGCAGCCCTTGATGAGACGTGATCGTTAGGTGGGATTGTTAACGAAAGAATGGGTTATTTTTAGGTAAGAAAATCGCTCTGCTTCAAAGTTAAAGTTATATTTTGATCATTACTAATTATTTGGATGTTGCAATAAAAGTATGATGTTTTTTGTTCTTCATAACGGCGTCGAAGGCGAGAATAAGTTTGATACGTGAGATCTTTTGAGATCCTTTTCGCATATCCCAGTGAAATAGTAAATTATACCACAAATAAACCTAGGATTTATTGAAAATTTCTTAAACTGTGGCGAACATGTATAACTTACGTTACCGTCCTACATGCATATTATTTTCGTATCAAAATTTATTTGGTGTGTTCAATTGAACCTGCATTATCTTTCTAGGATATACTAACACATTGGCCATGATTTACTTCAGCCCTATTCATCCGGTTATTTTACGGGATGCGTGAAAATATTAAAGATAATTATTTTTCTCTTCAATATAGCATTGATGCATAATTTATTAATCAAAGGTTGTGATGATGAAAGTACGGAGAAAGTTATGAAAAATATTGTCCCGCGTTAGATTTGGGAATCGGCTGTATTTGTCACGAGCCGAAAAAGGTTAGGCATCAAATTTTCACATTTTCCTTTCATTTAGTTCAGTTTATTTTACCTCAGTGCCAGAAATCTTATACATACATATTTGTTGTTTTACCCATCTCGTTAGGCAGAATCCAGATAGTTTCGCGCCTCTTTACAAATGGTATTATTCAAACAAAAAAAAATCCTGGTCATCTACGAGAGAATGCATTTTTTTTATATAAGACGCAATTTCGTAAAATGATTCACTTGGTGAATTATATATGTTTTTAGTGTCTAACTTGTAGAAAAAGTGACTTGAAAAATGTGGGTTTTTGTTTATAAAGGAATGCGATTTTTCCCCCGTATTTCACCTTATGCAATGTCTTCATTGGGAGTCTAGGCAACGCTACCGAGAATCATGAATTTTATCGAGGAAATTTTAAGTCGCGACGGAAATAACAGTACAGCTCTGTGCCGAGGTTATTTATGAAAACAAGGAAACATAAGAACCAATCTTATGTTCGTTCCATTTTGGTGGTTTCTTTTTATAATTTTAGGAGGTAATATTTTGCGAACCAATTTTTCAGAAGTGTACAGCTTGAAATTACGCCACTGGCTCGAACCTGTGAAAGAAGAATTTTGATTCGAAAAATAATATAACCCATTTAAATGCATCGATTTTATCACTTCCCGTAATGAATTTCCATTCGTCGAACGCGTGCTTGCCTTTTCAATTAATTCAATTAAAAATCCTTAAAATAGTTAAAAAGTCCGCCTAGAAATTTCCCGCAAAAATTTCGTTATTTTCCCCCGGTAAAGCACGAATCAGGATGAAACTCTTATTTTGATTTCACTTAAATTAGCGAACCGTTTCAAAGCGACCTCATTTCTGCCCGAGTGGAACAAATTGCTAATTACTTCAAGCGTGAGGTACAGCATTCTATGTAGAGAATGTCAATAGAGCGATGGAAATAAGACCGTCGACCTAATTTGATTCCCCTCTTAGGAGTGTGTTCACTTATTGAGAGAAGCGAATTATGTTACACGGAAAAGGAAAATTCTTTGCTCTCCGCTCCGACCCGATATAGACGTGATAAGTTTTTTTTTGTTTCCGGAGTTTCAGTACGTTGGTTGCAGAAAAATTCTTTTAAATTCGTTTAATCTATTTCCAATCTAGGTTAAAAGACTTATGCGTAAACATTAACTACGTTGTCATGGACAGACAACAGATAATGTGAAATGTTTATAGAACCCCAGGCGATGGCTTTAAGTTTAAATTTTGTGTTAAGTTTTTTCTAATTGATGCAAGTTTTTATTTTATACGAAAATTGGTTTAACGAAAGTATGCCAACAAGCGGCGAGTATGCAAAATTGATTACCTTTTGCTGGCGAAATGCAACTGAAATATAGTCATCCAAAAATATCAACTTAATTGGAACACACATTTTGAATTGCATGGCATAAATTAAAATGCGGATAGTACGGTTTGGGTGTCACGAAATACTTCGTTCCGACGCAAGTGAAAAGAAATAACTTTCACAACAGCAGCGTGGTTTTTTTATTATTCACGAAAAGAACGTCGGTGCAAAATTTTTCTCTTAAGACTTTGCCGGCGTAAATAATTTTTGGTTATGAATGAAATCCAGGTCGCTTTTCTCTTTGCTCGTAATTCCTATTACGGGAGGATAATGAACAATAATTATGAGGCATGGAATCCTTGTGGCAGTAAAATAGAAATAGTTAGCATTTGAAATCAAATCCATGCTAAGGGGAAGAGAAAATAACACGAAGCGTAGGCTCAAATTGGCGGATTTTACTATTCATATTCACAGAATAAGGAAATTTTATAAAATCCTACAAAGAATTGTATATTACGGACGGTTTTACTACTAGACTTGTATCAATGGTTGATGATTAGTATTTTCACGTGGTTTTTTTGTGTAAAGTTATGACGTTCATTTATATTTTCTGATCGCGAAGAGAGAAGAGAATAAATTTATAATTGCATTAAAATAGAATGAAAGGGTTGAGTTAATGTGGCATCGTTTTATTTTGATTTTATAAAAATTCACCTTACATATTCATTCATCGTGTTTTTTTAACTGAGGGTTTAGTCATTTGCATCAATCATTCCGATAAGAAAATCCGCTCCCATAATATAAAATTCTGGAAAATTGATTTGAACACGAATAGGTACCTGCGTAAAATCGTGCATGGAGGAAATTATATGTTATGTCATCGCTGGTTTTACTCGATAAACATTTGTTTAACCTTTTTTCGCCAACTTATACCATTCCTACTACTTTTATGTTTATAAATAATGATTTTTATTACTGTAAAAATTAGAGGGGTGGTTAGCGTGTCAAGTCCTCAATACAAGGGTCGAGGGTTCGAATCCTGCCTAGGAGAAGGTCGTATGTGTTTGTCAGAAATCTATTAAAACACGTGTAATAGGGGAAACCTCTTTGTGTTAAACAACTTATTATTTTTATTATCCGACAGCATCCAAGAATAATATCTTGGATGAATGAGACTAATACTTTTATTTTCTTTCGCATGATGTCTTTAGTAACACCTGTGTCTGGATCTCTACTTTCTTTAGCTTTGATTTTTACTTCCTCTAGGAATGTGCTCATAAGGTTCTTAGCCACGTTTTTGTTGAAATAAGTTGACATGATGATTTACCCTGTCACTTAAGGCCCGAGTTTAAGTGGAAGGTAGGACAAAAGTATAAATTTTGGACTTGTATGACTGTTTAATTCATATAAAAACGAGTTGGTTAAGGTGGGACTGACGCTTGCTTTTGTATGAATAATAAGAATATTTAAATTTTATTTACTGTTTTTCACCCTTTGAAACACTTCTTAGGACAGGTTAAGGTTAAGGCGGGGCTGACGCTTGCATTTGTATAAATAAGGGGAACATTTAAATTTTATTTACTGCTTTTCACACTTTGAAACACTTCTTAGGACAGGCATTTCTCATTGGGAATTATGCCTGGCTTCAAAGGGAAAAATTCCAGTGTTCTGAAGCCTTTTTACTCTACTCTCAGCTGTTGCTTCTCTGAATCCAGGTACTCTTTAAAGTGCTTCCAATCGAAAAGGGGTTCTTTAGTTTCAATTTGCAGTCTTTGTGCGGTAAAATGTCTTCAGACAGTTCTATGAGTTAAAAACGTATTATGCTACCAGGGAGATATATTTCCTTGGTTACAGCATGAGAAAGAAATGAGGGATATGACGCGACTTCATATTAACAAAAGTATCGGTTCATGTATCGTTTATGTGAGATATAATGATTAATTATAGCTGAATGTATATTTTATTTATTTTACAAAGCTTACAACGTTTCTTGTACATATTTTCTGCGAAAGTTCAGTTTTTCTTAGAGTGGAAAGATGATACCACATTTCAGATAATATTAATTAAAATATATAAGACTTAAAACTTGCTACGAGTGTGCCATATTATTTATTAAAATGATATTCCTAAAGGATAACGTTATTACAGTTATAGGAGAAACTAAATGCAGTGCATCTTTGCGTTCATTTTATGAGGTCAAACTAAAAAATTCATTGCTTATGTGGTTTCCAAAGGAAACATTCTCAAGTAATAAGTAAGCAACGGTAAATAAAACCTCAGTTTAAATCTCTTATAGAATAAATGATTTAGTCTGGAATAGTTAGGGACAAATGAAATAACGCAGTTTATTTGATAGGCAAAGGATATATGTCTTGATATTTAAATGAGGTGTCAACAGGCACAAGCTTTTAGAGCATCGTCGATATCTCTATGCCGGTGCAAATATAATCATATTATACCTGCTTTTTGTTTTAACATCGACAAAGCTGCATAAAGTTCTTCCGAGAAATTTCGTTTAAACTTCGAAAAATGTAATATAACGCAGCGAAATAATAAACCGTTAACGGCAAAGATGCATTCTTCAGTGAAGTATTGGTGGTTTGTACCCTGAGATGCGTATAGACTAGATGGGAGATAACGATGGCTGGGTTGTAGTCGAGTTTTCCTTGCAGGACTGTTTCACTAGTGCCTTCAAATTATTACCCATATTTATTTACTACTTAAATAATTACACACAATTGTTTAGAGGCCACATTAACTTTTTGCATGTGTTAAAAGTAACTCTCAAACACATGATTAAGTTAGTTTTAGGTTACTTCTTTTCGGTTAAGAGATGACTAAGAATGTGCATGCTACATCGTATATTTGAAACGCCTTTCATTAGCTGGGAATTTATTTTTTCCATTTCGTGGACCACCCATACATTCCTGGTTCATCTCTGATTATTATGAAATGTAACTATTTCTGGTACTCATTAAATTGCTTGACAGAATAATTATATTTTCACTCCAGCTCATTCAGCGGACAGTAAAGATGATCAGTTCACGAAGTCGACAAAATGAATTCCCGCTTCATGAAATGGCTAATTTCACAAATGGGATGTAACATATATATTCAAGCATTTTTTTCAGAGAGCGTGGTTACTCGTATGAAAATGTACACAAATAGAGATAATTTGGTACACGTATCGCGCATTTCCTTTGCAGGTAAATAATGTAGCGCGTTTTCTAATTAGTGTATGGTATGGATATTCTTCGGATCGACACCATAATATTCTGTTCGTTAACGCAAGCATCAGATCAGAATCAAAGAAATTAATTCCTTTTAATACGAATTTTTTATCTTTCAAAGTAACCATGTTTGATAATTTGTTAAGCCAAAAAATCTTCGTATATTTATTAATAACTCCATAGATTGACACATGCATTCACGATAAATTACGTTAATGTCAATTTTTATCCAAAAATACGTGAAAATGAACTGCATACTGTCGGCCGGGTTAGACTGGTAGGCAGCGCGCCTGACTTCTAACCCAAAGGTCGCGGGTTCGAATCCCGCTTCGGGCATGGTTGTTGTGTTTGTCCTTGTTATTGTTGTAATACTCAGTGTAAAAGGCCGTGTAGTGCTGTTTATGAGTTGGTGAAAGAAAAAAAAAAAAATAATACAAGTATATGACAGGCGAGAAAAGTTAAATAATATTTATTATGAATAATGAGGTGGCATGTCTATGAAGCTTGATTTTTAAATACGTTATTTAATGTCAAATTAAAAGTCAAATTTCTATCGCAAAACTTTTATCACCGATTAAAATAAAAAGATAAGTGATATTATGTGAATAACGTGAAATATCGCTCCCAAATTTTAGGACCAAAATAGGCATATTTAAAAATTGGTAGGTGACGATTTTAACTACAGATTTTTGATGAGGTGTGATTAAAATTACCGCTATAGAAGATTAAATTAATATAATCCTAAAACTTCAATTAAGTACATGGACGCGAAATTAAAAAAAAATTAATTTCTCTTTGAATTCATTTTCCAGTTCATATCTAATTATACAAATTGAAAATTTACCTTTACTTTGACATAAACATACTTTTATAAAAAATTAAAAAAGCTTTAATTAAACATGATTTCTATCATATTAAACTCCATACTAACGAAAATTTGTTATAATTAACCTAATAGAAAATTTAGTTTTTCTTTAGTTATCGATAATTTTTAGATGGATTCAAATGCTGCAGTCCGCATATATTACACATGTTTAACGCTATGTAATATTTGTATTTAGTCTAAGTACAGCAAATGAAATGCGAAATGCTTGTAATTATTTAGAAAATACTTAGTAGTTTTGTTAGGAAAATTGTTCGAAGAAGAAAATGATCTATTTGGATTAGATTAAATCAGTATGATGTCAGAACATTTTATCCAGTTTTAAGTGAATACTCGTCATTTCTCTAAAAGTCTCATTTTATCGCAAAAATTTTACAACGATATGGCGTTCATCATACATAAATCATACTAATTAATCAATACTTCGCATCCTATTTAATGTGAAACAACTTATTTAAGTCGGATTAATGGGAATAAAAAATATTTCTCTCCAATTATTTTGATTCAAATTATAATGGAATATAACCGTGTATTGTTGAAACGAGGAAATGAATATAAGTATGAATATGTCCTCCTTTATGTATAATTTTGTTGACGATGACGGGCAGTAAGGTGCCTGGAAAGCATAGTTGTAGTAGGGCTAGTTTATATGAATACCTACATGCATCAATTTTAACTCGGGCCAAATCCCCATTTAGGTCAGACTGCGCGGGTATGCCCTGCATAAGATTAAACTGATTAGTGATGAAGTTGTTGTACAAGTAGCAGGTTTTGAAGTCAAAACTAATAAGAAAAATTTAATTTCCACAAATTTAAATTCCACAAATTCTAGCCGAAAGTTACGGTGGAATTCGGAAAAAATAGCGTGAAATTCCCACCGGAAGTATCTTTTTTTCAGTTCTGACGAGTCGAACGTGAGAGAAAAGGAACATTTTTTTATTTTTCGCTCATTAAGAGTTTGGAGGAAAAATTAGTTAGCGGACATTGAAAACGAAACACTACACGGTCGTTTTTTAAAAATCATTTTCGCTATTAGTATTCAAACATAGACGTATACAATTCATCCGTTCGCTGATCAATGCCCCGACCTTGACGCTTTTGAGGTTACCCTTGCCACTTCTCCGTCGAAAAGCTTCCGGTTCGAATCCCGTGGATGACCTTGGTTGACAAATGGGTTGCCTAACCACTACTACTCGAACCTTAAGTCGCGGTTCGTACGCCAAGCCTTCGGGACACATGCTCGGGGCGCATGAATGCATTCGACAACGCTCATTAACACAATCTTTTCGACCCCATTACTCTGAAGTTGTGACAATGAAGAAGAGGCACGGTAGCCTAGAGGAGAATATTACGTTCCATTTAAAGCAGTTGAGTTTGCATCGTCTGCTTTCGTTCAGAGTTCAGTATTTACCTGTGATGTGGGTTAAATATCATCGTCCTTTCTTTCTTCAGCTTTATTAATGCTTCCTCATTAGGGATATTGCCGTTGTAGATGCATTTTTCAAAGAAAATTATATTATTTTCTCTTATAAGGGTCATACACCTCTCATCCACGGATCTATATTTAAACGTACGTAGCTGTGTAGGAAGCTAAACAGTTGTATTTTTAATTTTTTAATCATTTAATGGTTGAGTAAACCGTATAGAGACCTGGATAAAGTTTTGTATGAAATAAACTTCAACCAATTTTAGGTAGAAGAGACCATGACAGCAGTTCAGCTACTAAGTTGTCTTGATGATCGATTATGATTTATATAATAACCTGCGATCGATGAATTACCAATGAGAACGACTACATCTTTGTTGAAATGTGGATTTTTTAACAGTTTTTATGTCTGTATGAGTTATCTATGTATATGTATATATATTGGAAAATGTGTCTCGAGCGTTTCCTTTTCTAATTACTTATTTATTTTTATGTTGTTTTGTATGTGTTAAAGATGCAAATGCTTTTATTGTGACATTCAAAGTGAGATGGCCACCACTTCTACGTTTTCTCAGCGTAAATCAGATGAATGGATGGCTGTGAAACTTACCAAATCTGTGTATTAATTTTACGTTGACGTCTGTAGACATTTGTGTACAATTTATATCGGCGTATTTCTCGAGAGCCGTTCGTCGTAAAGATATACGGTAAACGGCGTTTTGTTTCTACTGGCTATGAGGTCCCTGGAAAAATATTTTCGTTTGCTAAAGTGTCCCGGGTTCGAATCCAGAAGGCAATTATATTTTCCCATAAGTTTACACGAGATTTACGATTTTTCAGAGTGCAAGGTTTTATTCCTTTATTCATTAAAATACGTAAATATGGACCGATTTCCTTCTTTTTTGCTTTATTCGACGGCTAAATCTCTATACCAGGGGTCGGCAACCTATGGCACGCGTGCCACTGGGTGGCACGCGAAGATGTTTTAGTTGGCACGCGAAGAGATTTTGAGATAGCACCATCATCTAATGACGAAAGTACACAAAATATATTTTTATAGAAATACATATACAACAAAAAAGAGTACGCCATACACTTCTCAAAAATTAAAGAAACAGGTATCCGTAACTTAACGTCGTAGTTATATTCCAAAAAATAGCTTAAATTGAAAAATAGCCAATTTCCTGCAAGAAATAACTAAAAGAGAAGGTGTGTATGCAGCCGTAAAGCCACGGCATTAATGACGTTTCCCATTTGACATTGTTTGCACGATTTTATTCAGCAAAGCTTGGCTGTGATAGAATAAGAGCGTGGAAGTGCCATAGCAAACTCTTATGGTGCCCCCGTGCAAAATTCGATTTTATCATGAAAGATATAAGATGCCAGGAGCATTTTGGGACCCCCTTTGGCTGGGGACCCCGGTACATTGCACCGGTCCGCTACATGTACGCTACGCCTCTGAGTGCGTGCTGTTTCTCCGATGCTCGTAACTACAAAAGGGGAAGATTTCTAGATTCATAGATTTTGATTTAAAAAATAAACTGTTTTCTGTGATTATCGATGGTTTACCTGCAATGATAAGTAAAAATATTGGTTTTGTTCAGCTACTCCAAAAATAGCTAGAGAGGCCTATTTTAACCCTTTCGGTGGCTAAGTAGGGGAAATGTCCCCTCGTTTTGTCAATTGTTTTGATTAAAGGAATTGAAAAATCAGTTGGAGAATAAACGATGGTTTGTAAGCTTTATGTTTCTATCAGACATAACGGCACATTTGAATACGTTGAATGACAAGCTTCAAGGTAAAAGGCTGACCGGGTTATACTTATATGAAGGATGGAAGTAATTTTGTAAGAAATTGCAACTCTTCGAAGATGATCTTCAGACTTGGAATCTGAGTTACTTTCCCAAATTGAAACTATTTATTGATAATGATGAAAATTTAAAATTTATAATACCAAATTTGCATAAGTATATAATTCTGTTGAAGGAAGAGTTTTCGCGAGGATTCCAAGGCCTCCAAACTCACGATCCGATGTTTACATATACATATATTGTATCCTGAGAAAACAACAGAAATTGATCTCGAGCTGCAGTATTTCGAGTTTCTTGTGATTGAGATGGAGTTAATTGATTTCCTGATTTCAGACGTGTCGGTCGATAAGTTTTCATCTATGAAGGACGAGGTTTAAAAGGAAAACGAAAACCGCTGCTTATTGTTAGACATTTGCTCATGTACTCGGTCTCAGCTTCAAACAAAATTATCGGCAATGAATACAGTTGCATTTTCTCTTTCGTCTGCATTTGGAACTAGCTACTGTTGCGGGTGTTTTCTTTAATGAAAAAATACACTTAATCCTGTTCGCAATCGGCTGACAGTAGAACATTCTGGAAGCTTGTTTTGTCTTCAGACTACCAATTATTAACCAAAATTGACAAAATTGGCTTAAAAATGGGAGGGTAAGGAAGTCATTAATTATATTATATTAGTTTTCTTCACTTCAAAACAGTAAAAATTATTAATTTTAAAAAAATCATGCTTGTAATTCACACTGAAATGTCTTATTAAAAGTTTTTGATGTTGGACGCATTTTTAGATGGCTCTGTTAATTATGAAGAAAATGTTTTTAAAATGGTTTCAGTGAGAAGTTTTTAAAGCGATTCATTAGTAATTATTGTAGTTTTATTATAAATAAATCCTGCTTATCAAAAAATTAATGTTTTAACCTGTTTTTCATAAAGTGGCACGTGAAGAAGGGCGCAAAGAGAAATATTAATAAAAGTGGCACGCGACAGAAAAACGTTGCCGACCTCTGCTCTATAATATCTTATTCTTGCGATGTTTACACGGTACACGGTCTTAAGTTTTCAGAAATACGCATTCTTTTCATAATTTTGCGGATTTTTCGTACTTATTCCGGGCGTTGCCAAGGAGACTCTCATTGTTGCCTCCGATTCATTTAATGCCAATTAAACCTTCAAATAGACGAAAGAAAAGAGTTATTCGCATCGAACTGTTGTTTGAGCATCGAAATTAATGAAGCATAGCAACGTAAATATTTACGAGTAATTAGTCTGTTGACTGCGTATGGGACAGTATGGGAAGCTTTTCTAGCTGCGTCAATAACATGTGTATAACAAACAAGTTCCCAGCGAATTGTGCTTTATTTTAAATTGTGCAGTTAATTTGTTTTTATTTTGTTTCAGTTGATTCTATAAGGAATTGTTTCATTTTAAATTGCGCAATTAACTTTTTTTTATTTTGTTTCAATTGATACTATAACGTTTTAAAATGGTTACGTTGACGACTGTCAGCATTAGTTTACAATTTATTGTTAACAGCTGTGTCGATAACATATGTATAAGAAATCTAACTATATATTAATTTTACGTTGACATCTGTTAGCATTTGTGTACAATTTATTGTTAACATCTGTAGATGTGCTAGAAACTTGAAATTTGGTAGGATTATAGGTTTTTTTCTTAGTCTTTATATTAAGGTGAGATAAAATGCTTTTTTATTTTAATACTTTGCATTTCATATATGTTTCATTGATTATCCAATAAAAATTATTTCACTAAACCTTCAGTTTATTTAAATCGCATTGAGGATCGGAGATCCGGGGCTGCCCTACTAGTCACTCATTAAAACGAAGGATAATCCTCGTTTATTGCATTTTTTTAGCTTCAGAAATGGCGCAAGCGATAAATGTTGTGGTTTGTTTTGTGGCGAAAGCTTTTTCTTAATCATCTACTCTGCATTACGTTTTCAGTCTATGTTGGAATGTAATTAGATCTGAGTATTTTAACTGGTCAAGGGCCACGTGGGAGGACTGTTTTCATAGCTGAAGTATTTCATCATCTCCCATCGGAAGAAACACATGACGCCCCAAATAAATATACACCGCCACACGGTACTAGGACTTTTAATAAAGTTAGCATTAAGATGCTCTCGAAGCATTATCGATATAAACCCGTGTTATCTGTACTATTTCTTCCATCCCTTTGTTCCATTTCAAAGTTAAACAGAATTTCTTCTTTCACTTTCCTCGATTTATTTCCAACTCGGACGCGGAAAAAATAATGTTAAGTTAATGACTTCGTTAAATATCGGGTCCGATCGTAAAACCGTGGCAGATCTTGTTATCTTTTCAGCAAGAAAACTAATGTTTACTCACTATTTTCCCCTCCCTATCTCAATTCCTTTATTCCTTTGCCCATGTTCCCTAGTTAATACGCGGTTCCTGCCTATGGCATTCTTTCTGACCCATTCATAAAAATGTCGCGGCGATTACAACACTCAAAGAGCCTTAGGGATCTTCTCTTTGTCGCTTGTTCTTCCCCACCTAACGTTCCCGAGACAGCCTCCCCACCCCCGACGACCTTCCCTCCATCCCTCCGCCAACACTCGCTCCCAACCTTCCGCCACAGCCTCACGCCATAACCCACCTAACACCAGCGGACATCATACTCCAAAAACAGCCACATACTGACCTATCTCGAACTTCCCGCCCTCCCCATTTCTCACCCCCTCTCCCTCCCCCTCGCTTATCTCCGCCAACGCATTTGATACATTCTTGCTTTCTCCGCAAAAGATTGAAAGAAAGAAACCATACACGCGAAAAAGTCTTCATAAAACCGGGTTAAGAAAATAGAGTCGATAAAAAAGGGCGGATTGATAAATTTGTTTATTTACGCCTGAGAGCGATAAGGGAGAGGGAATGCGAGCGATTTGATGGGAGATTGGGAGGGGGGGAAGATGAAAGGAAAAAGGCAAGCGATGGAAGCAGAGAGGGGAGTGAGGGAGAACGAATCAGATGAGATAGATTGAGAGGGTGATAGCGATAGAGAAGAGAGGGAGATAAAAGAGGAAGGGATGTAAAGGAACCGAGGAAAGACGGGAGAGAGAAAGGCAGGTAAGGCGGGAAAGAAGAGGGAGGAAACGGAAGAGGAAAGGGTAAGGAGTAGCGAAAGAGAAAGGGAAGAAGGGAAAGGAGAAAGGGGTGGGACAGAATTAGCTAGTAAAGGGTAGATTTTGGGAAGGGGCAGAGAGGTGGTATACGAAGGTCGGAGGGAGGGAATTAGGGAGGGAGAGCCGGGTGGAGCCGGAGAGTGAAGAATGGGAAGGGGTAGAGTTTGACAGGGTGTGCGCGTGTGTGGGGTGGCGGGGGGCGCAAGGGACTCGATTTGATCGTTGGATAGACGACCTTCAATCGGCTCGGCGTATTCTGCAATAGCATTTTCGAGCACCGCGGCTTCCGAAATCTTTGCCGCCAGATGCCTCTGTCGCGAGCGCGTGAGAATAGGGACCTATGGGTAAAAAATCAATCCCACACGTAGTAGTACGCGGGAAGAGAGGGGACGTGGAAGGCTTCAAGATGGCGTGGAGGCCGTGAGCGAGGGAGTCGAGAGGGATTCTCTCTCCAGAGTGGTTCCGCCGCAAGCGTGCCGAAGACCGAAATAAACCCCGCCGCCGCCCGGGGGCCTCCCGAATCGCTCCAACCCCTCTCTCTCTCTCTCCCTCGCCCCTCTCGGTCCCCACCCTACGGCCCCTATCCCCCGCCTCGCTACCGTCACCCTAAATTCGGACGCGCCTTCGGAAATGTAGGTCGATCCATATCCACCCCCTTCGATCGGTGCCTGCGTCGGGAGGTTTTGCTTCTTTCCTCCCACGCGGGACACGTCCGGCGACGTCGACGACGAGGGCCGTCGCCTCCGACGACTCCTCAAGACTGCCCCGTCACGGCTTCCGCCTCCCCGCGGCCGAAATCCCGTCCCCCCCGCCCGCGGCGGCGGACACTCGCGTCCGCGGCCGTCGTGCCGGCGTGTCCGCGCCCGAGTGGCCACGTCTCCGAAGAGTCGGGGAGGTCCCATCGGAGGAATCGATACGGGCGCCGTAGAAAGCGCCACCGTTGTCCGGGGTTTACGCGATAGGTCGCAGCGAACGAGAGAGGGAGCGGGAGAGATAGACGGGGAGCGAACGGCATCGGAAGAAGAGGTGCCGTCGGACGGGCGAGGGAGGCGTGGCGGCGGTGGCAGAGCCGGCGGCGGCGGAGCGGGCGGTGGTCGCCGCGACGCGCCTTCTCCGAGCTACCGCTCTCGCGTCGGAGCGGTTTAACTGCGCCTGCGCCGCCTCCCGCTCCCCTCGGAGGCGGAGCAGGCGGCGGAGGAGGCATGCGAGCGCGGCGCTGCGGAGACAGGTGAGGAGGCGGTGGCACTCCTTCCCCGAGGCCTCCGCGCGGCCTCGGCGAACCGGTCCTGCTCCGAAGGCGACAGTGGAGGTTTCGGCGGCGGCGGAGGAGGAGGAGGGGGGGGAGAGAAGCTAACCGTGGGTAGGGTCGCGGGGGAAGTCGTAACGAGGGGCTAAGATTCCTCCGCACAGCATGGCCTCGGTGGCAGCGTGGCTGCCGTTCGCCCGGGCGGCGGCAATCGGGTGGGTGCCCATTGCCACGCACCCGTTGCCTCCGCCACCGATACCAAAGGATAGGCGGAAGGCGGACGACGAGAAGTTACTCATCAACGTGTCCGGTCGTCGTTTCGAGACGTGGAGGAACACACTCGAGAAGTATCCCGATACTTTGTTGGGTTCCAACGAACGCGAGTTCTTCTACGACGAGGAGTGTAAAGAGTATTTCTTTGACAGAGATCCGGACATATTCCGACACATCCTTAATTATTATCGCACGGGGAAATTGCACTACCCCAAGCACGAGTGCCTCACCAGCTATGACGAAGAGCTGGCCTTTTTCGGTATCCTCCCGGACGTCATCGGAGACTGTTGTTACGAGGACTACAGGGATCGGAAACGCGAAAATGCCGAGAGACTCATGGACGATAAACTCTCCGAAAACGGAGATCAAAACTTACAACAACTCACAAATATCCGTCAGAAGATGTGGAGGGCTTTCGAGAACCCGCACACTTCGACGGCGGCGTTGGTATTCTACTACGTGACGGGTTTCTTCATCGCCGTGTCCGTCATGGCAAACGTCGTCGAAACCGTGCCGTGCGGTCACCGACCAGGTCGAGCCGGCACTCTGCCTTGTGGTGAGCGCTACAAGATAGTCTTCTTCTGCTTGGACACGGCATGCGTCATGATCTTCACGGCCGAATACCTCCTGCGTCTCTTTGCGGCACCAGACCGTTGCAAGTTCGTCAGGAGCGTCATGAGCATAATCGACGTGGTGGCCATCTTGCCATACTACATAGGTCTCGGTATAACGGACAACGACGACGTTTCCGGGGCCTTCGTCACACTTAGGGTCTTTCGCGTGTTCCGAATCTTCAAATTCTCTCGCCACTCGCAGGGACTCCGGATCCTCGGCTACACGTTGAAATCCTGCGCATCCGAGCTTGGGTTCCTCGTCTTCTCCCTCGCCATGGCCATCATCATATTTGCCACCGTCATGTTCTACGCGGAGAAGAACGTGGACGGCACCAACTTCACCTCCATTCCTGCCGCCTTCTGGTACACCATAGTGACCATGACGACGTTAGGGTGAGTAGAACCGGGAAGGTTATTTTATTTATTAATTTTTTAAATGTTTCCTACCTTCCCCATCCCCGTATCATTAACCTCCCTCCCCCACCCCAGCGCAAACGCTTAGCGTAATCCCGTAAGACTTTCACTTTGCTTTCTCGCTCCGTAGACGCCCTCGCATCGTCCTCAGAGTGTCCCGTGTGGGGGAGGGTAAAGAAGTCTTGTCTGTATAGATGATCAAGGGAAAAGGGATGTTTAGAATCTTTCACGTTTTCGGATTGTCCGGCGCCGTGCGTGTATGCAATCTTCATGGTTTTTTCGCACTTCGCCATCCTTCAACCTTCGATTGGCAGGGGTTTGGACGGTTAGGGCACGGCAGGGTTTCTCGCTATATTCCTCGTGCTTTACTGCCTCCATTTCCCTAAAGGTCAAGAACTCTTGCGGTTCTATATTTAGGGGGCGGAGGGCGTGCCCCAAAGAGTTTGTGTCTATATTTTCCGAGACGGGAAAGAATTGGAAGTGAGCCAGCTCAAAGGAGTTCAACGATACACAAGTGACGACAGATTTGTAGGGTGTGTTCAACTGTTAAGATTGATTTTCATAAACCTGACTGGTTAACCGCAACTTTATTCGCATGGGCCGTTTGAGCCCTCAAAAAAAAAGTCAGCTGTCGTTGTCCATATCGCGTTATAGGCTACTGTAAGATTTAACGATAAGTATTAATTCGTGATGTTCTTCGCAAAAGTTATATTATTTTCGATTTAGAGGACTTTTGTTTTCACTCAGAATTATTTTTGGGAATCGAGTAACATTTTAATGCCACGTAACTCCAGATACACTTTTTAAAAGATAGTTAAAACTTTGCTCGTTAGTAAAATAAATAGAGGGAAAATTTTAATAGAATGGAATTTGATTCCTTCTCGAGGAGAACAATACGGCATTGTTTACATTTGGTATAATAATTTCTTTCTATAACTCTTTGGTATGGCGAACTTCCATAATTTAGTGTTATTTTTTCCTCTCCACGGCACGTAAATGACAATGACCTTGGCATGGTTCATTCCCAGTATGAAACTAATATTAACACCCTCTATTATGTGTTGGTTATCTATAATGTCTGCGGGATGTTATTGTTATGCAAATATAACTGAACAAAAACAAATCGAGTTGAAGACAAATGACTTCAGTCCAGCGGAAATTGCGGTTCAGCTGATCAATAATAAACTTTTTTCTTTAACTAACCCCTTTGTTTTCATTTTTGAAGTCCCCAACTTCTCTAAATAATAACGGGACGTTGACGTGAAGATAATAGATGGCGCTCATGACACCAGCAGTCATTACGAACGATCTCTCTATAGAGGAAAACTCTGGTAATATATACTTCGCAAAGTTTTTGTGTAACATAATATATATTTCCTTTGGAGATCTATCGCAAATCGTCCATGTCACTAGTCTCGTTTGAGCATTTCATGTAAATCTCAGAAACGTTCTCAAATCCTCAATCTTGTTTCCCGAGTCTTTTCAATAACGACCAAAAGAAATATTCCACGCTCGGATTACAAATCCCCTCCCCACCCACCACATTTGCCTTTTCGAGTGAAATCGTATATCGCACCCGTTTCCCTCCATCCGTGGAAAATATACGAACGCTGTGATTATTATTTTTCGCGGCGGTCTGTCAGTGGAAACACTTCTCCGAAAGACCTCCGAAACGTAATCGTACAAAATTTTTCGGTTGAATTTGAAAATAGATCTCCATCCCGCAAATGGTGTAATAAATCTCCCGTCAAACAGTTGAAGCGCGTTTGCCGCATTCGATGGGTTTGGAACTGTGTGTGGAAGGATGCAAACTCAAGGCCCTTCCATCGCGAACCGATCCCATTTCTCGCTCTACTGTGAGAGGTTAGGTAAGGCACGCGCTTGTCGGCAGGCACTGTGTATAATTTTTTTTAAAAATTCCCTCCTGCATTCCTATGGTATCCCCCTAGAGGTTAAAAAAAAAAGATGCAGTTTTGAAAACATTAGTGCTTCTGGACAAAATTGGAGGATTACTTTGAAAAATATCCCGCCTGTAGTTTTTGTTTTGTTTTTTTTTTTTTTTTGGCGAAGCACCCATACAAAGTGTCTCGTAAATATAAAACCTGGTTTGCTTTTCAGCATCGATGCGCGCGATTTGATTTTCGGAGCGAGGAAATTACACTGACGACACGTAACGTGCGCTAGTAAAACTCTTTAAAACTGAAAATTGAAAGAAAATAATGCGTAAAGACGTTAGAACGACGATGTTCACGCATTATTAACGAGGTTAAAAAGCTATTATTTTGGGGTAACTGTAAAATTTTCTCCAATATTTTGGGATAAAAATATTGGAAATTAAAATCCTTAAGTTTGTTTGCTATAAACTTTGACATTTCGTAGTCGAAAAAAAAATGAAAGGTGACAGATCGGAAAGGAGAGGAAAAGGCGGGTAACGGTAAAGGAATTACGTGTTTGTATATATATATATATTTTTTTTTTCTAAATCGATTGGAAAATTTATGTGGAGAGCGGCTTGGTTAGTAATGTGGCAGGAAAGTGAGGGCGCCATTTACTGCCGAAAATAATGCTGCACGCCTGCTCGCCCTTTTGTTTTGATTCTTTCCAATAAATCCTCTACAAATCCTCCTCTTTTATCCTTTTCCTATAACATCTTTCCACCGCGAGACTTCTTTCGTCAGCGCATTTATTTTTGATTGGTGCCCGAAATTTTAGCAAATAATTCCATTTCGCCTTAATTTCGAAGGAATCCGTAGAGAGAGGAGGTATCTACGCGAAATATGTTATAAAGAGGTTCGGGGAATGATATATAGATTGGAGTGATTGGGACGAAATGGGATTGAATCAAGGGTTTTCCGCGAGATTAGATTTCTTCAAATTCCGTAAGCAATTCGGAGAAATTTCTACGCTTTTTGGGAAAGTGAATTCTCCCACCTTTTTAGGGCGATGTCGTTGCTAAGATTCTGACGGCGGTGGTGGTTGAAGTGCTTATGCTGTCGCTTCATATTTCGATGCGTTTTTGTTTGACGAATTTTTGGGTGTTTTTTTTAATCGGTGGAATTAATTTTGTGAAATTGTTTAACAAAGAAAATGTAACGGGTGACGGAGAATGGATTGATGTTTATAGAGAGATTATTCGATGCTCAAGGTATTATAAACAAATCGGTGTCGGTTTTTATTTTTAGTCTTTCGAATTATCGTTGCTTTTAGAAAATACTAGCTGCAGTAACCGGCGTTGCCGGGGTCAATTTTTCTAAGGATTGGGTAACTTTAAATCAAAATTATGGGGGAACGGGGAGACATAGGCCCTCCTAATTGTGTATACACACTGTAGAAGGGATAATGTACGACTTAATTAAAAAAATAGAAAAAATATGAAAATTTAAAAAATTTCTAAGAGATTGGGGGGGGGGTTATAGGGGGGAGGTGGGGGGAAACAAAGTTGCCTAATATCTTTTCAGGGATGATATAAAATCAGGTGCAAAGTTTGAAAGTTGTGGAACTTTTGGTTCTTAAGTTATAAACGGACATACATACAAACACACTATACATTAAGATTGGTGTGTTAGTTACCCTGATAAATGTTTTGACGAGAGCTGAGTTTAAATTCCCGATCATTGATTATATTGTTAATTTCGATCGGTCTGATTTGATGTTCCGCGGGCATAATTGGTCGTGCTACGGAAATCTTCAGCGAATGCCCATCGGGAAAGTTTATTTGAGAAATTATAAAACGAGTTGCTG
This sequence comes from Uropetala carovei, assembly GCA_036926305.1. Classification (NCBI taxonomy): domain Eukaryota; kingdom Metazoa; phylum Arthropoda; class Insecta; order Odonata; family Petaluridae; genus Uropetala; species Uropetala carovei. The sequence goes on along the minus strand of JAXCHB010000041.1, from coordinate 1,532,768 downwards.
GAAACAAAAAATAAACTCCGAAATAGCGGACTAATGAAGAAAATTAGATCCCGACGTTGTTTCCTCTAATCAGGAGTGAACGCCGATTTGTGTTAGATTCGGGAAGTGGCCATCCGTAGCCGGTAAAATTTGAATCAATCCAAAACACGATAACTTTCCTAAGTTGATGTTTAAATTAGAACTCAAGATCTCGTAAGTTTTTATCTCTAGACAATCCGGTGTCCGGTTAATAATCCGAAATGTCAAATGTCATCAGTATCGGTTATCAAAAATGTCAGGAGTTTTAAATGTCAAATTATCAAAATGTCAGGGTTCGAATTTAGTGTAATGGTGTATATGTTTTACGAGAAGTATGGGGTAAGGTGTCATGGATTTCTTCAGATAATGGAAATAATATCAAGAAACAAGTTATTTTTCTGATTCCTGCGTTGCACGTAGTGTAGTTTCAATAAAATTTTTTTGATGCAAGGATATGATGCTACGTTTCCGCCATAACGTATATGGCACCTTTTAATGTACTCATTGGGTCAGCAATACATACTACATTGCAGAGAATAATTTGTATTTGAATTTTAAACACGAAGTGAGAATGAAAGTTTAATATCAGAAAAGTATTTTTCTCATGCTCTTTCATTTTTAAGTTCTATTCCAAATTCAATTCTGAATAATATTCTATAAAAATAGAGACATTTTTGGTCACGCAGTTGAATACTAAATGTTCAGAATTATCGATTAAATGAAAAATGAGCTTGAAAAGACCTTTATTGCAAAAATGTATTTTTGTAATTACCATGCAGGAGAAACCGTTTTCGTATATGGATAGGTGAAATCGCCATGAAACTGGAGTATTTTAAGGCACAATGTTAGTGAAAAAGTCGGGAGAAAATGAATGAAACGTTTTAAATAAAACTTTTAATAATCTCAGAAATCGCAACACTCAATCGGCCATTTAAAAAATTCAATCGGTTTTGTATAATTCGCGCAACACATTTTCAAAAATCAACGGCCCAAATCGCTACAAAACTTTATTCTCGGAATGTTGGAGTTCCGGTTGCGATAATCAATCACGCGAAGCCGTCAGTTATGTACGAAACAAATTAATTATTCGACCGTAGATAATTATACGTAAATAATAAAAAAAAATCGTTCGATTAAAATCGTCGGTTGGAAAACACGGACACGTTTTATAACTCGGTTAGTATATTATAGCACTTGAGCGATTGCATTTGGAAGGATTGCCGGACACGTAACGGAATCGAACTCGGGGGAAATTTTCCGGCGGGTCTTACCTCGTTCCGGTAACCAATCAGCTGTTTCCCCATCGCTCGAAGGGACCTCGTTTCTGTCGAACACCTCCACTTCCGGAGATGTATCCCATTTTTTTTTCGCGATTCTCTCGCTATGGAATCCTGCACAACACGCGGGATGTCAATTGGCGCGGGCCATGCCGTGACTCAAGTTTTGAGGTTTATGAAGGGCGATTTGTGTTAAGTGGTGTGAGGTGTAGTTAACGCTAGCGATGCGGTTTTAGGATAGCGCAACCTCCCTTCTTACTCCTGCGGCGAGCGCCAGATGTCTCCGACTTCCATTAACGTCGGAGAGCTCTCCAGTCTGTGTTTACATAGATCAAAGATAGGTATTTGACTCGGCCATTAAAGGCAGTCGTCCCTGCAAACCACCCGTTTTCCTCTCCTCTCAGCACTTTAACCCTTCCAATTCCATCCGAATCGAGAAGAGCTCGATAAAGGCATTGAAAAGCGGCCCCCCCCCATTCGTAATCAGCAGGTGGAGGAGAGAGAGATAGTTTATTTCCTGAGTTTAACCTTCCGATAATTTGGGAGGTCTTAATGTCTTGTGTGCATTCCGGTTATTGGTCGAAATTGCATTAGTGGGAGGGAGGTTTGGTGTGTCGATGGTATAATTGAATGGTCTTGGGAAGTGTAATGGGATGTTTTTTTTATTTTCGCTACGTGTGAGGTGTTTGTTTTACATTCCCGGAAGGGGTCGGATGAGTTAATTTTTTTTCATTTTCAAGTGATATAGCGGCGGTTTTGCAAACGGTGGGTATGTAGATTTGAGTTAAAAGCGTATTTAAATTCGCCGTAGCAAAGGGAAACGCGCGATTTTTCAAACATTTTAGGCGGGCTGCAATTTAGGTTAATGGATCGGTTGCTTACTTTTAAATTACATTGGGTCGAAGCAGAACATTTCTCAGTTTATGTAGAATTTTCAGTGGAACGAAAAAACACTGTTGATGCAGTTATGTCAATAAGGGCTAATATATTAGTCAGATCGCGATATTTTTTTGCAGAATCGTTCCCGATACCCTAATATATTTTTCAAATATCTCATTTATTTGACAGTAAGGTTAAATTAGGAATAATAAGCAGTAAACAATTGAAGAGAACTGCATATGGTCATTTTCATGATAGTAAAAGACATCCTGCGGTCTTTGTATTGTTTCATTGAATGAAGAAACTTTTTATTCGGGAGTTAATGCAACGTCGTTTGTGTTTCTGTATTTGCAATTTTGAGTTTAAAGGCAATGCATTCGATGTCTTTCTCACTCATCTATTCTGGTCCACGTCTTCTGAGAGCCCTCCTATGTATAGGGCCATGTCTATTTTTGCCCACTACGCAGTTTCCTTTATTAATGGAAGTTGTTCTGGAACGTCTAGATTTTGTCTCGACAATACGATCTGAAAGATAGACGAGCTCTTAAATGTTCTTAACTATTTCACCTTTGCAGCCCCGAAAGCGCCTAAGTATGTATTTACATAACTCCCTTTGTTGATTTCTAAACTGTGACATCGCCGTTATATTACTCGTTAGATGTGCTGCGTAGTAAACTGTCGAGGCAACTATTCAGTAATACAATCAGGGGCTATTTTGTATCAGAACTACAGGTGTATTGATGTCAGATTTATTTTTCAGCTACGAAACAAATTTCCCTCGGTGTACGGTTTTTGATTGGTCGTTAAATAATATTTTACAAAGAGCGAAATTTTAGTGTAACTGACGTCGATTAGCTTTGTCCAAGTTCATTCTATTTTTTAAATTATAGCACGTATAGATTGCGGGATGTTTATTTAAAAAATAAATGAAACTTGATATTTTTAAGATTGACATCCTTTTATTTGTCGTAATTAATCATTTTGGAAAGTAATAACAACGGTTGAGATTACTGAAGGAATGAACTTGTAAAAAATCTGAACGTTAGCGATCGAGATGTGTTCGGGAAACGTATTAATAGAATGAGGTAAAGGTAGGAGGGAAATACCGCCATTTTAAATAAAGCGATTTTTTTTGCTTAAATTTTAGCCGATAGTTTCAATCGATGTGAAGTGGTATTTTTAACGAAAGTTCTCACTTGGTGTCTCATCATTATCATACGATAGATTCGGAAATAACGAAGTTATACACCGTGCTGTCTATTTTAAATATTGACTCAGACCGCGAATCAACGATGAACCTTCATTTTGGTGTTTAGACTTTTTAAACAAATGTTTGTAAATACCATTTACCTACATATGTTACTAGAATGAAGTGTTACTAATGGGATGAAAGGAAAAATGATGGCTTTGGTTACACACATTCGGTGAGCTCCTTGTACTGAAAATATTATTCTTGGATCAACTTGGGCTCACTGTATTTCTCTTACGTAATTACTTATCCTCAAGAGCTATTACTGCTATCCACGTTATCAATACGTAACAGCAGTTGATTGAGAAATTCAATGCGAATCTGCTGACCGCGTCAATGCGTGATAAAAAAATTAAAAATCTTTATTGTTTAATCAGTATTTAATATCAAAAGGTTATTTGTTCTTACATTTTTATTCGTTTATCCAAATGCATGTTAACCATTAATTTCTAATTTTTCTTTTCTCAGTTCATCATAATGATGCCAACTCTTACTATTGATGATAAGTTATAAAATGCCCTTAGGAATCTTAAGCGTTTTATTTATTTAACTTGAGATTTTTTGTTGCTTTCAATTAATTATGAAATTGTCGGAGGTCAGTTGTTACTTAATTGTCCTGAATTTGTCGCAGGAAACTCGAAGGGTGAAAGAATAAAATAGAATTCTGACCAAGATTTGGTACCGCCATATTGTGAAAATTACTGTGTGATGCGTTATTGCCATGATCTCGCTTAACTCTAAAAGAATAATATAAAGAAATCCGTATTTTCATTGGAATTCATGGATAAAGTATTCGAGTTTGATGCGGATGTAGCAATTGTACGGTTAGGGGTACTGTTGGAATAATATTAGTAGTTTAGAGTGAACTCCAAACGAATTCGTTTGCCAATACATTTTAACGTTCATCTCTATGCTTAAAAAGGATTTTGACTAACTAACAATTAAAAAATTTACGCTCTCAAATGTGTACTCCCTGTAAAAACTTGTTTGTATGGTCGAAACACGAAACTAAATGAAATGGACGTAGGCAGACTATCCCCATACCGTCGTATTCAGTAGATATAGTTCATAGTAACAAGCGAGGAAAATTTATATTAGAACTACTATGAACACGTGTGACAAGTGGCGTGACATCGTCATGCACGAAAAAGCCGCTTGTTAGATTATATGTGACACGGTCATGGACGTGTGTATGTTTCTTTTGAATAGATTTGTCCTATTTGTATGCACTGATTAGCTACTAGCATAATGGTGTAGCCAAGTAAATGGATATGGAGATTTGGGAACACATGTTTTCTCTGTGTTGATATTTGTTGAAAGTTAGTTTACGCACCAGTCGAGCTGTTTGCATGTATGGACATTTCCTTGCGTATGTGTTTATGTAAATGTCTTAATGTGTGTATGTAGTATTTATGTATATATCTGTGTGTGCATGTGTACATGTTTATATAAAAAACACATTACACGTTAAAGAAATGTGTATTTACGCCTACATTTAAGCGTACACATATCTCACTATGTGTATCATCTCAATAAAGCCAAAGATCGTGTTTCGTACACACAGCATATGGAGAATTGTTTTAAAAAACCGAAACTTAGTTTGAAGTTTCGAAAAATTCTTCTATCCTGGTACAATAAAGAATAATTTTGAGTTGAAACCGTCTGGTTTTCTTAAAAAAAAGCCTTTCCAAAGCGGATGTGTTCGCATCGTACCACTGAAAAACACATGCAAGTAATAATGGAATAGTGTTCGCAAAAGTTAAGGGTAGCAGTGGTCCCTAGTGGAAAGAAATGAGAGAATATATTTAGCACTTAGCTGGAAGTCGGTGGAAATATATACGTCTTTTTTTAAAAGCTGCCCATCCTTGGTTTGGGGAGGATCCGGACGGGAGAGGGGAGGGAGCTGAGGAAGGGATGAGGGGAAGATTTGGAGGAGGTGAAATGGGAGATGAAGGTATGGTGAGGGGAGTAGAGGTCGGAGTAGGTGCAGTGGGATGGGGGAAGGTCTGGAAAGGGCGAGGAGTGGGAGAAAGAGGACAGCTTAGGGAGCGGGAGAATGGGATACGAAGAAAAGAGAGAGAGAGAGGGGGAGAAATGATGGGGAGAGCCCGGAGAGTGGGAGTGGAAATAAAATTTAAATTTGGAGGAAAAAGGAAGAGGCGGAGGTTGGGATAGGTGAAGAGGTTTTTGGCGGACTAGGTGAGGATAAGAAAGGAAGTGAGAAATAAAAGGTTTTGGAATGGTTGCGAAAGGATAGAGAAATGGCGAAGGGGGGAGGAAAGGTCGCAAAAACGGAGGGTGACGGGAATGCGAATTATGACGAGGATTAGGATTAGATAGTCTAGGTAAAAATGCACGTAGTGCAGTTGCTTTTTTGGTGTTTTGAAGGTAAAAAAGTAGAATTTGTCGGAGACGGAAGTATAGCATTTGGGAAAGCACAAGGAGTGTTGGTCGATGGGAGAGTAGGTGACAAGGACAGCTAAAAATATTTTCATCCGAAAACATTCGTGATGCTCGTCAAGGAAAACACCATCTGCTTTAATTATTAGTTGGCTAGGTGACGTCTGTTGCGATAAATTCCGCTGGGGGATTCTCGCACCTGGATTTCTTGGGAGTTTTACAGAACTTCCCTCTTTATCTTATTTAGGTTGAGCCCGCCTATTTTTTCGTGCGTAAAAACGTATAATCCTTTTTGAGGACATTTTTGAACCATTTGTACATCCATTTTCAGTCTCTGTAATCGGTGTCTATTAAGTTAGATTAGTTCAGGAGTGTAACACTTTTTCCAGGCTAGGAAATTATGTTAAATAATGCGTATTGAATTGGCGCTATTTACTCGGTACGTTGGGGTCGACTAAGATACGCCAACATAATTTCAATTGCTTTTAGATAAACCGTATATCTTTGAGTGTAAGAGGACCTTAGAAGTTTAGTGCAGTCTTTAAAAACATTTGGTAGACGCCGAGTATAAAATGTGAACCTTAAATTTGAGATGAATGCCTGAAAGTTGGTGAAGATGACTTCTCTGATATAATTGCCATTTTGAATCAGCTGTTTCAGCGTTAAAAATTTATTTAACAGACATTTATTGTTGTCAGTGTGGGTAAATGTCGTTGCAAATTCGAAAGATGTTAAAGAACCGCGCTATGTGACACCATGCGAACCATATAAACGTTGAGAATTTCTTCCGCATCTACCCGATCATCTAAACGACTACATGTTATGGAGACGTTTATTTCGGTTTCTTATCCTAAAGTTTGAGCATACAGAATCTCAATTTTGTCTTTTTTTATGAAATGTATTTATGAATTGAAACAAGTGAGTTGAATTTTACGACGGGCATATGCCTAAATATGCTGAGAATTCGTAGGTGACTCGTACATCAGATCGATTTTTACCTCGCGATACACACACACAATATTATATATTAATTTATATCAAAATAATAAGTAATAAAATACCCAGTTCGGGTTTCGTCAATAAATTATTTTTGCATTTTTTAAATTTACTGTTCAAGGGGGGCATCATTAATTCCTGCGTTTGACCACGCAGCTGTAGCTACGCTACTGATTACTTTACCGAAGAATTTACATCCCATTGTGTAGTTTATCTTCGGACTCCCTTTCAATTTTAGCGTATGGCAATGAGGTTATAAATTCAAACCAATGTTTGATAAAGTATTGATTTTGAATTTTATATAATAAATCAAACAAGCTTCGTGCCTATATTTCGAATTACTTCAAAGTTGGAAGATTGTATACATTTCAAAAAACTTTTCGTCCGTAGGAGGAAAATTGCGATACCCTTAACCAAAACACATATTTTATAGAGAAATGAAGGTTTTTACTAACCGAGTGTAGATTTGAAACATTATTTATTCAGTAAATTGTTTAATTATATTGGATAGTGCCAGTGGAACAATGAACACTTCTTCAAGTATTTATTTATAAAGTATTTGAAATGTATTCTAATTCTTTGTAAAGCAGCTATAATACCCAACGTATTATTTATATATGCAGGGTGTTTCAAAAAATTTTTAACACTTATATGGGGTTTCCTGTAATAGAAAACCACTTATAAATGTTTGCACCCTGTATATATACATACACGTATATGTATGTATGTATGTATATATATGAAATAATAAAGTTCGAGGATTTGAGGAGATTATTGGGTTGAATTTCTGTCCCAGAGGGGTTGCTGCTTCGTATATGTCAAAGGATGTCACCATAAATGCCGAACATATAATTAATGTAATTAGTTTATCCGTCGTTGTTTAAAAGTTTCCGGGCAGCACATGTTTCGCTTTTGAAACCGATGAAAGTTCCTCATTAACAAGATTATGGTTTTTTCTTATTCGAATAGATCAGATGTTTTCAACCTTATCGCATTTTTGGTTCACCACCCACCGGAACAGAATATAACCACAGACCACTTTCGATGATATGCTGTAGTTGTGTTGTATTATTGGTCTCCATCTATGAACCATTCTGCATTACGAGTAAATGTCCAACCTTCACCACAATTTTATCCCTTTAACTTCATTTTTCAATCACTGACGCTGACCGCAAGTTAAGAACCTCTGGCATAAGTAATAAATAAATCTAAAATGTATTTTCTGCTCTCAAAAACATCCACGATGGTTGCATATAAAATCGTATTCGTCACCTAACTGTAAGATCGCATGCTGCAATTGCCTTGCATTTTTGTATCCGTAATTATTTGCTATCGATGTGTGTTAGATGAAGTTGCTCGGATTGGTGCCAAAGAGATACTAATAGGGATTCAGCATTAACTTAATATGTCTTTCTGTAATTTAATCTCGGACTTGACACTCACATTTTTAAGCATGGAAAACTTTTAAATGAGGAATTACCGGCGCATAAAATGATTTTGTATGTAGGGATATTTGAATAGTCACGGCAATTTTTTTCTTTTCATTCAAAGATTTATTGGAGGCTCATTATATCATTTATGCGAAGAAATTATATTCATCAGCGTCGGGACATCTGAAATGGAATTTGATATATAAATATCGGTGAAAATTAATTAAAAGGAAAGATTTTCAATGCCCGTCTTGAATTTTAGAAGCATTTAAAAATCTTTGCAAGTTAGATTTTCTCAGGGAGGAAACACTTTCCTATAGTTTATTCGAGCACATCTCTGTTATCAATCGAAAATCAGAAAAATCTTGTATTACTCAATACACCGTTTTACAAAATATGCCATGTTTTCCATGAGCGAACATTCACTTCTAGATTTTATTTTCAGTAACATTCGAATATCTATAATACATTGACGCTTCTGACATAGGATTCTGATATAGGAGGAGGATACAAATTATGAGGCACTTCCACATGAGCTAGAAACTTGAAATTTGTCAGGATCATGGGCGGATTGGGCCGCCGGGACACCGGGCAAAGTCCCGGTGGGCCGATGCTGCTCCTGGGCCGGGGCTGTTTGAGTGGTTGATGCCTTGGGCACGAGCTGTTGCTTTTCCGTATTCTAAAGTAGTTTCCCAAACTATGGGCCGTGGCCTCCTAGGGGGGCCGCAACATTATTTTAGTTGTTAGGTGGGCCGATATCCGAGTATTTGTCCGGGCCGATTTTTGCTCCCAATCCGCCCCTGGTCAGGATTATATATTTTTGGTCACAATCGAGGGAAAAAAATCCGAAATAGTTGAAATTCCGATTTTTAGGAGCTGTTTTTGCCCCAGTATTGCCCCATAAGAAAAGCACGTAAATCGTCGTAGAGATTTTTATATTTGCTTTTTAAAATTATTTTCTGTCAAGATTGGAATTTGGGGACTTAAACTTACGGAAAGCTTAGATATTACACTTTCTTATTTTTGAAGACAGAATTCAAATCCGTGTAGAATTAGTGTAGATTTTTACTTTTTATCGAAAAAAGTGGGAATTTTTTTGTGGGTCCCAACAATCGACTGCCATGGCAACCATGGCTCATTGCTTTTATATGTGTGTAAGCATTTAAAGGGAATCGGATGGCTATATCATAATGCCATTAACATTAAACTACGATAAATGGAAGAAAACGGAAATTATAAAAATTCTAATTTATAGGAGTTGTTTTGCCCCATACGTGGATGAAACTTATAAACGCTTCCAGATGAGCTGGAGACGATATATTTGGCACGATTACAGGTTTTTTTGTCACAACAGACGGAAGAAATACGATGTTGTAAAAATTCGAAATTTTAAGGGCTGTTTTTCCCCCATTACCGCCCGATACGGTGATAAAAATTATAAGCGCCATCTAAATGAGCTAAATTTGGTACATTCATAGACTTTTCGTCACAACTGAAGGAAAAAATTCGAAATTGAAAAAAAATTATTTTTAGGGCCTGTTTTGCCCCATTAATGCCCCATACGAAGATACAAATTATAAGGCACTTCTAGATGGGCTAAGTCCTTAAAATTTGGCACGATTATAGGTATTTGTTTAAATAAAAAAAACCGAAATTGTAAAAATTCCCGTTATTGTCTCAGTCAAGGATAAAAATTATAATGCACTCTTTCAGATGAGCTGTAGACTTGAAATTTGGCAAGGTTATATGTTTTTGGACAAAACCGATCGGAAAAGTGGGAAATTGTAAAAATTCTAAATTTTAAATATGCTTGCAGAATGCAATATATATATATATATATATATAGGTGTTGAAGGGCTCTACTTCCGGTAAGTGTTCACTGGGTTTCCTTCAACACCTAGTTGCCCTAAATGTCCTTCCTTACCTTTCCTCTTCCGTAGTATTTATATATATATATGTATGTATGTATGTATATGTACTTCTATGTATACCTATGTAAATGTACTTATATGTATATGTATATATGTGTGTGTGTGTATATATATATATATATATATATATATACACACACACATACATTTATTTATTTGTCAGAGCTCTAGCAATAGGATCGCTGGATAGTCAGTTGGCGCGTTGAATTTCATGGCCGCATAGATTTTCTTTGTCCTCTTTATCAAAAGGCACACAGTTGCACTGCGCTGTTTCCATGGTGACAAATCCAAAAATGAGATACAGTTTTCATGATCTCGTTCGTCACCAGAGCTGCGGGAGTGGGAGCAAATGACGCCTCCAGAATAAGTGAAGTTGGACCATTTGTTATGTAATTGGACTGTCCAGTTAATGCGCAACAATGAAAGACTCGAAGGGAAGTTGCATGCAAATCGCGATAGCGCGCGCGGATAGATAGGATCTCGAAATGCCGCTGCACGTATAGTGTCGCATGACCCTCGGCTGGTGCCTTTAAAGGAAGTCTTAAAAAATCACGCATCATGTTAAGTCGGAAGCTATCCTCCCTCTGAAACGCCCCGTACTTTTTTTTATTCCTATGAACTTTCACTGTGACGGCTCCTGGTTTGCAAGCGGACGTGCGCTATTTCTGTCTTTTGAGTGAAAGTTATTTTTTCCACTAAGGGATTTTGGAGGGTCTCTGTATATGTTAAGGTTATATTATTCACATGTGACGTATTTCTGACAATTATTGCTCGAAGAGTGAATCTTTCTGCCAATATCGATTCTCATAAAAAGAAAACGAGAAGAGATTTGGATAAATGTTGTGGTGAATCGTATTATAAATGAAGCGGATTCACATATTAATTTGTAGCCTTTTTATTTATTTGTTCTTTAATTAAAAAATAAAATAACTGCGCATATCAGGTAATTTTAGTTTTTAGTGATATCTCTAATACATTTATGTAATTCTGTCGTTCTTTGAGAATTTAATTCACGATAGCATGCAAATGATGGATTTCATCAAGTAACTACACCAGGAATTTGCTTAATCTAGCTATTCCAGCGAAATTAATTGATCGCGTTATTTGAGAGTAAGTTGTCATTATCAATTACTTATGATGTTTTCTTTACTTTACATTAGAAGATCTTTGAGCAATACTTTAGTTTCGATATTTTGTTTGATGACGGCGGCAATGTAAACAAATTTTGCATATCCCTACGAGTAATATGGAAAGCCTTCTATTTTTACCGTGAAACGGAACTTACCTGCCTTTTACCCATGCGCATATTATTCGAGCTGTTGGTTCTGTTAATTACGTCTAGCAAATTTAGATGTTCTGGAGAGCACTAATAAAGCAAAACCAAAAGTGATTCGCGTTTTAAAAAAATTCCCTTTTTATCTAAACGAAGGAAGCGCCTTCATTAAACGAATCCCTTTAATTACCGCCTGGAAACGGAAAAGGGGAGGATAAAAGACGAACAAAATCCCCTGGTTAGCGTTCTTTCTTTAAAGAAGTGGAATGGGGACGATTGCATTATTAAGAGAAACCCTGTATAAAACGTGGAACAGCAAATGTGGACCAGTGGTAATTCATTTCCGCTCGGGGAGGCAATAATTCCGCTTGATTCTTAGGAAAGGGTAGTGTAAGCACCAGAAGGTAGGCGGTATTGAGCGTACTGGTCTTCACCTGCTTCTTATTGCGTAGCCACGGCGTCTTAAGTAGTAAGGACGGTTTTGTCTTTACGACTTTCCTTGGCACCTCTCCAAAACCGTCTCCCGGAACTTTACTAACGGTCGATTCCTGGCAGAAGATTTACCCGTCTCTCGCTATGTTTGGGACTGGCGCCACCAGCACAGCTTCCAGCAGCAAGAAAAAAATTTTTGAAGGCTGTTAAAACGGGTATTGTATAGTAAAACAAATGAGCTGTTGTTTATTCTTTTCATTTGAGCTCTCGGAACGAGCAAATCATCCCTCTAATCCCTTTAAGATGATTTCATTGACCCGGCGACACTGGTTTGACGTTCGTATGAATAGTGAAATTTTCGAGGCTGGGAAAGAGGAGTGGAGAGGAACGGAATTTATATCAGATGAAAGCAGCTTATGAATCGATTGAAGTAGTTAATGCCGTGTGTTTCGGGGCGGAATCGGTATCTTTTGGAAGGAGTCCAATTAATACATAACATCTTTCATCTTTTATTGATGCCAAACATCTTAATCATTAAAAGTAGGGTTGCCACCTTAATCGGTTTTAAACCAAGTGTATTAGGAGTAAATTTAATGAAATCGGAGCTCGTTATCTTTATGAATTTGTAAACACGATACTCTGATTTCGCAAAATATGTATCATACGCTGTATCTGAAAATTTCGAAAGGTAAGAAAGATATTCGAGGAAGCTCAAACACAAAAATGTAAAGATAAGTGGGATAATCTTCCGATTTCGAATTTGGTGGAACAGTTTGTAAAAGTAAATGTTTAACTTTCAGAATTACAAATAGCAGATAATTTTTCTTATAAATATTGCTGAATTTCCTGGTTGAGAGTTGGTGCGAGGCGGCAACCCTAGTTATGAGGTAACGTTGCTTTTCTAAGTAATTATGTGCTCATCCCCTGCAACCTTTCTAGTGAAATCTCACTCTTATGCCATGACTGTTGCCAAATGAATACATCCGTACACAAGATACTGAAACTTCACTCGGTCGACGTACTTACAATCCGCGATAATGTGTGCAACAGCCATGATTGTTAAATATTTTATCGTTGAAAATCAAAATAATTCTTGTTTGGTTTTCAAGTAAATTTTTATGCTTTCACGAAATTTATTTATGAAATTTCTGCCGAGTCTGATCTTTTGGCCGTTCGTGCGTTAATGATCATCCTTCACATATCGACCTAATTAAAAACGCAAATATCATAAAATCCTGCGCTGATTTCCGTCCTGTGCACGCCCTGCGCTTTTTAACAGCGTGCTTTAGATACGAATTGATTAATTTACATGTTTATATGTTTGCAGAAAAATTTTATTTGGAGGGAATTGGTTTTTAAAGCAGTTTTAGTGAAGATTTTTTAATGCAATAAATAATTCAATAATCAAGATAATCTGGAAGCAAAAAACAAAAATGGTAACGGAGTTATGCTCTTTTATTCTTATTGGAACGTGAAGCCTTTTTCATATTGATCGTCGGTAATGCAAGCTTTATTGAGTAAAATCCTGAAATAGTTGAGGTATTTCATACATATAGATTTATGGTTTTACTATCTCATTTTAATTGACTATTTGCCATATTAAAAGGAATATGATATAGCGATTAAAAAATTGCCTTCGCTAATTTCATTTACCGCTTGATTGCTATTATTGACTTGGCATGCTCATCCACTATGTCAATCAGAGCCAAACAAAAAGGAAACAATACCCAATTAAAATAAATTTCGTATCGTATTTTTTAAACAGTTCCATTTTTCGCGTTAGTTTAAATGTGCGATTCGATCATCACTAATTTTCTTTTGTGTTACAAATAATGAATTTCACTTTCATTCTGTTCTGTTGGTGTATAATACGTCTGTCATTCTTATTAAAAATACAGTATGATTATTTTACAAATTCGTGAAAGTAATTTCAATTTTTCTAAATTGTAAATAACGAAATTCCGCAACTGTTTCAGTCAGGGTTTGGTGACTTTCAATGTAAGTTTTGCAGAAGTTTGTAAGAACGGTAGTTTTTATCGTTACACACGACTGAGAATTCGCTTTTTCAGTTTAAACTTTTGTATACTACTTACAATTTGACGTATACTGCCGCTTTTTGAGTTGAGTTTGTTTTTACTTTTACTGTAATAGGATTCTTAAGAACCATTAATTATTAAACACATTTAAAAATTTTAATTTTAATTATCAACACACGATCTGACAAGTATTTCCTGTCATAATTCTACGGATTTAATCGGGGTTTGTTTTTAATTCAGAATTTTGCGTTTATTGCCTTCAGCCAATTGAAACAAAGGCTTTAACTCATTTTTAAGGGACAATAACCTCATTCCTCAATAGAGAGTTCTTTGCTAAGAATGAACTAGTTGTTGAGGGAGATTTTCCGGAAGACTCCCAAAATACAGCCAACACCCACGGAAAACACTTTCATGTATTTTCTGCATGTCGCATTTGCGCACCCAAAATAGTGCCAGTGTTTTTGGAGTCCACTCATTGGCCTTAAAATACCGACGGGAAATGCGGAATGAGTTAAGATATTTATTTCTCATTGGAGCTCTTTTACAATGCGCTCATAAACCGTATCAGACACCAGTAAAGATGTTCACGTAGGTGGTAGGATTCGAACCCACGACTTTTTTATTCGAAGGCAAAAGCACCACCGCCCATTCATTGCTTTTTTTTGTAAATCCTCTATTTTAAGTCAAGTTTAACGTGTATCGTGGAAAACGTTCCGAGTCTCATCCGAGTTCTGGAAGGAACCGTACGCTTGTTTTCTTTGGCAAAACTCCAGCTTTGATGCTTTGGGGTGGAGGGTCAACCATCTATTATTGCTCAGTTGTGCGGATGCAATTCTTGCGAGCCTAAAATACTCGTAACATTTTATTGTTGTCTACCTCAGTTTTATGGCAGAATTTGTAATTCAAATTCTAAACGCGGACACGTTTTAAACGAAATTTGGTATTTTTGGGTTGTGTGAAAATTAACTGGTGAAAAAGCACTCATTCGGACCCGATAGGTAGCTGGAAACGACGGAATGTTTTACCACAACTTGATTTATTTATTTTTGTACTGTTATATAAAATCATTTGTACAAAGTTTAACTCGGAATGGGGTGTTGTCAAGAAGTCTCGGTTCTATCTCAATAAGACTTTCGTCCTTTACCAAGCATTGATTTCGTCTGTTTAAGCGGTTTTTGCGAATGATAGTAAATAATGAAATACTGTATACGTTCAAATCCGAAATTTGAAAAACACGATCGAGGATCATGCCTCCTAATTGTTATACTCTAAAAATCTTCCCCTTCTATGGCCACCTTCTCAAACAATCCACCCGTCATCTTATCTTCATTCTCACTTATGTAAAGTTATAATTTCCCCCTGACCATCGTTTGTCTATCTAGAAAGGTGAAAGTGGATATACTTTCTTTATTTCTTATTTTGTCTTTTATTTATTTGTTGAAACTTAAAACTTTGCAACGAGACTTAGTTCTATGCTTTCCGAAGATAGTCTATTCGTCGGCGTAGGTTTCTTAAATCTTGGAAATTCCGAAGATCGACAATTTCTTGCTACCGAAGATGCCGAAATTTGAAGGTTTTACTTTTTAAGAATAATTTACATATTTATTTTTCGAAAAAATTAAAATATAAAATTTTGGTTACAAATAGCGTTTGCAAAGGAAAAGAGGAATACCGACGTTGTAAATGGAGCACTCCGTTGATGATGTAGTCGCTTTTATGGAGCAGAGAACTAAGGGGAGGCCGCATAACGGGCAGCTAAGGTAAGCTGCGCTAGGCGCGGCACGGGGCTAGGGAGCGGAGCGTGCAGAGGGGGAGCCTCTAGTTATTTATATAAGCTTATAGAGTATGATGTACTTTAATAGTGTGTGATATAAGGGATCGTGATACGAAACCGCATACAAAAATTGCATGCTATAATTCGACGGACTCACTGCTCATTTTGAACGTATTTTTACAATTCTTCCAGAAATCAAATGAGAAAATACGTAATTATTATTCTCAGAAAAACCAAAGAAAATTCTTTTCGGCTAATAAAAAACTCGTTTAATAATTTGCAGTGAAAAATGGAGGGATGGATACAAAAACGCCGTGGAAGTTTTATTTAATCCCGACGTATTTCCAAACTTATGATATTCACATTACCTCATACTCATGTACTTAAAGATACCATAGTCAATGCGAATATTAATTTCTGATGTATTATTGTTTGGAAAATGTAACGGGTAGGATAGAAAATATTTTGTCGGCGTTTTTCATGTCTTGATATAAATAACGCTATATGTATACGATACGAAAGTATTCGATCAGGAATAAAAGCCTAACAATTCATTAAATTGTACATCTATTTTTCGGAAGTAATTGATAAAGATACAAAGTAACCCTCTTTATAGTAGAATTTTCAAATTGTATTAGATTTAATACTCTTGTTATGAGAGTAGTTGCTTTATTTGTTTGGTTTTATGCTTGTAGTAAAATTCGTGTTTTAACCAAGTTTGTACCATATATGCCGAATATCCCGTTATTACACCTTTATTTCACTGTTTAAAAGTAAGCTGTAGAATTTCTATTGGACTCTATATTCTCGCGACTAAAAAATGTTTAAATTGAAATATGTTATTTTTGTATAAGATGAGGTAGGCTTTCAAAGTAAGGAGTTCATTTTAATCATAGACATCTGCTTCATGTCAATCAGCGATATAACTATACCCGATTCATTATTTGGCTCTTTGATACTGAATTAAAGTTTAGCAAGCTTCATTCTTTACAAAAACTGAAGTATCAAAAACTCACATATAAATATGAGACGGTATATTCAATTCAGAAGTAATTTTAACGTTTCAGTTTCGGAAATTTGTAATTTGCGACATGGCTTTTATTCATAGCAGTTTTTCCTACTTTATTGGGTCGCTTTGTCCTATAATAATTGAAATTTTCGCCCTTGCTATTAAAAAGTGGAATGCTTAGACGTTGCATGGCACACTTGTTCATCGATGCGAATAGGAAAAAGCTTTTATACCTTCAAAATTAAAATTTTGCCATCGTGTGACGCTTTTATTATTCTTTGTTTTCCTTTGAGCGATTTTATACTTTATCAAGTTATGAATTATTTTTATTTATATTTCTTCATATATTTTTGTTTAGTTGCGACGAATTTTCAAATACTGCTTATTAACATTTAGCGGTAATCTCTATCGTTAAGAGCCGCTAATGAATGTTCTAGGAAGTGATACAGGTAGGACATTGTTCGAATTTTTTACCAAATATTAGTTATTTCATTTCCGTAATGCAAACGAAGAAAATTAATTTTATTCGCCTTTGACGTGGTAAAAATTTCATTTTTTGGAAAACGTACGTCCGATTTCGTTTGATTGGAGTAGATGAAAATTCGCGCGAAATAGGAAAGCGTTTTGATGAAATTCTAAATTAAAAGCATATGAGATATAATTTAAACTTTTCCTATCTAGGTTTTGCGAGTGTTCAAGGGTTGACAATTATGAAATTTAATTAGCGGAGAGAAAAAAATTACATAATTTACCGAATATTCCTTTCCTGTATTTTATTAGCTTTATCTACATGTCGGAAAATATAACATAAACTTGACACAAAATAATTGTTATTGTTTAACTAACTTGCTGAATAAGATTAGTTTTCTGGAAAATAATTTGTTTTTTTTTTAAACTGCGAAAAAAAATCTTCTCATTGCTTGTATTAAGATTGAAGAATATTATGAAGCAGGAAACTTTTTATCCTCCCAAATTACGTTGATATAGGTCTAATTAATACCTCCTTTGACGTTTAAAAAAATGAGTTACACTTAGGCCACAGGCGCTTTGATTCCGGAAATATTATCTAATTAACTCCTCAAACAGGCCTCCATTCGTGAACATTTTCTGGATTTTCGTTTCCTCTCCCGATAGGTCCCAAATCTTGAGACATTATCATAACGAAGAAACAGACAAAAAGAAAGGTCTTCTAAAAATGGCGTCCCGCTCCCGGTGCTCGAATTGGAAAATTTTTACAGCGAGAAAGCCAGTAACCCGAACGTTCTTACCTGTTTCTCTTAACAACGTAAACGCAATGGGCTTTGTATCATGCGGAACGGCGTTCCCATGCGTTCCCGCCCAATTCGATCACTGCCCGCTCCCCATTCAACATTTTCCTCTTTATCCGACGAAGAACAAAACGAAAGAATAAATGAAAGTTTCACGAATCGTTGCTTGGTTAAGCGCAGGGTAGAAAGACGAGATATAATCCAATCGAAAGAGTGAGAGGATAGGAGGGAATTGGAGTGAGAGATAAGGATGGCGATAACAGTGGGAAGGAGAAAGGGGTGAGAGGGGGGAGGGAGGGAGGAGATGGCACATTCCGTGCCCGCACTCATCACACACCATAACCTACTAGCCATAAGTTTTCCCGCGGAGTGGAGGACCGTGGGTGAAGTGGGGTGGTGGGCGAGGAGGGTGCGGGAGAGTAGCGTATCGGTGGGCTAGCGGCGGCCGATGGGCGTAAAGCGAAGATGGAAGAAATCTCAACGAAAATCGCAACCGATCACGAGATAGAGAGAGAGAGAGGGAGAGAAGGCGAGAGAGCGGAGCATCCCCTTAACGCTTCCGCTCGACGATTCCTTACCCAAACTCTCCCCGTCTTTCCGAAGGGGGAGAAAAAAAATACGGTCCCATGCGGCTAGTGACCTTAAATCAGAAGGGCACACACGCAACTCTTTCTAAATTTAAGAAAAGCATCGCTTTTTCCCCCCGCCTCTCTCTCTCCTCTTTCTAACTTTCGTACGAAGAGAGTGTTGGCAGTGGGAAGACTTTTCTTTCAATGTCAGTGAGAGAGAGAGAGAGAGGTGAGAAGGGGAGGTTTGAGAATATTTTACTCTTATGCGAAGAGGATTAAGTGTCGTAAATTTTCCTTATACCCTCAGAATACTGCGAGCTCTTGCGTTATTTGCGTCTCGTAACGTTTGGTCCGCGTCGGGAAAAAGAAAATTGCGAAAGGTGCCCTTAACTGGGAACTGTAGAACTTTTGGTATGCCGTGTGGATGATCTCTTCCCCCCTCCTCACTCACTTCACCTTCTATCCTCCATTTTCTATGGATGAGATCACTCTTCTTTCAGTTGCTCAACTATGAAAAGGATCAGAGGACGCCTACCGAATGACGCAGTACTGCCTGCGTGTAACTAGGCCAATAGTTCGAAGTTCAAATTGCTTTTAAAGGATCATAGTTAGGGTCAAACGGAATCGGTGGAGCGAGAATCCGGATGAAAAATTCATTACCTCGATCGATTTAGTTCTGATAATCCGGAAAAAAGGCAAAATCTTGTGAAGTGAAATTGAAATGCGATATTAATGTCTTTAAAATGATAGAATAGGCTATTTTATTCATTTCCAAAAGAAAGTCCAATAAAGCTAATATGATTTGTTTTATATTATCATACCAGATTGTATTATTTAGAGAAATTATCTACATCTGGGGTTATCAAACTATTATGAATGTTGAGAATATAACGCAACTTCATTTTTGGTTATATAGTACCACAGAATATCGGAGTACGTTCCCATGTAGGTTTTGATGCGACCCGCTGAAATATTCGAAATTTTTATCGCTGCTCGCCACGAAGGAAATTTTTTCGATCGCTGGTCTAGATAAAAAAGAATAATAACGTAATTTAAAGGAACACCATCACAAACATATGATGTAATATCAAGAAATTACCAAACCTCTCAATTTAGACAAAATTTCAATCGTGCTTTAGAGAAGCAATCTCCTTTATGACTCTTTATGTTCCTAGCTCTTCTACAATAGTTGCAGTACCTACAACAGGAAACAAACTGCCTCTTTCAGAATCCATATATATATATATCATTATCATCATCATCATCAGCCTTTTTCAATCCACTGTCGGATACACACACACATATACAAACACACATATATCTCCAGAGCACAAAATTCTACATCCATTAATACTGTACGTAATATATTCTTTAAAAGTGTGACTGCATATTACTATAATTATGTACATCTAATAACATTTTCCAATTTTTTCTTAATGTACCAATTTTTTATTCGTATGCTTAAATGAAAGGTGGCCAGTAAGAAACGCTCAGATAAATGTTATTTATAAATTTATTTCAGAGTAGCATATTGGATCGATTCCTCTTACGTCATAATTTTATTAGTAATAAGACAAGTTAATGCTATAAAGATATTAATTCAAAACTTCTAATTTTTGGCGTGACATAGATATCTGAGAAGCACGGTGTCCTAAGTAGACTATGATGTATGTTTAATTAGTTTTATAAATGCTTTTTTCGACTTTTTGCCTTTCAGTTTATTTTTTTATCGAACTACTCATTACTGTAAAAGATCGTAAGTTTTCCAGGCATAAGGCATTTATTCAATTTTAATCCGACAGTGCGCTCGAAATTAGCAGTCGCTCTCCTGCCGTGCATAGCGACGTGTGACAAGGGAAAAAGGCTTAGGTGATGCTAAGTGAACTTATATGTACACAAAACATTCCTTGGAATTACGCAAACTTCGAGAAATTCACTGAGTACTTCCGAAAGGTTCGCCGTAGTTAAAGCTTGTTAAGAATATTATCGATCCTTGGCGCTCCATTCATTTCCTGGAAATATTCAGCTCACGAATCAGAACTTCATCAATGTTGAAAAAATATGGAATTTGCAGTTTTTACTTGTCATTTTTCAAAATACGGTGAGTAGTCGACATATTCGCCCCAGGAACAAGGCTGTGTCGAGAGTAACTCCATGTAAATTTGCTACTCATTCTATGAGAAGGAGAATCACGGAAATAGATGTTATATCACTGGAAAAATATTTGAATGATTTGAAGTTGATGTACCTCGATTATAGTTCGCATCTCTACAACGCATTTTATGATTAATACAAAGCGTGTGGAACTAGTATTGCTAATAAATTCTGCTTTAAAACCTAAAATGTAATTTGAAGAATGAAAGAAGAAATTTTTAACGGTGAGATATACTAATTATATTAAATTGTTATCCATAATAGCTATGTGCAACTGACAAAAAATGATAGTGCCCTTTGAATGAAGAACGTCGACATTTATGCTATTCCTCCGTATCATCATTATATTATCGACTTCATCGAGGAAAAATGTCATCCACTTTTTCTGGAAGCTCGGTATGAAATTCCTAGCCAACCCAAACCACCGTTTAATAAAATACAGCATTAAAGTAGGGTTCAATGTTTGCGCAATCGTCCATGAAAAATAAATTCCTCTCCCTTGAAGTTACGTGGAAGTTCGTGTAATCAAATATCCAGGTCTAGTGTGATCCCGCACTCGCCTTCCCGTTGTTTGACGGCTTGCTGGGAAAGATCCGACAGCGGGGATTCAACAACCCTCCGTTCATCTGACAAGTAAGCCCGCTTCCACCTTACTCAAAATATCTACCGAAATTTTCAGTTGAAGCTTAAAGATTCTTTTGCAGCCATCGGAAGCATGGTTTTTTTTTGTTATTGCTCGAAGGCCCCTCCGCTATTGGCTGCCTGCATGATATGCGGAATTCCATTGGATAGAAGCGTCTAACGGTTGAAATAAATTGGTAATGAAGAAATCGAAAAGGGGCAGTTGGGAAAAGAGGGGTAGTGTTTAGGATCGCTAAAAGCGAGAAGTTTAATTCGGAAATTATTATATGATCTAGATAACTGCTGTAGCTACAAAAGGGTTGAGTAAACTCTTAAGAATAAAGGAGTTACCTAGAAACTCAATTGGATTGAAGCGTTAAGGTGCGGTCAATAATTCATTTTGATTTTAATATTTTTTTAGGAAGGAGAAAATTTTAGATGCGGAGGAATTTTAGCCAAACGTAATTGGATGAGCCAGCGCTGTATTTGTATACTATATCCGACTTCAAGTTTCACACCTTTCGACTTAAAATTTTATCGATGTGATGGGTTTCGTGTGTCTCAAATTTTTAAATTCGGTTCTAACATTTGCCGTATATAATAGAATCGCAATCTGGATATTCTTTATCTGGTCTAATAATCTGAATTTTTTAAAGACAGGTTATTTAAGAGTTATGAGTTGGAATAGGAGTTGGAAATATACGTGTATGTTAAAAAGATCAGAGGTATATATTTACTTGCATGAATACACCAACCTAACAGCAACTCCACCGAGTAGAGCTTATGTTAGGTTCCTGAAGAAAATTAAAATATTTTTTTATGGTAAATTTAGTATCCGTTATATACAAGCTTCATTTCGCTCTTCGGATACTTAGGTTTTTCTCTTGGTGGTTCTCCCTCTGTGGAAGCCGAGAGAATCTGAAAAAATTGGATAGACTCGAAGGCACCAAAACACGTGAGCAAACCAGCCTTGCTAGAACAAATAAACCAAGTTGTTCGAGGAAGATTTTTCTGGAGCTTTGTCGAGTCTACAGATCGCATTAAGCCAAGCAAGGAATGCGTGTTTTTTCAATTTAATTAATTTTTTCGCAAGTTAAAAATTTCGATATGCAAACTATAAAATAATAAATTAACCCATAGGTTAAAATTTTCAATACATATTACGAAAATATATTTTTTCATTTTTTCACATAGTGTTGAAATCAGAAGAACATTGGTAGTCTAAACGGCAAATCAGCTTCCCAATGTTTTAAGGTTATTTTTTCTAGCAATAAAATATTCTGTCATTCATTACCAAAATTACTTCGAGGGAGTATTATTGGGATATTTGTTACCTTAACTTTATCAGGTTTGATGAAAATAAGACATATTCTTAAATTGTTTTTTATACGTTTTTCTTCCACCACGCTGTGTGAATAACGATCTTTGTCATCTTAGAGAAAAAATACAACGGAGTTATGCATAATTTTATTCATAAATTATGCCCACAAGGAGATTGTGTGGAAATTTTTGCAAATGTTATCATTAAGTACGGCTCACAACATTTTCATTTTTTGTAAGATTGACTAATTTAGGCGGCGCGATTGTTTTGTCCATTGAAATTTTGCCTGCCGTTAACTCACGCCGGAGTTGGATGTAGCTTACATAAACTAGTTTTTTGTTCCGCTATTTATTTGGGCTTATTTGGAGAGTAAGTAAGTACTGTAAGATTTTCGCCTTCGAGAGACTTATTGGTTTGAGGCCTAACGTTCTCGACATTTCTCATTTTTAGTGCAGAGTACACATAAAGCTTCTCTTCTATAAAATGAGGATCCAAATGCTTTGTGGTGGACATATCATACCTCTAAAATTCTCCCTCAGATAAGACTATCGTAAGGGAATTATGACGAAAATGGAAATCGATTTTATGTCGGTGTATTTTTGAGTCCACGAATTTATTTCGCCGTAAAAATAGAACCCACATGGAGGGTTGTTTTTGATGACAAACTGAGGCTACATTAATGTGTGTGTATATATATATATATATATATATATATATATATATATATATATACATACATATATATGGGATTTTATCAGAAAATCTTTCTCAGATTGGCGTGGTAGCATGAATCGTTAGAAATGGGAAAATTGAGTCCTAGTTGAAATTCGGTTCCGGATTCTATTCAAATTTATAATCAGTTTCTACATCTGTCTCTTGCTCGACGGATCGTACGGAGAGCTGACAATCAGTCGTGATGTGAAAGTGAAATCCTACGAACTTCGCTATCATCAGATAACAGTTGTAGAAATTATGCATGTACTAACGGTATGAAACATCATTCTGTGCTGCATATTGTGCGGCTAGAGTAAAATGATTTTGATAAAATTTGAAGATACCGCACATTTAACGGTTGCCCATTACTGGGAAACGTTAATACTCACGATTCAACGAAAGGAGGAGGAGATACATAGCTAATAATTAATAAAAACGCTATAAACATGCATTTTATAAAAATAAGCTTTAAAGTTTCACGTACACTACCATATTTATGAGCAAATATGAGAAAGACTTATTTTAACATCAAAAAAACATTAATAGAGTTCAGAACTTGGTAAATTGATAAACTGTAAGCGTTTATATGTTTTCAAGTTCCCGTAAATACACGTTTTTATTTGTGGTATTTAGAGTTTTATATAAAAACTAGCGTAATACCCGTCAATAATATTGACGATGAAAATTTCGACAAAAAAAGTTTCTAGCATCTAGCATTTTTTAAATTTTTATCACACAAAAATAATATCACAAAAATGGCTTTATCCCTGTAATAATTCTCTCAGTACGACATTTCCCGTAAAGGTTCTCTCATCATTGAATAATACCAAATTTGAGCTTGATCCATTCACTTTTCATCGAGTTATTGCGAAAATGCTTCAAAAATCACTGTTCAGAACGAACTCTTTGTATGGCAGCTACCTGATCCTCTTCACCGATCAAGCGCAAATTTGCAGGCACAGCTATATCTTGTGAGAAAAGCTTATGCTGAAAATTTCAGCTCAATCGGTACAAACCTCTGCCCAGCAGACATAAATTTCCATACAAAAGATGTCCCCACTTCAGCTCTTGTAGCAGCTTGAGATGGACCTATTGACCAAACCTTTTTTGCGGATCCAAATTTTGGAAGTTCGACGAATCCAAAATGTTATATAACTTGAAAATCCATCAAGTAGTTCCAGAGATATAAGCATGTCAAAAGCGTTACGTACAGACAGACAGAGTGACAAACCTAGCTTTTTATATTATAGGATTGGATGGCCAATTAAATATACATTACAACACCGTATTTTCTTTGCAAATTTATCGGGAATCAGTTTTAAGACTTAAGCGACGTAGTCGTATTATTTTGTTCGAGATTCTGTAGTAACTGAATAATTCCGTCGGGAAATTCCATCTGGAGAAAAGCGGTTGAAAAAGCATTCTCTTCGCTAACTACAATACGACGTTTCGAAACAAATTCAGCTCTTTGCTTACTCCGGGGTGAGTGTAATGTTCGCCTCTGTTTCACCGCTCGTGCACGTCCCTCGTGAAGAGCGTTAATTCACTCTCCATGCGAGGAACTCTACCCCAGGACGTGTGTCGTATATTGCGGCGCTAGGGACGCCTTTCATCGCCCTCGCCTCCTCTTACTCCCTCCCTCCGCACTATTCTCTCCCTATCCCCCTCCTACCCTCAGGATATACACACGCGAGGGAGCTATCAAGACACACGAGGCGTCTCTCTTCCATTTCCCTTGTCGCCGCCGCTCTGGAAGAGAGAGGAAAAAAATGGAAGCTAACGTTCGATATCCTAAGTGAGAATAACAAGGGATTAACTGGAAAGAACCGCTTTTTTTCTACACGCTCAACGCTTAGATTTTTTATTATTATTCCCGTTTCGTTGAAGGAAGAAATATAAAAAAACGCGGCCCTTTGCATTCCTTGGACGCACGCCGAACTTTCACTGCCGTGCGTGCAAGCCATCCGTTGCAGGATCTGTTTCAGGAGGTTAATTTGGGTCGATTTTGTCTTCGAAGGGTTTAATTTTTGCCCCAGCGACTTCCATGTTCGCTTCTGTGAAAGGCTTCAAAGAGTTCGTTCTAATAGGGGATTATGCTGCGGAGCATTCCTTGATTACTGACTTTCCTTCCGATTCTCTTTTTTTAATAACTTTTATATTAACTTCACTCTCTCTCTCTCTCTCTCTCTCTCTCTCTCTATATATATATATATATATATATATATATATATATATATATATATACACACATATAAACATACACATACACACACACACATAAAATAAAGGTGGCAACAAGGTGTTGGAGAGGTGTTGGAGGAAGCTCAGTGGACACTTACCTAAATTGGAGAGCCGCTGGGGGTGCTGAAGACACGAAAAACACAAAAACAACACAAATATGGAACTTTTGGTAGCAGACCACGGGAACGGTTAAAATACATCCAGTGTTGCCACCGACGCAACTAATGAGTTTGGGATTTAGTTTTTATTTTTATAAACCAGAATCACTTATATATCCTATTAAAATTCCAATTATAATCAATTTTTAGCGTTTCCTCTTTGCCTGACATCTAGCGGATAATCGAAAAATGAGAGCTCGCTCTGATGGATGATAGATGGCGAGGTACACACACAGAAATTTGAAATATGAAAAACTGAAGAAATGTTTGCTTATTACATATATCTCTACAAGGTAAAATATTTCGTAGTTTGAAACATTTTCTATAATAATTGATAACTGAGAATCAGTAAGGGATAGAGTAACGATTTCTTACATATAATTAAGTATACCGACACTCGTAAAAGTAGTTACTTGGTTGTCTTGAGTCGTTTGTTTCGGTTTGTTATAGAGGTTTTAACTTTCTTACACTTTTAATTATGCTAAGTCATACTGGTGTTGAGGGCTTGCATGGTGAATATTAACATTTTTAGTCAAATCAGAAGTTAGAGATAAAATTTGTAATTTAAAAGCCTTAAAAGTACTTGCAACGACTAAGAAAATTGCCACATTTCACATGAAATTGTAATTAGGTAGATTTTTCAAAAAGTATAACTTGAAATATTGTTTACAAAATATTCTTTCACAGATTGAGTTTTACACTATATAAATTTATGATCAATTTGTTTTGTTTTGTTTGTTTCGGTTTGTTGTTATTTCCATTGTGTTCTTATCAATAACTTTTATTTTTACTTCACCCTTTCATATAGAAACCATGAAATATTGTGAAATTTCATTGCTTGAGACTAAAAAGAAAAAATTAATTAATTAAAAAAAGGCTTTTTAAAAAATAACTTTTATATTATGCACTAAAAAGGAAAAAATAAATTTTTATTTATTTATCGTTCGTGAGTTCGGCTGGTAAGGAGGAACAAAATTTACAACAATTTCAGTGGAATAAATTCCTTCTTGCTCAACTATGTTGATATACTAAACGTTATTAAGAACTTCTGCAAAAGTTATATGGCGCAAGATAATAAAACCTGTAAAATATCCATGGCTATTTATGTAAGAACAAATTAGAGCTCTAGCAGAATATTCTAGTTATTACAATTTCTTTCCTCTTACGGGCCAAGACGGTTTGATGTATGCATCCTTCTGTACACGTGTACAAGGGGTATATTCCACTCACATTTCAAATAAAACGTCAGAGAAAATTCCGGTACTGACATTGCCCTACTTTTTCGAAATGTTCGGAAAGCCAAACAGCTTAACGTCATTTCCGAAGGATGGGGTGCTGCACTTTGTATATTCTCCAATGAACTTCGATCAGTTTGAACATTCCTGGATTTAAATTTTCTATCAGTAAAATTGGAAATAATAGTATTTCGCCCGAAATAGACTACTTTACTGCTAGTTCCGAATCAGCAAATTAATGATGCTGGAATCTTACCAAATTTACATTGAATCCTGAAGCCTATTTTATGTAGTATATGCCAATGAATTAAATTGTTTAAAGCGAATATAAATGTGGTATATTTTATAGTATACTAAGATTATCATGGAAAGTTTACCAAGTTTATTAAGTATTGAAAACATCGAAGGAAGAATATTAGAAAAATATAGAATGAAAATCAACTTATTTTGACAAAAGTATCGAATAAGCTATCTTTTCTGTGTATGCCTAAGCAAGCATTCCTCAAACCAGTTCCTTTACTTGTACTAATTTTATTTTAACGTAGAAATTCAATAATGTTGGATTATTTGTACTATTTTTACGGACTATATGATACTAGGTGAAAGTACCCGGCGATGCCCGGGTTATGCCAAACGTCTTTGGCGAATAAAATTATGTATTATATGGTAATACAATCATTTCTTCATTTGCGCACTTCAAAACGTGTATTTCCGTTGAAATCTCGATTTCGAATTTTTTCATGAAAACAATAATTTCTCTATACTACGTATATTGGAGAAAGTAAAAACTAATTCTGAGATGTCTCTGATACCTATGAATTGGGCGAACTTTTATGTTTTTCTTTTTATTCAAATATATGTCCTTTGTTTTTTATATAACAATCAATGCAACCGTTTATGTAGAATATCAATGAAGAGAAGATAACCATGTAATGTGTTTAAAATAATAATGTGTCTCCCTATTCTCAATTAAAAATTTATGCTTGAGCCTATTTGCGTTAATAAACATTATGGATGTATAATATAATGGGTCTACTTACAAAGAGATAAGATTCCAGCATTCAAACGATGATAGGAAGATTCAATTGCTTTGATTTAATCGTTAGAACCGCTTCCCATACGCAGTTAACTGAATAATTATCCGTAAATATTTATGTTGCTATGTATGAATGTTGACATTGCTACAGCAATAATTTCGATGCTTAAACAAAGTGCGAAGCGAATAACGCTATTCTTTCACCTATTTGAAGGTTTAATTGGCATTAATTGAATCGGAGGCAACAATTACGGTCGCCATGACAACGTCCGGAAAGAGTACGAAATATCCGCAAAATATCGAAAACAATTGCGTATTTCTGAAAGATTCGACCGTGTAACATGTAAACATTGCAAGAATAAAATAGTATTGAGTTTTAGCCGTCGAATAAAGCAAAAACGAAGAAAATCGGTCCATATTCACACGTTTTAATGAATGAAGGAAAAAAACCTTGAACTCTGAAAAATAAAAAATCCCGTGTAAACTTATGGGAAAATAAAATAGTCTTCTGGATTCGAACCCGGGTACTGGATTTTGGATATCCCGGGTACCCTATGTTACTCGTAGAGTTATATGAAGTCAATTTGCAAAGTATGGTCCCGATAGCTCAAATGGCGTGGGAATGTATAAGGAACAGACAGATAGACAAACATTCAATTTTATTATATAAGATTTTATCATGGACTGTATATTCGACATACCTATATGCAAAACTTGTAATATTTTTGTTGAAGTTCCCCCCATTTTATCGGTCTGTCGACAAGTCAGTTTTGTTCCAAAACCATGTATGTATCATGAAAATCTTCGCCTACTTTGCTCTTCGGTATCTCCGATAATTCAGGATTGTCTGAGGAAAATTTAGGGGAAAACATCACGAAATTGGAGCGGTAATTTCTTTCCTATTTATATCCCGCGAATCCTTTTGTATTCCGCAGTGATTACCCAACCAGCTGAGCTCGGGCAGGTATTGAAGTTTATTAATCTGGAATTAAGGAAAAATAGAAACTTTTTGGGCTTATGTCGACTGAGTGGGACCACATTTAAAAGTGACCGCGAAGCTGACCCCTCGACCGTCATTAACTCGGGTTAGAGGCCCATACCTCGAGACCCATCCTCAAATCCGAGCTCAGGTGTCTTCACCCTCTCAGCGGGGGGGCACTAGCCGACCACGTCTTTTGCAATAAAATTTAAACTATTTTATGTTGTTAACTTAGTGCGATTGTGACTCAAGCAACATATTCGGGTTAATGCGCTGATCAAGAGCGTCTTTTTAACGGAATTCTACGATAAATAATAACATATTTACGCTCACATCTAATCTTGACGCCAAGGAATACCAACCTCTTAAGATTTTTCGTAAAGCCGAGTTTTACATGTTACTTTATGGGAAATGAAAATGCCTTCCTTGGAGTCGACTTCTTTCGAGATATTTTTTGCCATCACCTTAAAATATGTATATCGAGCATACCTGCCACATTTAGAGTTTCTATATCTTTTTTTATCTAGTTAATCGCATTTTTCTATGATCACCAACCAACCAACAAAAAATTGTCTATTATTATAAGTGACTAGCGTAATTTCCCGTGAAATATGACGGGTAGGCGTGAATTGAGTATTACGTTAAAATAAAATAAAAATTAATGACACCAAATTTTATGTACACTAAAACGCAAAAAGAATATAAAATCCACATAATCGAATGTTCCAGAGAGTAATAATAGTCATGGACATATAAAAAACGATTTTGTCACGACGAATTGAATAAATTCGTAAAAAATTACGAAAAATATTAATTAAACCTAATTTTTGGCTTTTTTCGAAAGAGATTTGAATTTCTACGATGTGGAAATTTATTTCCATACTTTTTTCGGCATAACTGTGAAAATACCTCGTCGAAATCTCATTTTTAAGATATTCGAAAATGTTAAAGAAAAAAGACCTTCGATTCAGCTCCGCCCACGTTATTCAAATGGAGAAAAGATATGCTCCTGAAGTCAAACCCAGAACTACTATGTACACGGCGAGCAGTTTCAAATTGAAAAGTTGAATAGTCAAGTGATTCCTGAAAGTTTGATTGAAAAAGGTTGTAAAGCTTTTTAGTTATGAGCGGTTTCCCTTTCCTCCCATCTAACACCATATAACAACCAAGAGTTATTTTAGTTATGAGCGGTTTCCCTTTCCTCCCATCTAACACCATATAACATTCAAGAGTTACACCCTCCGCACCGTCTCGCGAATGTCTGCTTTCATTACAATCCCGTCCGAAAAATCTTAAGAGGTTGGTATTCCTTGGCGTCAAGATTAGATGTGAGCGTAAATATGTTATTATTTATCGTAGAATTCCGTTAAAAAGACGCTCTTGATCAGCGCATTAACCCGAATATGTTGCTTGAGTCACAATCGCACTAAGTTAACAACATAAAATAGTTTAAATTTTATTGCAAAAGACGTGGTCGGCTAGTGCCCCCCCGCTGAGAGGGTGAAGACACCTGAGCTCGGATTTGAGGATGGGTCTCGAGGTATGGGCCTCTAACCCGAGTTAATGACGGTCGAGGGGTCAGCTTCGCGGTCACTTTTAAATGTGGTCCCACTCAGTCGACATAAGCCACTTTTTGTATTGATAATTTCGGCTATGGGTAATACAAAGCGGACAATTTTATTAATTTCTGTAAAATAGCACATGCAAAGCGACGAAACCATTACAAGCATACGAATACGCGACATTGTCTTTTATCAGAGACAAAGAATCGCTACATTTGGCCCATGTGTACGTTTCTAATCCATGTGATCTATTCTCTCTTTTTATATGTATAGACTCTCGCTTCATTGCTCCTCACGAAATTATACCAGAAAATAAGCAAAAAAAAAAATCCCCCGGAATCCTTTAGTGTTTTTGGGTCTATTTATCGATTCAAGCAACGCGTAACGTCACACCCCATCGTCCCATTCTACCTAATTAAAACCGTACTTGCGGCCCTCAGAGTTTTCTTCGTTTTGATCAAAACAACCGCGAATTTCTTCTCGTGAGTTATTAGCGGCTCTAATCATGGCGTTTGTGCATGCGAGTAATTAATTAATATACGAGGCTTATGTAGACTCCCAACTGAACCGGATTCCTTATTTTTTGTCGTCGAGAAGAATATGACGCGAAATTCATAGAGCGTGGGTGAGGAATAAGGGAGGGAGATAGAGGGAGGGGGAGTGAGAGAGTGAAAATGGACGTAGGAATCGAAGCCGACTCGTATCTACGGGACCGCTCGAGGAGGGTAATTAATAAATAGCGTCATGACGTGGCGTGTAATTGCCGCAATGAAAGCTATAAGAGATTTATCCGTCTCGATCCTTCCCTTTACTATTCCCTCTCCCCTTCCCTCATCCTCCTCTCCCTCCTCTCCGCAAAACCTCCTCCTTTCCGTCCGGAACTCTGCCCAAAATCCTCCCAAAACCGAAACCATTCTGGCCACCCATCTCATCAGTCCGCGCACACACAACACACGCACCCGCACATCCAACCACACGAGACCATACCCGCGCATGCACACAGAGACAGAAAGGTGCTTTCTCTCTCTCTCTCGCTAATCCTCTCATCCAGAAACGGTTTAATGAATCGCAGGCATTCGACCGCTTTGCTTTTTACGCCGCAAAATGGAGGGAATGATCGATATGCGGCGCGTAGGCCTATATCACGAGCGGGGAAATGGCCACGTAATCTGCCTTTGTGACCGCTTGAATGACGGGCACTCTCCTCGTCGTACTTGTTCACACCCACTATCACCAGCGGACGTAACACGGTCGGTCGTACGCAATTTTTGGGGGCAATGGCTTCGTATAAAACCCAGACGACGCCGGAAAAAAAAACCCATCGGGTCGAACGAGGAAGATAAAAAGAAAGTTCGTCTCATTCCATCTAAATAAAGGAGCCCCCGAAACTTTTTTTTAAAATCTCCCAGATGGTTGAAAATGGGTTTCCTGTTTAGGTGGAACATAACGCCCCTTTTTGCTATTTTTAATTTGGTGGCTGAAAGGCTGTAAAATTTGTTGCGTATAGTGGCTGTTACGGTCGTTTGATACTGACGTATTTCGTCAGAGGATGTAAAATTTAATCAATGTGATTATTATCGTCGAGATATAATGTGAGAGATTTTAAAACCATTGTTGGATTTTTGTATCCCTTCGATCGTAATCCAGGGGCATTGTGAGGAATACTTCGCTGTGATGTGAATCGAGGCACGTACGTTTTTGTTCGGAATGCCGATTTAGTATGAAACGGAATGTTTTGTTCTGATTGTTGTTTATTCATCTCGCAACTGAATTGAATATTTTGCACGTAACGATTTGTTTTGAATGCCGGTGTGCTGTGATTTTCATGATTATAATTTAATAGGCTTGTGAAGTACGTAAGTCCTTGTGTAAAGACTGAATTATACGATGAAGTTATGTTGTTCATTGATTGAAGGTAATCATTGATGGATTCTTATGAAACTGACTCATTATTGGTTTATATAAACAAAAACATTTTAACGTTGTTACGAAAAGAAAAAAACTTGTTTATAACCAGATTTCGTTGCGCCAGATCATGAGATCAAGATTCACCGATTGAAAGTTATTGTATTTTGGTAAATTGTTTAACAAAAATGGCTCTTTTTCGAAAAAAAAATAATTTAGTTATTCGCTTGCTTAACTTTTATTTGCTTCTACCATCTGCGAGACATTTTTAAATTATTATAATTGTAATGAATTTTAAGGATTTGAGCAGTGTGCAAGTTGAATTTAAAATCTTATGTTGTCAGTTGCCTTTAAATTATTAACAATACATATTCTCTTAGGTATTAAAAATTAAAAGACATTATTAAAACGTCAAGAAACCTATATGATTATATTAGTTAGAATGAAAGGTTTGTTCGTTTGGGAATTGCTCTGCTCTGTCGAATAAGGAAAATTCGCAGATTCTAGTTTTAATGAGAATAGATTTTACCAAATGCGAATAATAATTATAACTTTGCAACTTCTTGGACAGTAAACCTGTGCAAATATTAATTGATCATAGCATGTGTTGTTCGAAATATTTTTCAAATTAATTCCTCAATGCTACCATGTTCGTTCGCACACGTTGTCATCTCAATCATACTAACATATTGCTTTGTGTAATATTTATCCGTTGGCCTTTTATTTGTTCAGGAAGGAAACATGATTTTTGAAAATTATTTCCTACGAAAGTGGGTTATTAGGAAAGTTTCAGTTGCATATAAATTTGTAAATGCTTAAATCTATCGATAATTTAAATACCAATTATCTTCTTGCCCGAAAAAAATTGATTCAAACAGAAAAATAGAGATAATGTCTAGGCGCAGAAGAATATTTATTAATTTACTATCCCTATTATTAATTTTGTTGTGCATCAGAAAAATTCAAATCGGGTTCGTGCGTATGCATGTACGTGTTGAGAGAGTGACGCATGCGTAGAAGGGTTTAGGGCCAAGGCGTGTATTTCCCATTACGCTCTCATCTCTTTTGGGGCTGTAATCGGTTAATTGGTACATCGGTGACATTCCGAATTTTATTTTACTATGCTTGTCGGTGAAAAATAACCAGAATTTTCAACTGGAAAAGTTATTTTAACATATTGCGAATAGTCCATAAAACTTCAAAATTTAATCATAATTCGGTGTTAGCAATAGAATAAATTAAATCTTCATTTGCGTCATGTTAGGATCTACGCTATAGCGTAAAGGTGATTATATTCATGTTTTCGGAACCCGCTTCTCATCCCAATTCTACCCGGCAGTTTATTTATAATAAAAACCGTTCTCAAAATGTACCATGTTCTTGGGTACCTTATCAACAGGAACCGATAAATGTTTACAAGATTTAGTCTAAATGTTTACCATTCTC
This sequence comes from Uropetala carovei, assembly GCA_036926305.1. Taxonomy (NCBI): domain Eukaryota; kingdom Metazoa; phylum Arthropoda; class Insecta; order Odonata; family Petaluridae; genus Uropetala; species Uropetala carovei. Next base: position 1,498,855 of record JAXCHB010000041.1, on the reverse strand, counting down.
ATACAAATACACTAGGAAAGTGTCCGGGGGGCTAAACTTGCGGCCGAAGGCTCTATTGGATACGTATGAATTATCTTTCCTGTAAATCTTTAAAGAGAAGTTGTCATTTTAAAATACCTCCGTTTGCCAACATTCCCTTCGAAAAATCACAAAAAAACCAAGCTATTGTAGAATTTGAGAAAAAATGTCCTTTTTTCCCACAATATTTCAGTTTTCCTTTTAATCTGGCTTCCCAGAATCCTTTAAGCGAACATCATATTCCCACGGTGCATAGATATCAGAGGTTTTTTTTGATCCATCGTCACTAAGCCCGAGAGGTCATTTTCGTCATTTCGAGATAAATGTGAGAATTTCTTTTTTTTCTCGGATCTATGACTAAGGCAAACATTTCGGGGGGAAAAAACAAACTGACCTTAAAGCGTTAGGATGTTGGAGACCTTTCAGCGTCGAGTTTACCGCGATCGTAGGCGATCTCCAGGCAATGTCATCTCGGCCAGTGCTAGGGAGCGTGACGGTCCATGAAGTAGAATAAAAAGGGGCTTAACGGGAACGTTTTCATGAAGGGAGTGGCGTAGGGAGGAAATTTATCACGAGTCACGAATTTCCTTTAAGCCTCTGATCAACGCGACTGCGGTGGACATTTCGTGTGTTGCCATTGGTTTGACAAAGTGCTCAAATGCTTAAAGGCGCGAGAAAGTGAGGGAAAAAATGACGGGAGAGTAATTAAAGGGGCTGTGAGATGCAATAACGGACGAATGAACGAGTTTCTATTATTCCTCTTACGTCGCATGAAAGCGGCCAAACGTTAATGCGTTTTACTGTTTGCAATAATGTTTATATGTGAGGCCGAGACTGTGTGGAATTCCATAACATCGAGGAAACGCGGTGTTGTTAAATTAAGACAAAATGATGTTTACAACATGTGTTATGTGGAAAAGTCTTAAGTATCGTTAAAGCTTTGTTGTTTGAATTTTGTCTTAATTTTATCAACGCCGCATTTCCTCTATATAAGTAAAATATATTAGAGAAGTAACGTGAAGTTTTATTGTTTATGAGAGCGGACGAAGGAGAAAATTGCGCCGGATTAGACTGGTAGGTAGTATGTCTGCCTTGTAACGTAAAGGTCGCGGTTTCGAATCCCGCTTCGGGCATGGACGTTGTGATTCGTCTTGGGGTTTTCCCCCTACCTTTCTGGGGAAGGCATCATTTAAAAAAATCTTATGTGGCCAACACATGACTTTTTCCATATATGGGGTATAGATATTTAAATTATTATGAGTAGCATTATGAGGCAAAATTATCATTTAGTATCGTAAAAGAATACAGTCGTCCTTATTGCCGTAAATTAGGTATATTTTGAATATGTTTACAGAATTCACCGCTCCATAGTGGTGGCGCTGTATACTGGTATTAAGAAAAATCAAAATATCTACGAAAATTTGTTTCAAACAAAACCTGGAAGAAATATTATCCTCTACAACTTTGGTCCTCACGAAGATTACCAATAACGACTTTTTTAAGAAGATATTTGACGGAAACCGAAAAAACCGATTTATAAATAACTCCTATAGAAAATTGTTTCAAATCAAAGTTGTAGGAAATTACATTATCTATAACCTGTGTATCGACTTGTATACACAATAATGATGTTTTAACGGAGACATATCGCAAAAACCGAATCGGGTTTCGAATAAACCTCGACTTCCGGTTAACCGATATTGTCCAAAAACTAATCAGTTCTTTATGCTCATGCTAAAGTGTTATATATGAAGTTTGATAACGACATGGCAAGTACGTTTTGAGTTAGAGCACCCACAATCACATACATCCACACACACACACAGACATCATTCCGAAAATAGTCTAAACGTGTTCTAGGGACCTCAAAACGTGTTTTTCCATTGAAATCTCGAAGTCGATTTTTTTCGTGATCACAATAATTTCCCATTACTACGTATGGAGAAAGTAAAAATGGAGTGGTAAGCAGTGGATTCCCGTGAAGTACCGGAAAATATAGAAAACATCATTTATATGAAATGTTATGGTTTTTAGGATTTTATGTTCGGTTTTATGCCATTATAAGGCCTCCAGAGACGAAGTGAATTTAGAGGAATTGAATTTATTATCAATCCTTTGATTTACATCTCTTTCACTAGCAGTAAAACTCGCAGTATGCTTCCCAGATAATTATCTATGTATCATTCGGGAGAGCATTAAGGAAATTTCCATCACATTTGCTCACGAAGTTGTGTTTTCGATTGTTCGTTCATGCATTAAATTACTATAATTGTGCTTTGAGGAAAATTCTGTGTAATTTTAAGGCGGATAGACATCTACTTCCAACTCGGTACGCACATTATCGTTTTTTATTGTGAAATATAGATTTATAGAAAATAGACACATTCTTAATTTGCCTATCAAGATTTTTTCATATTGTGAAAGGAGGTTTACTCAAATTTAAAAAAGATCCTTCATAAATAACAAGTGTATTAACAGAAAACGTTTTTATTGTAAATAAATCGACGCTAAATTGTTGAATTTTTCTTTAGAGAAGTGATTGAAAAGTGGGGAACTTCGAAAAGTCACGCTCAAATGTCTTTCCCTCTCTCTCTCTTTTGACTTAAATTCTGCCATGGTGTTACCAATAAAAAAAACGTTAAATAAATATCTACCTATTTTTATAGCCATTCAGTCTATAAAATACAGCCGGACTTTAACCTGAAAACTCTTTATTTTGAAGACAACGGCTGTAAAAAAATACCGTAGGTCGAGGCGGAGCTGAGTTCCGTGCGTCGTTCGAGGAATTTTCATTTTTTTTATTTCCGGAACTTAACCGAGGAAAATCTACAAATGTAAAAACACTTTAAGGCCGAAAAGTACGAAACAAACTGTCGTGGAAAAAAAGTAAGAATTGGGGCGGTGATAAAAATTTCAGGGTTGCCCTACATTTTGCCGAATACGACCTTAACTTTATTTTTTCCAGTTTATTATCTCGCTAAAATGACTTTTGAAGGTGTCGTTGGTGTGGTGGGGAAGGAAGAGGAATGGAAACTTTTCGGAGTATTTATGAAAAAAAAAGAAGCGGAAAAACGTCGCCTTATGAATCGAAATCGTAGCGGTATTAAGTTTTTTCCCACGGTCATGTTTCCGCCATCGCGCTGCCGCTTTATTCCTCGGTTTTCTTTCTCTCGACGATGTCGGATTTATTTCGAATATCTCCTCAACCTCTTTCTAAACATCCTCTCCCTCCTTTTCCACCTCCCGTCCACTTCTCCCTTTCCTCCCTCTCCCCCGGCCTCTTTTATTGTCTCGTGCGCAGGGTGCCAAAATACCCAGCGCCGGCCCTGGGCTTGAGTGGGAGCAAATATTTACATTTCCCAGAGGGCATATAAGTGTTACGAGGGTTTCCAAATGCATCATAATTATCCAACCCTTTCAAAACTAAAGGCGTTACTCGGACACAAATGCACCTTGCTTTATCGCAACAACTTGGGTCAGCCTTAAATTTTATCCCGCGGTGAAAAAAAATGACGCGAAGCTTTAGGGTCGTGTCATGTCCGTTAAGGGTACCATGAGGGCGCTTTACATATGCCACGCCACCTCTCCCTTTCTCTAAATCCTCACCTTTCAGTTGGGCGTACCTTTTTTCACACTTTCTTTCGCTGAGAGGAGACGGGCGAAAAGAAGAATTGTCATAGACGCGGCACCCACTCTACCCGTCCTCCTACGAAATGTTTCGTCGACCGTGAAATCACGTGACTCTACGATCGAAGATCTCCCTCCACTCTCACCTCCCCAACCCTCTCACTCAACCCACGACTCGACGTTCCCTCACCCCTTCCTCCCCATGCCATCAGTCTCTCGACTCTGTCTTTATACCTTCCCACCTCCCTTTCTCCTTCCACGCCGCCCCTCCAGCAAGCCCTTCACGTCATTCCTCCAGCTCGCCCTCCACGCGACTTCTCCACTCGACTCCACGCCACTCCTCCACTCCACTCCTCCACGCCACTCCACTCCACGCCACACCACTCCTCCACTCCACCCCCCAACGACACCCCACGCTACTCCTCCACGCCACCCTCCACGCCACCCTCCCCGCCACCCTCCACGCCACCCTCCACGCCACCCCCCACGCCACCCCCCACGCCACCCCCCACGCACCCCCCACGCCATCCCCCACGCCACCCCCCACGCCACCCCCCACGCCACCCCCCACGCCACCCCCCACGCCACCCCCCACGCCACCCCCCACGCCACCCCCACGCCACCCCCACGCCACCCCCCACTCCACCCCCCACGCCACCCCCCACGCCACCCCCCACGCAACCCTCCACGCCACCCTCCACGCAACCCTACACCCCACCCCCGCACTCCACCCCCTAACGACAACCCCACGCCATTCCTCCATGCCACTCCTCCACGCAACTCCTCCACGCAACTCCTCCACGCAACTCCTCCACGCAACTCCTCCACGCAACTCCTCCACGCAACTCCTCCACGCCACTCCACCCCACTCCTCCACGCAACTCCTCCACGCCACTCCACCCCACTCCTCCACGCAACTCCTCCACGCCACTCCACCCCACTCCTCCACGCAACTCCTCCACGCCACTCCACCCCACTCCTCCACGCAACTCCTCCACGCCACTCCACCCCACTCCTCCGCGCCTCTCCACCGCCCCACTCCTCCGTGCCACCCCTCCGCGCCACCACTCCGCGCCACCCCTCCGCGCCACCCCTCCGCGCCACCCCTCCGCGCCACCCCTCCGCGCCACCCCTCCGCGTCACCCCTCCGCGCCACTCCTCCGCGCCTCTCCATCCCACCTCCCAGGCTCTCCCCCCCTCCCTCCTCCCACTCCATCCCCCAACGTCACCCCAAAGCCATTCCTTCACGCCACTCCTCCACCTCACTCCATCCCACCTCCCAGGCTCTCCACGCCACCCCTCCCCTTTGTCCCTCCCCTCCACCCCACTTCTCCATCCCGCGCTTCCACCTCGTCCCTCCACGCCACCCCTGCACACTCATCTCCACCCTCCCACCCCCTTCCCACTCCCCCCTTTCCCCCCGAACCGCGTCAGAAGACATAAGCGCCTCGGAAAACGAACGAATGTCAACTGACGATTTGATGTTAGAGAATTCCGAGGATTCTGCTCTCTCCCTTCCTATTTCTCTCCCTCCCTCTCTCCCATTTTGTCTCTGCCCTCCCGGGCGCCTCCTTTTTGGATCCGGATCGAAGAATTTCCTACTCTGTCTCTTCTCGAATCTTTCTCCCCCCCCCCCCCCTCCCCAATTCTATTCTTTCAGGAAAATTGGGCGTGAAGTGGGAGTGGGTGATTTTTGTACTGTGTAATGCCTGTGGAGATTCTCAAGCGGTGGGGTTGTTTACGGGAAGAGGGGAAAAAAGGGTTCTGGTGAAGAGCAGCACGTGGGGCGTTTCATGGGTGGTGTTTATTCCGAAATACTCTATCGTTTTTTCTCCTCCCCTACTTTGGTTTCTTGCTCCCATACGTCCTCTCTTTTCTTCTGTTTCTCTTTCCATTATTTAAAAATACGTATTCCCTCCCTTCTTCGACACCTCTCTCTTCTCTCTCTTCTCTCTCATTATCGCGTAAATTTTCACAATTTGGGCATTCGTATTGTTGTGCAATATATTTCTATCGTCTTATTTTAAATAAATGTTAAAAAGTAAGATGGAAAGTGTGGCTCCTAATTTTTATATGGTTAAAGTTATAAAGCAAACTTGAGGAATTGGTGGAAAGGAGATGAACATTTATAAATTGATCGGGAATCGAACCAGCGTTTTCCGCTCTTCTGGCGGATATTCTACCACTGAATATCCGCTTCGAAAGTCGGAGATATGAGATCGATCTCCGCTTAAGGTAGTAGTTTTTCCCCTGCTTTCTGTTAAAAAAAATTAGCCGGCGTTGCATGGCGAAGGTTTAAATGTGAGCCTCGATTTGGCCATAATAAAGCCCCTTCCATTTCGTATTACCTCGTGCAAGTTTCTTTCGTCTCACTTCATTTTTCATCCTTCGTCCTCTCTTTTCGCTACCTTTTTATCCGTACGTTCCCTTCGTCCTCTCTCCTTTTCAACTCACCTCCATCTCCCTTTTCCTCTATTCCTTCATCTTCCCCTCTTTTTCTGTTGTAACCCCGCTCTACTTTTCTCTCTCGTTCCATTCTGTTGTCTGTCTCCCACTCTTTCTCCCCTTTCCCCCTCTCTTCTGTCTCCTTTCTTTCCCAAACCTCGCTCGTTTACCTCTCTTCGTCTCGCCCTCCCGACCGACCTTTTCTTTTTTTTTTGTTACCGGCCTGGAATGGAGGAAAGGTGCGTGCGAGAGAGAGAGGGAGAGAGAGAAGGGTTGGATATAGGGCGGGAGGAGATAGGGAGCGGAGGGCGGATCCGCTCCTTGACGGATGGCGGTGGTTTTAATCCGGTAGAAGGCGCGGAAGACTCATTTTTTATGCGAGGCTTCGCCGCCGTTTGTTTTTAACGAAGTCTTTATCCTGATCGCGGCAGCGTGGCGTGGTTGCTTCACGAACCGCTCCTCAAACAAACTGAAGTGTTTTTTTTTTATTTCCGTCGTGTGGTTTTTAGATGTGTATCATCCGGCGTTATTTTTTTCTCTCTCCGGAACTCGATGATTTCTCTAATACGTAGATAAATTTAAAATTGATCGGTTTCCTTCCTCTTTATTTTTCCCGGCAATGATGCCCTCCGTTTCGGTGGCAGTGCGGTTTTGGCGCTCGGCTCATTTCTTCTCCGTAATCCCAGAATTGCTCTTTACTAGTTCCGTCGGCAGTAAAAGTATCTTTAAAGCTTGCCTTTGGTATGAGAGAGTTACACACACACACATATTTAGGGCAACTAGGTGTTGAAGGAAACCCAGTGAGCACTTACCGGAAGGAGAGCCGCTGGGGTGTTGGAGAGACACAATTGTTGTATCTCTCTTGTGCTGACGGAGGGATCAACCGAAAGCTCCAATATCTTCTACAAATGTGTCTCTCCAACACCCCAGCGGTTCTCCTTCCGGTAAGTGCTCACTGGGTTTCCTTGAACACCTAGTTGCCCTAAATATCCTGATTTACCATTCCTCTTCCGTGAGGTGCTTAAGATATTGGGTTGGGGAACATTACAAAATAGGAGGAAACGGAGTAGGCTATGCGGCATGTATAATATATTAAAAAATGAGGGAGCTTGGGGTGATCTAAGAAAGGAGGCGGAAGAACCAACTTTCGTGGGGAAAAATGATCATAAATTTAAATTCAAGTGTAGAGTTCAAAAAACTAATATTAAAAAAAGTTCATATTTAAATAAGACCGTAGTCGATTGGAACGAGTTGCCTGCAGAACTATTTAAGCCCTTCCCAAGGAATGTAAATGTTTTTAAAAGTAGATGTAAGGTAATGTTAAGATAATTGTTTATGCTATACTTATTTTGTCATGTATTTGTTTTTATATTATGGTTAGGTTTTTTTTAGTATTTTATGTACGATAATTATGTTACCACCTGGCAAATTGCCTATTTGTAACTTATATTTGATAATAATAATAATAATAATAATATTTGTTTTAAAATTCGGAACCACCAGTCATCTCGGCGATTAAATCCGTTTCGGATTTTTATTCCAATATTAGCCCGGTTAAAAATTTCCGTTCCGTCTTACCTTTTTGCACGACCGATCACTCTTCCCCTTTAATAACCGAACGTATCAATTCCTCGTATGAACGCAAGTTTATATTTAGTAGGCCGTCGATCAAAAAATAAAATAAAATGTCTCCGACCGACTCTTATGATCCTCGGTAATCGAGCGGATTTCACCCTGCGGCTTTTTTCGGTCCATCGATTGGTACGTATTTATAACCTTTTTTTCACGAGGATTAATAAATATAGAAATATTCGAGGTTGATAACTGATATCGAACATTATGCCGCACAACGGGAAAAAAAAAGGATATCGCTTCTGTCGGGAGGGGGGGGAAAACAATAATTCCTCCCGTTCGAAAAGTGGTCGTTTTTCGACATCGGAAATTTAATTTTTCGCGTGCGTTAGCTGGAAGGTGCAGAACACGAGCTGACAAGTTAATTTCTGCGCGTCACGCTCATGAGTGATGGGACGGCGGAGGAGTTATTCTAGCGAGGCGTTCGGATAATTGGATGTTTCGGATTATAGGAGAAACAGATTATCCAGGCTACATTGCATTAGCTCCGTCGTGTACGGTATAGACCAAAAACTTTGCCGATTCTGCCCCCTCCCCCTCCAGAAGAAAACGTCTCTGAATAAAATATGTAGTTATTCTCCATCCTTCTCCTTCCCACGCCGTATTAAAATTGCGGTTGTTTACGCCCCCTTTCTAATATTTCACCTCTTGCTATCCCGTCTCTGCCTTTCATTTCTCGCCTCTTAAAAACTGTATGCCTCCCGAAAGCCCCCTCGTTTTATCCAGCAAAAAAAAGACGAGTTTCCCACCCCACCCCTTTTTCTCAGCACCCTTTTCTCATATTCCGTACCCCTTTAATCATATTTCAATCCTTCTAAAGCAGCGCGGGCGTGCGTCCGACTAAGCCTCACTTTTCTCCTCCACCTCTGCCGAACTTCAACCTCGAGGCCTTTTCGCCCCGCTCCTTTCTCATCCTCTTTAAAAACATGGCGGTCGAAAACGCGATGCTCGGAAACACGCTTTTTGCCGATTCATTTCTCCTTCTCCGTTTATCCTTCAAGGTTATATTCATCCTTAGAGGTCGATTTGTTGCGATGAATGGGAGATACATCATCCGATAACGCGTTTTTTTCCATTTTTAACTTTTTTTTTTCTTCGGTAAAACTTACATTAAGCGTCCATCGGTGGTCCCGAAGGGGTGTAGCTTGAATAAGGAATTGGGGATTTACGTTGATCTTATTGGGTCCGTTCTGAGTGAAATTTGGTCGTTACGAGGGTGGTCGTTGAATAGGGGGTTGATAGCTCTTTCGGTGTATATATTGAAGGGGATAACGGTTAATGTTCATGGTCGACGAAAGGAATTGTATAAACGGCAGAAGTGTATTTATTGGATTCACGCCGAAGTATAGAGATTTTTTTTGGGGAACCGATCATCTCCGCCTCGCAACGTCACACCTATCCATTTAATGCGGACTTTTAGCGGTCGATTATATTCTTTTTTTTTAAATTCTTTCGCAAGGGCGTGGACCTGCACGTCGTACCTTAAGTTTTCGTCACTCCGTATCATCTGTTCATCATGTTGATTATGGTCGGTGTAAAAAGCGGTCTGGAAATACTTCTGAATAAATAATGTAATTAATAAATTACCCTCTCTTCCTCGTATACCCCCCCCTCCCTCCTCTCTTCCTCGATAACATTTTCTCGTCCTTTAATCCCAATGCCACTCCCATTCGCCCAATTATTACCCTTTTCCGTTTTAAGTCTAATTGGATATCCCACTTTATGTTATACATCTTTAAGCATCACGTGGCGCTGGCGAGGCTGCATTTGTCGCATTTAATTCCTTCTATTTCTGTTCACGCTACGCCATCGACTTTTATACCGCCAGTTTCAATCCTCTTAATTTAAATTCGCTTCCAAGGGTTCGATAGAGAATTATCTAGTTTGTCTTATGATTAAAATAATAGCTGACGCAATGTCCGATAGCCATGAAAACGTTGGCGAAACTAGGTGCATATTTTGGCTGCTAAGCAGCCGTCATCAGAGGCGATTCACCGAGAGAAGATCTCAATAAAAACAATAATTATAACGGGAATCTACTATCGGTGAACAATCACCGATGGCGGTCGGTTTGCAGCCAAAACGTGCACATGGCTTCCCAAAACCTTTTTTATGGCCATCTGAGAGACTTTAAGCGTCGATTCACTTTTCAAGCGTGTTTATCGGGGCTTTTATTTTGCCGCCCTAATATTATTTTGCCTCTTATTCTCCGTCGGTTCAACGTCTCACGTATTTCCAATTCTCCGCCGTATTTCTCGCTCACGTACTCGTCCTTCGTTTACCTTTATTTCACGCCCTATAACTTTCGATACCTTTATCAACTCTTCAATCCCCGAAACCTGGTGTCTTATCTGCCTTCTACGCAAATTCCATTTCGATTTCTCTTCCATTTCCTCGCCTATCGCTCCCGTCATTACTCTTGTATCTTTTCTGTCATCTATCAATCGCTTCTTTTACTCTTCAACCCTGTTTCTCTTCCATCTCCATATATCTCCCTCTCTCCCTTTCCCCTCGTCGTTACCTCTTCCTTCCACCCGCTACAGTTAGCCCACCCTTACCTCCTCTCTCTCTCTTCTTGGGACCGATCGATGCCTATCCCCTTTTCCTCATCCCACTCTCTCTCTCCACTTTTCCCATCTCTACCTCTCTCTCTCTCTCTCCCTCGCTCATTCACTCCTCTCTTCCTCCGCATTTCCCATCTCCTCTCCATTTTCTCTTCCACCAGTCCACCCGGGCCACGGCCATGTCGCACCCCGCAAACACAAATCCTCGGATGAAGTTCCCGGGCCTCGGTAGTCACTGCCGCGCAATTACCTAACTGGGATACGTATTTCACCCGAGTCTTCCCCTCTCTTTCTCTCTCTCTCTCTCCTTCCCTTTCCTTCTTTTCCCTTTCCCTCGCGCTCGTCTAACGCATAAATCCTGGATGGGCGAAGAATGGCGAGACGGCGATCCGTGCCGTGTTGTAACAGGGTCCTGATGATGCGCGATTCGCTTTCAAAGAGAGGTGCGTTGTATATAATACGGGGGGCGAAGGAGGGATGGAGGGGAAGGGGGAGGACGAAAAATGAAAACGAGGGATGAAGAGTATTCGAGAGAGAGGGAGAGAGTGGGAGAATGTACGTGTAGTTTTCGTTGTTCATTTGTTGGGGATGTTTTTTTTTCTAATTTTTTTCTAAGCGGGTAAAATAAATGGTTCGTTCTCCTATATTTCAATGGTCGACCGTTTGTGTTTCGATAGGGCGAGAGGGAAGGAAATTCCATTATCGCGTTCTCCTCTCTCTCTCTCTCTCTCTCTCTATATATATATATATATATATATATATATATATATATATATATATATATATGTACACACACACACACACACACACACTAGCAGGAGTGCCCGTTGAATTTCAACGGAATTAGTGAATTTAAAACTTCGACCGTGTAACATGTAAGCATCGCAAGAATAAGATAGTACACAGTTATACCCGTCGAATAAAGCAAAAATGAAGAGAACCGCTCCGCATTTTCCTATTTAGATGAATGAAGGAAGAAAATCTTACGAAAATAACGTATAAACTCCCTCCCCCTCCCTTCCACCCTCTCCCTCCCTTCTCCTCCTCCCTCCCCTCCCTCCCTCCCCTATCTCCCTCCCCCTCCATCTCCCACCCTCCCCCTCCATGTCCCACCCTCCCCTCCTTCTCTCCACACCTTCCCTCTTAATTCCCTCTCTCCATCTTCCCCCTCCGTTACCATCCATCTCTCTCCCTTCCTATCTCGTATTAAATGCATTCATAGCGAACAAACTTACAAACATTCGCCTTTATATGTTAGATTAGGAGATAATTCAATTAAAAACAACAAATATTTGGTTTCCGTGTAAACAAATTAAAATCGTACACAGAAATTGACAAACGGTATTACGTTAAAATTTTTCCCATATAAATGCATTGAAATCTCAATTTCGGCGACAGTGGGAGTTGTCATGGTAGCTTATAATGGGTATTGTAATAAAACTGATAAAATCACGTATTTTATTGATTCTAAATGCATTTTTATGCTAATTCGATAAGGATTCGGGTTCTATCTTCAATAAAAATTAACTTTGTTCTTTTCTTCGTAGAACCATTCAAGTCTCAAGTTCGTACCATCTTTCTAAGTAATTTTAAAATTCAAATGAAAAATAAGCTGCACTCGTCCCTATGTTATTCAAATGGAGAAAATGGAAAAAAGAAAATATTTTTAAAATTAGACAGGTCAATCAAATCGATATAAAAACTTTACTATACCACCGTACTCGTTATTCCGGTTAAAATGACACCTTTCTCTTGCTTCTGCGATTTGTAGTTTTCGAGTTTTAAAATTATGATACAGAGACATACTTTCATTTTTATATTTTATATATATTATATATATATATATATATATATATATATATATATATATATATATATATATCGCGTTCACGTTTCGTATTTAAAAAAGGATAAATACTCGCGCGGAGCTGCTTAAGAGGACTGAGGGAGTTTGAAATTTACGGGGTGTAATTTTTTCGGGACGTCTCATTTCCCCGACCCGAATTTTTTAATCGATTGTCAAGGGGTGATGGTTTTGGCCACGTTCCAAGATGGGGAGTTTTTATTTTTTTTCATCCTCCTCCTTCCCATCTCCGGACGAAATTGCGGAAAAGTTCGACTCGGGAGTTAAAAGGTACTTAAGGGAAGACATTTGTGCGTCGGTAAAATATGGGGATTCGGCGGAAGAACGCTAATGATTAATATTTCTCGTTTGAATTTGAGAGATGATAAAGCATTTCGTTGCAGAGCGGAAAAAATGGTATTTATTGGATTTCATAATTCACGATTTTGTTGTAAATTATTGCGTAGTACCGATAATATGTCCTCGTTGGTTCTTTTTTCATCCCGTGCATCTAAGTCCATATCTGGCATAATTAAGCGTCGCATCCGAGTATTTTGCTATAAAACATGTTCAGCTCTGATTAATTGCTCGAATGAGATACGGTCCCTCCCGTTAATTAATGAATATACGTTTAAATTCGGCATTTGATTTTATCCCAAATGGGTTTATGCTGTACAAGAAATCAAATTTATTTTTATTTATGGGAACCATCGAATTATGTGTCCTATTTTCCGACATTTTGACTGAAATTTAAAAAATCTTTTAAAGTTGTTTATATAACGCCACTAAATGAAATATTGATTCTTTTAGAGAAACCTTATTCTCAAATAAGGTCGAAAGCGTTAACCAGTTCGACCAAATATATTGAGGCGCTAGTGTAATGTTTATCGATAGAAAGGTTAATAAAACCGCAGTAGGGTTATATTACATTTAATTTTCAATAGTTGGTTTGTTTAACAATACAAGGGTAAAAGTTAAAACGATCTTTGCATTCCTTTACTGTCGGATTTCGCAATATAGTTAATATGTTTACCGAATATGTCCCATGACATTTTGAATGTTTTATTTATGGGAGAGTAAATTAAATGTTGTTTTGATTTTCAGCTCCATGTCTAGGATAAGCTGACATCTTAATTATCCCTTTAGAGAAAAGAATATATGTCGAAAGGAAGAACGTTAAAGTTTACTCGGAGCAAGTTTATCGTCGTTTTGTGGCTATCGAGATCACACGTATTAATTTTTGCAATTTACAAGCTTGCAAATAAAAATTATCGTCAGCTTAATTTTCTCACTTATTCCGCTTCAATGATGGTGCGCCAAAATATTTCATGGTATGAATCTTAAACGGATAACTACATTTAATATTTTACTAAAATCGAGGCGCTTATTATCCCTTACAAATGTATATATCGCTAAAAAACCGTCGCGTATTACATTTGTCTACTTTCACGCAAGATATGAGATCTCAAAATAAAAATTTTACTCCAAGCCCCGGTCATTATTCGTATAATTGAGAAAAATGAAACAAACGACTTCGAGGGGTTAAAAGTATTTTGCGCCGCGGAAAGACTGGAGAGCAAATAACGCCTGAATAATGCCTAGCCTGATTAATATATCATTTTCAGCCGCCTGAATAAAAGCCTCCTAAGCGTAGTTACATTACGTTTATGTCAAACGCCTCTGGAACGCGAAAGCAGGTAGAGGGATTTCGGTGAAATATCTTCAGTCGAGAGACAATGAATGTGGAATTTGGCCGCGTTATACGCATTGCTTGTGTCACCTTCCTTAAGTTCATATTCATAAACCAGCTTTGGCACTAATTTCTTTTGATTACGATGAAATACGACAGCATCACTCTTTTTAATTATTCCCCATTCACCTCCGAAGGCTTTGTGTAGTTTTCGCTGTTATTCCAAGTTAGAACACGTAAAAAGGTATTTCACGGTTGAAAATTTTTACGAATGGGATTTCTGGTTACTAAAGGCAGTAACGGGTGAGAAATGCGGTTTCCACTCTTACCTATAGGTAGGAAACCTTACTCTTTGCTTTTGGCGTTCCCTTTATATCACGAAGCGAAATAATTATTAATCACTCTCGCAACACGGAATTTTGGGGCGGGGCAGCCGCCGGTTGAAAATTCAAAAGCGAGGAAATTTGAGGCTGGTCTGACTGCGGGGAAGTCCCTAGACAATTATTCCACGCCTTTCCTTCTAATTATAAAAATATATTTTGAGGACAATTTGAATTTAATGAAAATAAAAATGAAAAATAATTTCATATCGACCGTTTATCCTACATCAGTGTTCTTCAAGGTGGGCGATAGCGCCCACCAGTGGGCGTTTTTGGATTTTTAGTGGGCGTTAAAGAATTCACCAAATGCTATTCCAATTTTTACACTGAAAAATAACATTCTATAAAAAAGCTTAATGATACGCACACATATTCTGTACAACTATTTTATGTACAACTATTATAGTTCGTTTGTCGTTAACTATAGTATCATAATATACTAGCGACAATGTATCTATGCTGCAGAAAAATCGAAAGGCCCATGAGGATAGTCGGAGTCTATCGCAGAAGCAGCGAAGCGTTTAAGTTTAATTTTATCAAATATATAAAATCATAAATTTTTAAACACTGTTATTATCACTGACAATGAGACCGTATTCGGTAATCTCATCTAACGTCAATCCCACTAGTATTAGGGTTACAATACCTCCGTAAATCGCTTTGCTACTGGGGGTGCAAAATTCTTCTTTGCCCCGGGCGCCAGAAACCCTCACTACGCCACTGGGTGGGCGGTGAACTTATTTCAAAGGACAACATATGGTAAAAGTGGGCGTTGACTCAAAAAAGGTTGAAGACCACTGTCCTACATTATACGCGTTAGAGCTCTGCACGGACCTATTTTCTAGGTCCATACTTTTTTCGGACCCAGCCCTGCCCGTACGTTGTCGAAGAAATTATAGGCCCGGCCCGTGGGTCTACTCATAGCCCTTTAAAGCCACTCGGCTCGAAAAATGTAATTAATGTATTAAAAAATTTCTACCAACGTCTGTTTGCTGTTCATTTATTTGAAAAGGATTTTTAATCCACATAACTGTACTGCCTTGGAAGACCACAAACAAAATAAATGGCTAAACAAAATACACAAATATAATGTTATAGGCAAAAAATATATTAGCCAATTCATTACGGAGGACGAGTCACACTCTTTCTTCACTATCCCTGGGTTAGTTTACCTAAAAAACCCATGGCACTTTTTTTGCTTGAAACCATTCAGTATGGAGGACTAGTGTGACTCGCGTAAATTTTAAAGCCCGTCCCGGGCCAGTAATTTATTCCATAGGATCGGCCCATGCATGGCTCTAGTACATGTTGCCCTCAAGCAGTGGTTTTCAAACTAGGGGTCGCGGAATCTTTTCAGGAAGATTTTATTTTAATTTTATCTTATATTATATTTATAAAAAAATCAATTTGTGCAAATAAAATTATTAAATTCATAATATTTTGAAATTGATGTTGCATTTTATATTTATTGGTGAACGAATGAGGTAAAGAGGGCTGCAATAAGACCAAGTGCATTAAGAAGGCGTCCAAGATACGTTAATAAACCGTTGGCTTAAGGTCAAATAAGACGTTAATGGAACATTATTTTGGCAATAATTTCAAAATATTCTTATTTGGAAGTGTTTTTCCATTTTTAAAATTGTGTAAGGAGCAAAACTGCTGCTTGAATTCAGTTAAAATTCAATTAATTAATCTGGTATAGTCTTTTTTGGGACTTCAGTATGGCTACAGGAAAGACCCGAATTCTATACGTACCTGTAATTGCTTAAATATATTTATAGCTAAATTTTATATTTAAAATCATAAAAAGTGAAAATTAAGTTATTATCTACCGATTATCCTACATCATATGCAGGGTCGACCAAAGGTGCGCGAAGGACGCGAGGCTTGCGGGACCCTGAGTTTTTGGGGCCCCCGAAGTTTGTAGATCTAAATTTTTAAAGTATCGGGTGATATAGGATGCGCATGGAGCTTTTAATTGCATGTGCTTTTGAAATCGTTGAAAGAGGTCTTGGTAAATAATGTATTTTCAAGTTGAACACAGAAAATGTCATTAACTAAATCACATTAAAATGTTAATGTTATTTCCAAGTTATATTGTAAAATATATTGTGGTTATTTTGATTATGATACTTCTTTCATTCTTATTTTTATATTGTGTTTACTAAACGTTATAATAAGTACCAGTAATTAAAAGCTATATTAGAAATTAATATTTCGTTAGTTATTACTAGTCATATTAATCTCATCTGGCTTCCATGAATATTCGCATCCGGGACTCTTGACGCACTTTGTCGGCTCTCACCGTGTGCACCCGACATACCCAGCGGAAAGTTCGCAGTTATTACGTAAAGTCCAGCAACTACGCGTGAAAGAACGTTTATGACCTCATTCACATGTATGAAACACGATACCTCCAGTCTCATAGGCATGCGTAATAAAAAAATGATCTAGTTTCTTGCATCAACCGTTAGAGAATATTATTGCCTGTTTCCGGGAAGCTCCGTTCATTGGTAAACTACACTTTGCTGGAGGGAGGTTTCTATGGTGAAGGTCTAATGGGGGAAGTTTTCCATTCTCGACGAAAGCCATATTAGTTTTTGTATACGAATGCAATGGAATGGATGGTCAACGAAAAGGAATATATTTTTAACGAAGAATATGGCTGCTGTATGCGCTCATGTAAACATAATGCGGAAAATGTATGACTCAATAAAACTTACGCATATATTAACACTTGTATTTTAAAAATTTATTTATTTAGTCTTCTTTGCCGCAAGTAGGCTAAAGTCAGGTGACGACGAGTGCTAGAATACTGAACCCACAAAAATCTTTAATATACATTAATTAAAATTCTAAAATTACACATAGTTATACAATATACACAACTAGCAAAGTGCCCGTTGATTTTCAACGGATTTAATGAATCTACTACAGCACAACATAAAACACTGGTTAATTTTATTTCGTATCATATCACTCACGTAAGATCCAGCTTTGCCTACAATGCTCAGCCATAAATGAAGGGAAGCCATTAAACAAAAGGTATTGTTGGAAATACGAATGGCACATTGTCAGCATTTAATAAATCTTACAAAAATGGTAATTATATCATTATCATTATATTTGTATTATATTGAAAGTTGATTTAAGTCACATGTCTAGTTTGCCAGAGGGTAAGTAGACTTTAATAAATGTTGCAATCGCTCTTTCATTTTACCAAATGACAAAATATATAAATTAATACGCTAAAATATTATGATCTTGGTTTGTATGGCATATTTGCTTTCATTGCTACAACAAATCTTTCTCTCATTTGCTATATCTTCCGCGGGACAAGATAACCCGGCTATATGGACTACGGGAAAATTGTCTATATCAATAATACTTTGGAAGCAATGAAACGATGTATCCTATCACAATTTATGGAAAATCTACGTCTAATTATTTAAGTTACGTAGTTTTAAAAACAGTTTGCTTTGGAGAACTCTACGCCGCACGAAAATATCATTAAAACAGTTTATTAGTAATATTTCAATCAAAATCAACAAATATTTGTTTGCCATTTAGTCAAGGCAAAATGGCACACAGAAATTGAAAAACGATATTTCATTAAAATATTTCCCATATAAATGCATTGCACTCTCACTTCGGCGGCAATGGGAGTTGTCATGCTAGTTTATATTTAGTATTGTTATAAAACTGATCAAATCACGTCTTTTATGATTTTAAACGCATTTTTACGCTAATTCGACCAGGATTCAGATTATGTATTCAATAGAAATAACTTTATTCTTTCCTGTTCGTACCATGTTTCTAAGTAGTTTTAAAGTGCAAATTAAAAATATTCTACACTCATCCCTGTGCGTCAGTTGCAAGACGCGGCAAAATACGTGGCGTTCGATGATTGAATCGTTCGCCATTTCGAATCAAAGTGACGGACAGAAACGACCATTCACTAAGTTAGGATGTAAAGAAGAATTTTAACAAATTTGGTTGCTTTAGCTTTTATCGTTTAGGAGGAGTTCCATGAACAAAAAAAACAAACACACAAACTATTCAAAATATATAGTAGATAATAACTAATTTATCCATAAACCAACACAATAATATATAATTTATAACCTATTCAATTCATTTATTACCTATTTTTATGGAGTTTAGAGTTTTATAGGTTCATCATGGGCCTTCACGGCTACCGTAACTCACGTGGTCCCCACCATACATCACCCCATCCAGCAATTGATTCTAGAAAAGTACTCCATTAAGTAGACATAAAAGTGAGTCCATATAATTGAATTAGAGTAAGCTCTGGTCCGGTGGATGAGAGACGTGCGCAGCATAATATTTCATGTTGACATAACCTGTTGCTCTATGAGATGCCATTACGGGAACCGCGCGGGATTTCATCAGCTTTGCCACATAACACCCACAATTATCGTTTACGGAATAAATTCCTTAAAAAAATCGAGATTTTTCACGGTGCTTCGCTTGATTCAAAAGTGAAATGTTGTACTTTCCAAATTCTCTTTGCGGTTGCCGATTTGACACGGGACGAGAATTTTTCACCGTTGACAGTAGGGGTGAAAAAATCGATACTTATGCATCGACAATAGCTCCATTTATAATTTAAAAATACCGCACGACTTCGAACGACCGTCGTGTTTCTTTAACACGCCGACATCAACCGTCGTTTTAAAAATTATTTTTCTTTCACCGGAACTCGAGGTCGAACCCGTCGACTCCCTTTTTTTTTGACGACGGTCGCTGAAAAGAAAGGAATCGTTAACGTTCCGAAACGGGAGAAGACGAAGACAAATTTTGTCAATCTAAGTTCACGAGAGAGAGAGAGAGAGACAGACAGAGAGAGAGAGAGAATGGTTTCTTTTTGTTTCGTGTAGAGGACGTAGCGAGCGAAACGAGGAATACCAGAGAACGGTCTGAAGTGTGGGTACAGGAGTTGAAATGCATTCACGTCTCTCCAGCTATTGTCTCTCGAAGGAGTAAAGGGGGAGGGAGTTTGAGGGGAGGGTGGGAATTCGTGTGTTTGTGTGTGTGTGTGTGTGCGACCCCTTGGGCTGTATTGCGGCCCCATCCCGCAGTCCTCGAGGCTTTAACCCACCGGCAACGCGATTTCTGTTCCTGCCGCTGATGTCGCGGTGCAAGAAGGTCGCGCTCTCACGATGGGATGATCCACCCAGTTTCAGGGAAGAGGGACGCCGTGAGAACAAAGGCGGAAGGTAAAGAGAGCGCACGATTCCTGCACCGCGGAGAGGGATCTGCATTAAGCCGGGTCTCCTACGCCCTCCCTCTATCTCGCTTTTTTCCTCCCTCTCTCTTCCTCTCTCTTTCTCCCTCTTTCCTTCGTTCCCTCCCCGTTTTTCATAGTCCCTACCTCTCTATCCACCGAAATCCTCTTTAACCCTCTATTTTTTCCTTTCACTCTGTGTATTTCCTCTTCTCTTTCCTATCCCCCCTCTTCTTCCCACTTCCCTCAATACCTTCCCACTCCCTCTCCCTCCCTCCCTCTCTCTTCCTCTCTCCATCTCTCTCCCTCCCTTTCTCTCTCTTCCTCCCTCTCTTCCTTTCTCCTTCCCTCTCCTCTCTCTCCCTCTCTTCCTCTCTCTCCCTCTCTCTCCCTCTCTCTCCCTCTCTCTCCCTCTCTCTCCCTCTCCCTCTCTCCCTCTCCCTCTCTCTCTCTCCCTCCCCCTCCCTCCCTCCCACCCCCTCTCTCCACCCTCTTTACATTTCTCTCCCTCTCTCTACCCCTCTACACCTCTCCATCCAACCTCCATCCACATTTCATCCCCTTCTCTCTCTCCTCTCTCCATATCTCTCTCCATATCTCTCTCCGTCTCCCCCTCTCGCCATCTCTACTCCCTTATTCCTCTCACCACCTACGCGCGCATTTCCTCATACTATAGTCGGTTCACCAGCTAAAGTCTCTTGGCCTACTTAGTGCAAGTAGCCAATCACGAAAGTTTCCCCTTCCATCGCCCCTCTCAACTTTCGTGCGGGACAGCAGATACCGGTGCGCGTTGCCAGCTCTTGCGGATTTTCGCCTTCAGCTGATATACTACGCAATTTCTAATGGCAACGCATCCCGATGTGATCTCTTCGAGAGCAGGAGTGTGACTGGGTTCCTCCCCACTACCTTCCCAAACAAACCGTCTCCTATTGGCTGCTGCTAACTGGCGTCTTCAAGGCCAAGAGACTTTAGCTGGTGAAACGACTATAGCCATAAATTATCCATCGAAATATTCCCCACAACCCACAGAGGTGTCTCAGGAGTAAGTGCTGTAAGATATGAAGCAAAATAATTGGCTACGAATTTGGCTATAAAATAATTGTACCGGTCGGATATTATAACGATGGGAATTGTGATTTTTTCCTCCTTATCCGATAGTAGCCTTCGGTACTTTTATTTTATAAATGTCTTGTTTTACGATGGTGCATTTATCAGAATAAGAATGTAGTAATTGTTTGTTTTGATATTGGAAAGGAAATTACCTTTTTCGATGTCATTCAAATTCGTTATATTAATAAACTATATCTGTTTGTGTGTTTGCCTGGAACGCTCCCCTGTATGGGAAGGATTTGGCGAGATCTTTAGTGGAATGACTCGAGAACGACTAGTACGATTTTTTCACCTTTTAAGCAAATCATCCTCTATCATAATATCAATGGTTCGATTCCAGGGGCGCTTTATTTCTCCATTTAATTGATGCTGGTGAGAGTGTGGAATTTTAATCATTTGCTTATTAATCTTATTTAGAAACATTTTGGAATTCGGAACTTGCAACAAAGAACGCCCGAAAAAACGAAATTTCATTTTCTTTCCGGCGATTTTTGAATACGTGTCTAATCGGTCCACAAATTAATTTTTAAGGCGAAAATTTGACGTATTTTTTCGTAAAAGTTTTTCTTCGTCAAGGTGATTCGCACTGTTTCCAGTTTGGTGTCATAGCGTTTGATTGACTGGGATGAAAATTTCACGTTCATCTGTCCATATTATACATATAATATCCCAGATCTCTCTGTCATCGTAACCCTCTTTGAAGCTTAATATCTCGCAAATTAATGAACCGAATTTGATGTGTTTTTCAGGATAGCATTATGGTATAATAAAAATACGTTTTAACTTATTAAAATTGAGATCAAAGACCCGGGTTCGACTCCAGAAGATAATTTTCATTTCCCATAAGGTAACACGTAAAAAGGGACATTTCGACGTGCAGGCTTTCATTCTTTTTTAGATTAAAATTAGAAAGAATTGACCTATAATCTTTGGATATAAACCGTTTTGAGGAAAACATTATAAAGTTCCGTATTCTGTTCATCTTTTTCTGCCTACAGTTCGAAATTTCTCAATGTAAACGTTTAATTCACACAGTTTGAGGAAATCTTGCCATTTTAACGGGATGTTGCCTTGCCTACCAATTCCATTGTTGGACCTCTATATCATATTGTTAATTCAATCCTTATGGGTATAAACGTGCTTTGGATGCTTTTAATATGAGAGAGAGGGAAGTTGAAGGTGGAGGGGGGAAGAGGGGGAGGGAGAGAGGGTGTGATAGGAGGGGGGGGGGAGAGGGAGGGAAAGAGAGGCAACTATTTTAAGTTTAACAAAAGAGTCAACAACAGAATATTCACTAGAAATGTTGTATATGGAAACATATTTCGTATATAAAAGTGTGATATTAATTATTTTAAATGAAAATATTAATAATCTATCTATAATTCTTCCATTGATATTTCAACGGGCATTAAACTAGTATTGAAGAAATTTCGACGATGTTTAAACAGTGCCTTGGTTACGATGAATAATATAAGGTTAGGAACAAAATCAAATATCCAAGTTTTCATTTTTATTGTTTTAATTAAGTCAGATATTGAGATTAAAATTTATGAATTTTTGAGTCTTGAGAATATTTTCTGCGAAAACTGCATTTTTAATCTTTCACTAAGAAAGAAGTCACGTGTTTATACTCTGAAAAGTAAGAAATAAATATAAAATTCACATAATTGAATGTTCAATATAGTAAAGATAGTTTTGGGCATATAAACGATGCATAAAGTTTAACGAATAAATCTTTTTAAATATTTCTTTGCCATACAAATTTTATTTACCCAAAACTATTTTTACTTTCTGGAACCCTCAATTTTATAATTTTTATATTTATTGTTTACTTTTTAGTGCATATAAAAGTTGGTTTCATTAATTTTTATTGAAATTTAACCTAATGGATGCATACCAATCATATTTGACGGCTAATTACGCTAGTTTAAAAAGAAACTTTATATTTTTTTAGCAACGAAGTTAATCGGTTTGTATGTACCAAAACTTCATATCATAAACATTTAACCTAGGTTTCGAAGTGTAGCATCACCATAATGGGTCTTATTTATGCATAAATAAACTGTAGTTTGCAAAAAAATAAAGTTTAGTTGGCTTTATTAATGAGAAAATCTATCAAGTTTAGACCAGCAATTTTAAGTATAATGAGGTAATCCCATGTACGAAATGTGGATTCAAAATCTTAGTTTTATGTCCTGGAAGATTACAATCTTGGTTTTATAAATGAATCTAAAACCGATATTTTCCCGGGTCAGGGTTGGTTTTGTTTTTTATTATATTGCTATGAACATTCAACTTTAATTTTCTGGACTAAGTTGGATGTCCTGTAACGAAAAGTTAATATCGAATCGTTTACGGAATGAATTTTCGAAGGACGTGTAGGTCGAATGAAATTCTGAGTAATTTCAGTATCATTTAGTTGAGTTTAATATTCTTGTATTCTTAACCTTTATGTTTTTGCTACATTTTAGCATTTCGATATCTTTTTCTTACAAATGGAACCAAAATAGGACCCTGTTATTGTGAAATAAGTTATGAACGGCTCCGGTAAAAATTTCAAAGATCAAAGTAATAAGAATTATTTTGGACGCATTGTCTAATCGTTTTTTGTTTTTAGCTATTTCTGGACACTTTTTAGCAGAAACATTTTCCATGATATTTATAGTACATATTAGATTTTGCTGCCATAAATAAACATTTTATCGTAAAATGTTGTGCTTCTAAGTAAAGAAATTTACTTCCTCTCAACGTGCATGTTAATTCTAAGTAAGCAATTAACTGAAAATGAGAGAAATCAATCTCGGTGATTACTTTTCACGACTTTTCTTCTGATGTAATGAACGCATTAAATCGGCTTTATCGCCCAATTATCAAGAATTATTTTACCACAAAGTAAGAAAAGATTTTTTCCCCCAATTATGTGGAATGAAATTGGGGTACGCAGCGCAGATTTCCTTTTCTGCGCACCTTTGCGCATTTTCATTCAAGCCCTACGTGAAAGTAAGTAAAAAAGCGTATTGATGACATTAAAATAAAAATGTTTCTAGTTTTTTTTATCCCAGTGCAACGTTGAGGCTTCAATGTTAAGTGAGAATATCGAGAAAAGAAATACTGTCCTGATTGGCACGGTAGCCTTGTGTTTTGTTGCACGGTGATAAAGTGAACGCTAGAAGCATCGAAATTTTTTTATTCATTATAGTAATTATCAACGGCACATCCGATATGTTTTTTATTTGAGTTTTCCGCTAATAAATGTCCCGGATAATGGGGATACGATTTAAACTGTCGAAAAATGTGAAGACTACGCTCGATACTTAGGATGAGAAATAGCTAGATGTCGTATTTATGGCTAAGAATTTACAAGGGGGCCACGTATTACTTAAATAACGAACTTAATTTGTATCCCTTCGAAGCTTAGTTCCGAAGGCAGTATGTCATTAAGATTCCCAGAATCTCGTCTTTAAAGCCTTTTCTCCTATGTTCGTCTCGACAACCATTCAGTTTTATTTCTTTGTTGCACTTAAAGGTTTAATGGGCCTCAAAGACTCGGGCAGTGTTTTGTTACGTGAAAATATTGGTGTTTTGTCGATGGAGCTAAGGGCTTTTTACTCGGAATCCTCGTTGGTGATATTAAATCGATAATCGACGCATAAAATTTTATGGCTTCAAAAGGCTTGAATATCAATAGCACGATGATTTACGATACAGAATCTTCGCAGCAAGCCTTTTTTTTCTCTGCCGGAAAATAATTTAAAAGTGTCGGTAAATGGAGAGAAAAATCTCCCCGATCGTAATTTGTCGAGCGTTTAGTCATTTTCTCTTTTCTCGACTCTTAGTGATTTGAGCATGAGTTGGCGATATAAGGAAGGGTGACGTTAAGAGTGGAAAATTCCCCGTTTTCTCCTTAAATGCTAAACCCCAAAAATTTTTGAAGAAAACCTTCCCGAGATGAAGAACGGAATTACTGGAGCGCGTTATAGGGCTGATAGGTTTTTGTGCTGGAAGTGGGAGGATTTCTGGCTCACTTGAACTTCACGTTTCGCTTGAAATAGGTCTCTCATTTGAACCAGTGCGCAATTCCATGCTCTATTTTCTACTCGTCGACAAGTGTTGTAATTGTTTCCAACGTTTGCGGGAACATAATTGTTGTATTTTTTGTTTTGGGGATTATTCTTTCGCCGGTGTCCTGTTCTCTTACGAATGAAAGGATTATCGTGTTACTGCTTCAGATCGTTAAAATTAATTTAACAGTTTGTAATTATCATATTAGTGGCAAAAAGAAGGAAAGGCAAGTTTAAATTTATTTTATCATAGACTGGCAGATTTGTTTTAAATAATTAAATTTGGTAAATTAATAGAAATTTTCAAGCTAATCGTTAAATTCCATTGCCCAGACGTTTACTAAAATATAATGTGGAATTTAAGCTTAAGCTTCTCAATAATAATCCGTTTAATATAAAAGAGCAATAATTCATTTATTAGAAATAATAGAACATATTAGAAAATAATCTGTATGGAATCGTATTGATGCGACTTTGTAGAACTGAGAGTTTTTATAACCATGTCAAAATAAATACGCAACGTACGTTTGTAACCAATTGTATAACATTCCCAGGTAGAGTTAGGACTTTATGTCTGCTGTTACATATATTACTGAAATATAATTGTGATGGACCTAATTTACGTTAAAAATGAATTTCATTTCATTTGCTTACTATCCTAAAATCCTAAATAAATTGCTTAGAAACCTATCGATGGACAATTTTCGAACTTCAAGACGCGTGGATCTTTTAAATACTGGGATAGAAAATTTTGTTTGGAGAACCAAAATAAAATGTTATCCGTTGTAGAAAAAGAGAAATTACATGATACCGAAAAATGTTGTCCAATTTGATGAGATTTTTATTAATTGTTCCTGATACACAAATTCTTTAACGCTTCAAAGAAACGTAGAAAAATAATCACCCTATATTCTTACAAACCCTAAAAAGTAACAATCATTGCGTTAAAGTGCATTTTAATAAATCACCGACAAGATGCGATGTGACTTTCTCCATATTTCGTTATATTGTTTTGTATGCTTGAGAAAGAAATTCTGAGCCGTCATTCGCGTGTATTACGGGAGTATACGTGATATTTTGTCGGGAAAACTTCCCTAAGTTTTGTACCTACAATGTTTTAACGTATACTCAAATCTGTTGGAAAAGACCTTTTTATTTTGCACAGAGTTAACATTTTTGGATAGGTTTCTCGACATTCTTCTTCCGAAAATTTGTATTTTGTGCCGTTGCAGTGTGCTCGCCCTTTTCGAATCGAAGGTGTACGCGAATGTCTCTTCTTGGAGATAGTCTTTTTCTCCCGTGTTCGTTGGCGCGTAAAATAAAAATGGTCGTTCGAAATACTTAAGTCTTTACGAGACCGCAATACATTTCTCCTTTTTCTAATTAATTTCGAGAACTCCGTCGGTAATATCTTTTTGGAGGAAAATCCCTGAGAAAGGAAACGTTGAGAGGCTTAATTTTGGTTTCTACATCCCAACTTTTACAACCTTGAAGAGTATCTTTTATCGCTCCCGTAAATAAAACCGCACAACATTTCGGAGAGGCGTAAACAACGCTTTACTTTCTATTTCGGTGCCGCACTCCAGAGTGCCTGCTTTAATGATGCGACTTGTGGATATTTTTCCTCGAGTATTTAACAAATGGATGGATTTCGGGGGGCTCATTATGCACGATACAATGAAAGGAAACGGCGGAGGAAATTATGAATTTTTATCATTTAAAAAAATTTAGTAAGAACTTGGAGTGTTTGTTTTTACTTTCTCCATACGTAGTATAGGGAAAGTATTGTGATAACGAAATCGACTTCGAGATTTCAACGGAAATACACGTTTTGAGGTCCCTAGAACACGTTTAGACTATTTTCGGAATGATGTCTGTGTGTGGATGCATGTGATTGTGGGTGCTCTAACTCAAAAAGTACTTGCCATGTCGTTACCAAACTTCATATATAACACTTTAGCATGAGCATAAAGAACTGATTAGTTTTTGGACAATATCGGTTAACCGGAAGTCGAGGTTTATTCGAAACCCGATTCGGTTTTTGCGATATGTCTCCGTTAAAACATCATTATTGTGTATACAAGTCGATACACAGGTTATAGATAATGTAATTTCCTATAACTTTCATTTGAAACAATTTTTCATAGCAGTTATTGTTTAGGAATTATTTATAAATCGGTTTTTTCGGTTTCCGTCAAATATATCCTTAAAAACGTCCTTATTGGTAATCTTCGTGAGGACCAAAGTTGTAGAGAAAAATATTTCTTCCAGGTTTTGTTTGAAACAAATTTTCGTAGAACCATCCATTTCGGAGATATTTTGATTTTTCTTAATACCAGTATACAGCGCCACCACTATGGAGCGGTGAATTCTGTAAACATATTCAAAATTACGTAATTTACGGCAATAAGGACAACTGTATTCTTTTACGGTACGAAATAATTTTGCCTTATAATGCTATTCATAATAATTTAAATATCTATACCCCAAATATGGAGAAAGTCATGTGTTGGCCACATCAGATTTTTTTAAAGCTGCGGTGAAGCGCTACTCAACAGGGGGGGGATTTGGCCTACAGTATATTTGATTTAACCACTTATCTGAACGGGAAATACGAAGGATTGGCCTTCACAGTGTGGATTTCCAAAATACAAATGGGGAGGAAATGCGGCGGTGTAACATTTCCAATGAGTAATATCACCTCGGAGAGGAAATTTTAAAGAATGTTTATCGCTTTCGTGAATAAAGAATGTATTTCGTTTTTGGCTGTATATTATTCATGAAATTCATTTGTCGGGGAACAGTTAAATAGCATTCAGGGTGAAACGGACTCCATTTGTTGGTTGTTTTATATATCTCCTCAAGAGTACACAACCTATGATGGATTAACCGTAAACCTTTTAGCGAATATGGAAACCGTACTCATACTTTTGATGGTAACAAATATGTGAATTTTTATGCTTTACGCTTGCTATATTTGTAATACTCATCAAATGCGTTTTCCTGTTTATGCCGAATAACGGAAGAATGGAGATAATGGCGCACTCGAACTTTTGAGTTTTTTTTAAATCGTTCGCAGAATCTCCTAACAGTCAAATGTTTTGTAATAGTTGGCACGGATAACTTCTCTCTTCTAGAAACGCAATTCATTATTCTAGGAAGCGTTCCTCACTAGAAGGAAGCCGCGTTTGTATCATAAAGGAACCGTACCAATCATGCATCGCAAAAAACATTGATCCACAAAACACACGCGTGTTATTTCCATCACAATGAAAACGCTTTTGAGAATCCCAAAAAATGAAGAGAAATGAAAGGTCGAATAAGAATGCCTGATCGATTAATGGTCGTTTGTCTTATTTTTGTATTCTATATACACTAGGGTATGTGTTCCCAACCTGGTGCTCACGAGCACCGATGTGTTCTTTGGAAGCCTGATGGTGCTCTTTGGCAGCCTGACTGTGCTCTTCTACGGTGCTTAGTATCCTGTTTCTTAGAACCAATAATTTAATTTGCGTGTTTGATTTCTTTCTAAACGTATTCACGATCATTCAGAATAACTATGACGTTGGTTTGATTTTATTCATGATAATTCCTATTTTTTCAGAAATATAGTGATGCTCGCTTGATATTCTCGGATACAACTTGGTGCTCGATTGATATTTTAGGATGCAACGTGGCGCTGGCCACATCGAAAAGGTTTGGAACCCCTGCACTAAAGACTGGCCGTAACGTGGCCCGCGGTATAACGCGACTTTGTCTTGAATCCCAATTTTTAAAAATCCTTTCAGACCATATTTCCGGTACTTTTAGCGGCAAGTCGGCCATTGCATGAATGATCCACGAATGAAAATTTTCAGCGACATAATACACATGATTCGCTGTATGTAGAACATCCATAATATTATTTGCCTCGCATAAAATCAATTTCTTTTCGGTTGCATGTGATTTCGTACTTGTGTGCCTGCATGTGTTGCCATGCTCCTTTCAAAATTGTGAAAACGTGATGGAGCGATTAGCTTCTTTTGAAGTCATAATTTATCATTCACGGCGAGGGTGGTGACGAAGGGAAATTGGAAAAGATCGAAAGGTTATAGCGAAATCGGTAGAATGGAAACATAGCCGAGGAAAAATATCGCGTGGGTTTTTTTCTTATGCGGCAAACTTTTGCAACAGCGATGGGCGAGAATTTTTCTGATCGTAAACTGTTTTTTCTCAATTAAAATAATTGAATTTTGTGCACGGAATAAAAAAAAATCACAAAATTCGCCGCGTGGAAAGGCCATTCGTATGACGTTGATTTCAAGAGCTTTTTGAGGAAATGTTGGTTGAAACACATGAAATCAATTTTTTTGCAATGTACGCTTGGAGAACAGTGGAGGCTTCATTTAACGTCATGGGCGTAGTGAGGGGGGCGGTTTTGGCGGTCCAAACTGCCAAAACCGCTTGGAACCGAACCGAAAACCGTAACCGAACCGAAAACCGTAACCGAAAAAATACGATATTTTGGCAGAATGAAAACGAAAATGAACCGAAAAAAAGTTCTGAACACGAACCGAAACCGAAAACCGCTATTTATTTCGATCCTTTTTCCGGATCACGTAAATAGTGTGAGCGAATGACGGGATTTTTCCTTACTGTTACAATCCCACCATGTTGAAAAATTTGCACATCCCTCAGCTGTTGTCTCATGCTAAGTGGTTGGATTCAACGGTTCCCCCAGAAGACAAAGAATAAGCATGTGGGTTCCAGCATGATTCTATCCAGACCATGTTCGGTAATCCTACCGTTCTTTACTCCCTACTACCCAAATATCAGCCTCACTTCTGACCGGTAATAAGCAAGATGTGTATTCAGCGTCTGAATTACTGCAACTTACTGAAGCTGCAATTTGTTTGGAGTCTGTACCGGATGACACTGTAACACAAACTACAGATGAAGAGACTTTAAAGAATAAAAATGAAATAACAAACACTTGCGTTTACGACATTGGCAAATTATCAGAGAACAGTTCAGCAGTGATGAAAAAACAAACATTTTGAAGAACTTGTGGACTCCAACTGCCAGCTGCAAATTTCCAGTATAAGGAGAAAGAAATCTAAAATTTCAATTGAACTGGCTTAAGCGCTATCCTCTACTTGCATGCTCTAAAGCAAAGAAGTATCATATTGCAAATTTTGCGTTTTATTTGCAACTGAAACTGCTGAAAACAAAAAGAAATTTTTAGGTCAACTATGTAAAACAAAATACAATAATTGAAAAGACGCTATAGCCAAGTTTCATCAGCATTACTCTATTAATCACTATAATAAGTTGAAGGAGGCTGCAGAAATCCAGACTTTAATTCTGCAAAATATACAGCAACCAGTACATTTTCAACTTGATATGCAGAAAGAAAAATGAGCTCGTGAAAACAGGGAAAGACTCAGGCCCGTAATTGAATCAGCATTGTTTTGCGGTCGACAAGGCATAGGTCTACGTGGACACGGAGACAGCGGACCTGTCGGAGCTGAAGAGTTTTTTGAAAATGATGGAAACTTCAGAGCTGCTGTCAGATTTCAAGATAGAGTGAATCCAGATATTAAATATTTGTTAGGGACGACCCCCAAAAATGCTCAGTACTCTAGCTCAACTATTCAGAACGAAGTTGTTAATGTATGCAGTAACTTGATATTAAGAAAAATAGTAAACAATATTAACAATGCAGACTGCTTTTCTTTAATTGCCGATGAAGCTGAGACTTGATGGCACTGAGACATTAGCTCTTATGTGCTCCCTTCCTTAATAAAAATGACTTGAAATTGCATGAAATGTTTCTACAATTTGAAGCAATAACTGATGTTACTGGAGCAGGAACTGCAAACAAACTTCTGCAGTGCCTTCGGATTTGAACCATTTTGAAGAAAATATTATAAGGTTTCTTATTCTGTTCATCTTTTTCCAACTACTGTTCGAAATCGCCCATGTTAAACGTTTAATTAACATAGTTCCCATTTTAACGGGATGTTCCCTTGCCTGCCAATTACATTGTAAGGCCTCGAAATCCTATTGTTATTTCAATCCTTATGGGTGTAAGCGTGCTTTGAATGCTTTTAATACGAGAAGGAGGCGGGTGGGGGAGAGAGAGAGGGAGGGGGGAGCGACAGGGAGGGAGAGGCAACTATTTTAAGTAGAGATAGCCCGTCATATTGACGGGCTTTTATACTAGTGCCTATATAATATAATCCTTGGGATTCCGCTTCAAACTTTGCGAATGCGATAAGAGTAGCGGTTTTTAAACCCGACACGGTTAAAGGTTACAGATTTATGTTAACGTTTTCTTTACCCTTGAAAGATTTATATCTCTAAACTACAAATTCTATATTCAAATATATCCGAGTACTTGTTACAAGGCATATCTCCAAAGCGAACGAAAAAATGGAAAAGTAGAAACTATCGCGTGACCGCTAATATTTTTGCACCAAACTAAAACGTCGCTCATAAGTTTATTAACATGGAGAGGAATGAAATGTTGACCTTCATTTCCGTTAATTTCCAGCTCGCCCTTAGCCGAACAAGCACGCAAGTACGGGCTTGGAAAATTTATTTTTTTATCGGATCATGAAAATGGTAAGGAAAGCAATTATTCCCAGGTCTACCCTAAAAAAAAAGGCTAACTTTTGATATCTCGCGTAAAAAATAAATTCCGGCGGGAAAAAAGGTCTGGCAACAACGAAAAACCGTAAACAAGAAATTTACGAGGCATACCTGGAATTAATAAAGGAAAAATGCGACCATTAACAGAGAAGGGGAACGCGTTTCTATCGGAGTGGAAACAACCCGAAATATCTTTATGCGAAAAAGTTTCGAAGGAGCTAAGAAGAATTCGCTTTTTTTTTTAATGAAAAGGTGTCATTATGAAGAGTAATTGGAGAGGCAGGATAAAAAAATTGAGTAGACGAATGAATGTAATTTATACGAGTTCATAATTAAAATGAAAATTTTCGAGAAAAAAATGTCTGCGCGCTTGAGATTTGTGAATGACTTTCTTGGTACCTCGTTAGATCGCAGTAATCATCGTTTGAGGATAAGGCGCGGAGCCAGAGTTTTGGCGGCGTGTGCTATTTCTTTTCCTCCACGAGCGCGGTTTTTCCTTCCCCCTTCACGTTCCGAAAAATATCCGTATTTCGCAAAATAACGTATGCTGCCATATCGGCGTCGGGGTATGCCGTTCACACTTTCCGCTCGAGTGCCGTGCGAGATTTAATTATTGAATCGGTCGGCCTCGACAGAAATTAATTAATGCTCGCGCTCTGTCGATAAAGAGATTTATTCGAAACGCCGCTTTCTGGAAAACGTTTTCAATATTTCGCGGGTAATTCTTTTTATTTTCGAGGAGAAGTTCTTATCGCCACTCGCTGGCGTAATGGACGAGAAAACTACGTGATATTACGGTATATATTAGGGACGACATTTGACGGATACGTATTTAATTGACGCTCGAGACTATTTCTGTAAGTGATCGTTTCATCTTCCGAAATGAGGCGCTTTTTATCGAAATTTTCGTCAGGGAACCAAGACGCGGATAAGCCAAAAATTAGGCCGTGCCGGAAATAAAGGAAAAAAAAGGACGCATTCGGTCATTTACCAACTTCGGAGAAAAGACGTTAATTATAACCGGCTTCTGGGATCCAGAGCGGGGACATCTTATGCGGACGGACGATTACTGCACCTATTCCCCCCTCCCCCGCCACACTCCTCCCGCCCCATCCCACTCGGTGTCGGAACAGAGGTCATTGCAGAGAAATGAGATACTTGACCACAAATGGAATCCAGCCGCTCGAGAAATCTGTCGTGTACACTCGTGTTCAAAAGGACTCTGCGACCGTCACATGACATTCTCTTTCTCACACTATCTCTCTCTCCCCCTCTTCCTCCCCCTCCCTCCCTCTTCCTCCCCCTCCCTCCCTCTTTCCCATCCCACTCCGCGCGGCCTTGCACAGCATCAGTTTTCAAATAATTCGGTTTCTGAGAGATGAGAGGGATCTTTGGCGCACTCCCCAATTAATGCCCATGCACACTTTCACATTCTCTCTCTCTCTCTCTCTCTCCTCTTTCATACTACGTTCTCCGGGCCTGACTTGTAGCTTCGTTCGTACCGATCCGTCTGCATCATTTGACGGAACACTTCGACCAGGGCGGGTGAGCGCCGCCCCGAGGCCTTTTACTCCTCCCCGCCAGACCCTCAACCCTTTCGCTCTCCCTCAAACCCCCGGAGGCCCGCCTCCCCGCGAAAGAAACTCGGACGATGTGGAAAAAGTGTGGACCCTGGTAAAAGGGGTCTGTGGGCGAAAGAGTGAGAGGGGAGGGCCTTTGTTAACGAGTGGAAGCAGAGGGTAAGTGGGAAGAGTATTCGCGTGTCTCATCATGCCACTGGATGGTTCCGACTGAACCCCGCCCGCGTCAGATGAACTCAGCCGAACTCCGTCAACCCCCGTTCTGTCCCGCTCTCTGTACGGCGGTCTATAAACTTTCTCTTTTCCGTTTTTACTTTCTCCATACGTAGTATGGGGAAAGTATTGTGATCACGAAAAAAATCGACTTCGAGATTTCAACGGAAATACACGTTTTGAGGTCCCTAGAACACGTTTACGCCGTTTTCGGAATCTTCGTGAGGGTCTAAAGTTGTAGAGAATAATATTTCTTCCAAGTTTTGTTTGAAACACATTTTCGTAGAACCATCCATTTCGGAGATGTTTAACTCATTCGTAATTTCCAGTATACAGCGCCACCACCATGTAGCGGTGAATTCTGTAAACATATTCAAAATATAATTTACGGCAATAAGGACGACTGTATTCTTTTACGATACGAAATAATGCCTCATAATGCTATTCATAATAATTTAAATATCTCTACCCCACATATGGAGAAAGTCATGTGTGGCCACATCAGATTTTTCTTCTTTTCCCTTCGCTCTTTCTCTCCAACCCTTCAAACCACCAAGTATCATCGATCCATTTGTTTTTTCCGCTTCTCTCTCTTCGCATTTCTCGTTTCAAAACCTTAGATTTTTTTCTCGTTCTCTTCCCATGTGGCCGTTCTTTGCCTCTACCACTTCTTAACCTTCTCGTCATATTTTTTCTCTTTCCCTGTCATCCACTCCGTCTCCTTTTGTTTTCATTTCGGTCCTCTCTCCGTTTCTTTTCTCGTATTCTTTTTCCTTTCTCCCTTTCCTTTTCTTTCCTTTATCCTCTCATGCTGTCTTCGCTCATCCGTTTCCGATCTCATGCTCTTTGGCACTCTTCTCTCTTCCTGTCTTCACTTATTTCTCTCTCTGTTTCACCGGCGTTTTAAAACGTTCTTAATTAGTTTCTGCTTTCTCCCCTTCCTCGATTATTTCACTTTCTCCGCACCTCTCCGCCGGCAAATTTGTATACCTCTTCCGTGGCATTTCTATTGTTTGCGTTGACTTTTAAAATTTCGCTTGTGGTTCCCTCTCACCCTTCTCGCTTCCTTCTTTTGGCGAAATTTTAATTTCTTTCTGGAGGAAACGTGTGCTTCCGCAATAGAAACGCATCGTTTAAAACGGAAGTAAAGGTTGATTTAAAAAATAGCTCGTGCGCTTGTTCGGCGGTGCTACAATTGTTGCATTTCTCCCTGCTCGTGTTTGTTTAGAGGTCTCTTTCGTCTTCATATTCTTGGAGCCTAATTCCACGCATCAGATTGCAGCGAGATGAAACGGTTCCATTTCAGTTTGGACTAAACGGTATTAGCGTGTAGGGTGTTTTAACGTACTCGAATCTGTTCGTCAATTTATTTTCTGGGAGTTTCCGCGACAAGTTTATTTTATAAGCCCTGATGGAATTTGGATTATTGCTATTTAAAATAGGAGAGAAGTTCCACTCATTAAGAGAATATACGCGTATTTACGTACACACGGGCCCTGCAGATCCTGCAGTTCCACTACCATCCTCCTTTTGTAGGGGAATTCTTTGCAGGACCGTTGTATTGCGCCGATTTTACAGTGGGAAGCACGTTGCACACACCCACTCACGTGCACGATTAAGGTAGGAGGGAAATTCAGTGCCGGCATAAGCTTGCTTTTAACGACAAACACCATGGAGGCAACAGCTTAAAGTCCCTTCCGAAGAATGGAGTGCTTTTATTTGAGTGTGCTCTTCAAGAAATACGAGTTGGAAGGGGTAATCCGAGAAAAAACCCGCAGTAGTCAGATTTGAAGTCGGGTCCACTGCGTTGAAAGTAAAATCTCCAGCCTTCCACTACCCCTTCCATGTAAACACAATACCGTTTTGTCTAAAAATGTAAAATTTTCTGTTAATTATTTATGCCGTTCATTTACTATATGTAAAATGAGAAAATTTTGTTTTATTGAAAGAATTTCGATGTTTTCTGCCATATATATATATATATATAATTTTTTATTCTCTACTTTTGGCGTAGAATCGAAATTCATGTATTACATATAGATCACAGCGTTTGAAATGCCGTGGAGGCATTACAGATTCACGACATTCTGTTCGAAACGACGCCTTGATTTTTTTACCGGCCTTCAATGGTCTTAGGTCGGCCACTAAATTGCTCGTTGGAGATAACGTAATTCATTCTTCCACTTGTTCGTTTTCTTTTGAAATATTCATTACCCCTCACCTCTTGCATTCACTCCATCTCCAACCACTCCATCTTGCTCTTCCCTTTCTCAACGTCTCCTTCCCTCCCATCGCATTTTGTCCATCCTATTATTCCTCCCTTTCTCACTCCATCTCAGCTTCTTTCTACCCTACGAGCTCTTTGCCTCGGGCCTCCGTATCGCACGTCCAACGTCTTTTCCTCACTCCTTTTCTTCCGCTTTTCGTCTCTCTCTCTCTCTCTCTCTCTCTCTCTCTCGCTTCTTTCTCCTCGCCTCTTTTTCGCTTCTTTTTCTTCGCCTCCCCCCTCCTTCGCGTTTCTACCTCTTCATTCTTCCGAGATCTCTCAACCGTCTTCCTGACCTCTGTTTTCGTGATAGCACCCTTTTGAATGAGCTGGAGGTAATTTTTTCCGCCTCTACGGCTTCATTGATGCAGATTGTAATAATATCGTTAACGCAATTACCGAGTGGTTTCCCTTCTCATCCCTCTCTCCCTGCTCCCTCTCTCTCCCCTCTCTCTCTCCCCTCTCTCTCTCCCTCTCCCCTCTCTCCCCCCTCTCTCTGCCCCCTCTTCACCTTCCCTCTTCCCCTTCGCTCTTCACCTTCCCTCTTCCCCTTCTCCCCTCTCTCATCTTTTTGGGACCGGAGGCTACGAAATGTATTTGGCGGAAGATTTTGTTGGATGAAGTTTTGACGCGTTCCCCTACAACGTTTTCTTTAAGCCTTATTAAGGATGCGGGATTTTCTACGTATAGGTCGTGAAGAGAACGGCGCGTTATTTATCTTCGTGACCTTTTCCTGCGATACACTTGTAAAGTGCGTTATTGCGAGTTTGTTAGTGAAATTTTCAGAAAGTTTGCCAACTTAATATGCTTTTGCAGAGTGTCGGATTTTATGAGCATAGTGGGTTAATTTTTGTGTCGTCGCAGTGAGATACATGCTTTGACGGAGAGGTTAATCGGGTGACTTTAAAGCTTAAATGGGTGAATACCGATGCAATAATTCAGAAACGTTTGATGTAGCGTAGAACTGCCTGCAACGCGGTGTCCTAGAGCGTGATTTTTAGTGTGGCCATAGTATCTTGGAAGGCGATCCGCTTTCACGTTTATGCAATTTTCGAAGACCGATTTCTTCGGTTTTTAATAATGAATTATATTACAGTATGTGCACTGCGTGAAATTTGTGTAATTTATACACATTACTTAATCAAACCAACTTTATTAATTTATGTGAAGACACCCAAAAACAGCACTATGGCCTTTACATTGGGTGTTCAACAGCAATATATAACATATATGGCAACAAAAAAACTATACAAATATCCAACAATACGATACAGAACACATGATAACATAGAACAGAAGAAAGAATCACAGCTAGAGAGACATACTATTCTAAGAGGACTGAAAAACATTAAAAGAAAGACAGGGCTCTCCTGAAAATTTATTATATTAATCCAATTTTATTAAAGAAAATTTATATAAACTTAATATATCGATTTGTTGTGCCGTGTTTTACTGTATTATTCGGAGTTTTAGTATACAAATTAAATCCGAATTCCCTATACCCCTATACTCCTATTTCCCATAGACTTAAGGTATCCTATAATGCGATTTCGTATTACACGGTGTATTCTATGAATGTATCACTTGCGTTATAGGGTCAGCTGCGTATTTATTTCCTTATTTTTTAAAATGGTCGCACGATAATATTACGCTGAAAATTTCGAGGTAAATTAAATATTCCCGTAGGGTTTGCCCGCAGCTAGTATCAATTTAATCATTAAATGTAGATCAATTTAATTATCTGAATAAAGTTCAACATATATTTATTAAACATAGGAGGAATACGCTAAGCTCTTTTAAAATTCTTGAACATTGCGATTCAAATGTTGTTATGGATTTGATTTCCCTTTTAATTTTTGGATTCATTTCAAAATGTCAATATTTGCATATATACGCTTCAGGTATTTGATATTTAAAGAATATAAACTTCATGTCGGCTTAATTAAAAAAAACCTTCAAAGGAAATATTTTGGAAATTTATTTTTAACTCGTGAAGGTTTTTTTTTCGAGGCTTTCACTTCCTTGGGTCATAAATTCAGATTACCTATCTTGCCTTCATGATGCCCATATGGTAAAAGGTCCGTATTGATATGGTAAAAGATGCAGGCAGAATAAATTTTCTCCATAATTTCTCAGGTAATGAGTTTCTATATTTTGTATTGGCAATTCAAATGAAGAAAGGCTTGTATTTTAGGTTTAAGTCAACTAACCAATTTCTTATATGCTATACTTATGTACCAACGAGTAACACCTACTTTGCGTCGGTATGTGATATGGTAATTACATCATTTACAAACATTCCTAAAAATAGCGAAGAATATTATACGCAGGAATCGGTTTATAATTAAATCATGATTTATTTTTATCATAATTAACGCTTCCACTTCTTCGTTTTTATTATAAATACAATTAATTTTAGGGCATATATTTTTTTGCGAATATGGCACTTAGTATGTTAAAATAAGTTTACATTGCCGCCATTTATGTAGTTTACATAAAAGAAGCTCGATATGTTTAATTCCATGGAACTTAAATTCCCCGCTCCGTCTTCACGAAAACGACACAATTCTATGTGAAATTCCTCGGGTGATAGCGTAAAGTGGAATTACAGCTTAAGGAATGTGTTTATATACAGTCCACCTTAGTTGCATCTAAGAGGGTGTATGGAAGGGGGGGGGGGGTGGGAGAAGAGAAGTGGGTGGTTCACGGTGCAGCGTCGAATCTCCACATGCATTTTAAGTAGTTGTTTACTCAGCAGATGTTTCAAGACAGAAGATAACGCTTGCGAATGTTGCATAATTCTCACGGTTGATCTTCCGCCTGGAAAAGTTTTCCATCAGTCCCCCTCCCCCGAGGTCTTCTAAACTTTTATGGCGTTTCCGCAGAGAACTCTGGGTTTCGTGAAGGGAGAAGAGGGAAATGCTTTCTTTTCTCTCTTCCCCCCCCCGGCCCTCTCCCCCAAAACCCCCTCCCACGTTCTCTCAGTGGCGCCATTGACGCAATGAAGGACTGCATAGCCACTCGTACCGGGTTCACCTTTTTAATTTTTTCTTATATTCGTATCCTTTTTTTATCGCTGCGATTTTCCAGGAAGGGTGCATGTATTTTTTGTTGAAAAGAATTACCCCTTTTATCTTTCGGCTTGCTCTTTTAAAAAGAAGCCCGCTGGGATGACGCGGTCTATAAAAAAATATCAGCATTGCTGTTTTTGAGTTTCTGATTATTCATGTTCGCTTTTGATTTTCCGTTAGGGTTGAATGAATACATTAAGAGGGAAAGTGCGCGCTTTTTTGCGGATATTTAAAGTTCACGATTTTCATCGGGATTAAGTAACACTTTTAACTACAAAATCCTTAAAGATGTTTTTGTGGAATTATTGTCAAGAAGCAAGGACAGGAATGATACGTAAATTTTTTAAGTGCTGGAAATAAATTGTATATACTTCGTAGATCATGGCTGAGACCATTACACTAGTAAATATCCGTCGTAATTCTCGGAAAATATCGTTCATGTTGCATTATGGCACTCTTGGTTTTTATTGTTACCGGTAAAGAGACGCGACAGTTTTTAGCGGAATTATTACCCTGTTAAAAAAGAATTGTCTTTTTAATGCTTTGCATAAGTTCAAGGTTCAACACATTCGATGTAATTCCTTTTAGTTCACCCGTGAATTATCGAACTCGTCGTATGGCTGAAAGTTTTCAAGAATAAGCATTTATAATAAAAAAACTGAAAAAGTGCTTATCTCAGGATTTCCAATAGCCACAAAAAGGTTATGAAAAACCATATCCGCATTTCGGTTATGTTGCAGCCGTCTCCAGTGGTAATTCACGGAATGTACATTTATATGTTTTTCAATTTTTTCATTTTCAAGTGCTTATTCTCGAGTTCTAGTTTTGAGAAGAATCTGCTATGTGACGAACGAAATGGTTAAGAATAGGATTCCTTGATCCAAGTCATCTGAATCATTTTATTTTTTAAATTTGGTTGATTTAACGGTTCGCAATGACTTCATGATTTATAAGATACATTATTTGGGGATATATAAACCAAATCCTTATACAGCCTGCGGGCCGCATGCGGCCTTCGAGAACTTTTCATGCGACCCCCGAGAACCTTTCATGCGGCCCGCGAAGCTACAAGGAAAATCGGTCCGTAAAATTTAAATCGACGAATTTCGTAGCTGTTAATTGAATTAATGGTCATAAATCTTTTGCCGCCGAAACTATGTTTAAAAATGTTAAACCTCGATATTCGTTTTCATAATTCAGCGAAATTTCTAAATATCTTCAGACATAAGCTCTTAGGCGGTCCGCTGAAACATTCGTAACTTCCAATGCCAAGACTATCGACATCCAATGCGGCCTGCCAAGGCGTTCACACCCTATAATGCGGCCTGGCATGTAGGAAAGTTCGCTGACCGCTGTTCTAATAGGAACGAAGGAAAATTCGATTAATATTCTCTGACCAAGCTACAGAGCTTAATACATTCAGAATAACTTTAAAATAATTCTCGCTCGCGCCATAAAATTTGCAGGAAACAAAACTTAATCCAAGTCTCGTTTTGTAACGTTTCGTGACGGTGAGATTTAAAACCCGAGCCCTTGAACTCGAGAGGGCATCTCCAATGCGTCAAAAACCGAATACGGAGAACTCGAGATGGAAGCTTATACGTTCGGGATTTTCCTTTCGGAGAAAATTGCCCAACCCATTCCGTCGCATTATTTTATTTCGCCCTTATAGGAGCGGATCTCACGCACTATATCATCCGAGCCTTTTCTGCCTCGCCTGGGAATTCGGGAATATGAATCGAGTAACGCCTTGAGCTACGACATCAAGTGATGTTAGTGAGCAGAAGGCGGTTGCCCCCGTGACGTCACAGGGGGGAAGAACGTGGAAGAGGAGGCAGGGGGGAGGGGTGGAGGGGGCGGAGGGAAGAGGAATGGCTCTATAAGGGCGAGATTGCAGCGGCGAGGGATGAAGTGGATGATAGGATCTCCGTCGGTCGAGGGTGGTGCAGCGTGGCGGGGACGTTAAGTACGGGGATATCACTCTTACTTTCTTTCTCCCCGCCTCTTCCCCCGCTTCCCCCCCGCCTCTCCCCCGCCTTTCCCCCCGCCTTTCCCCCCTCCTCTCCACCGCCTCTCCCCCCGCCTCTCCCCCCGCCTCTCCCCCCGCCTCTCCCCCCGCCTCTCCCCCCGCCTCTCCCCCCGCCTCTACCCCCGCCTCTACCCCGCCTCTCCCCCCGCCTCTACCCCCGCCACTCCCCCGCCTCTCCCCCCGCCTCTCCCCCCGCCTCTCCCCCCGCCTCTACCCCGCCTCTACCCCGCCACTCCCCCGCCTTTCCCCCCACCTCTCCCCCTGCCTCTTCCCCCGTTTCTCCCCCCGCCTCTCCCCCCACCTCTCCCCCCACCTCTCCCCCTGCCTCTCCACCCGCCTCTTCCCCCGTTTCTCCCCCCGCCTCTCCCCCTGCCTCTCCACCCGCCTCTTCCCCCGTTTCTCCCCCCGCCTGTCCCCCTGCCTCTCCACCCGCCTCTTCCCCCGTTTTTCCCCCCGCCTCTCCCCCCGCCTCTCCCCCCGCCTCTCCACCCGCCTCTTCCCCCGTTTCTCCCCCCGCCTCTCCCCCTGCCTCTCCACCCGCCTCTTCCCCCGTTTCTCCCCCCGCCTCTCCCCCCGCCTCTTCCTCCGTTCCCCCCCCCCCCGCCTCTTCCCCTGTTTTTCCCCCAGCCTCTCCCCCCGCCTCTTCCCCTTCCTCTATTCCTCGCCTCCCTCCTCGACCTCCTAAACCTCCTTCCTTCCCACCCACGCGCCTCACCTTCTACCCACGCACCTCTCAGGATTTTAGAGAAAACACCCCCATCATAGCTGTCAACCTAGAATGCAAACTCTCGCATCATCCTATCAAACTCCTCCATGGGCATTATACCCTTCCACACGTGTGCACACCCGCGCGCATCAATACACATGCCCTCACATGCGTCGACATTTGGGGACGACCAAATACATTAACCCACATCGATGCTCACATTCAGGGAAACGTGAGTTCGGGTACACACGCATTCCCTTAATTTACATACTGGCATGAAAATTTCCCACGCTCATACGCTCAAACTTGAAAATAGACATACCTATAAATTAAACCAAATTTGCGCTCGCGTAAACATTTTTTTTTACATCCGGACGAATGTAGATTCGCCTTCGGAAAACTTAAATTCGCGCGAACGTATGCGCATGAAAATCCTCGCACATCGCAATCGCACACATACGAACGTTTAAAACCCCATCGTGGCGAACGCGGATCGCTTTAGGTATGCAGTCACCATTACAACCGTACGAACTTAACGGCTATGAAAATTCACGCGCCCTCGTCCTCTTACAAACGTACACACATATGACCAATCCTGCGTGAACGAACTCTGGTAAACAGAATCTCTCTCTCTCTCTCTCGTATGGGAACCGGTAAAATCAGACAATCGCTAAAGCTCTCTTGTCTTCCATCTGCTCATCGTACGCAAACAAAAACGGGACACACACGCACGTTCGCAGGAGCTGAGTGACATATAACGCTCTCGCGCACACACACATGCATCGGTATAAAAACACGTGTCGCGCACGCGGGCAAGGCCATAGAGAGAGAGAGAGAGAGACGGAGCGAGAGAGAGGTAGGATTACACACTCACCATGGTCGTCCCTCGCTAATGCAATCGTGGCGTGATGGGTGTGCAATGCCGTCGCTGCGGCAGAGGACGAGTACCGGGGATGGCGCTTAAGGGAGAAAGGGAGATGTTTGAGTTTGAGAGGGATTGTATGCAGTATGTGTATATTTGCGTCTATATATATATATATATATATATATATATATAGGTATGTAGGTACATACGTGTTTATATTGGGTCAGAGATAGTAAATTCGTGAACTTTTAGCGTTTGTGCACTTTATAACTTGTTAAAAATGTAAGCAAAGTAACGTATGGCGAAAATTTCGTTTTGAGATTAAAAGCTTTCGCTTCCTTTTTGTCAGTAAGTACTTTAAGGAGAATCCAAATTAAGGGTTTCGGATGAATTCTAAAATGTAGTTATTTTAAGTATTATCCTCTTAGTTACTTCTTTCCGTGTGGTTTAGAAAGTGTGTCCGCTTTAGCAGAATCGGAAAGGCAACTGCAGAATTCGGAAAATGGAAAATGAAAGCATATCTTTAAATATTGCGTTAAAATGTTATCTTTGCAGTATAATTGGGTGATTACTGAGAGAAGTTAATCTAGGAAGAGTGAATGGGTGGAAATTTAACTTGTATGTGTGAGTGCGTGCATAAGACTGATCACAAATGTTCATGTTCAGAAATTTTATCCTTCTCAATCTTCACATTTTTAATCTAGAAAGTTTCAATAAAAGCAGAAGGAAAATTAAATGGGAAATTTACCTTTTCCGATTATATTTTTCTTAATTTATTGCAATATCCGTTCAGTTTCCCTGCCGTGTTATTTCAGTTTTACAAATGGTGCTTATGAAGACAATCAATATTCGTTACGTTTTGGGTCAAGGGATTTTAAGTGCCGAGAATTATTTTAATTTTGATTTACTGACTGGCAGGCAGGCGTCAAGAGTTATTTTGGAAAAGGCTATTAGATCAATCGCACGCCAATTATAAATCCAAATGTTTGGTTGAAAATTATTCAATAGTGTATAATTTTATAATTCACGCACAACAATCGTTGTTTTCCATTAAATTGATGGTAAAACACGGAAAATTGATTTTGTTTCCGATAAAATTTTGACTTATTTTTCATTCGGACTGTGTTAACCCGCTATAAATTATTAAAAAATCGTGTCATTTACCACGAAATTATACAGTTTTATTTTCGTGCTCCTTTTCAAAAGTGTCACTCACCACTTTTATAAAGAGTCCTTCGATAATCGATTTATATGTATTTTTCGGAGTCGTTTTCAACTTCTACCATAACCCGTTTTCTATTTTTACTTTCTCCATATACGTAGTGTAGAGAAAGTATCGTTTTCATGAAAAAAATCGACTTCGATATTTCAACGGAAATGCATGTTTTGAGGTCTCCAGAACACGTTTATACTATTTTCGGAATGATGTCTGTGTGTGTGTGTGTGTTGTGGGCGCTCTAACTCGAACAGTACTTGCCATATCATTACCATATTTCATATATAACACTTTAACATGAGCACAAAGAGCTGATTAGTTTTTGGACAATACCGGTTAACCGGAAGTCGAGGTTTATTCGAAACCCCATTCAGTTTTTTGCGATATTTCTCCGTTAAAACATCATTATTGTGTTTACAAATTGTTACAAGTATTATAGAGAATGTGATTTCCTAATACTTTTATTTGAAACAATTTTCCGTAGCCGTTATTGTTTAGGAGTTAGTTATAAATCGATTTTTTCGGTTTCCGTCAAACAGCTCCTTAAAAACGTCGTTGTTGGTAACCTTTGTTAGGACTAAAGTTGTAGAGAATAATATTTCTTCCAAGTTTTGTTTGAAACAAATTTTCGTAGAACCATCCATTTCGGAGATATTTAACTTATTCTTAAATTTCCAGTATACAGCGCCACCAACTAGCGGTGAATTCTGTAAACGTATTCAACATATAATTTACGGCAATAAGGACGACTGTATTCTTCTACGATACGTAATAATAATTTTGCCTTATAATGCTATTAATAATAATTTAAATATCTATATCCCAAATACGGAGAAAGTCATGTGTTGGCCACATCAGATTTTTTCGATCATTTTCTCCGTCCATATTTTCTCGAGCGCGTAAAATATTTGAAGTTAATAACCCGATAAAAACCAAACTATAGTTTATCCGCACTTTTTGTCCCCGATTTAATTTTAATTAATACCGCAACATTTCACATCCAACAAATTAATAACCACCTTAAGGGTTTTGACGTATACGGTTACGTATACCTTTTCGCATTCAAATTATCTCGGCCGAAACGTGTTAGAAGTTCTCGAATGGAGAAGCGCCCACGGTACTACCTCGCTCTAACTTTCTTCATCATCCTACTTAGAGCGTAATTTATGGACCCAGATATTCCTGAGAGGAAAGGAGAGAGGGAGGGAGGGAGGAGGGGATAGTAGAGAGGGAGAGGTTGGCTACGAAGAAGGCAAAAAACATATGGGCCGTGGGAGGATGGGAGGAAAAAATACGATCTCTCTGTCCTTGAATCCCTAGCCTCGCGTGTCCTCTATCCTTGCTGTGCTCTGCAACTTCTCCAATGAAGAGGTTGTAAAAATCCGTAATCGGTGCCCTCGAAAAATCTCCGCTCAAAAGGACTCGAATAAGTGATCA
Organism: Uropetala carovei; assembly: GCA_036926305.1. Classification (NCBI taxonomy): domain Eukaryota; kingdom Metazoa; phylum Arthropoda; class Insecta; order Odonata; family Petaluridae; genus Uropetala; species Uropetala carovei. The sequence goes on along the minus strand of JAXCHB010000041.1, from coordinate 1,454,221 downwards.
GAAGCTGAGGTGGTTTGTTATATTTTTTACTTCCTTTTTACCTTTTCCTTGGCGACGGAATATTTTTTATCCCTCGGCTAGGCTACCGTTAGATGGCGTACTAGCCGAGTACTCGAACCGTAGCCGAGGGGATCCTTGTGAGGCCAATTTCGGTAACTAAAGGCGAATGTACACGTTTCACTTTGGATATACATCTTGGTTGGAGTGAAAGAAAAGTGAACCGTGTAAACAGCAATTCATCGAAAGTGAACATTATTATTCTTGTTTGTACGCTTCATTTTGCTTTCACTTTGGATGATTTATTCAAGATGTACATCCGAAGTGAATCGTGTAAATTCGCCTTGGGCTAGGGCCACACGGGCGTTTTTTCGCGACGAAGGCTGGCGTCAAGATAACGCTACAAAATAGGCCTTTTGTTTCCTTATGGAATATGCCACACGGTCGTTTTTCGCCCGCCTGACGAGAGAGGGAGGGACGCATTCTCGAGGTCGAACGCCGGACGGATGGGCCAGGGCGCATTTCGAAAGCGTGGCGATAACGTTGGAGTAGTAGTAGTAAGTAGGTTTTTAGGTGCGTCAACTGCTAAGGTTATTTTGCACCGTCAAATTCTCTTAGAGAAAATCAACATACATCACAACATCCATGCCCGAAGCGGGATTCGAACCCGCGACCTTCGGGTTAGAAGGCAGGCGCACTGCCTACCAGTCTAACCCGGCCGGCGATAACGTTCGAGGGAGCCACATGGAGCGTTTACCCTGACGCCCCTCTGTCGCAGTCGCCGAGTTGAAAATAGGGGAAAAGAATGAAATGTATGCACGTGCAACGCTATCTGTCGGTCGTTTTATTACCAGCTTCGTCTGGCACTCGAGTTTTTCAACGATCGTTTCCGAACGCCTCGTTTGGCCGCCTCTAGGCGTCTAGTTGCAGCGGTCGTTTCTTCACGCTCGCCATCGCCGCGAAAAAACGCTCGTGTGGCACTAGCCTTAACCTTCCATTCCTCCTCTCCTCTTTCTTCCCTCCGCCTCCAAAAATTCTCTCCCTCGCCGCGACCCCGGTTTTCTTCCCTTCCCTCGCCCTCCATGTAAATTTTCTGCATACTCGTTTTCGAGTTGATGCATAAATGACCAAGTCAATCCGATGGAAATCTCAGTCGCTGGTCTCTTGCATTATCTCCCATTCTACCGTTCTACACGCCCTCTTGCGGTTTCGATGGCGAACCATGGTAGGGGAGTTTGGGGAGGTTTGTTCAACGTCAAACTGTTTATTTCTTCCGGCCCTATTTCGTTTCCTTGGTTAAAATATGAGAATCGTTTTGCTGAAGGATACAAAACTGCCTTATTTAAGACCGAGTGGATTTTTTTTTATCCCGCCGCCTTTGTGAAAGCGGTGAGTTCAACTGCGCAGAATTTTGCGGAGCGGTTAAAATTTTTTTTTTCGCGGAAGAGTTTCGTGTGTTTGACTTTTAATCGATCTGATGGCCGGAAACTGTTTCAGCGCCAAAAAAAAAAAAACGGTACGAGGAAAAAGTTAACGCTTTGTTGATCTGGAGTCCTATTCTCCGGTATTAATTCACCGCTCCGTTTATAACGGTAAATGTTCCTTTCTGTTAATTTGGAGCTGCAAAATTTCGAGTTTTATCGGCACCTCAAGATATTTTTGCATTATTTCCAAGTAATTACCTTACTTACGAAAAGCCGTTTCTTTTAACCGCCAGTAATTATGGTTAAATAAAAATATGCGGCTTCTCATATCATGCGTGTTTATGCAAGCTATATATCGTTATTTATTATGTTTGAAAATAACAATATTATATCATTGAACTCTAATAAATTTTAAAAATATCTATAGCTACGTGTTTATAGGGTTTAAAATTATCTTTGAACTTGAGGCCTCGATCACATTTATAAACGGATATTATAAGAAAATATGAAGAGTAAAACTAAACTCCATTTTGGTTGGTTTTTGAACATCTGCAAGAATCTGTGAAATTTTTAAAGTGATCGTGAATTTATTTTAATGAAAACAATTTGCGTGGTTGCCTATCAGATTCATCTGTCAAAATCTTGTTTTGATTTTTACAAACGGCTAAACTGACGGCAATCCAGAATGGAAAGGAGTCGAAAAAATTATAGGAAATAATACGCGTAACGATTTTTATGGGAGAAAGCGCAGACGCGGTAGTTTAAGCAGCTCAGATTTTTTTATCCAAGAGGAACCAGCACGCTCACTTTCTTTCGCGACCCTTGCACCCTTGCGCATTTGAAAAACCTGTCATCGCGTAACCGCGCATGATTATTAAAAGCGGGGAAGCGAGGTTTTTGTAGCATCTTAACCTACGTGTTTTTTCAACATAAAAAAATTTCCCAACCTCGCCTAGAGGCGGATACGGATGAAATAACGAGGTCCCGTCTCTTGCAATTTTCAGCTTAATTTCGCCAATCACTTTACGTTCGGCGAATAAAAAGGGACACGAAGTCCCGCGTGTCTCATAACCCGGTACACGCTAAAACGCGCATGCTGCAGCGATAGCGATTCCGGACGAGTAAGCTTTTCGGCCAGGCTGCATGCAGCTGTTATAGTGGCTTGACGGAGAAAATCTGTCGCAGTGCTCCTGGGAGCATGGGCAGTTGCCGCTCCGTTGGTGCGAGAGGACGTGTGAGTGCATGCTGCAAAGCGGTTTTTTCCCCATGGATCATCCTCTACCCCCCCTCCCCCCTCCCCCCCCCTCTCGTCTATCCATAGCTCTTTCCTCCCTCCCACCTCCTTTCTCTGTCCCATCTATTTTCTAGCTAGCGGCCGAACGGAGCGGAAAGCCATCGACAGTCATATCCAAGAGAGGGAGGGAGGGAACGTCATCAGCGTAATTGCGATTTACTCGCCGTCGGGTGGGTAGCTTTCGCGCCATTTCGATTGCGGGAGGTAAAAGATAAAAAAAAAAAAAATCGGGCAAGAAGAACGGACGTAGAATTCGTTATCCTTTCATGGCCAATGTCCCAGCGATTAAGTCTTCCCCGGAACGATTAGTCGTTCCTCCCGGCCAACTCTCTCCCTCTACAGCATTTTCTCTCTCCCTCTCCCGTCTAACTCCCTCCCTCCCTCCCCCTTGCTTTCCATTCTCCTTGCTCTCCTATATTTTCCAGTTTCCGGTTTCTTTCTCCGCTTTTTTTCCCTCGTTTTTCTCCGCTCTTTTTGGTCGTTTTCTTTCCAACCTCATGCGATTGATTTTCCCTTCTTTCCCGTTTACCTCTTACATTCTGTTTTGTCTCTTGTTTCTTTTAACGATTTAGCTTTTCTTTTTCTTTCTACGGTTTAAGGTTCTTCGTTTTTAACCGGGGTCGGTGTTGTTTAATATTTCGTTCGCGTCGCCCTACCCGAAATTCGTAATCGTATCTGCCTCGCTGTTTATCGCCTTCCGATTTAATCGAGAATCTATGCGTATAGTATATCCATCCGTTAATCCGTTTGCTCTGTTTAAAACAAATAAATCGGGCGCGGGTGTTTATTTATATAAGACCGCGTTTTTTTTTACGTTTCGTTAAATGCATGTTCGTTGAAAGCAAGTGAATTGCAAAGAATATCCGTTTACGATTTTGACAATTTTTGTAGATAGAAACAACTAAAATGGTTTACTCGTTTTTGGATTTAGGGGTACGGTTCAAAGAGAATGACAACGTAAATAGCTCGGAGAGAAGAAAAAATATCCCGGTTCTCCTGGAAAGCTATCAGGCTCGTTATGTGTATCCTCTCATCGGTGAACGTTTAACCCGAATGCCACTTTTCAGCCTACACCGTTTAAGGGTTTCTGCTCAATTTGTCACCAATAGAACTAGATATATTTCCTCAGTGTATTGATTACGTAACACATACCTCGACCATCTCTCACATTCACTTTCATTATTTAAAAGAAACCAGGGACCTGTTTCATTTACTGTATTACTTTATTTACCACATTTCTTTATATACAATATTTTTTGTAATAACTGATCCTTGCTTAGGACATGCTAGTATTTAAAATTTAAAGAGTTTTTATTTTTAACTCTTGACCATACGACATATGGTTCGATTTCTTCGGCGTTGATTCATGATTTATTTATTTGATAGTTGTCAGTATTACGTACATCTAATGTAACATTTATATACTAAATTATGTTGTAGAGAATATTATTGGCAACACGCTGGATTCATTTCTAACATTAATTTACTGGAATAAAAACAAAAATTTGGTTTAGTTTTCCTTGTGTAATACTTCAAATAGTAGGCTTAGTTTTCAATGTTGTAATTGAAATCTGATACAAAGGCTTCCATGTTTGAAATGTAGTAATTATTAGCATTTTTACCTTTAAATTACGCGTTCGAATGCACAACTTCAAACTATTAACATAAGAAATTGAAAATCAGAATAACAACAGCAGCTTCTAATATTTATTAATTTTTATGCTGGAGAAGCAGTACTTGCACTGTACACATGAACGCAGTCTATCGGAGGCTGCTGGAACAACTGCAACTACGTAAACAAAGCGTGGGTTCACTTTATATGATATGGTATATAATATTATACGATTCGCGTAACGTATTAACTCGTTTTCCAATATTTTATTTCTCACTCTCAATTTCGAGGAGAAAATTTTCTCTCGCATAATGTCACTATCTTTTACACGACCCACTCTAATCATTAAAAGACGTTAAATAAACAATAAACGTTGTATATCAGATCTTAGACTAAAAAAAGCAATGTCATTTTTCACACTTAAGTGAAACATCCGCATAAATTACTCCTTTCTGCCTCAAATCAAAATTCCGTCGAATTATGGGGTGAAGGGGAAGGGGGGAGAGATTATGCGATTAAATAGGTTGTCTTTCTAAATTTTGTTTCAATTGATTGGAGTAGAGATTATGAAAAAAATGACGTTTAAAAATATATTTTCGTCAGTGTAGTATCTGTCAATCACGATTCGTTTGTTTCCGTATACCGAAAGGAAAATTCTGTTTCCGTTGTGAAGAGTTTATTCATTTGTGGAATTATTTGTATATAAAGGATATTTATTTTACAATGTTGGGTCGAAGGTCTTAAGAGTAATCTTTGTAATTTTCAAATAATATTCATTTTCCACATTTCTGTCTTTGAGCTTTCCTCGCTCTCTTATCTTCCCCGCAGTCATTTCCATTTCCCAATTTCTCATCATCGCCTCTGAACGGCTGTTAATTTAGCGCGAGTCGGCATGGCGTTTCTGTCCCATTCGAACTCAAATTAATGAAAGAATTCGTGTGCACGATGGAAGCCATTTTCTAACCCTTGCTGTGCTCTCAAAACCAGAAGTATCCCTAGAGTACGAAACTGTCAGTCTTCAACTCGGAAGCGCGATTTCGTGGCTCCAAAGCAATTGTGTTAGCAAATGGGATTTGTTGGTCTTGTCCTTGCTTTGCTCTCCACCAAATCCAATTGTACTAGGGACTAGCGTTTGGAGCTACTCTTCTGCCCATCTCTTCTTTCTTCTTATTCTGTCTTGTCTCTCCCCGTTATCCTCCTCCAACTTTGGGCTGATGGAAAAGTGCACGTTGGCGCACGTGGGTGCTGTTTATTTCCAATTAGAACGAAATTTTCCAAATTTATTCTCGCCAGAAAACTATTTTTGTAATGTGTGTCGGGTATGGAAAAATCCATCCTTGATGGACAAAGTAGTTAGGATTCTTTCTCCGGGGAATTGGTAATTTTTTTTGCGACGCTCTTTCCGTGACGTGGCACTTTTGTTGCAATGTTACATTGTTAAATGGAATTCTCGTGCTATGTTTTGTTTCTTATTTGTCATAACATTTTGACTTTGAATTTTAACAATAGTTCCGAAGTAAAAATTTTAGATACCTGACAAGGAAGTTGTTAGGAAATTTTTTTCGCTATTTTTTATATAATAAATATGGTTTATTGCTCTAAACTGTATTCAACGAGAATATGTATTCAGATTTGTTACCGAATAGTTTCCCTCTAGCCAAAATATGGGACATAAAAAGTCTATACATATTTTCGAACTAAGAAAAAGGTTTATATTTCAACTTAGTTTACATACAATTTAAATAAATTACACTAAATAAAAAATTAAGTTTTAGCCAGAAGCATAAATTTATTCGTAAATTACTTTATGGCGATTGCCAAAATAAGCAGCAGGCCTAACAAACACCATAATGGAATTTATAAGATAATGCCAACTTGTCATAATAAGTATCTTTGCATATGGTGCGAAAATATTGCACATGTCCGTTTTCATAGTCCGTCACAATTTTTGTACGGTTTTTTAAAATTACCTCATTTTTATTCACATCTAATTTTGTTTATGTGCTTAAGCTTAAAAAGGTTAATATAAATAATTTTTGAAATAGTTTGCTCAAAGCGTAGGAATTTTTTTCCGTTTTAAATTTATGTAAATACTCGAAAAATATTTACAATTAAAATGTACATTTATGATCAAAATGTTAATAATGCAAAATGTTATGTAGCAATTTTTTTCATATTATAAGATATATCATAAAATTGAAGCTTAGTGATCTTAAAACTAAACAGCGTTTCCAGTTGTGTGTGTACTGAATCATGGGTACTTCAGCCTTTTTTTTCCTGATTTTTGGGCCAATGTAAGAAGGCTCCGAGTGTTTCTAATTAATGACCAGAAATAGGCGAAGCGTAATATAAACTCGCGCGGTAATTAATCTTCTACGTGTGGTGCATCGGTCATTATAATGGCAAAAGATATCAGGGACGTTTGCGATGATGTAACTAAGAAAGCGGCTTTAATGCTCCGGAATTATAGCGTAGGAAGGCAGGAGAAAATGATTCCCGAAATGTTTAGATCCTGGAAAAAAATGAAACCAGACAAACTCCTTTCCGGATGGATAAATTTCATTTTCTATGTTTTCTTTCTTAAAATATTCGGATGCTGATGAATGTGTAAATAGGTAATTTTTACTTCATCTCGTCGAAAATTTAATTTTTTTTGAGGGAAATGGAATGGATGTTTTCCTGTTTGTTTTCGATCTCTTATTTTTCCAAAGTCGATACTGATAATATACGATGAAAACGTTGATGGTGCGAGAATTGAAACGAAAGGAAAATTGAAGACGGGATACCAATAGCAATGGAACGTGATCAAAATGTTAAATAATTGTAATTTTAAATTATTTTATTTTAAATCGTTGATTTAGAAACGGTTGTTTTATAACAGCGCCATGATCCGTTTTGAAGATACTACGATACAAATTTCATGCATAAATATTCCAAGTTTATATATTATTATTCTACAAAATAATCTCACCGATTTAAAGCTCCTGGGAGTTTACGTTCCAAAAATCCACGCATAAATGAATAGGTAATGATATTATTTACATCTTTAATTGTTTTAGCGTTACCTTGCTTTAACTTTTGTGACTACATTCATTTATAAGATTATTTTTTGAGTGACCTTCATTTGATCGCGTTTGTGCAATAATAATGCTGAAAATTCGATCTACAGGCGTGTAATTCTTATTTTCGCTCTTCCAGCAATTATTCGCCATAGAATTCCTGACTGCATTCTCGATAATTTATAACTCATCCGAGGTTACGGATTAGATGTTCTTTTTCCTCTCCACATTTTCTCGGTTGATCTGCCGCATTCTCCAATATATTTCTTCGGGTTGGCGAAATAATCGAGAATTCGTATCATAAAAATTTTCCCTCGAAAATGTGGCGGATAAATCTCCCACACAGGGTACTTTTAGATAAAAAAATCATCTTTGTAATATGGAATAAAAAAAACAGGTCCGTTTCCCTAAACCGATACGTAGCCTCTATTAAGATTATATACATCCGAATTAAATTTGGTCCACGTTCGTTAAGAACGGCGAGACATTTAAAAAAAAAAAGAATGAAACTTCCAATTCGGGACGGGATCAGAGGGGCAGTAATTCACGATTGTTCTTTTTTTTTTAAAATCCCCAATTTTGTTTTATTTATTAAAACCTCTCCAAAAGCGGATTGCTTAAATTAATCTTCGCTGTCACGTAAGGTGCACGCTAGGTTTAAAAATAAAAGGAAGAAAAAAATCCCTCGAAATTCTCTTTCCCATGTATGCGCTTCTCTTAATGAGATCAGATGGCTCTGGGATTTACGTGCTCCACTCCCGTGATAACTTAAGGGAAAACCATTTATACGGGTCTCTCCCTCTCTCTCTCTCTTCCTTTTTTTTTTACACTTACATCCTCTCTACTCGGCTCACCTACTCCTATTAGTCTCTCCTTCCTCTCTCTCTCTCTCTATGTCCTCCGCACTCGGGCCATAATTTCTTTTTTTTTTATTCGGGCCATTTTCCAGCACTCGCTAGACGTGTCACTTAGAGCTCCGCCACTTCCCGCCGCGACGAAAGGACGGGGAGAGGAAAAAAAAGGAATATTCGACGGCTAACGGGAGGATTAGTTCCGTGCTAGACGTAAAAGAGAGGTTGAGTTCAAAGGGGGAATGCCGCTCGCGAAGGGAAGAAGGGAAAGAAAAAAAACGAACGCGAACGGGGGCTGAGAGTGACCCAGAAGTTATTCGTAAACCGTTCTCTCCGTTCTTAAGGGGTTTTCCTCCGCGTTTTCTCCCCCAACTTCCTCTTTCATAATTTCTATTTTTGGTCATCCTTTTTAGAGACCCCCGTCCTTTGTTCTAAGCGTTTATTATTAATTTTTTTTTTCTATTCCGCGCGACCTCGGGATGGCTTCTTTTCTCCTACACGACGCACCTTTGTTCTCCTCTGTCTCGCGACAGAATGGCACCGCAAGGGATGGGAGTTTGAGCTCCGGATAAAGACCGGGGGGGAAAATAGAAGGGAAAAAAATCGCTTTCTTTCTTCGGTCGCGTTTTTTTTATTTTTGTTTGGCGCCCTTCTCTCTCCCCCGTGCGAGAATTGCTTACGGTAGCGACGTCGAAAGGGAGACAGGAAGGCATTAAAAAAAATGAGAGGGGGAGAGAGAGAGAGAGGTCCCGTAAAGGAGGCGGTACCAGCTTCGTGGCCCGGGCCGGACTAGGCGGCTTTCGCGTCGCGGCGACGGCGGCTGGCGGGGAAGACAGGTCCCGGCACTATTGATTCTCATGCAGCGGTCTCCCGGCGAGCCATTACTCCCACTCCTGCCCTACGCTCTCTCTCCGGCTCCTCTTCCTCCTCCCCCGCTTTCTCTCTCTCTCCCACCCCCACTCCCCTCGGTCTGCAATCAATCCCACACGCCCCTTCCACTCCTTTCCTCTGTTGGAGCCATGTTGCACATATGCGGTAATGAGGGTGAGAGGGAATGGGGGTGAGGGTGGGAGGGAGGGGAGGTGTTGGGTGAAGAGTTTGTACGTGGCGGGTGGTGGAGGAGTTTTTGGTTGCGAGGGAGGTGGGATGCTGATGGTATTGTTAGCGGCGGGACGTACTCCTACGAGCCGCCTCCGCCACCCCCGCCCCCCCCCGCCCTTTGCCCCGTTCCTCTCCTGTCTCTCTCGTTTCCTCCCACCTCCGGAGACGGTTCCGGATTAGGGACTTCCCGCACTATTCTCATTCCACTCCGTTTTTCCCATTTTGTGTTGCCGCAACGGCCCCTTTTTGCATTCTTCTCTCTCTCTCTCTCTCCTTCCCTTTCTCTTTTTGATATTTCGCGCACCGAAAAATTTTCCCTCACCCTCCTCGGCGGACACCCTTAAAAAAACAACCATTCGGCCGCTTTCCGACACAAAACTTTCCTATTTACACCGTTTCCTTATCGTACTTTTCCATTTTAGAAAAAACCTCTTATTTCCGTCCTCTCAGCTTTCCAATTTCCCAGCTTTCCAATTTCCCTTTTCGTGATCCTCCCGACGTACTCATTACAAGATGCCTCAAGATCCGTGATTTATTAGGTGCCGGTCTTGGGTGTTTAGCGTTTCTACGTCCGGATGCCGAGGGTCGCGGGTTCGATTCTGCCTTTGGTCGTATATATCATCGTCTTTGTCACCGCTGGTGAGATCGCTATAAATGTTTGCGAAGTGATGTTCGATATATTTCAAAATAAATTAATACGTCATTTCGACTTCCCCACTGACTGTTATCCCTTAATGGTCGTTTTGTTTGAAGAAAATACAATAGTCCATTGAACAAATTGGGGTAGGTTCTTGGGAAAATTCCGCTTTGGGAATACCAACGAACAAATTCCGTGATCGTATAGGCTACGAGCTTTATCACGTCGCATATAATCAGTAGTACTTCGCCATCCATGAGGGTTACGTTTCTGATATAACCCGTGGTTGGCGGGGTTAGTATGAGTGATCCTTGAGAGACATACCTAATGTCCTGGAATGTACACTTAAAAGTTAAAAATAAATCAACTATTCTTAAAAATCATTTACTATATAAAAATGAAAAATAAATAACACTCGAAAAATTATTGTTAAATTACTGTTAGTATTATTGATAATATAATGGCAGTTCAACCCCAGAAGACGCCGCCCGCCTGGCCTTACGCTTCAATTAATGCTGGTTAAACCAACGCTTCTATAAAATTCCTCGAACCTCCATCTCCAGACTAAATCTTGTTCTTATCGAGAGATGGAAAATTTTCTCTTTCCTTTTTCTCTCCTTCTGCTAAGGACAAGTTAGCTTTTTCAGTGACAAATTTTAATGTAATTAATATTAGCCAACTAGGCACGGTTCCGTGGAGAACCTCGGATATTCAAGACTGGATGCCGAAGTTGGCGAAACTTGCTACAGTTTTTCACCCGCGGATACTCAAAAGCCGCGGATGGCGAGGGATTGGTTTAGGCAGAACGTCGCATCAAGTCCATGACAGCATGTAATTGAATTTTGTGCGTGTAGGGATACATCGCGTATAGTCTAATACGCTTTAGGGAAACACGCGTTGAGCTAGAATATATACCGTGTGAAATTCTTCCCAGGGGCGTACTGATAGGCCTCGCAACCCCCGCAGTGCGGGGGGGGGGGGGTGGGGGAGGGGAGGGGCGAGATTTCTGGGGCCTCCAATCATTCAAACCTTTGCGGGTGGGGCCCCAGATCTTCCGGTGCGCCCATGATTCTTCCCGAAGTGTTCCATTGTCGGGATACAAAAGCCATTTCGCAAACGTTTCTTCTCTCTTTACCGTTTAGTTCGTTATTCTAACGATTTATCCGTTATAGCGAGTTAGCCGTTTTCGCCCTCTCCCTTTCCGGTCTATCCTCTAATCACATTTCCCGAGGGTTTTTCTTCCTCTCTACATTACCCCCGTTGGATGCATCCTTTCCCTTTTTCCTCGTTTTTCAGCCCCTGCTCAATTTCTCTCTTTTCCCCGCCCTCAAACATTTCTTATGTCCACTCCCAGCCTTTCCAATCTTCCCATCGTCCTTCGCTTCCCGTCATTCTGCCCATTCTCGGCCCTTTTCCGCCGTTCTTCTTTTCCTCTCGGTCCCTCCCTCCGTCCCTCCCTCCCTCCCCCTCCATTTTCCCGCACTCTGCGTCTTTCCGGCTTCCCCCCTCCCACACATGCGACCATCCCTTACAGCCGCCTCCGGTCCCCCTCTCACTTCCCCCCTCTTAAACTGGTAAACAACGTTGGAAGGGACGTCCCCGATGTAAAGGTCACAAGGCTCAATCGCTTACAAGAGATTCTTTATTTTTTTCTATCTTTAGCAGGACGGTAAATTGTAAGTTTTTATTTCAAGGTTGCTGGATTAAGGGGAAATTTATGCGCGGTTATATCGCTCCCTTTGATCTCCCGTCCGGACGTTTAGTTATGCGGTAACATTTTAGGAAAAATTCTATTCTACCCGTTGTGTCGTGGGTGTATCGATATTTTGGTTGATTAATCGTCTGGTGAAATTTAAAGGGTGTTAGAATGGGAGTAAATTGTCCTTGAGGCTGCGTGTGAGCTATTGCTCGTGCATTTTATACTCCACGTTCGTCATTTACGAAGTATATTCGAATCTTACACTTTGCTCGTCTTTTGAAAGCGATTCTCTCATTTTAACTTTGTAAATCCGATATACGTATTAATAAAGGATATCCCGAAGTAACACGTTTTTGCGGAATATTTATCCGGTGGTGGCTTACGTACCTCAATATATGTGGAACTAGCTGAAAGTACCCGGCGATGCCCGGGTTATGCCAGACATATATTTTAATGTGAACTGACACCAATAAACTTGATTCAACTTACGTATTCCGATTTATCTGACAGGTACTGGATTTCATTACAGTAGCTTATTGATAAACATACGAAAGAAACAACCATGTCATTTACCACGGCAGCGTGACGTAAAATCGTGTGTATTTCGTTGAAATCTCAATTTCGATCTTTTTCACGAAAACAGTAATTTCTCTACACTACGTACGAGAATCTCTTATATTGGAGAAAGTAAAAACTAATTCTGAGATATCTCTAATACGTATGAATTGGGCCGGGAGGGTCCATGGAGGTCCGGAGAGAACGTGAGCATACGTGAGAGTAATAGGATTTCGAGTTTAACAATGTAATCGGTTGGCAATGCAACTTCACGTTAAAAACGCTAAATTTTGTCAAAATTTGATATTAAAACGTTAAATTCGAAAGATTTAGATTCGAAAGCGATAAAAGACGATAATAATAAGAAACTGCATATATTTTTCTTTAATACAGTCCAAGTCCGAAAATCGTAGGTAAAATATGTGAATTTTAATAATCAAAATAAAATAAGGTTGCAGGTCGAAATATCGATTTTTCCATGTTATCTAATGAGGAATGGAAATCATTCTCGAGAATCGAACCCGGGTCGATTTTGGAATTTTTTTTTCGTAAATGGCTTCTACTTTAAGAACTGAACATTCCTACCAAATGTCAATCGTCTAGCTACTCGGAAAGTTTGTTATTAAAAATACCATTACAGAGTTTCCCGCCGACGACGTCGACGAAGTCAATTTTATATATTAGATTCTTATCATATTGGATTTTATTAGGTGTGCTTAAGTAATACCTATTTAAAAAGATTCCAAATATTTTATGATGCTTATCTTAAAATATTTAAAAATTTGTACCTTATGTGAATTTGGTATACCACACGTTATTCGTCGTACGAATTGAATAAGAAATTTCGGAAATTTGAGTTGAAATTTCGAACATGGGTGGTTAACTTTAACATTAATAGTTATGATTTTCTTTTTTATGAGATTTTATAAATAGCTGTTTCTGATCTTCTTTATACATATCCCTTTTTAATTTGATTAACTTTTTCTTGATATTGGAATGTGGTAGATTTTTCATTAATTTACGTGAAATATTATACGCTTACTTGGTAAAAATAAGAAATGCACGCGATATGTTTATTTATGGATTTCACTTCGGTCCTGTGACAACAAATGCCAAAGATTGTCCCTCAGGAAATATTAGTCTAGCTTACGCACTTCGTAATTAGTTGTATTTATTATTATCATTAAATTAAAATCGTCATTATTAATAGGTGGTACAGTCGATATTCTCTCTTCGTGTGATATTTAGTTAACTCTATATGGTGATGCTAATTTTCAAATTTATTACTTTAATTCTATACACCCACGCAACGCTTTTCTCTGGAGTTGTCGGACTCCTAGGGGTGAGGGGGAAGGCTTTCAAAAAATTAAAATGTCGTATTTAATATATTTTAATTCTTATTTAAAGCATATTTTTCGGAAAAATTACAATGTGAAGGAACATAATAAAGTAAACAAATCACAGCTGCAAATCCCGCCAGAGGTTCCAAATTTGAGACATAAATTATTATTTTTTAGTAATTTCGCGTAGCTACCGTCAAGCTGCCCATACAATAATATGAGAGGTGACGTTATTGTATTGAATGAAAACGTACGGATATGAAAACATTTGTTCAACGTATGCAGCATTGTTTTTTTCTCGATAACAAACGTAGTATATAGGTTGTGCGGGATATTTGTAAAATAGAAAAAATCATAAAATCAAAGATTTTCTCTCCATTTGAGAAAACGTGAAACTCGATTCAAAGAAAAGGTTAAGGAAAAGGAAAATTTGAATTGAAATGCAAATATAGACATGGCGTTTATGTAGGCTGCCCATTCTCTCAAATAAAAAAATAAACGGTGCGGTTTCTATAGCCCAAAAATGTGTCATCGCACCGATGATTGAAGTGATTTTCTGTTTGAATTTGTAATCAAAGGAACGCCTTTCTCCGAGGAAAATATTGCACACGTATTCGTAATAACAAACCCCTTCATCATTTCTGAGGATTTTGTTTGTCAGGTGCCCGAATGATAGTCTTATGAAAGAGACGACCCTAGTTAGTCCAAACATAGTTTTCTGAAAATAAATAGGGGACTTGGGTTAAATTTATATTGTGAGATTCTCTTGAGATGATATCGTTGCATACATAAAAAAAAAACTTGGCACTTCAAAGGGCGACTAAATAAACATTGATGGTCATTTATAATATTCTCTTGGCGTCAATAACAAAGCAAATGAAATGCAATGTGACACGACTATTCCATTTTATAACCGAATCTAGAGTGGAAAATAACCTCTGGGAACATCGCGTTGAAGTTATGCATTTAAATGCGCCCGTGAAATGAGAAAAGGGAGTAAATTCATATTCTCACGTTTGATTTGTAATAAAACCTGGCCGCGAAGTAGACATTTTTGGAATGGTGTAAATTGACAGAGGTAATTGAAACCGGGTATTTGATTCTGGAAATTGAATGCCGTCAGAATCGATATGTTCTCTTTCAATACGATGGGGAACATTCACAGTAATTAACGTATGTATTGTTAATAAGCTTAAAAACATTCCACAGCTTTCTAGAATCTGACTGTGGTAATGATAACTTCTGTTACTAAAATCGTGAAATAATGGAAGGATTTTTTGTCGTGGGTGGAATTTGCTTTATTTTTGTTTGACATCGAATGATAGTTTATTTAGAATCAGGTTGAAAACTTCAACAGCTCATAAGTTTCGGAACGAAATAGTCAATTTTTTTTACATATTTGATCATTTTTGCTTGCTATATAGTGGTAGTTTTTTAAAAGCATATTCCATATTAAAAAATCTGGCCAACACATGACTTTCTCCATATTTCGGGTATAGATATTTAAATTATTATGAATAGCATTATGAGGCAAAATTATCATTTCATATGGTAAAAGAATACAGTCATCCTTACTGCCGTAAATCATATTTTGAATATGTTTACAGAATTCACCGCTACGTGTTGGTGGCGCTGTATACTGGAAATTACGAAAAAGTTGAATATCTCCGAAATTGATGGTTCTACGAAAATTTGTTTCAAACAAAACTTGGAAGAAATATTATTCTCTACAACTTTGGTCCTCACGAAGATGACCAATTACGACGTTTTTAAGGAGATATTTGACGGAAACCGAAAAAAAGATTATTTATAAATAATTCCTAAACAATAACTGCTATGGAAAATTGTTTCAAATGAAAGTTGTAGGAAATTATATTCTCTATAACCGTTATATAGAAATGTATATACAATAATGATGTTTTAACTGAGGTATTTCGCCAAAACCGAATCGGGTTTCGAATAAAGCTCGACTTCCGGTTAACCGGTATTGTCCAAAACTAATCAGTTCTTTGCGCTCATGCTCAAGTGTTATATATAAAATTTGGTATTAATATGACAAGTACTTTTTGAGTTAGAGCGCTCACAATCACATACATCCACACATAGACATCATCCCGAAAATAGTCTAAACGTGTTCTAGGGACTTCAAAACGTGTATTTCCATTGAAATCTCGAAGTCGATTTTTTTCGTGGTCACAATACTTTCCCATTACTACATATGGAGAAAGTAAAAAGAGAAGATTAATACTGTGATTCACTTAAATGCACCATTTTAAAGATATGTTAAGTATAATTGATTATTTTGTTAATATTTTTTTCAGTTATAATGGTTGGTATTATTTATTCCACGATGTGTTTTTATATCTCAAGTGAAACAGAATTTATACGCCCATTCCTTCAGTTTTGCTGAAAATCGAAATGTATTGGCGCGCTCTTATGTGTCTTGACGGAGTCCCTACTTTCTGAGTGAAACCTTATAGAAGGCTTAGATCAGGGATTCCCAAACTTTGTGACCCAACGGGTCCCTTATATTCAAATATATTTTCTCGCGGAAACCTAAGAGATGGTAGGCCTAATCGCAGTAAAATTAACTATAAAGTCATTATAATGTTTATCTATATAGTTTATGTATCTTACAGTATACATTATTCAAGTGAGGCTCATGCTTCCTTCTGTAAATAAGAGAAAGAACAACGTATCGGGTTTATATTACGAAACCTCATTTAGCTTCTGCGGAACCCTGACTTAGATTAAAAGCGATAGATATTTTTATGTGCGACCTGAAAATGTTGACTGGTGTATTTGAAAGACACTCGCTTTGTGTCTCAGTCCGTCCGTTCGTTTGTACATGTTATTTTAGCCAAGAAACCTGAGTAAGAACGATGGAATAATTGTCACGCAATCAACATTAATGTAAGGACACCTAGGAGAGGTTTTGAAGCCGGAGTTCTCATTTTTGTGTGATTATCTCATTTTGAAAAGACTAGAAATAAGGAAAAGAAAATCCCGGTAACGATGTTCATCTACGGGTTCACTTGTAAGTAGCTGTGATTCACATAGCATGGGACGACATCCTTAATTAAACAAAACGGGATTTAATTGAATTAATTAAGGACAGTTCCCAGAAGAGGCTGAGATTCGACGAAAAAATATTGAGCCTTTGTAAATGTGTTGATTTTCTTGAGAAATGACACATCTGCTTGTCCAATGATTGCGCGGATATTTTTCAATTAATTTATAAAAAATTAAGATGTGTGAAGTAAGTAATTATGCTTGTAATAGCTGTCGTTGATCTCAATAATTCACATTTAACTCTAATAATGCATTTCCCCGGTATAGGATTTTAGTAGTCTTTGGCTCCCATTGTAAGGTTCGCGGGTTCGAATCTCGCTGAGGGCATGGCTGTGTGTGCGTATTGACAATTTATTATAATTTTCTTGCATTAAGGCATTCAATGCACGCGTATATATTACGCGAATGAGGATTGAGAAAATAATGCGATCTCGAAATGAACCCAAGATTTTTCACAAATACGTAAATTATCTGTCAAAATTCTAGCGATATCAAATCGAAGGCGAAAATCGATGATTAGAATAATAGGCCTTATTCATTTTCCTTCAAAACAGTTCAAATCCGAAGATCGTAGATCAATTTTTTCTAATTTTAATTAATTAATTAATTTCTTAAATTGTAAAAATTAAGAAACAGTAAAGGCCAGTTACACTGAATATCGCAACAGCAATAACATGGACGAAATACACGACTATGTCCCCGGCAGGAATCGAGAGAGAGCGGGAGAGGGAGAGAGTGGGTATAGGGAGAGAGG
Organism: Uropetala carovei; assembly: GCA_036926305.1. Classification (NCBI taxonomy): domain Eukaryota; kingdom Metazoa; phylum Arthropoda; class Insecta; order Odonata; family Petaluridae; genus Uropetala; species Uropetala carovei. The sequence goes on along the minus strand of JAXCHB010000041.1, from coordinate 1,436,826 downwards.
GAGAAGAGAGAGAGAGAGAGGGAGATGTTTCAATAATGCAAGTATATAGGAAAATTCGTCTTTAATAGAATAGTTGTCTATGGGGATATCATTTGAACCATTAATTGATTCACATTATTATTAATAAATTAATTAAAAAGAAATCCACGAAAATATTGCGTGGGTACAGCTAGTTATATATAAGATACACAAGATGTATTCCTTTCTTTGAGATGAGAGTTATAGCTCTTATATTTGGATTTTGTGTCTACAGCAATTGAAATTGCGTTGTGTCGTGGTAGGTAGATACGCCGGTTTTTTTTTGTAATTGAAATTCGCTCTATACAATTCACTCCTCACCAATTCTCTGAAGAAATAATTGCCGAGCTAAATTTATGGCTGAAATCAAATTTAAAAAGAAATCTGATGCGGCCAACACATGACTTTCTCCATATTTGGGGTATAGATATTTAAATTATTATGTCAGTTGGTGGGGAATCCACTTCGCGGCTGAGCAAATATCTCGCATATCCTGCGACGGTCTTCTTCCAAAACCTTTTTGACGATAGCCACCGGTCGTCAGTAGTCCGACGGCCACCCGCTCTTTGGATCGTCTGCAACACTTAGCGGCCACCGCGGAAGTGCGATACTGAGCGAGAACCCTAGCTTCGATTTGCAGTATCATTTCCACAAACTTTTGCAATGCATTCTGAATTTCGTTGTGGTTCTTACCTAGTAAAGTTTCAATTTTTATGAATGAGTGCTGATCATCACGTGATATTTGACCCGAGTCGTTTTCGTCCTCCGTTTTCAAACGTAATTGCGCTCAAACAGAAAATGGAAGCATAAGACGCTGTTTACTGGAAGTTTGGCTTTCAAGTGACGCAATAATAAAAAGGACTGCGTAATCCTACCACTCGCATATACGCACATTTGAAATGACCCTCGTACATTTCACTCATGGAGCAGCCCATCGCCAGTGGCGATTCGCCGATAATAAATTTTAAATAGGAACAAGACTACAACCAACGAATTATAGCTGATAATGGCTCTTTTGTAGCCGATATTCGTATAAAAATTTGCCAAAAATTTTACAGCCATATAAGAGAGAGATTTATTTCAGTTTTTCAATATGATGAAATGGACATTCATTGAAAAATACTATCAATATTTCGCTTTTTTTGTATTTTCCATTTGAAACAGCAAATACAGGCTCCGTTTCCTATTTGTTGCACCTGCGGTGAACGTTATCTTTTAAAACAAACCTTTCCCCAAAGCGAAGGATAACAACATGTTAGCCACCGCGTTAAAAGCCGCACTAGGGTATTTTTAAAAATTTTTTTGGCTTTGGGATGGGAATACAGTCAAGCGATCGTATCCGCCTATTTTTCTCCGCTGACGAACACAAACAATGCTTGCGGTACTGTTCCGCGACTGTCTATTTGGGGAATGTCATACTGTGGAGTGTGCCTAACACTTTTCTCTTACCCTCGTTGTTGTCCTTTCAACAAACGGACGTTGCATTTGTTAGGTCGTTTACAAAACCTTTCAAACTTCCATCTCTCCGCAGGACTGCATTCAACCCGCTCACAAAAGAACTCCCTCTCTCCGGGTAACATATTGGTTCGCGTGCCTCGACGAACGGCGTAGGGACGTAAAAGAAAAAGATTTCTCCCAGTAAATAAAGAGATTCGATTTTCATTTTGGATGCCCAGCGAAAATTAATTCCCACGTACATTTTTGTTATTCCATCGGAATATGGTTTACGGGATATCTATCGGGTGCTGTGACTTTGCGGCTGTTTATCTAGTGTCGTTCGGGTCCAGGGGGGAAAAGGGCGCGAATGCGATTCCGGGAAATCGCGCGTCACTTGCTTTTGTTCTCTGCTTACCCAAACTAAGAGCAACTCCAGTGTCACATGGAAGCAGTTACAGTTGCGCCTTGGTATATACGTTTTAAAATTTGAATGCAGATAAGTATAATCATTCGGAAGGATACATGCCTTTCATTATTTCTATGGTCACGTTTATTTCAACATAGCTTTAATTTTCCCGTTAATATATAAAGAGTAGTCATAAAGTTCTTATATTTGCATTTTCTACTCATAATGAAAAAAAGATGTTCTGTAGAAGGTTTGGAGTGAAGAATTGAATTCGGATCGATAGCTTGCAAACAATTTTTAAGTCACTCTACCTCTTTCTAGTGCGAAGTAGGAAATGTGCCTGTATAGTTCTAAACAGGTGTTAATTAACCTTAAAATAAAATCTAGGAATTGTGTTTGTATATCTTTTTATGAATTTTAGATTAGTGATAGGGCTTTTGTAACAGAATATACTGATGGCGTTCAAAGGTTGAATTATCTGGTGTGATTTAATGGAAGAATATAATTTAGAATTTAATTTGAAATACGTCGTTTCCGAAATTGGGCAGACTAATTATAAAAACATGAAATAAGAAAATTTATTTCCATTCGATATGAAAAAGTAACGTTAAATTTATATCCGCTCGTAGTTTCAACGAATCATTTATTTTCATTGAAGATTATCTTACAATTAATATGGAAAAAATAATTAATATCGTTATAATTAAGTAATGTAAAAGAAGGGCAGCATTAGTTATTAACGAATTCACTGAAGCGAATAACAAACGGCGATAAATAATTGCGGTAATGGAAAATTGTCGGCAAAATAAAATTTCGTCATTGATCATTCGGAAACCGGTTTTAATAATCCTCTTAAATAAAATAAAATTGGCTTTAGTTTACTGTGTGGTAATTTACGCTTCAATGTTCACCTCTAATCGTTGTGTTGGTTTCGAAGTTTTAATAAAGCTTGGTTGGCTTGGATGCACTTTGACACTTTGGAATCCAAAGCAGACAACTCTTGTCACGTAGCACTATTTTTATTTTTTCCATTATCACAGATTGATGGTACAGGCGAAACCGCGTCAAACGCAACTTGGCATTAAAGTTGCTAAATAAAAACTTATAAAGCGGTAAAATAACGACCTCTTATGTTATCAAACGTAAAACGAGATTATTTTAAATGCAACTAGATTTTATATTTTCACATTTTTACACTGAACTCCAACGGCATGTTCAAGTTGTACTTTTAATCTACTGCTTATAATGCCGGCAATCATTCAAATTTGCGGTTTAATGATATTTCATGGTTGTCTCGTTGTCAGGATTAAATCTGACCTGCTGATGATAGATTATCAGAATAAAATCCTCTATAGTAACGCTTAAATATTGATAAAAATAAGTAATTTAATTAGTATATTCTCAAAGTACATACAGTTATTTTAGTGATGAGTCAGTATTTTAACGAAATTGATCTTTTTAATGTAACCTTGTCAAACGATTTTCTTTCACTTTTTGGCTGTATCATAATTTCGTGGCTATCCATCCTTATTCCAGTAAACCCGGTAATAATATTTAAAATGTTGTAATCCCCACCGATTACATAAAAATATCACATTGATTCGTTTATCACCGTATTCCATTGATAAACTGAAAGGTTTAGACGGAAATGTTTAAGTCGTGGCAATATTCACCGTATTGTGGTTTGATCGTTGCGACGGCAAAGTGGCAGTTCATGCACTTATCCAATACGTTTCCGCTGAAATATGGAAGCGATGGAGCATTTTTACAAAAAAATTGCTCGTATCTATCTGCAATAACGCCACGCGTTTCTCTAATATTAACACTACCGAATCGCCGTTTGATTGAGGTTTTGTTAAAATTCCTCATCTGAGGGATTCCGATGCTCTGTTTTCCGAGGATTTGCGCACACGTTATTTAAAAAATTCATCAAACCGCATTTAGGTGGGCATTTCGGCCATCATCCATATAAACTGTTCATATTAAATGAAATTGTAATAGCTAATGATTAGGTTTCGTTATTGGAAATTACGCTAGCAACTCTCTCATGACAGATAAAGCGCGATTGCGATATCGTGTTCCTTGTTTTCGATAAAAACTGGCATTTCACACAACGTGCAAATTTGAAGTGATAGTTTTAAGGTTGTTTTTTCGTTATGGAAACTCTTTCAGACAAACTCGGTGGGGTGTTGGATGAACTAAAGGATGGCCGTTGTCAATTTTCCATCAAGTGGAAAAATTTATTTTTCGTGAAATAATTTCTTTTGGATTACTTTCCAACTGACATGATTCAATCTTTTTATTTATTTAGGGATGGACAATTTTACTGAATGTTATTTGATTCTTCGTTTACGTTCCACCTCTGTAATTGTGTGTCAATCTGCATTAATCAATTTGGAGTCCTTGCGAAAGATATATTTTTCCAAATTTCCGCCAAATCTGTTAATCGTCATTTTACAAAATTTCCGTAACCTATAGGCAAAAATATAATTTAGTTTTCATTTAATTGCCATTTTGAGAAATTTTTAACGAATTACTTCTGTTATTTTGCCGCGTATATTCTCCAGCAACTACAAAAAATTATCTTACGGCTATTTCGCAAATTGAACATCATAATTAATTTTAATAATTAGTATTTGCTTTTAAAAGGCTATCGTCAAATTTTTATCCGAATCGTTTCTCGTCAATTTCTAATATTAAGTTATTGAAAACCGAAACAGAAAAATTGTTTTGTGAAGTTTGAGTAGAAATGTGTTTTAAATTTCACCCGTAATTGCATAAATGTTTACAAGAATCGGAATATCAAATTGGATTCTTTTTTCCTATTTCACTAAAAAACTTTATTGGTATTTTATTCCTGTGTCCGTTATAAATTAATGAAGGAAATGTTAAACTCCGTAGCATTTTATCTCGTCCACATTTTTAATTTAAAACCTAGTCCACACGTTATTTCATTTTGTAATCGTGGAACCTTACGAAAAGCGGATATAAACAACAATTACGAATTTTCTTCGAAGCCGTATTTTTAAATAGCCATGTTCCATCGGTTGACCATTCTCTCACCGATTTTAACAGCCTCATATTACGAATCCCCGTGGAAACTTGATCAGGGTTATCACCACTTAGAAGTTAGTGGATGATTTGATAACTCGCATGGCAAAAAATGATGCATCCTAAATTTATTTCATGATTCGAATTGGCAATACTTAAATGCGGGTCACGTGGAAAAAATATAAAACGAGCGATTTAAAAGGCGCGATAACTTCGAAACCTGACAACTTCGAAAAGAGGATGTATACACTCCATTGTGTATCTTCGTCGTGTAGGTTCAGTCGCGAAGGCGGTCGATAAGAAATTCGTGTTGGTTCCTCGGAGAAGTTTTGGGAGCTGGAAACATCCTTGCTTTCTATAAAAATATAGGCGCCGGGATCCTCCTCCCTATCCTTGGCAGGAAATTGAGTTTCTCTTGCTCTTTTCCCCCACGTTCCTTACGAGTTACTTCCAAGCGAAGGATATGAGACTAGGCGATATATTTTTTTTAGATTTTACTGGTTACCTTTTTTGCCGCTATAAATAACGGGGAACTTCTTTTTCTTTTTCGATTTTCGTAGAATCTTCTCTCTTCCGATTTCTTGTCGATTCCTTCTCCCCACTCGCTCCCTTTCGTTCCGACCAAAACGTCTCTCTTTTCACCGTGTGCCGTTTTACGCCGCTTTTCATTTGTCCTTTTTCTTGTGTCCAACTTGCCTCGATGCATTCCCACACATTCGATCAATGAACCTTGAGTGGATAGAAGTTGGCGTTGAAGGAGGGTTCGATGGATCTCGAAGCAAAAAGGGTATTTATATCTAGTGTAGGAGGAGCTTCTGAGTTGGATGCTTGACTCATTTCAGAAGCGTTAATAAAAGTGTCTCTCTTTCTCCCGTCCATTTTGATATTGGAGTCGTCAAATTGACGGTGTAAGCGTGAGGGGTCGGTTCTTTCCTTTATCTCTCCTCGGAAAACTGCTCCATAATATCTCCCATTCCGGATTAATTCGTCTATATTTTTAATAACGAAAGAACAATTGCCGTCGGAGGTGTGACGTTAAAATAATTAGGGCTCCCTACGAAACTTCTCTGCTACGTTATATTAGTCTTAGGATACGTTATAAAAGGATCGGTTGGATGCAATTTTATTTTTAGATATCATAAATAAACGAATAGCTTATTATTGTAGTTATATTTCAGGAATAATATTGTAGCATCGCATGATTCATCTTAAATCCTGGTTTTATTTTTTTAGTGTATATGTTCAATTTAATATTACAAAATTTTCGACAATGCTCGTATTACAATATGTTTAATGCAATATGTTTAATACAATACAATACAATATGTTTAATACAATATGTTTAATAAATATTGAGTTTCTTTTGTAGTTAAACGCCAAATGTTGTTCAATTTTATTTCTTTAAGAGCATGATACTGTTAATACCGTCATTTATTCAATATATCCGAGAGCATCATTTGGAGTTTTACTGAGAGAGTTGAAATTAGGTTTTACGTTAACGTATGTCTTTTTTTAATTTGGAAATTATGCCATCTATTACGCAGTTAGTAATAACTAGGGCGGGAAAGGAAACGTTTAATTACAACTTCAACTGTGACACTAATTGCACGTAGATATTTTTTGCCATTTTTGAAGTAATTAATCAAATATCAATTGAGATGTTATGTTTCAGCACCGTTTGGCGCAGTCGGTTTTGAGCCTGAGATGCGAGGGGTGAACGGCAAATTAAAACTAAAACGAGGCGAAATCTGAGCCTCTTCTATAAGAGTTAACTTCATTTTTTTTTCCAAAATTATAAATATCTCACTAACTTTTTTACTTTCTCCAAACGTAGTAATGGGAAAGTATTGTATTCACGAAAAAAATCGACTTCGACATTTTAACGGAAATACACGTTTTGAGGTCCCTAGAACACGTTTAGACTATTTTCGGAATGATATCTGTGTGTGTGTGTGTGTATGCGCGCGTGTGTATATGTTATTGTGGGCGCTGTAACTGAAAAAGTACGTGCTATATAGTTACCAAACTTCATATATAACACTTTAACATGAGCACAAAGAACTGATTAGTTTTTGGACAATAATGGTTTAACGGAAGTTGAGGTTTATTCGAAACCCGATTCGGTTTTTGCGATATTTCTTCGTTAAAATATCATTATTGTATGTACAATTCTATACAAAAGTTATAGAGAATGTAATTTCCTATAACTTTCATTTGAAACAATTTTCTATTGTAGTTATTGTTTAGGAGTTATTTATAAATAACTGGTTTTTCGGTTTTCTCCTTAAAAACATCGTTATTGGTAATCTTCGTGAGGACCAAAGTTGTAGAGAATAATATTTCTTCCAAGTTTTGTTTGAAACAAGTTTTCGTAGGACCATCCATTTCGGAGATATTTTGCCTTTTCTTAATTTGCAGTATACAGCGCCACCACCATGTAGCGGTGGATTATGTGAACATATTCAAAATTTACGTAATTTACGGTAAAAGGACGACTGTATAGTTTTACGATACGAAATAATAATTTTGCCTTATAATGCTATTCATAATAATTTAAATATATGGAGAATATGGAGAAAGTCATGTGTTGGCCACATCAGATTTTTTACTTTCTCATTATACGTTGTATAGAGAAAGTATTGTTTTAACGAAAAAATTCGAATTCGAGATTTTAACGGAAATACACGTTTTGAGGTCCCTTGACCACGTTTTGGCTGTTTTCACGGTGATGTCTCTGTGTCTCTCTGTATGTGTATAACAGAAACTTTGTGGGCGCTCTAACTCAGAAACTATTCATCAGATCAGCATGAAATTGTATATTTATGATTTTATATATGTTCTTAAGATTTGAAAAGATTTTGATAACAATCGGTGAGCCGGAAGTAGCGGTTTACTCCTGTAAAATTTTAGTTTTTCTTAAATATTTCGCTTAAAACTGAATTTTTGTGAACATATCTTTATATATTATAAAGTCGTAATGGTCACCATGATGCGTAACGCTCTAATTTTGTGAATAACTCGATTAGAAATAAACTTTGAAGCCTGAAATTTCTCAGGATTTCAGCGTTGATGAATCTTTACGCCAAGACTAAAAAAATATCGAAAAAGGTCACGGGTTCGACTACAGAGAATGAATGTTGTTTCCCATAAGATATCACGTAAAAATCGCCGTTTTGGTTTGAAGGATTTCATTTTTTACTCTTTAAAATACCATAAAATGAAGTTATCGGCACGAAATTTGCGCTAAAACACGCCAAAATGAATGAGGATTCTTACTGTCGAATACTCAGTCTCATTCGAATTCGCTCATATTTTGAATTTATACTCGAGTTTTGATAATTTTTTTAGCATTTCAATAATAAGATTCCGTGGTTACCGGTATTGTAGTCCTCGGTAATTTCCGTGCATATGCACTTAAATAAAGGCTTAAAGATCGAAAATAAGATTAAAACTTGCTCGAAATGACCGAAGATATGAATTTACTGCAAATAAATTGAACGCAGTATTCATGTTATTTATATTTTTTATCTATATTACTTAATGGTTGTCTCTCTCTCTTTAATGCTCTATATCTCAGCTAGTTTTAATCTCGGGAACTTCAGTCCTCTAATTTTATTTTTTATCGAGTTATTCAACTAATTTTCTTAATTTGTTATTAAAAACCAAACATACATCCCTTATAAAATATATTCATAAAACTCATATTCAAAACATATTCCCGTTAAACTAATCTAAATCCAATAGGTACATGGTAGGATCGAGGAAATAGCGAGCAAAGGGGGGGGGGGGGGGTTGGCGAGCGTCAGCGAGCAGGAGGCTTGCCCCCTAGTGTGTGTGTGTGTGTATGTATATATATATATATATATATATATATATATATATATATATATATATATAAACAAAGATTTTAAGCGAAATATTTAAGAAAAACTAAAATTTTTCAGGAGCAAACCGCTACTTCCGGCCGACCGATTGTTATCAAAATATTCTCAAATCTTAAGAATATATATAAAATCACAAATATACAATTTCATGCTGATCTGATGAATAGGTTTTGAGTTAGAGCGCCCACAAAATTTCTGTCATACACATACGGACAGACACGCAGACATCATCGAGAAAACGGTCAAAATGTGTTCAGAGGACCTCAAAACGTGTATTTCCGTTGAAATTTCGAATTCGAATTTTTTCATAAAAATAATACAATACAAAAAAGGCGACCTTTACGGCAATTCGATTACCGATTTTTTTGGAAATTTTATACAGCGTCGCTCCATTTTTTTATTGCGCAAAGTTTCGTAGTTACGCGGATCAATTCGATTACCATAGCACAAGTCTCATCCCTTCTGGATTTGTAGAGGAAGAGGGACAAACGAGAGATTTTCCGCCCCTCCTCTGTCGTTCTCTACTCTACCGTTCGTGGGTAATTCTACGCTCAATATAATTGGATGTAGTAGAAATTTTTGGGCTTTCTTCCACTTCTCCCGACTCGTTCACCGTGGCCGTATAACATCCAACCTTTATGGAGTAGTGGATAAGAGAGACGGACTCGCTCTTTTAATTTGCGAGCGTTTATTTTTATCGTTCTTCGCCGTAAGGACTGGAGAAGTCTTAACAATTTTTGACTCGAGGCACTCGAATATTTCATTCAACTGGAACGAGATAACGTCATAACACTTGTTTATTTATAATGAAGCTACGTTGACATGCGTTTCTATATAGGATCGTTGTGTCCCCAGCAGATTTGAAAGGATAGAATTGTGAGTGAAATTATAATGTAAATGTTGACTAACAAATGTTGATACATTTATTTAGAGCGTTTTAGTCGCAAAGAAAATTTTTCCCAGATCTACCGGATTCTAGACAGTTGCATAAGTTAAAAATTTTAGTCATTTGAATCGACTGACAGAAATAATATCTTTTTCTTTCAATTTTCTGTAATTTAAAAGTTCATTTTTACATAATGTTAAGTTTCCATAGATTATTTTAAATTCCTGCAAGACATTTGCAGATAAAATACCTCTTTACCTAGAATCTATACATAGGATAGAAGGGTGACTCATAAAGATATTTTAAAAATCACCTTGTACTCCAAACACGCACACATGCACACATTCGACTTCATTCCGGAGGCCGCTTCATGCACACGCAGGGTTTGGAGATGTCACCTCACACGGGGAACCTACTCCTCGTATGCTCAATTACGTTACGATAAATTACACCTGTAACGCCACTAATTGTTCCTAGTTGCGTATTTTGACGTCAACTATGTCATATTCAGCAGGTAACCGCAGAGAGTTTTGGATGCTGACGCTATGTAGGCATTATATTCCATGGGTATGCTTTGTTGTGATTGGTGGAAAGCGTTTGATGGCGGTCACGTGACGATTATTGGAAATGTGCAGAAGCGTGTCATTTGCTATAGAATCTTGGTCATTGTTCATTATAATGTATTCGTCAATGGAAACAAAAGGCTTTCATAGGCATCTAATTTGATGCCGTTTAATACGTTTGATTTTCTTTTAAAATATGGTACTTTTTACTTTCTCCATACGTAGTATAGGGAAACTATTGTGATCACGAAAAAATCGACTTCGATATTTCAACGGAAATACACGTTTTGAGGTCCCTAGAACACGTTTAGACTATTTTCGGAATGATGTCTATGTGTGGATGTATGTGATTGTGGGCGCTCTAACTCAAAAAGTACTTGTCATATTAATACCAAATTTCATATATAACAATTTAGCATGGGCACAAAGAACGGATTAATTTTTGGACAATACCGGTTAACCGGAAGTCGAGCTTTATTCGAAACCCGATTCGGTTTTTGCAATATTTCCCCGATAATAAATCATTATTGTATATACAATTCTATACAAAGGTTATAGAGAATGTAATTTCCTACAACTTTCATTTAAAACAATTTTCTATAACAGTTATTATTTAGGAATTATTTATAAATAATCGTTTTTTCGGTTTCCGTCAAATATCACCTTAAAAACGTCGTTATTCGTAATCTTCGTGACTACCAAATTTGTAGAGAATAATATTTCTTCAGGGTTTTGTTTGAAACAAATTTCCGTAGAACCATCCATTTCGGAGATATTTTGCTTATTCGTAAATTTCCTGTATACAGCACCACCAACATGTAGCGGTGAATTCTGTAAACATATTCAGAATATACCTAATTCACGGCAGTGAGGACGACTGTATTCTTTTACGATAGGAAATAATAATTTTGCCTCATGATGTTATTCATAATAATTTAAATATCTATATGGGGAAAGTCACGTGTTGGCCACATCAGATTTTTTAAACATGGGCTGTTATTATGCTTTATTACGTTATTGTTTAGCTGAAAAGGAGATATAATTTACCATTAGCGCATGATGTTAATAAAAGGGAAAATGGATTCAGTATCATTAAAACGGTTTCCAAGTGACGGCTACGTAATTGACAAATGAAGTCGCATATTGCGTTCATAGAAGCAAAATTCTATAGCATCGCCTCAGAAGACGGAAAAAGGCTTAAAATGACATAATTGCTACACGGTTTATTCAGTCAATCCCGCCAATTACTGCAAAACTGATATTTTGACGGAATCCAGAATGCTTTCTCTTTCTCCCGCCCACGCGTTTTAATTTTTCATTTCCCTGCTTTATCTTGCCGACATCGAATTTTCCTCTTTCAAGAAGTCACAATCTTAGAAGAGAGAGTCTGGAAAAAAGCATTTCACCGACGTTCGTCTAGACTGAAAGATATTTTTTATCCTTCCCGTATTTCTCCTGGCAACCACAGAGCAATTTCCGTGCTTAATCAAATAATGCGTATTGATAACAGGTTTCTATTTATATTTGGTAAAGTAAAAATTTTAAAAATCAAGGCTTTACCAGTTTTTTAAACCCGTAGAGGGAACAAACAAAACCTTTGTGCTGTGTAGCCCGATATATAAAGTAGCGTTACCTGCTTGTAAAGATCTACCGCTTTAAAATCCATACTAGGTGATTGGTTGTTGTTCAAGGCAGCTCCTTTTGCATTAAATGGTTGAATAAATCTGACAGACGTATCTGCAATAAAGTCCTTGGTTGTAATTTACCGATTGGGAATTCTAAAAAGTATCGGCGATGGGTGAAATTGATGACGGATAAACTGAATTTCTGGTCTAGTTCACTTGTGTATGGCATTAATAAAAATATCTATGGTGACATAGTCTAGTCAATAATAGGGCGTTTAGAAAAGTTCCATGGAATGATTGAACTGAATTCTTTGTTTTTTATCCTTCAAATGCAAAAATAATTGTTTTCATATTAGGATACTGCTACTGAAATCCATTTTATATTTTGTTTTCTTCTACCTATTTTAATAATGAGTTATTTACTCGATATGATACGGTTAAGTTTTTGGAGGCAGAATGGAGATTCCTCATGTGAAGCATATGACAAATCATGTTCTTAAATATTCCTTTTCTGAGAAATATTCCTGGAACTTCTTTAGCGCAATATAGACATTTTTAGAAAACGAAGTTATGCAAAATGCACATCAGTATTTGCGACCAAGTGTTCGTAGAATTTTAAAACTTTATGCAAAGCGTTTTCATTTGTGCAGGGTTAAATTTTTATAAGTGGAAGAAGTGTTCATTTCACGCCCCTATGTGTTGAAACTTTCCTCTGTACTGCATGAATGACGCAAAGGAGGAATTTAAGTAAATTGTGACTTCAATACAAGGCACAATTAGCCTTACCCGCCATTTTTCTTTTTCAAAAATCTCACGCGTTGATATCTTATATGTAAATTATTACAGGAAGTTATTTATCCCTTTTGATAACTTGTAGTACGGTTAAAACGGAGGACGTAATTGAGTGAAAAAATTGGAAGTATTTCATCATTGTACTTAGAGAAAATTCCAATTTCCGAGTATTTTTTCCTGTTTTCATATCGAAGAAAAGAATGTTTAATGAATGAATGAAGAATATGACAGTTTTTACGTAGTGGGCTAGGTCAGTGGTTTCCAAACTTTTTGCAGGCGCGGCACTCTTTAAAAAATGAACAGAATTTCGCGGAACCCTAGCGTGCCGCGGTATAACTGGGCTAGGTATTGCTGTACGTCAGGCATGGGCAACCTTTTTTCAGCCGCGGGCCATACGAGACTTTTGCAGCATGGCTGCGGGCCGCAGCTCTAACTAAATTTAGAATTTTGTGCAGAATTTTTTTAATTAAACATAAATAGATATCTAACTGCATATAGTTACAATAAACTTTTTATTTAATTAAATTGTAGACTTGTAGAGTATAATAAATAATTAATAAAAAATATTGATTTCGTATAAACTATAAAATAAAAAGTACTCACCACATTTTTAGTGAGAAACTTGAGAATTGTTTACTAAATTCTCAATATTTGGAGAAATTTGAGATGTAGCGACCCTTAAGTTATTTTCAAGATGTTGGACACTCAGCCTTGATCTTGTTTTCGACTTAATGAAATTCATTCGGGAAAATAGCTGCTCACATTTATAGGTGCTACCAAACATCGAAACATGCTTTCTAGCAAAGTCTGCAATTCGTGGGTAGTATTTTAGCGGAAGACCAGAATAAAATTCTTGTAAGAAACAATCTTTAAATTGATGTTCCAAATCTTCATTAGTTTGCAGTTCAGTTAACTCGATCTGTAGTTCCTTAGGGGCCAGGTCATCATTTGCGTTGAACGGATTTGAAAAAAGACTTACAAGGAGAGGCTACGGAGTGTAACTCTCAGATTTGATTCATCTTCTACCAGTGGAAAGTTAGGTCAAAAAAAAATACCATTTCGGAATTAGGGGCCAACGCCTTTTCGTTTAAGAGAAATAATTAATTAAAATGTTCAAAAATTGGCCAATATTAATAAATCCTAGTAACTTTGCTTTTTCGTTCATAAGCGACCGTAACCTAGGGGATAACGAGTAAGGCTTTCGATGAATGGTCTCGGAGTTCGAGACCGACGTTGTTCAGTCTTTTTTCTCGTGTAAAATTTCATTTTTCGTGCTAGTTTTTCTCCAATTTTTCGGAAAATACTTATTCACCGCAATTTTTTTTTTCACGCAGGATAATTGTTTTTAATCACTAGACCACTTTTTTCTCCCATTTTTCAGAAAATATTTATACACCGCTATTTGCGTATTTTATTCCCAACCTACTCCCTCAAGAAAATTAGCCGCGTCTGTCCATCACTACATTGACACTCTCCGTAGACATTGGCGTATTCTTTAAGCTGTGATATTCCGCCGTAATTGCACTTCCACCCTTTACATCTAGTTTGCGTTTCCCGCACATTCCTTTGTATGGTAATCGTCGAAAAAAACGATAATATAAATATTCATGGCAATAGGGGAAGCATTTAAATAGCTGCGAGTGGCGCGAATTATTTCTTAATGTAAATGAAGTTTCGTTCACAGACGAAATTAAAATAAATCGCTGCAACTGTGGCAAGCGGTCATTTATATGTTGCTCCTGTTGTCATGAATATTTATGTTTTCTGTGTTTCTTCGAAGATTATCATCCAAAGGAATGCGCTGGAAATTCATACTAATTTTGAAAGGTGGAGGGTGTCAACCCAGCGACGGGCAGATGCAGAGCGAGGAGATCATAGAAATTATTCTTCGCGTTCATACCTTCCGATGCTATATGCCTGTACCAATAATAACTAATAAGATGGGTTACTTTATTATTATCCGCAAATATATTCTTTATCTTTAGCTCTCGCAATAATCTTTTCACGCAGGAAAAACGATTAAAACTTACCATAATAAATTCACTGGATTTTTGAGGGTGTAAGTTGGGAATAAAATACGCAAATAGCGGTGTATAAATATCTTCTGAAAAATGGGGGAAAATAGTGATCTAGTGATTAAAAACAATTATCCTGCGTGAAAAAAATAAAAATTGCGGTGAATAAGTATTTTCCGAAAAATTGGAGAAAAACTAGCACGAAAAATGAAATTTTACACAAGAAAAAAAGTTTAACAACGCTGGTCTCGAACCCTGCGACTATGCATCGAAAGTTCTATTCATTATTCCCTAGGCTACGGTTGCTAATGAACGAATGAGCAAAGTTACTAGGATTTATTAAGATTGGCAAATTTTTTTACTTTTTAATTAATTATTTCTCTTAAACTAAAAGGCGTTGGCCCCTAATTCCGAAATCGTATTTATTTTGACCCAAACTTTCCACTGGTAGAAGATGAATCAAATCTGAGAGTTACACTCCGTAGCCTCTCCTTGTTAGATCTGCTTCTTTTAATTTGAAGTCTTGAAATCTACCATTGAATTCTTTGTCAATGGCTATTAACTCATCTGCGTAGGAGATACATTCCGACTTGTTGTGATTGGCTGATGCTGGAAAATGGAAAGTGTCACCACTCTTAAGCTGTCTTTTCCAAATTTGAATTTTATTTTGCAATGCTTTGATATGATCATATAGTTGATGAACTAACTGTCCCTCGCGTTTCAGTTTTGAGTTAAGTTCATTTAAATGGGATGTAAGATCAAAAAGAAAAGCGAGATCACGAATCCAATCATTACTTCTTTGTTCTGGGACAACTTTTCTTTTCATTTCCATAAAGGTACATATTTCATCTCTGAGGCTGTAAAATCGCTGAAGAATTTTTCCCTTGCTCAACCAACGAACCTCACAATAGTAAACGACACTTCCATATTCAGACTCAAGTTCTTGAAGAAATTCTTTAAATTGGCGTTGGTTGAGCGCTCGTGATTTTATAAAATTCATGCTTGAAATTACTACAAATTTAACTGACTTGGCCCACAAATTCTGCTGGCGAATTATACAGTGAAGTGTGGAAAACTCTTTTTACTTTCTCCATACGTAGTAATGGGAAAGTATTGTGTTCACGAAAAAAATCGACTTCGAGATTTCAACTAAAATACAAGTTTTGAGGTCCCTAGAACACATTTTGACTATTTTCGGAATGATGTCTGTGTGTGTATGTGATTGTGGGCGCTCTACCTCAAAACACACTTGCCATATCCTTACCAAACTTCATATATAACACTTTAGCATGAGCACAAAGAACTTATTAGTTTTTGGACAATAACGGTTTAACGGAAGTCGAGGTTTATTCGAAACCCGATTCGGTTTTTGCGATATTTCTCCGTTAAAACATTATTATATATACAATTCTATACTAATGTTATAGATAATGTAATTTCTACAACTTTCATTTGAAACAATTTTCCATAGCAGTTATTGTTTAGGAATTATTTATAAATAATCGGTTTCTTCGGTTTCCGTCAAATATCTCCTTAAAACCGTCGTTATTGGTAGTCTTCATGAGGGACAAAGTTGTAGAGAATAATATTTCTTCCAGGTTTTGTTTGAAACAAATTTTCGTAGAACCATCCATTCCGGAGATATTTTGCTTTTTCTAGTATACTGCGCCACTACCATTTACCGGTGAATTCTGTAAACATATTCAAAATATACCTAATTTACGGCAATAAGGAGGACTGTATTCTTTTACGATACGAAATAATAATTTTTCCTTATAATGCTGTTCATAATAATTTAAATATCTATACCTAATATGGAGAAAGTCATGTGTTGGCCACACCAGATATTTTCTGTAAGTTGAGAGAAGCTAATTCTGATTTGATCTTGGAAAGCAAGCCTACCTTATTCCCAACCATTGCAGGTGCACCATCTGTTACCACACAATCAAGCTTATCAAAACAGAGATTTAATTTTGCCATTGCTGCTTTTAGTTCTTGAAAAATATCTTCTCCCTTCATTGCTTGAAGACAAAGCATTTCTTCAGTAACGTTGAAGGTAGTATCAACTCCACGTACAAAAATTGCAAGTTGAGCAGTGTCTGACACATCGGTACTTTCATCAATAGCCAATGAATATGATTCAAATTTTGAAGACCGTTTTGCTGTGTTAATTTCTAAATCAGCTGCAATTTCGTCAGTATGTCTCGTTACAGTTCTGCGAGACAAACTGATATTGTCGAAATCTTTCCTCTTCTCTGGACACAAAATTTCAACAACTGCTTGAAAGCACTCTTTCACGAATTCACCATCTGAGTAATTTTTCGAATGCTTAGCAATTTTCTCACTAACAGTATAACTCACATGCACGATATTATCGGAATATTTATGTTTATCAGATAACATTTTCTGCAACGTTGTCATTTGTTGCATTAATTTTTCTACCTTAATTTTTCTCGTTTCACCTTGTAATTTATCATACTTAGAATGCTTAGTAGCGTAATGACGCTTAATATTATATTCTTTACAGGCCGATATTGATTCTGAACATATTCAACATACAGGTTTATCCTTCACTTCCCCAAAGAAGTACTCATTTGTCCACTTTTCCTGAAACACTCATTTCATCACACAGTTTTCTCTTTTTTGATAAGGCCATTTTGGGGTTCAGTTTAAAAAAACAATTAAAATCGCCGAGACGTTAATTAGAAGCACTGAAATCATAAGAGTAGAAAGATTACTACGTCCACTACTTGTGTACGAGAAAGATTAACTGACAGCAAATTTATCGCACACATGCGTGCAATGGTGCCATCTCAGTATATTTTAATTACAGAATTACAAAAATGTCTTAATAAACTAGAATCTGGCCTCCAAACAATTCTAGATATAAAATGACCCAATTTTTATTCGTTTCTCATACGCATTATATAATTATAATGGAAATGCGGATACCCATTAACATTAAACCTCAAGTACTTAAAAATTTGAAACTCGGCAACAGCGCCAACAGCCTCGTGGGCCGCAACATAAGACGGAAAGGGCCGCAGGTTGCCCGTGACTGCCGTACCTAATTAAGGAAAGGTAATATTTTAATGATTTAGTATTATAAGCTATTATTTTTAACTGATCCGAAATACAGAATCGTATGTTCTTGCATTTTTTATGCCAGAAAACTCGTACCATCGGCGCCTATGATTCCAGAATATCCCTTATATCCCTAGTTCAACGCTAGTCGTAAACGACATTACATACTGTGAAAATATCTGTCCCGAAATATCTGAGAAAAATGTAAGTAATGTTGAAATGCATGTTTTATGCAGCTAGCGTGAGTTACCACTACGTGCTTGCTTTGCATTACAAAATGTATTGAACATATCGCTCGACCAGCACTTTCGTTTGACCGGCAAAAGGCAGCTCCCGTGGATGATGGTGAAAGTGACTTTTTCTGAATAACAGACATTTTGATCGAATCGTGGTTTTTCTTAAACTTTAATGCAGAATTACTATGCAAGAAAATTAGTTTTTTTCCAAATCAATTCATTGGAAATTAAAATTAGTTTTAAAGCTCGCAAATAAAAAAATCCAGGTTCGTATGAACGAATAATTCAAATTATAAAGACTATCACCCAACCAGAAGTATTATTAAGAATGTGCCTGACGTTTTTTTTTATTTACACTAAACGTGGATGTGATAACATTTGAATGAATATACAATTTCTGCTAGCTCGGATTGTAAAATTTCTGTCTTCTCAGTAACTTGTTTTATCCAAATTTAGCTGATATGACTAATGAGGTAAGATAATGCATAGGTATGCATTATAGAGATTTGATTGTTTGGTTTCCGATAGCATGCATGCTTTTCGTACCTCTCTCAAAGTTGGTCGACAGTACGAATAGTGATGAGGTAATGGAGAAATTTCTAGCTTCTCATTTGCTTATAAGGTTTGCCCGCACTCTATACAATTCGGTATAAATTTCCGAAGTCAAATTTCCTCATATGACTTTGGTCATTGAATATGCATTACTGAATATCTTGAAGCTGTTTTTAGAATAAGCCCTATGGGTCACGAGACGTAAGAACACCCACGAGAGAAAGGAGGACTATGGGGCTCTAGGGTAATGCTTATTTTCTACGTTACGATTCGCTTCTCCCATTGCTTGGCATACGGTTGATGTTAGGAGAGGGTCAAACTGCATGAGCTGCAACACAGATCATCTTTCTATTCGAGCGAATGGAACACTTGGGAGCCTTCTTACATTACTGCTTTTTGGCACTGCATGAGATGAATCTTATTTTCACGGCACAGAAATAGTTTCTATTTATATGTACATAAACAGAAAATTGCAGCCGGCCGGTACTTTTCGAGTATCAAATTGTTCACAGCGGTGGATGGAGCGGGTTTTTAGCTAGTTATTTCTTTAATTTCGACAAATAATAATAGACTTATTACTAAACTTGGTATTTTCGTTGGCATTGACGCAAAATGTAAGTAACACGCTGGGTATTATTGAGCATACAGTAGTAAAATGTTAGGCCGACCACAAATTTCGGCATAAATATCGTTTTTTAATATTTTACTGCGTTTCTTCATTATGGTTTAATATATCGCTGCGTTGTACTATATTTCATTATAATGCTAATAAAATATATTTATTGTGTATTTAACCGACACGCCCTAGGTGTCGCACCTCCCTAATTAGAAGAATTCTATTGTAAATCGTGTACGGTAGATTTAAATAGTAAACATGAACATTTCCCCGAAGAATGTTGAAAAACGACTGATCTTGATACGATTAATTAGAATTATATTTATATTTTATATGAATTATAGCAGGTCTACCGTTCTCCCGTGTCATGGATTTAATGGTTTATATTTGAGCATTTATTTTTTATTTGAGCATTTTTATGATCAAAGTAAACAAACCGTATTTTTTGTAATAAATAACTTAGTTTAGTCACATCTGATTAAACGGTGAAAGTTTGGCCGAAATTGATGTAGACGTTCTCGAGTTATGAACAGACACACGGGCACCCACTCTCTACGCACGGTGCCCTGCTGTTATTAACGCCTTCGTTGATACCGCGGATTTGGGTATACTACTTGTCTTCCTTACTCCCGCATTCTACATTTAACATTTAAAAAATTCCACTACTATTTATGTGGTTAGTATTATTTTTTCTATTTATTCGTTTCTATCCATTATTAACCCTAGACAGTATAAGTCTGGATTTTTAACTTAACGGTGTAGTTGGGTTCCTGTAAATCCTAGAAGAATGATATATTTTTCACGTTTTTACTAGGAATGTCACGTATTAGGATAGTATGTACTCGAAATATACTTTCACACGGTTAATTAACCTGGTAGGTGGCAATGTGTTCGGCGCAGCATCTATTATATATCACTGTCACTATCACCTTTGTATTCAGATTCCTCTAAAGCATTTCCTGATCCCTAATTTCAGATTCACTTTCAGTACACGGATTTTGTCATCAATCATAATTGCTTACCGTTAGGGTTCTGAAAATTATAAAGAGAAATAACGGTATGTAATTTATTAAATAGATGAGAATTTCCTGAAAACACAACCCAACCAAATGAGTCTTGAAGACTTCTCTCCTTAAAAAAAAAAAACAAGAGTTTCCACTAAACTGAAAATACACGAGTTTGTATTGACATGAGCAGAACAGTGCGCATCTGCAGCTAAAGAGAAAAATAGGCGGGAATCAATGGGACCGTATTTTCTCGGTAATGACGCGGGAAGTTTAATAACGCGGATCGCCGCCGTCCTCTTCCGAAATTCACCGTATAACCAAGGACATAGATTTCAGTCTATGGTTCTGCGAAATATTTTGTTCAAAGAAATCTAACCTAACAATGTGATTCTACTTCTTAACTTAAAAATTCAGAAAAAGCCCCACGGTAATAGGTGAGAATAGAGAGGCGAACACATTTCCCCACCACTTTCCGCTTTATCTCTCATTCCTCACTATTTTAATATTTTTCCTTTGCTAGATTTGGTAATTCCCGGATAGAAAAAATCGAACTCGACCTATATAATTCGAACATGGAGATACATTTTAAAATTCGTAAGAAGTCTATATGAGTATCCTTATAAAAGAAACCATAAAATAGTATCAGTTTGGTGAGCTGTTCAGCTCGTGTGTGTTGCGCCGTAGATTGCAGGTTAAACTCCTTTCCATGGCATCTTGGCTCTCGTTCATTTATCATTCTCCAAAACGGCAAACTTCAACGTTCCTGTGTGCTCGACCTAAGACGTCATCAATAACGCTTGAAGCCTTGCTGAAATAGTGAAAAGTTAGGAAAATTTATTCCATCCACATCACTGACTACGGATATATAGGCTGTCTTGTTAAAGTATTTCACATAATCCTGTTCCTTGCTTAGATATCGTCATATGATCGAATGCGTGATTGGCGTAAACTTACTTCAATTTTAATAGATCGCTGAATGCAAGCGAGTAAATGTTTTCTTCTTTCTACACTATCATGTATTTTTACTTACTCCATACGTAGTATAGGGAAATTATTCTGATCACGAAAAAAATCGACTTCGAGATTTCAACGGAAATACACGTTTTGAGGTCCCTAGAACATGTTTAGACGATTTTCAGAATGATGTGTGTGTGTATGTGGAGGGATGGATGTATGTATGTGATTGTGGGTGCTCTAACTCAAAAATTATTTTCCATATCGTTACCAAACTTCATATATAACACTTTAGCATGAGCGCAAAGAACTGATTAGTTTTTGAGCAATATCGGTTAACCGGAAGTCGAGGTTTATTCGAAACCCGATTCGGTTTTTGCGATATTTCTCCGTTAAAACATCATTATTGTGTTTACAAATTGTTACAAGTATTATAGAGAATTTGATTTCCTAATACTTTTATTTGAAACAATTTTCCTTAGCAGTTATTGTTTAGGAATTATTTATAAATCGATTTTTTCGGTTTCCGTCAAATAGCTCCTTAAAAACGTCGTTGTAGAGAATAGTATTTCTTTCAAGTTTTGTTTGAAACAAATTTTCGTAGAACCATCCATTTCGGAGATATTTTGATTTTTCTTAATACCAGTATACAGCGACACCACTATGGAGCGGTGAATTCTGTAAACATATTCAAAATATACCTAATTTACGGCAATAAGGAAGCCTGTATTCTTTTACGATAGGAATTAATAATTTTGCCTTATAATGCTATCATAATAATTTAAATATCTATACCCCAAATATGGAGAAACTCATGTATTGGCCACATCAGATTTTTTTATTGTCATTGTGAAATTTATACCCACGAATCGTGTATGGACTGTAAAATAATTGTTTTCACTAATTCATTTTGCACTTATGTATAACTATAATTATTGTGTGCAGATTGTTGCGTTTTGGATAATTGGTTTACTGCCCCTCTAGCATTCCTAAAACCACTCGATTAATTATTGCAGAAATAAGTAGTCTTATAGCTTTTTATGATTTATTTTAGTCAGTATAGTTGGTATACTTATTGAAAATATGTCATTGTTTAAACTCAAAAATGTACATTTCAAATTTATCATTCTTTATTATGAAATGGGAATATTTGCCCTATATTACATAGTGTGAAGCGAAAGGTCGTGCATGTGTAATTAACTGTTACTGCATGAAAAAATTAGTGTTTGCTCCTGCACGGGATATGGAATATTTGCTTTGTCAGCATAAAGAATACATTGAAAGACGTCGACCTCTTTTGATGAAGAGTTGTATAATATCTTTCTGTAGAGGGATGTCAGTGATAGAGAAGTTTGATAGAGGCGAAAACAACACGACAAAATTAAACGATGCGATAAATAATATAAATGACCAAATTCAATCGATTATTTACTTAAAAACAATGACCAAAGGTGCAAAAACGTAAAAGAGCAACACGTATGATGTTTACCATCCCGAAATAGACGAAAATTTCACAGGTGAACTGTAGAATGTCATACATCATTAACGGTACGAATGACGCACGCAGGAAATCAAATTTCCAAATTGATCGAGAAAAAGGACACGTGGAATGAGTAATTCTTTTCAGTAGAACCTTTTCGGGGTCATAAGGCTACAGTTCTAGTCGTCCTCAGCAATTCAGTGTTGCTCCTATCGACCTGCGGCGTTTGAAACTGAGCTTCTTTGCCGGAGGGTGGTGATGGTCTGGGGAATAAAAACGCGCTCGAAACAGAATGGTGCTTTTCATTTTTTTTTAAATTCCATCCCTTCCCCTTACTCGTCAAAATGGGATGAAATAGAATTGACGCATGACTGAGTTTTTTTCATTACGTCCTTTTTTCTCGATTTTCATATGTTAAAAAGTCGTACGCCTCGAACTCTACGCGTAACTATAAGAAAGTATTTTTTTATACAAGTTATAAACTTGGTCAGAGTCGTTATTCCCCCATATAATTTTTTATGCAGCCTTGAAATTTGTTTTTTAGATTGCAAGTAGTGTTCATTAAATACTTATTAGAGATGATAATTCATTTAAGAAGAGATAGGGATGTTTACGTGAAAATTAAACGTCGTCATCAGTCAGGTCTGTAATTATACTTTAAACCGAATTCTCTAGCCCAGTCTGTCCTCCGGAACAATTAAGGGTAAAATTCCAAATTTATAATCGAAGATTATACGTCGGTTGAAAATGGCGACTTGAAAGATGGATAGCGATTGATCGACTTTTCGGTCATTGCGATCTTAATGAACATCTTATTATATAATGAGCTATGTTTTATGTAATTCCTTCATGCTCACGTATATGCACCGGCGACTTCATAATGTACAGATGCAAATCTCACTCTGAGAGAGAGAGAGCTACATTTATGACGGGGGAGGGAGAGGAGGATTGAGAATGGGAGAGAGAGGAGGGAGGGAGGAGAATATCAGGAGGGCGGAGGAGGAGGAAGGGAGAACGGGGAAGGGTTTAATTTTAATTTAATACTTTATCCAAGTATACTCGTCGTTTTCGACGGTCAATTACGCCGGTAACATCACTGCAGGCGACGGAAAATGATCCGAAAAAGTTGATATTTCGAGCAAGTGAAATCAAACTATGAACCGTAATTACGGAATTGAAAATCATTGCGCGGTAATGATGCACCATCAACCTGTCACCGATTCTACCTGCGGAAGCATAATCGAGGTATTTCGGGGCGTAATGAACGTACGCCAGCAACGGATAGGCGTGGAAACAGGATCGGTCCGAATTCGCGCCTCGGAGGAAGAGGGAATCATTTACGGGAAATGTTGTCGTCCTCGAAAGGGAGGATTTGGTTGTTTTGCATACACAGCGCCCGATGACTTGTATTTACGACTGGAAGCGAGATTGGATTTGACGGAAGAGAGTGTGTGTGTGTGTATGTATGTTTGGCGGAAGGCGGTGGAGGCGAGGTAGATTTTCCAGTACCGGAAGAAAAGCTAGAGATAGAGATGACGTTTGCCAGAGGAAATGGCGAAGTAGAGAACGGGAGAGGTAGCGAGGCAATGGCGAAAGAGGTTTTGAGAGAGAAATATCGAGGAAATTGAAAATTGGATAGGTAACGGATTAAGAGAGGTTAATGGGTAATGGGAGATGTGACATCGGGCGAAGATGGGGCGCCCTCTTGCATCGAGTGGGAAGTGAAGATTTAAATGTTGCGAGAGAAGTTGGAGGGAGGGAGAGAGAGTAGGAGGTCGATTTAACGGGTCGAATCAGGCGCCGAAAGAATTCCGCAAAAGATGCAAAAAATGCGTTCGAGTTCAAATAAATACTCGTTGTAAAAATATTAAATTTATTTATTTACTAGGAAATTATTCTCTGTCAAAACTCGGGAAAATATTCTACGTAACAGCTGTTTTACAAATAGATATTTTTACTTAACAGTGCCGTACTGTGAGATTAATCGCTGCATTTAATAATAATAATAATAATAATAATGATAATAAAAATTGTCGGTATAACGAAATAATAGCGCAAATATTTAAGCGTATTCTTCCGATCCATCTCCTCGCCCCTTTCTCCATTTGGAGCGAGAAGAAATACGGGAAAGGCGAGAGTGAGGCAATAGATAAGGGAGTAGAAATGGAGCGGGCAGAGAGAGGGGCAGGGAGGGAGAATGACAAGGGATAGGCACGAGAAAAGCGAATTGTGTTGAGGCTGATACGAGGCGCAGACGGTTTACTTGTTCGACCGGCATATTTCCGCAGGACTGATCCCGATACAAGATTCACGACTGTCTGCTCCACCGAACTAACTCGGAACTAACCTGAGAGTATTACTCTCGACCCCGCGGTTAATTCACCCCGCGCAATACATGCGAAACCTCCGAAAACGACCGAGGGTTTTTAGAGAGTGGCGGAATACGAGGACGACGAGGGGGGAATGGTTGGGGGGGAGGAGTGGAGAAAGGAGGAGGTCGGAGAGGAGTTGCAACCGCGGGGAGGCGTATATTTCCTTCCAGAAATGGCAACGATTCTCGCATTCCACTTCCTACGCCGATCTACCTCCCCTTCCGTGCCGTAAATTCTCTTTTTCTTTGCTTTCTCTACTCTTTAATTCTTTCTTCCCTTTCCCGTTTCCCCGGCGTAAAAATTTTTCCCCTTCCCCTCGTAGTTTCAACTCCATTTTAACTCCTTAAACTCTTCTTGCCTTACTTTGATGGTCGGGTTTCAATCCTAAAATAATGAAAATTAGCGCATTCTGTTCGTTCGTCTCGTCTGTTTTTTTGTTTTAACGGGCGAAACGAGCAATTTATCGCTGAAATTATTTCGGTGAAATTTGAAATTTTGGATCTGTGGCCTGAAATTATTTCGGTGAAATTTGAAATTTTGGATTTGTGGCAAATTGGTGGACGAAAATTACAAACTTGGGTGAAAACACTCGCTCGGTACTGGCGGTACGATGAATCGAATGAACTATTTGGGTTAACTCGCAGAATTTTTGCAAAGGAAATATTTGTCTCTTTAGTTAAGCAAAAGAATAAAAACTTCGTGTCAGGTACGTTTTTGAGAACTGGCTGAAAAAAAAACGGTTTGTTTGTATTTCCTGAGTTTTTCAGAGTTTTATCATCAGGGGCTTTAATCAAAATACGAGATAAAATGACATATTGTTAATAAGAACAAAAAATACCAATTTTTAGTTTTTGTAAGTACCGTGTCAAGTTGACAAGAGCGGAGTTATGTAATTTAATCTGGGCTTCCACTTCGACGGTAATAAAATTTGAAGTTTCGAATCCTAAATATTTTGACAGAACCTCAATATGTACTATTTATAAATGTTTTGAAGTTCAATAATAATTTCGGTTTATCGGTGCTGCCAATTTACCGAAAAAAAACTGACATTTCAACTATTAAACGACTTGAGAGATTATGAGGAAAAAATACAAAGAAACGCTTTTAATTTGTGTCACGATTCTCCTCCCACTGGTCTCTTTTTATCTTCCGCCAAGAAGCGATTTTTTTCTTCCTTACCTACTCTCACCTCCCTAACCTCTCCCTCTTCTGCTTCCCCTTTCCTCATTTTCCTTTTCTGTCTTTTCTTCCCACCTATCTTCTTTCCTCTCTCTCTCTCTCCCTCTCGGAGCCGAGCACATTACACCAACTATCGGACACACCAGACGTTTCGAGATTTTGGTCGAGGAATCGGATTTTCAAGATCCGAACGCCAGGGGAAGATTTTTTTTTTACATTTTCGCTCGGGTTGAAGAGCTTCCTATTTCAGAATCTCGCGGAAACTGGAGAGTATATGTGTCGTAGAATGTCTCCATGAATCTACGAGGAAAAAGTTTTTTTCTAGACGTGTGCGAAGTTTAAAGGCACGTCATCTCCGTTAAAATCTTTGAGAGAAGGAAGAGTTTTTATGTCGTCGATCTCGAGTGTATTCTCAAGTCTAAGTTGATGCGTACGTATGAGGAATTTAAAACGAGTAGATAATTTTGTTCTCAAGCGGAGTCTCCTGTTTTATCGCGAGCTTAAAGATTATAGATGAAGTAGAAGGTGAAGTAGAATTTTTCTTTGCTAAATGACGTGAATTTAGTTCTCAAGTAAACGTGAGGCGTTATTGCCGAAGTATTGAGCTCACTGTGCTCGTAAGTAAAAATGGACTATCCTGCGTTGATAGTTGCCCATTTTTGTAGACTCGAATATCTGATGAGAGGAAAATCGATAATCGTTTCGCAATACAAATCCGAGAATGATTAATTACTTCGGAATCTTCAAAAGAGCAATCCTAAAATATCTTTTTAAAGTAAATGATAGAATGATTAATAGGTTCAACGTGTTTAAAAAGGGAAATCTTATAATGGCATTTTATGGATAAACAATACGATGATTAATTACTTCTCGATTTAAAAGAAAATCCTTAAAGTGATAGGACGAGTTAAAGAGATTACGTATCTGTAATCTTAGCAAACATACAATAGCGGCGGAAAATCTTTTGCGTCAGACGTTCTGAGCAGCCTGTTCCCACTGTTCATATTTTTATTTCTTTTTATAATAGCAAATACGGAAGTTTTTTCTAAACGGTCATCAAAGTAGAATAAATTACAAACTGATATGATATATTAATTATATGACCAGATATAGCAAGATTCAATAGAAGAATTTGAGTAAGTTTTTTCAATTACACTTTAAGGAAGTCAGTTGAGCAGTATAAACTTCACTTATGTAAAGGATACGTTAAAAATATATTTTACTACTGGCACATCAATGCTGAATTGTTTGTGGTCTGTTTTCGGTAGACATATCTCTATTTATCTTCAAATAAAAAAGCTATTGAAAACACTATTCTTTCACATACAATCATCCAGAAGTTTCAACTTGAACAGGGCCTCGGAACCTTTTTGAACTGCTCAAAAGTCTTAAAATTTATCATTTGGCCTTTTGCCTGCATTCAATTTTTATCACAATAGATATGCATGACAGGGGAAAAGAGACCGAGTTTTTGTAAACTCCGTGCAAAATTTAAAAAATGGAACAAATCCAAAAGAACTTCGAAAGGATGTACTTTATTGCAAACGTTGAAAAGGTCGCGCAAAATTTACTGCAGTTTTTTATACAGCTGCTTTTGATAAAATGTACCTCAATGGGTCAAACAACAACTTGAGAGATATTGCGACGAAGTTATATTTGAGCTTATTGTTCTATAACTTCAGTGAGCACACACTTAGCGCATGTCAAGTGACGGAAATAACCTTTTATTTGCTGAAACGCCTTATTATCTTACTCGAAATTGTTGCTATTGCGTACATTCATAAAATTCGAGGTGTATGTATGTAAGAGATTTCAGTATATTTTTTTATAAAATGGAAATTTTAAAATATTTTACGGCTATAATAGGTTACTGGATCTTTGGTCAATAAAATGTTTGGGTATATATATATATATATATATATATATATATATATATATAAAAGTCTGTGATTAATTATACAGTAACGCTCGAAATGGATTTTCTTTCGTGTTTCGGCGAAAAGATTTTAATGTAAAAACAAATTGTTTTTCGTAAATCCTCGACTTTGCGATACTAAATACTCCTATTACGCAACAATATCGACGCAAGTGTCAAATTCCTTTTATGTAAATCAGTAGCTTCTCGGATTGGAATTGAAAAAATCTTCTGCACTGCGTCATTCTCGAAAGATTGTTAATTAAGCTAACGTATTTTCAGTAATATGAATAGCTTCTATTTCTCGCTGTTGCTTCAGTGGAAGGGCTTTATTGTGGTTCATGCTTGAATTTCAACGTTCTATTGAAGCACTGCGCAAATATTTTTCTAGCAGCTAATCTCTCAACGTTAGAGCAATGTGAACGCAGAGACGCGTCATATGTCGCCTTCGCTGCCAGTTTCTGAAGTAAGAAATGTAATGGTTGACTGTTTTTGTCATATTTTTCGTACACTGCTACGGTTGTATTTTTTCAAAATTGATATTCTGCTCTTTAATGGAACAATTTTCGTAGGACTTTTGTTTAAATCGTCATTCAAAATTGCGACGTTTCCTAATCTAGGATAATATTTTTTAACACTTACTGGGACATTTTCGTTATTATTTTGGTCCAAATCACTGGAAATAATAATCATGTCCGTATTTACTCGACTATTAGACGACTTCCTTTTACGGAAGCTAATTTGTACGGAATTATGCTTTATAAGGTATTCTGAATAAAATGGATTAAATAAAATTATTAGATTTATTTTTCATTTAAACCTCAAAAATCGTCATCAAAATGTGCAGAATCACTGTCACTATTATTTGTTTATTTTACTTTTCACGAATATAACGTTCCAGTGAAATAGAAAAAGAAAACAAAAAACCTCGTCACATATTCGGGTAAATACGGTATAACTCGTTTCATATGATCAGTTTAATTGAGAAAAACCAGAAACCCAGTAACGTAAAAGTACCGGTGAACCAAAAACTTTTTTTGCACTTTTCTTCATATCAAACTTTTTTTGACGCGCTCGAAACGTTGCGATTCGCGGAATTGATTTAATTACGGAAATCGTCAACTTCCACCGTAACGAACATTTTTGAAACTCATATGATTACAGTGACGAAAAAATCGGTTTTATTAATTTTTTTGTCGATAAAAACAGGCGGCCAGAATAAAATGAATTTATCAAAAGTCCTAAAATATGGATGAGAATGCGTACCTAAATTAAATTCGCTATCGAAAGGGGATCTCTCATGTTGATTTAGTTTTTCCCTGGGAGGCGTTTTCCCTGTTTGTAAAAATTCACGAGTTCCAACGAGGAACCCGTCACACGGTCCGGAATATTTTTGCCTTTCATTTTGTCTGAAATTGATACCCGTAAGCAAATTAAGGCGGGCAGAATCGTTTGTTGTTAGAGATTATCTCGTACATTAGTCCCGTTTTTTTGTGCTTTAGAAACCGCAGGAATGGCAAAAAATATTCGAATTCGTCCTTTGTAACGAGCGGCACGGCTGAAATTGTGTGAGACTCGAGCGGACTGAGATGAATAGTCTGGAAGGACCCCAAAGATTTCCGTCTTACCCGCGCAAACCTGTCCTCCGCATGCAAGATCCAAGCAAAAAGTAAACCCTGAGCCTGTGTAGAAGCCTAAAGGCTCAGTGGTTCTCAACCTTTTACCTCCATTGGGTACTTAACAAATTCTGGGATATGGAGGCGGGCACAAGCATAAAAAAACGCAATGAGATATATAATTTAATATATTTAACAACTAGTATTTTTATTAATGCTTGAAAGAATCAAATTCTGTGAAAAGATAAACTGATTTTAATACATTTATTGCTTAGCACCACGAGCAGTTACATACCACATTAATGGGCTACTTGACAATCCATGTTGGCAGCTAGCAGCTCGTTGTTGTGAGTTGAAGATGATATCCCTGCTTGCAGGTAATCATCTAGATGGGTATTAATCAGTCTCGAACGACTCTTAGTTTTAATTATCTTCATTGATGAGAAGAGGGATTCACATATATAAGTCGATCCAAAATAGGATCTAATTCTTAAAGCAGTACTGCGCAAAGTGGGGGATTTAGTGGAGTCCACTAAGTTCCAAAATTTGTCTTCTTTTGCCATGGACTTTAAAATTACATCACTTTGTAAACTTATTATCTCTAGCTTGAGATTTTCCGCTTTACCTTGAGATAATTTTGAAATAGACATGGCAAGGTTGGTCGCGTCAACAGAGCAAAATGGATATAAAGAAAAGGAAATCGCGGTTTCGATGTCAGAAAATTGGAGAAATCTTTCATTGAATTGGTTTTTAAGAATTTCAAGATGGTGAGTGAAGTGTGTAGCGTTGATATAATTTTTAACTAGTTTTTGCTTCAAAAAGGGAAAATGTTGAAGGTTTGTCTTTTCTAGATGAGATTTCCACAGGTCAAACCTGGATTTCAACGTTTTAATTGAACTCATCATTTCGGCTTTATCTTTTCCTCTTCATTGGAGTTCCAGGTACAAGTCATATCGTTTTTCAGTTAAGTTGGTTAGAAATGCCAAGTCTAATATCCAATTGCAATCATAAAGTTCCTTAACATGTTCATTTCCTGATTTAAGAGACTTTCATCTCTTATAATAGATTTATAAATCGAATTAGAACTTTTCCTTTACTCAGACATCTAACGTATGAAGAATGAGATCTTTAAATTCGGCACCACAATCCTGTAGAAGGGCCTTAAAGAGTGTGTTAAAAAGATGCTGCTCGGATCCAATTAATGATTTTAACAACAACTTTCATAATATGATCGAAGCGTATTACTTTAGTGCACAAAGTCTCTTGGTGTAATATACAATGATGTTATATAAACTTTGGAAATGTTGGGTCCTCTTTACAAAGGCCAACAAATCCATTGTTGCTTCCCACCATTGCAGGAGCCCCATCAGTTGTGATTGACTTTAGCTTATTAAATGGCAAATCAATTTCTAGAGCCTAACTTCTGAAAGTATTAAATATATCCTCACCTCTGGTCCTGGATTTCATCAGTAATAATTTCAGGAATTCTACTTTGACTGTAAAATCGCTAAACGCCATTGTCACCATGACTGTTAATTGGACCGTGTCTGACAATTCTGTACATATTTTCATCCAGTTGCACATTTTGCTAGAACAGTCTGCAATTTGACTTTCATATCATTAGAAATAGCATGCACACTTCTAGTAATTGTGTCGTTCTTTATTGCTGACATTATTTCTTTTTTATTTGAAAAGCCATAAAAAAGTTGCTCACCATGTGCTATGAATGTTAACTTAATAATCTCCCCATCTTCAAACGGCTTCTTCTTCGAAGTTAATAAATGAGCGATTCTGAAGGAATCGATTGTTGAATTTTTAGATTTTACTACAGGTTTTGTAAATATTAATTGCTGTGCCAGTAATTTACTTTTCAGTTTTTTAATTTCTTTTTCCTAAGTTCTGAACCCAATGGATAATCTTCTTCAAATGTTGAATAATGAGTCTGGAAATGTCTTTCAATGTTGTGCCTCTTTGGCAATGCCACACTATTAGAGCACAATAAATAAATGCATTTTCCCTTACTATCAACAAAAACTAAACTTCCCCCACTCAATTTTAAAATTGTACGTTTTTGATCTATTTTTGTCTGACATTTTCATTAATCGTACTTTATAGACACTACAAATAAAAAACTGAGTGAAACGTACAGTTGAAAGCTGGAGTTGGACTGAAGAGGCAAATCTTGAAACTGATGGATATGAGAAGATGGCGTCGATTGCAGGGGTTTTATTTGTTCCGTGTAAATAGCGAGTATTGAATTAATGACAGCCTCACCGATATATTATTATTGGAGGGAACGATAATTCTGGCAGAGGGATACAGATATCGTTTAGAATGTAATCATTTTTAAGGTAGCGCATGTGAGACCAATTAACGTTAGATGTTCATGACCCCACTACAACAATTCACTTACTGGTCTCCTTCCAGGCATCTTGCAGAAATGTAAAACACTGCACTGGCACCAAATTGCGGTATTGTAACGGATTATTCACATTATTCACTTTAACCACAGAGGAAGGAGAGGAATTAGTAAAACGGCAACACATCCGAAATACATGAAAATTCACTGCGGATTGGCTTCTTATGCCTTAACCCTGGCCAAAGAGCTCGGAATATTATGAGAAAAACTGCATCGTCTGTGAAAAATATGTGGTACTTGTTTGTAGCAAGCCTGTTTACATTCTTTGAAAACAGACCATTGATCGTGACCACATAGCTGTTGGCTCTTTAATTAACTTTTGAATACTATTTTTACTTTCTTATATACGAAGTATATTGAGAAAGTATTGTTATCGCGAAAAAATTCGACCTCGAGATTTTTACGGAAATATGTTTTAGATGTCGCTGAATCCGAAGAAGTGGTTTTCGTAATGCCGTCTGTCTGTCTGTTATTGGCTCTAGAGCCGAAACGGTAGAGCGAAAATGAATAAAATCTCGTACTTAGACATTTTATCATACTGATCAGAGTGTACGAAGAAATGGTTGACATTGCTCAATAATTAAGGGAATTTATTCTACGCATTTTTAACAACAATTTGATTTGCTCAAAAATGGCTCAAACGATTTTGATCAAATTTCATAGTTACTTGAGTTTGTCTTCAATAATGGTACATTGTTCATATTTCTCAAAAAATGAATATAAGGGTAGTTTATTCTAGGCATCTTTAACAGCAATGTGATTTTATTAAAAACGGCTACAACGATTTTGATCAAATTTCGTACAGTTACTTGAGTTAACGTCTGAAATAATACTACGTAGTTCATATTTCTCAAAGAATGAATATAAGGCTAGTTTATTCTTGGGCAACTTTAATAACAATTGGGTTTTTGAAAAAACTGCTTATACGATTTTCATTAAATTTCATATACTTATTTAAGTTGATGTTTATAACGATTGTACATAGTTCATATTCTTCAAAAGATAGCTAAACGACGCATTAGTGTATGAGAAAGTTTGTACAATGTATGTTGTACCGATTTTTAGGCGCGTTTAGCTTTCAGCGTTAGCGCCTATTATCGTTGGTCTGTCCGTCCGTCCGCATGTTCGTCCTCGGCTTCTACGAAACGGATTTTCATGAAATTTGATATTAAGGACTTAGAATCAAGTATAATAAGAAAATCGCAACAATGAGTCACGTACGCCAATCAGGGGTACCACTTTACTGGTGACAAAAAATAAATTTTCGTCATACCTCGTAAAGTATCGCTCATATAAAAATATTTTTCAAATAAAAGTTGTAGAACTGGTAAAGAAGAGTATTTCTTTACCTATACATTTTTATCGTAGGAGTAGCCGTTATTGAGAAAATCAAACAAAAATGTCTTAATTCGAGTTGAACTTTGAAACTTTCTTGCATGGTTACTTCTTCATTGTTGCTAACATAAACAAACGTTTAATTTCCTTACGTGTGCATGTAACATTATTAAATAGGAAGAAAATGGATTATATGATGAAGAAAAGAACTTTAAAACGCAATTTCCCTAACGTACAGGTATGTAATTTCTTTCTAATACTCCATAGCACGAAACGCGCCCATTTGTAATACGTTTTGCACTTTCCTAACTTGTTGTTGTAGCTGGTTTGTGGGAGAGTGCTATCGGGAATTTTTTTAAATTTTGAGCCTTATGATGAAACAAAGGTTCCCAGTGTTAGATTAATAGAAGGTGAATGCCAGGGGAGGGAGACCTAGAGTTGAGGAAGTTGGATGTAAAGAAACGGGTCATATCTCGTCACAGGCGACAAGGTGTCTGTTACCTGTTCTGGTAGTAACGATTATTTTCATGAAACAAATGAGTTATTGCTATCGTTTGTTACGGCATTTATAACGTTTTCTGCAGCATTGCAAATGAAAATATTAATAACGAAATTTGCATGACTTGCATCATTGGATAAGGGATTATGAACATCTTCATGTGTGCAGAGGAAAGCGGGCACCTAAAAATGCCTCTGCGGGCACCAGGGTGCCCGCAGGCACCACTTTGAGAACCTCTGCCTTATGGGATCAAAGCCAAAACTCTAACATAAGCCTAGCACCGGATTACTGTGCTGTTTGTCTACATTCAGAGTAAGGTGAACCCGTCCCCGAATTACGTGATAAACCTGGTCGCGGAGCTGTTGCCAAACGTTCTTGGTAGTTAAAGCGTCGCTGCTTATGACGGAATTTCGACCGTTTATACTTAAAAAAAATAAGACGCCCTATACGTAAATAGCGAAAAACGTAAAATATGCAGTAAAATTGCGCGCTTTACTGGGAATATGACAAAGGACGAGGAAAAAATGCCACTTTACTGCGATTTCGCGCGCTATGCTATTACACATTTTCCCATAAACGATTTATCTCTGAAAATGTTGCTTACCGTCTGACACAGTGAACTAGAAAAAAATATAGGTGCTCGTAAAAATTGGAGCCTTTTACGTAAGATTTTGAAGAATAAACGGTGATATACTTTTCTCTCATTCGAAGATAAAAAATGATAATAAATTTGCATTCGACTGAAATGGACGTTGTAACACGCGAATAACGCGCATCGTTTTAATTAAACGTTATTTACGTAAATGTCTCTTTTGAAAATTCATTTCAAGAAAATTGACGATCCGGGTACAGTAGAACCGATTTTTCTCTACATTTTTCGAGTTCAAATACGAGGGAATCATGGATTTTTTTTAGTGCGAGTATATGCATTATTCTGTCTCTTTCAAGCATTCCTTTGTCATTGGTAAAAAACCGATTCGGTGTTTTTATTTATTTTTTTATTCCGAGCCTTTTTCTTCTCCCTTCAACCTTTCCCACTTATGCCTTTTGTCAAAGATGAAAGCTTATTGCACACAAAGGGATATTTTTAGCGGTGACTGATATAGGTTTTAGGCCTTAACGTTTAGGTCGTCTTGGAAGGAAGAAGGCGTTGCAGTCCGATGGGAAATCTTCCCTTACGGCGATTCCAGTTAAGCCGGGGGGGATTTTGAGAAAAGGAAAAAGAATATAAGGCATCCAGCGTTGAGTGGAGTCGAAAAAAAATTGATTATGATTGTAATGAAAGGTATCAAAGAGATCTTTGGAACACGATGTAATAAGCCTTTTGAAAGTGGGTGGATGGGGAGGGGGGGGATAATATTTGCGTTCTTTGGTGACACAATGCGATATTTACGTCGATAACGCACTTCGAGCATTTGCCTTTATTCTAAATTTCGAAGGTTTAACGCCTAATATAAACGGAGGGATTTATTTTTTTCCTTACCCTATTTCTTGCGCGAAAGAAGAGAGGAGTTGAATTGCGCGATGGATTTAATGCGCAAACAGTATTCCATTAAAGTCCCTTACTCCATGATCCTGTTTAATTTGTCTGCAGTGCGGTGTTTCAAACTGATTGGAATGCTTTGAATCTCCCTAAAAAGGATAAATTTAACGTTTCGTTTTTTTTTCTTTTTTGATTTTTGGACTTAATAAAACGATTCTCAGTCGCAATTTATCGCTAAATAAGAACAACTTTGCTATTAACGGTAAAGTATTTGGGATTTATTTTTTGTGAGCGTGTCTTTCAAATGCTTCATTTATAAATAAGTTTTAATTTAAAACTACCGTTTAATTTGTACTAAAGGATTAAAACAGTTACTCTGTGTAACTTATATTTTAAATGTTTTGCAATTAGTTTCGGCGTTTGAATTTAAATGAATATTTTTGGAAAAGAGTAACAAAGCAATCATCTTCTTGTATTAACGACTCCGTTGTTTCAAAATTGGTAATTTCTTTTTACTGGAGCAAGTAAATTATCACTGCGCCAGAAAATGCTTTACGTAACTCAAATATAGCAAAAATTACAGATTTACCGGTGTCTTTTCTGCCATACGGAGCAATTATTGAAAGCAGGTTAACAGAAATTCGGTGCCTCCCGTACTATGTAATAAACTTAATGAAGTGAAGGTGAATATTATGAAAAGAAAAAATGATTTCGAAAAGGATTTCGATAGCTTGTCGTTAGAATTGGTTTTCCTGTAATTTTTCTGCCGAAACGTGTGAAAATAACCTCTGGGCTAAATGGTGTGTTAGAGGGAATGAAGAGAAACTCTCTCTTGGGTTTTTCTAATAATTCTCTTCATTTTATAATGCTTCGGGGATGAATGAACGTTATAAGCTGTGGTGCCTCTGTAAACTACATACTAAAGGGGAATTGGAAGCGTGGAAGATTTTCACTATAATCGGAATAGAGGATCAGAGAATCAGTAGAAATGTTCAAATAATCTCAAATTGCTTTCAAACAACCGACAGAAATTTGTACTCGTACTCATTATAAGCTTTTATATATTGGTAATAATATTAGAGCAAAAGTATCGTATGCTTAAAATGCTGGTTGATTTAATTTAAAGAGTGATTGAAGTAAAAAAAATGTTCCGTTACGAAAGAAAATATACTCGTAGTTTGTGAAAGGAAATTCGTTTTTCATTTTAATTTAAAGGAGATATTTGTCTGAAATTTTAGTTTCTTTGCGTAAAGAGAATGCAACTGTGGTCGGAGGGTTAATTCGAATGATAGTATATTTTTATTCGATCTTAGAATTACGTAACATTTTTTCACGAAAATTAACAAAATTAAGTTGATATACATCACGCTCGATGTTATTTTATTTAACTTTCTTAATATGAAATATAACGTCATATGTAACTAATAGCGTATAACAGTAGACAAATATTTTTTAAGAATAAAATTTTACTTGATTATTTCCCGAAGAAGGTTAACGCATTATTGTGATTTTAGCAGATTAAATAATGATAATGTTTATTTTTCTGAATTCCATGCATATCGCTTTATAGGAAATTTAACCTTCAGAATAACATTATATGGGCATGATATTTTATCACAAAGCTATTCCGGCTACTTTTGCTTTCTCATAACCATATTTTGAAATGAATATATTACGGCGTATAAGATTTATATTGGTTTAAACAATTAATTATTCTCGCAGGGATATAATTAAAATAATATGGCAATTAAAAAAAAATCTTATAAATAAATCGAATATTTTGTGCAAACCCCTTCAAATGGAACACGTTAACAAAAAATTTGGCGACGAAAAAGAAACAGATTTTTATATATTTTGCTCTTTCACATTGATTCTGAATTGCGCCAAATACGACGATGCGTTAATATAAATGAGGACTGCCGATATTATTTTTCACGAGAGTGTGAGAATTTTATGCCTATCAAAATCAATTCCAGTAGCGGATGAAAATGTTCCTCTTCTGGTAAATAGTTTGATTTGAATCAACCGCAAGCGATGGCAAATTGCCGACTATTTCCCTTCCAAAGACAAGGACGATTCAACGACGCCGTTTCAACCTCTCGCTCACAATTTTCTATATTTCCACCACGTGCATATCGAGAATTTCATTTTTTTGAAGTTCACTTCCGCATAAATTCTATTTTCCGAAATTGTAATATTGATGCGGTTTAGCGCGTTGGATCGCAATGCGAAACTAATTCCTTTTGGTGCATAGTCCGTTTCAAATTCCTATTAACTCTTGGGATAATTCTGTGATCGCGGAATTACCTTGTCAATGCGGATTCTGCATGCAAATAGCGCTATTGCTGATTGCTTTCCCAACGTACCGAAACATAGGAATAAAATCGTCCACGCGGCGTGAGTCCTTTTTCCCATTGGTGGTTGAATACGTGCATCATGCCCGCAGTAACCAATAAGCCCGAGTCATAAGAAAAATATTTCCATAAGAAAAACTAAATTTCGGTGATTTGAAACAAAATTTAAACCTCGCACCGGTTCATCCTCTCAGATCCTGGATTAAAAAAAACCGCATTGGCCAGAAAACCGGAAAGATTTTCGTCTCTCTTGCCACCCGTCTCGTATTGTCCGTAAAAAATAAGCCCTAGTTACGTATTTAAGTTAAAGGAATTCGCGGTGGATTTGGTTTTTTGCAAATATAATTTATAAAAATTTTACTTCAATTCTTTTAAGTACGTGAACGAAAACTCTCAACCTTAATCCGTCTACACCATTAGACACTATATCCACAAATGGGAAATTCGGCCCAGTACTTTTGCGAGAGTGCACCTGCACTTAGAATTTGTTTGCGTATCGTCGGTATACGCATTTTAACAGCTAGGGAAAATTCGCCCGTCGACCTTCCTTAACTAAAACTCCGCATCTTTAACCTTGTTCGCGCCTTTGACGAACGCAACTTTCCACAGGCTGCGAGCGTGTCAAGGGGGGAAAAGTAATGGAGAGAAAAAGATTTCCGCTAGAGATTCAAAAACTACACGGGCAGAGTAGAAATGTTTTCGTGAATAACTACGGAGAGTGTTAGTCTTATAACCTTTCTCTCACAATTGCGGAGATGGATTTCGTGAGCCGCCAGAACTGTTGGTGGAGAGAGAGGTTGCAGGGAAAGGGGATAGGGTGGAAAGGGGGGTGGGAAGGGGGAGGGAGGGGGGTTCGAAGCTTCGGGGAAGTTTCTTTTCGGGTGGAAGGGTAAAAGGGGGATGGATGGAAGGGCGAGCGGCGCCTGGAGGGATGGGGAGTCGTGAGGGGCATGAGGGGACTATGTAGGGGGTGGAATGGGGATGGGGAAGCGGAGGTTTGCTCCGCCTTAAGTTGGGTCCCACGGCTATCGATCCCTACCGAAGAGAGCGCGCGAAGGCCCCGCCACCTACCAGGGAGGCCTGCAAACAGTTTCCCTCTGCATTCGATGGGGGCCTCCAGTGCCGCTGTAAACCCCCGAGCAGCGTACGACGTCCGATAAGCCCGCAACCCCGACCACATCAAACTGTGTGGGTTGTGTACTGCGGCACGCGTGCCTTTCCGGTGCTTCGGATAAAGGGAAGCGTGCTCTCCTCCTGGCACTAGCTGTTTTAATCGATTCGTTTTCTTTCTCGATGACCGAACAAGGTATCGGAGAGGGTGGTATATCGTCATTTTCGCACTCGGTGAAATTGGTCAATAAATGAAACGGGACGAAAAAATTGGGCATTTTTTAAAAATTGTTTTAAATAATAGTGTGAATGTCTCGCGATAATGAGATGAAGCATATTTTTTGGGGATTAGACACAAAGATTTCATATTTACAGATGGGTTGGCACAAAATTCCATTCAAAAGAACGCATAATATTTACTATAGGACAATCACATGCCAGTGCATGGTGCCCACTTCAATAACTTTTCAGCAATTTCTACTCTTTTGGAACTTTTTGAAGGGAAATGCGATTAGTTTGACTAAACCTTTAAAATCCAAGTACATAGTTCCATTGGGAAAAAGCTATTTAATATGCCATGAACTTTTTCATCTGGATTCGTTGTTTGTCCATAAGGACATTTCTCGTACGTTAAAATCTATAGTTTAGATTTCCTCTAAAAACTTGTTTACGCTCATTTCATGCGAGAAAAACTACCTGTGAATATATTATTTTTATAATTATTAACCCTCCAACAACACACTTTATTTGCACTTACAAGAACGGCACACTGGGGTCTTTGGAATCCCAAGTATATAAAATATCATAATAAATATTTATTATAAATATATTAACTATTTTCATTTAATTTATTTATTGCATATAACACATTAATCGTAAACTGATTTTTAACATTTTA
Source organism: Uropetala carovei (assembly GCA_036926305.1). Lineage (NCBI taxonomy): Eukaryota > Metazoa > Arthropoda > Insecta > Odonata > Petaluridae > Uropetala > Uropetala carovei. Next base: position 1,397,040 of record JAXCHB010000041.1, on the reverse strand, counting down.
TAAAGTTTATTTATGAAATAGGGCCGTGTTTATCACGACAGTGCTATTTAGGCTTTAAAAAATTCACATTTTTTAAAAATTAATTTCTTATTAAAACATTATACAAATTTGTATTTAAAAACAACAAAAACCTAACACTTAAACGTGATAGATGACTGACAAAAAATTTGGTAATCATAGTAACAGTAGAACATCTCTAATTTTTGTTCATATCACCCAATTTTACTTGCTGCCCTCCTTACAAATCATCGCCCTGTGCTCAAAGCGCATTGCTTGTAAGCAGCTGCTGCACAACAGTTTGGTTTCCCTGTCTTTCTCCCTTGAGCAAAGTGTAAACCGAACATTCCTATCCAAATGTCGGAATCGTCACCTCCTAAAAACTCTACCTCCGTGTTATCATCCAAATCTAATAGCGCTCTTTCGATCTGTTCTTCAGTACTTAGCCGCGATGACGCATTTACGTGATAATTACCTTATAGAAACCAACATCAAACTAAATACAATAAACAAAGACACAATTAGATAAAAGTTAGAAGTAGAAATATGATACTTACAAAAATAAATGAACCCTGATAAAAAAAATATTTGTATAGAAATGAGTAACACGAATGGCACACGGGTCCAGTGGACCCCATCACTATTTTGAACATTTACTGTGGACAGTCAGATTGCCACTGATGTTCAGGCGCGCGTGATAAGGCAGACAGGGATACCAACTGAATTTTCAAAAAGTTCCAAAAGCACCGGATGCAAACTCCGGAACAAAGCACTGGGTTCCCTGGGACCCCAGAGTGTGGTTGGAGGGTTAATTATTATTGCTTATTAAATTCCGATGGTGTATATGCCTATGTACAAATGATGTTTGAGTTTTAATGTGCGTTTATGAATGTGAAAACAATATTACAGTCATCTGTTTCTCTTTGGAGTGGATATTTCGCTGAACTCTGTTCCTCTTGGGAAATGTGAATCGTCAGTTTTAATCGCGAAAACCGACATTTTAAACATTTACATGTGTTTTGTTATTTTATAATGTCCAATGTACAGTACATTTTAAAATTACACTATGAGTAGTCGATCTTTTCAAAGAATTTCTCTTGAGTTTTTAGGTTTAGCTTGATTGATTCGTCTTCGTCGACATCATGGTTTTGTACAATGTAAAGTATTCGAAAAAATTCTGATAGTCATCATATTTGGAGAAATGTTTAAAGTTCGAGTTAAATCAGTAGAATAGGGAATCAGAACATGGAAAACATGTATACATGGTGGCCTTAAAAAGCAAAGTATAGAAAGTATAAAATTCTAACACACTTCGAAGAAGTAGTTGTCATTGTAATTTTGTTTAATTCGATGGAATTGAGTTATATGAAATCTTTCCACGTGCATCATTCGGGCATCATTGACAAAAAATGTATGAATTTAACGCAGCCGCTGCGTGGATGCGAAATATGCCTCTACTAGAAAAACCTATTTTGTGGAAATAAGAAGCCAGATAACTGGAATAATTCGAAAACAACAACTCTCGCATGTTCAATTTCAATTTAAAATGTTTTTATTTCCTGTTATACCAATACATTTCATTTTTAACAGAGGAGTTTTTACATTTGGATTTTATTTATACATGGGCCTGACCGAGGAAGTCCTGTTATAGGCAGATGGCCTATTCAGGGTCGGTTCAGGTGGCAAGGTAATAATTCATTGTTCAACCATGTGGTAGCACCTTTTCATTTAGTTTCTTCCGGGGGTGGCTTATGTCTGGCATTTGCCCTAAGACGGAAGGGAAACCCGGCAAAACCTTCCGTAGGCAGCCTCATTATTAAGTAAAAGAGAAACAAATAAATAGAATTTGAAAATTAAAAACAGTAACAATTGCTTAAACAACAGATAATAGATAACAGTTGCATGTTTGAAGTTTTCGTTTATATAGGTTTTGTAATCGACAGGAAACGAGCGAATGAATTCGTGGCAATAGAAAAAAGAAAGAAATTTTGATTATCTAACTATGCCTTTTTCAACATTCCCGTTATATTGCTTAAGTTTGTTATAAATATTGCTACGGTTTTTCATTAGTCCTCGGTATATAGGGTATTTAATAAAAAATGATTCGCGATAAGCGCCGCTTATCCTTCTGTGGCATGTAACCGCATGATGCCCACTAGTGCTCACCGGATAGGATCCATCATTCGATGGAAATAATTTATTTGTTTGAGCTACCGAAATGTCATACATTCATATTAGTAATAAAGGCTCGATATTACTTTGACTGCAAGGCACAGCAATGGAAGAAACATTTTTTTTTAAATATCGTATATGGAATTGAATATCATGAAAGCTGAATTTAATAATAAGATAAGAAGATTTGTTAGCGGAAATTTTTGCATGAGTGGTTTCCATCTCGATCGGTTTTTACGAATTTGCGAAGCCGCAGTGGAAATTTCCGCAAATTTTATACGCCGAAGAGAATAATTCTTTTTCAACGAATGCATAGGAAAAAAGTGAAAAGCGCCCAAATTTCATGGAAAAAAATCTAGGAAAATGTTTGAAAGCCGTAAATCCTGAAATTTGTTTTAATGATCGCTGTGCGTTGTTATCATACGATAAATTACGTATAATATACGTTTTAATGTTATTAATAAAATGTAAAAACATTTGTTTTATGCGGCAACGCGTTTGAGAGTCGGTTGGTCAAACCAGACGCTTTGAAACTTTCCAGCCTCAAAAGTATTGAGGCCAGTAGAAGAAAGCAGGGATCAAAAAATGCGTAGGAAGTCAGTTGGTAGTGTAGTAGATCGCATGGAAAAAAAGAGAAAATTTTTCAGTTTATTTGGACGCTAGGATTAATGTAAGTCGGCTATAACTAGTTTTCAACTGTTTTCAGATCGTATTTTTTTTCAATTTGGCGTAGCATGTGCCTGAATTCTATTCTATGCTATTTCTTAAGTTAAATCCCTCGCTTCTGTTGTTGATTTTCTGTTTGATTCACGTCGAACCAATTTTAGCGTAGATGGGCGCATATTCCATACAGGTTGCTAACCAAATCTCGTGTTTTCGTCCTAAAAGGCAAATAAAAACCATTCTTTCTTGACACGTAGCAACATTTCGAGAAAGGTACAAAGAACATAAGGTTTGAATACGTTTTCTTTTATTGCTCACAAGAGAGAGAATTTCATTTTCGATGGAATGCAATTTTTGAAGTTTTGGAAAGTAATTTTCTATAAGCATTGGTAAAATAAATCAGCTGCTGTTCTAAAAAATGCTCCTTATAAAACAATTTTTTATTGAATCATCTAGTCATCGCTGATGTTCTTTTTTCGAAGGAGGTATTTATAAAATCTCTATTACTAGGATTTGTTTGGTGCGGTCAAATAATATTAATATTCTCTAATATACCCTTCTTCGTCATTGTTATTATCGTAAATTTTCATAATTTATTAGCTCTAGATCAAAAGTAGAGCAACTCCTTCACTGCAACACACATAAAAATGCCTTTTTCGCCCGGAGCAGCAATAACTTGTCTATTTGCATGACATCTAAAACAAATATCAAGTTTGTGTGAGTTTTCAAATACATTTAAATGGTAATTTGTGCCGATAAAATCATTGAGGCAAAAACTTTGATACGGAGTTTAATACTCTTGGTGGTATTATTATCAATTCATAGTCTAAATAGTAATTCTTTATTAAAAATTGATGGAAATTAAAGAGAAAACGGACTAAGATAAAGGCACGAATTTGTTATAAAAATATTCAATAGAATTTCGTCGTAAGAAGTCAATAATAATTATAATAGTTATTATTCTTCTTTATTTTAGGCGAAATTGACATCGTCAAATCTCTTCTTAGGTCCAACCCGGAATGACAAACACAAATGTTCATTTCCGTGTTCGATTTCGCGATCTCGGTATCCGACGAGATATTCCCTACTAAACCCTTAGCCATGCTGAAACTGTATTGTATATGAGAAATTTGCCGGTGTATATAGAATCAGACAATTCTAGGCTATGTCTAAGTTAATAGTAATTTCACGGCAATGTCATTTTAACTGCTATTTCAGTGCTATTTGACGGTCTTAACTCACAAGGTGACATGATTTTGTTTTTAATTAATAGAAAAGTACTCGTTATGTTTTACTCAGTTTTATCTAGCGTCATCAGGAATAAACTGTCGACGGATTCCAACCAAGGACTTCAACTTTTCGACAGAAATTATCACATGGTTTACTCAACGGTTTTATGGTTACCAGAATTAGCCATGGTTTAAATTTCAAGTCTGAAATTGGTGGGAAGAAGCAATTAAACTGCTTAAGGATTTCGAAGAATTTCGGCAGAAAGTTTCTTGATCATGCCTTGAAAGCTCAACTACTATACACTAATGATGGCCGAAATAGGAAATAGTAGTACAGCGGGATATCATCTTCTATCATAGCTTAGTGAAACTGATGTATAATTTAATTTTAGACAATATGTTGATTTTAGTAAATAAAAATGCCTGTATTTGAGAAATATTAATTCTACCAAGGATACAGAACTTTTTGAAGGGTTCTCTTTAATTACATATAATATTTGACGTCGGATATTCCTTTTTGTATTCACGATAATTTCATAAGTGATCACAGTATCGTTTGCAGAAAAAGTGTAATGACATTTTTTGAGTTTATCTCTCATCGATACCAGAAATATCCAACGGAAAGTTGTAATTCCCGTGCAGTCTTTGAGGTTGGAAAAATTTTAGAAACAAAATATGAAAAGTGGCGCATTGGCGCCATCCATGTTCATTCAAGCGTTAAACAGGCTGGCATTGGAGCAGCATCCAATTTAGATGGATATCGTGATTTCGAATCAATCCAGGAGGGATGAAAATTGTATCTATGAAGCTATCTCATCGCTCACGAGATAGTCACGCAAACTAGGATAGCTTTTGTGACCTCAACCTATGTGGCTCGACAGCTAACGTAATTGTGGATTTTATATTCTTACCTTTGGTAATAACTAGCAGACCTCTAAAGGTTATTTCCAACCGCATGCGTTGTTCGAGAAAATAAGTGGATTATCAGGAACAAGCCCATTCATGTGTATTTATTCTCCGTTAGAAACGCATAGTAAAACATTGTTTTGAGTCATTCATTTGCTCAATTTCATTTCAGTAAAAATGTTCGAATAGACGTTTTATTTTTATAATCTGTCAAATATATCTATTCGCAATATAATTTACACATTACATCAGGTTTGGAGAGCCATTATGAATTGGAGAGAGTTTCTGTTAATCATACGCGATGACAATCCAAACATTTTAGATATAAAATTTCTCATAGAGTTCAAAGGTTGCGAAAAGAAATCTAGAATATAATGATGGGTATTGATAAACGGACACTGGCTACACATGTGGAAAATTTTACTACTTATTAAAGAGGGTAGTTGATACTGCAAAATGGATAACATGGATAATGTTTTCAAATGAAAAATCTCCGCGGTTATATATATATGTTTTTAGACATACCCGCCACGTTATGCCCTTAATACTTGAGGGAATAAACGCCAGGAAAATGGTTTCTTCTTTTCGTAAAGACCCCGTGTGTATTCTTAATATTTCACCTTCAGTAGAGGCACGGGGACTAGGTTTTGAAAACGTCGATAAAACATCTGAAAGATTCTTTGGAAAGGTCAAAGCTTTTACGCCAAAATCAGTGGGTATGTTTAGCGTTCTATTCAAGGCTTAAATGCTGGAACTTTAATGGAATGGAACATTGCACAATTATATGTATTACATAATGTTGTTTTACTTAATAGATGTTACTTAAGAATCGCAGTTTTGTAGTTTGCGTGTGTCTCACGCATCTGAACGGGAAATGGCGTTTTTAACATCAAAATTGCGCTCATTCGATTGTTTGAAATTTAATCACGTACTGTTAACCACGTGGAGCATAATCGGTTGAAACGTTTAAGAAAAACGACGATACATTCGCAACAATTGATTACCAGTTTTAAAAAGTGAAATTGTATTTAGCATATGTTTCAAAGAATGTTGTAGTTTAAGATCATGAATGCTAGTCAGTCTGAAAACTGAACCTAAATGTCTATTCTCTTTCTTCGATAACTAAAGAGCAATTCAAAATGGTCAAACACTTTAATATTTCTAATTTGTTGAAAATATTTTAGAAAAATAATAACCAACGATGGACCTTACCACCATACGATTTCAGCATTTGTGCATTTGATCTGCATTGAAAATTAATTAACGGAAAAGAAAAATATTTTACAGCAAATACTAAAGAAAGCTGTGTACAGGTTTCTTTAGTGTCTTCGTGCATGGCTATTTATAGCATTTTAGTGTATTTAAAATTTCTGGCGTCATAAGAATCTGAAGTCGTTTTATTGTTCTTTGAACTAAGAATAAAAATAACTAAATTAAATATTATTCAGTGGTATAGATACGGTGGGACGATGTCGGGGGCTGTCACTGGTGAGGGTGCGTGGAATTGGGTACCTACTAGCTCTCGCACTTTTTCCTAATTCTGTCACTCAGCTCAATGGGCAAAACTTGTCCTAGACATTAAAAATCTATCCACATCGCTTATTCTCCATGAAAAATTTGGTAGATAGAAGTGCAACTCATTGTAGAAACTCCGATCCCTATTCACGCAAAACGCTAAATTATAAACTCCATCGCAATTTTAATGGATTTGTACTCCACTGCATTATAGATTTGTTGACCTCACGCCCACTTTTATGTAGTTTTTTTACTTTCTCCATACGTAGTATAGGGAAAGTATTGTGATCACGAAAAAAATAGACTTCGAGATTTCAACGGAAATAACGTTTTGAGGTCCCTAGAACACATTTAGGCTATTTTCGGAATGATGTCTGTGTGTGTGTGTGTGTGGATGTATGTGATTGTGGGCGCTATAACTCAAAAAGTACTTGAAATATTGTTATATATAACACTTTAGCATGAGCACAAAGAACTGATTAGCTTTTGGACAATACCGGTTAACCGAAAGTTGAGATTTATTCGAAACCCGATTCGGTTTTTGCGATATTTCTCCGTTAAAACACCATTATTGTATATACAATTCTATACAAAGATTATAGAGAATGTAATTTCCTACAACTTTCATTTGAAACAATTTTCCATAGCAGTTATTGTTTAGGAATTATTTATAAATAATCGGTTTTTTCTGTTTCCGTCAAATATTTCCTTAAAAACGTCGTTGTTGGTAACCTTTGTTAGGACTAAAGTTGTAGAGAATAATATTTCTTTCAAGTTTTGTTTGAAACAAATTTTCGTAGAACCATCCATTTCGGAGATATTTAACTTATTCTTAAATTTCCAGTATACAACGCCACCACCATGTAGCGGTGAATTCTGTAAACATATTCAAAATATAATTTACAGCAATAAGGACGACTGTATTCTTTTACGATACGAAATAATAATTTTGCCTTATAATGCTATTCATAATAATTTAAATATCTATACCCCAAATATGGAGAAAGTCATGTGGTGGCCACATCAGATTTTATTTGGATTTACCTCGTTAATGTAATATATAATCGTTAGGTATGTCTAAGGGAAGGGCAAGGGTTAATGTAGACATTTATGTATTTTTCATGTTATTCTTGTTAGCAAATTAATTATGAGAGCAAGTAGTGCTGTTATAGTTCCGTATTTTTCGCATTTATATAAATTTTAATTTATATAATAGCTGCTTTATTATAAAAGGTCATAAATATGAAATTCATGTTATGAATGTATATATTTGTTGAAAATCTTAGGTACCATGTATTAATAATTTATGCTAACTAATGTAATATTTATTAATATTTTTAAAGTGTTGTATCGCATTATTTACGCACTTATCTTATTCGTGCAATAAAGTTTTGATTTGTGAATATATTAAACATGGAGTTCGAATACTTCCTAATTTGAGTGAACATTTTATAAATAAATCATTCATTTATATTGAATATGTTTACCGTAACAATAATAATAAAATTAATCTTCAACGGTGTTACTTCGGAGTGCTACTTGTATGTCACAAAAAATATAATCCTTCATTCTCATAAACATAAATTTTCAATGTATAATTAAATAAATATTAACGACTAATATATCTATAGTTACCTAATTTAATTAATTCTAAAAAAATATATATATATTAATATGAATGCGTTTGGATGCTTAGAGTGCGATTGGTGGTTATATATTTTATGAAATTTTGAAATTGTATCTTAATACCTCATTTAAATAAAATTTGCTACACGGATCATTTGTTGAAAAACTAGATGTTTGAGGATTATTTCAGTTTGATGTAATTTTCGTGGAATTAATCGTCCAATTGTGTTTAGATTGATAGGAATATGAGTGGATAATCGAATAGTTAAACATAAGAAAGATTTTCTAGGGGCAAGATAGACATTTATTTAAAATGAGTTCATGAAACAGTGAATCTTTTAAAGATCGGTTGTTTCCCCTAGAATAATATCCAAACTTTAAAAATGTATTCTATATACAAGCATTAGTTTCCAGAAGCGATTCAATGTGTTTTCTACACTAGTAGATAATAATTAAGTCAGCATGTAGTTTTTAATTTTTTGCATTCAAGCGAATTTCTTGAATGAATTAAACATAACTAATGTAGTTACATAGAGTTGTAAAATATTCACCGCTTATTTAATAAATAACTGATTTTATGTACTTCTTAAACATGTCGCGTAACTATTCTCAAGACTAAAAAACCAGTAATTCAACGTTAACTCGTCGTTAATCGTTTTAACACTTCAAACTCCAAAAATTACCTTCGTTGTAGTCAAGTTTAAGATTGATTACTATCCAGTGGATTTTATGTGAATGATTTATGTATATTCTATTGTTTGAGTATTCTGTATCATAAGAACGACCTGCCTTTCAACCAATGATTTTGCCTTCTTAGAAAGGTTTGAAAAGGAATTTTCGTTTGCGAAAACAGTTTTCGGCCTAGAACTATCTTGGGAGAGAAAGCTGAGAAAGTTTTACGACGTATAATTGAATTATTACGATGAAACCCCTTCAGCCTGGTGATATTTTCACGGAAATGCGTTTTTTGTTATTTTCTCGGGTATAATTTGTAATCTTCTAATTAATAGAATTGTATTCACTTTCGAACATTTTTATGCGCTACCATTCAACATACAAAGGCTCACTTGAGCTTCCTCAGACCGCAATTGATGAGAAGAATCGGATCCTATCGTGACCGAATCGTGTAAACAAGAGTAAGCGGAAGGAAAGCGATCGAAATTTTTCTTCGATCAATCTTTGAAAGCAATCTGATCGTTTTGATGGATTATCTTTTGTTTCGAGGAAAAATTTATGATCAGAGGAACTTGTTGGTTTATTGACATGATTCTGAATCAGTTTAGTCGGAAGATTTTATTTTTATTTCCCTTATGACTGAAATTATTATTGAAATTAGCTATATTAAATCGTCATATATGGGTAGAATGTATCGAAAACTTTTAAAATACCATATAGTCGCAGGTTTTTCATTATAGCGGATTAACTTCTTCTGTGAAATAAATGCAATGATTAATTCCGTTAAATCCGAGAAATGTAGTATTTTCGTTAAAACGCATGGAACGTTTATATCGTTGAAAATTTGAAAATATTATTCGAAGCACAGAAATTCATTTCAACGAGTGGAAACTTACATGGGAAGAAAAATATCCTTCGAATTAACTAAAATTCGATTTATAGTCATTCAAAGAGATTTGACTATGTTTTTTCGTATTTATATCGTAATATTTTACGTTACGTTAAAAACGCGCAAAATGGTGTAATATGAGCCATATCTGAAAAATTTATGATGAATGGCCAAATATAGAAATCCTCTCCCTCAAAGGAAGTCTTTTCAAATGATGAAAGGGTCGCATATCAAATGCAAATGAAAAGGGATTTTCCGTGAAAGCTCAATATCGAAAGAGGAATTTTGAGCACTAGGGCAAGTTGACTTGGAGGATGAAAGTTTTAAGCAACATAATATTTTCTTGTTTGAGGGATATCATGATGAAAATCCTATATATAATTTTGGAAGTGTCCGTCAGTCCGTCCCTCCGCCCGTCCGCCCTGTACCTCTAAAGCCGTTTGTCGTAGGGATATGCGGTAAACTGCGTTTGTTTTCTACAAGATAGGAGGTTCCTAGAAAACTATTTAAATTTTCATAAAGTTCCGGGTTCGAATCCAGGAGAAAATTATATTTTCCCATAAGTTTACACGGGATTTTCGATTTTTCAGAGTTCAAGGGTTTTTTCCTTCATTCATCAGAATACGTGAATATGAACCGATTTTCATCGTTTTTACTTTATACGACGGCTACATCTCTATAATTTCTTATTCTTACGATGTTTAAATGTTACACGGTCGAAGTTTTCATAAATACGCAATTGTTTTCGAAATTTTGCTGATATTTCGTACTCTTTCCGGGCGTTGCCAAGGCGACCTCATTGTTGCCTCCGATTCAGTTACTGCCAATTATAACTTCAAATAGGTGAAAGAATACCGTTATTCTCTTCGCACTTTTGTTTAAGCATCGAAATGATTGCTGTAGCAACGTCAAACTTTATACATCGCAACATAAATATTTACGGATAATTATTCAGTTAACTGCGTATGTCTAACGATTTAATCAAAGCATTTGAATCTTCATTTCATCGTTTTAATGCTGAAATCTTACCTTTTTTAAGTAGAACCATTATATTATACATCTGTAATGCTTACTAACGCAAATAATAATAACATAATATAAATAATAAAAATAAAAATAAAAGTTTACAATCAATTACTGTCTAGCATTAATTTCCTCTCTAATATGACTTTTAAAATGCAGATTTCTGACTTCGCATAATAAATTGTTAGCGAGATTCGAACCCGCGAACCTTACCTGGAAAATGCATTGGTATAGTTAAATGTGAATTATTGAGATCAAGTTTTTTTTACACACTCCTTAATTTTTTATAAATTAATTTGAAAAAACCGCGCAAACATTGCGCAGGTTCATCTAATATGTGGTAAATCATCAACATTGGCAGTTAATGCTTTATTTGTTGTTTCTCTTAAAATAAATTATAACATTATAGAATTAATGTGCATTTATAAATGAAATAGTTATGACTAATTCATAAGTATTCTATTAACTATTACATGCTTATGTGAATCAACTATATGATTAATTACATGAGATGCATTGGATTAAATGTTATATTCTTTATTGCTAAAAAGCCAACGGTCTCATTACTCTCGAAACATCTTACCATACAACTAACTCTTAGAAATACGTACGTCGTTTAAATTTATAATGGCCATTAACACGCGAATGAAATTGATGGCTGTTTTTGCACGTGCTGATGCACAGTGTTCATTTTAACATTTTATTTCCATCTCTTATAAATTATATTCCATTCCATTCGACTATAATAAGACAAAAATTTTTGCTCTAAATAAGTATGTTTAGGCAGATGGGAACAAATGGCTGTGCGCATTTGAAGTTTTTTTTTTTACCGTAAGTTGAATATAGAAAGAATCAACGCATAGAAAAACGTCAAATTAAAAATATCAATTGCGAGAATAAATTTCTTTTATTTTTTAGCAGTAACGTTAAACACGTATTTGAAATATAAGAAAGGAGGAGAACTGTTTTCGGCAGGTTCCTAGTAATTTAAATATTCGTTATTTGGCGGCAGCTTAATTAACCGTTGAGTCGACGACTTTTTCTGGGGATATCTTTATCATCGTTCATTTCTCAAAGTATTTTTTTAAAAATGCCTCTGCCTGCGAGAGGAATGCTTTTATTCATAAATACGCAATTATGCCCGGAAAGAGAGGCGGGAGGTAAAAAAAAAAAAAACGACGGAGCGTGATTAAAAAAAAGAAATAACTTCTTTCCAAATGAAGAGATCAGATGAGACGTTGAAAAGGGAAGGAAGTGGAGGAAGTTCAGGTAGGAAAGGGTGAAATGATAATCAAAGGATCTTTCTTTAAAGAATGACGCATCGTTCATCCCCACGCTAAAAAAAAATTTTAATTCATACGCCCACTATCCGTTGAATTTTGATCCGCAATAAGAGTGTAGTTCTCTCAATATTCAATGGAATTGTTTCTTTTTGAATGACTTTAGATTTCAATATGCCACAAACTGCGAATGCGTTTCCTCTCTCCTCTTCTTCCCTTCGTGTGCAGTGAAGCAGATGTCCACACGGGTACAGATTCCCGTATCCGCACCCGACCCGCACCCGCAGGCTACATATCCGAATCCGAACCGTATCCGCAAAAAGTTGCACATCATCCGATACGAACCGGAACTTCTCGTGCGGATATCCGCGGGTCGAGTCGGATAAATTGCGGATATGCAGATGTCACTTTAGATGAGGGGCGTGCAACCTACGGCCCGCACCCGGCCCACTAGAGCATTTTATGCGGCCCGCGAAGCTTTGGTCTGCGGTGTTTATTGCAGATAATTTTGTACATTTTAAGGTTATATATATATCATATGTTGTCGTCGTAACACATATCCTGGTGAAGGTTAAAACTTTATTTACATATTTAAAATCACGTATGACCTCTTGAGTAAGTTGCGATGTAAAAATCTCATCCGTCCCGCCGGGGCACTTGAGAGACCTCGCATGTATGAATGCTGCCCGCCACATAAAAAGGTTACACGCCTCTGCTTTAGTTGGTGTCCTCATCATCTGTATTGGAAATCCTTTGTTAACCGCGGACACATACTATTGCGGACGCGGCCGCGTTAATCGGAGCCTTTCGGCATTTTTAACCTCACTCGAACGGACAGGTCGAATTATCTTAAATAGTGCAATGTTCTAACAATACTGTCTAACAAACTTTCAAAACTCCTCTCTCGGCACAAATCGTGGGTCGTGTTCTATCAACCTCTGACCTATCCACAATTGTTTCCCGACCAAGAATCCCGCCTCGCACTTCACGAAACGTCCAGTATGAGAAGACCACACAGTTCCTTTGAGATGGAAGTTTTCCTCTTCCACAGCAGAGGAATATTTGGAGATCATCTCCCGCCGATCCTCCTCTGCAGTGTTATTCACCAACTCCTCTCTGTTTTACACTTTATAGAAAGATTCTCGGTCCTTTAGCAATGGAATTCCTCACCACGCCACCGTGCTTTCTTCCAAACTTTCCCCTTGCCCACTCTCACGGAAGTTACTATACAGCTCATTTACTAAATATCTACTTCTTCACGTTACCATGCAATGCACGGAAACATCCCTAACGATTTTATCGGGCACCTTTGACTTTCCTTTTATGATCTCGTATTTTCTTCGGAAAAATCGTGCCTCGATAACGCTCTGTCATACAATCGAGCTCCTGTATTTCATCGTCACGATCGCATTTATCTATCTGCGTTGGTGCTTCAACAACTCCTAAGGCCTCTGCTAAACCTTCCGATATATATTTCTCTAGAAGTCTTGACCTAGCGTTCAATTTGCGGTCCTCTAAAGATGCAAGTTCTGATTCTTTAATAGCGATGTTATACGATATGTTTGTTTTACGAATCTGGCAGCTCTGCGTTGGGCTCTTCCTAAGTCACTTATCTGTCCCTCCTCACACGGATCCCTTATACTTGAAGTATATTCGACCTACGGTTTAATTAGTAATAAATAGCACGTTTATCGTAATTTTTTGGTATTCCGTACTTTTTTACCTTCGAAGATCAATTTCTTTTTCATCACGACAAATGGTGACTCAGCTACTTGGATGTGCAGTCCGTCGTGTTTGGACTCAAAGTCTGTCATCATTATTTCCTTTTCATACAGTTACGACAGAACATAATTAATTACCGTAATTAATTTTTATTTTACATTCTTTGCACCACGCGGAAATAACTTTTAAAAATTCCTGCAGTGACTGGTAGTCAACCTGTTCTTTATCTCTTTATAATCGATGGTGTCATCTGTTAAATTCTGATTGACAACCACCTCCCATATACCTAATGTATATTAAGAATAGCAGAGGACCTAATACACTTCCATTTGGAACACCAACCGCAACTTCTACGGGGTAATTCCCGTCGATAACCGCAATCTGTCCTCTATTTGGGAGGGAGTCTCCCACCCAATTAACAACTTTCGAATTGATACCTTATTTTGCTAGCTTCGCTATCAATTTCTGATTAATTATCAAAGACCTTCCTCAAATCAACGAAGACGGCATCAATCCGAGTATTTTTATCTGGGATAAATCGTTCACATAAGAGGGACGAGCTGTTTCACGTGATCTGCATTTCGTAATCCGCGATGGCAGACCGTCTAAACAGCACATGGTAGAGCCAAAAATTACTTGCAGATGACGATGACGATGTTAAGTGTTCTGTTTCTCGCAGCCTTAATGGTTCGGCGCTACGTGCGCTGACGTCCAGTTTTCAGGAACTACACCTCGCGTAATGGATTTCTCGAATGTAATTTTCCAGCATGATGCGATTTCAAAGACTCACTCTTTGATACTCTCGCGGGTATTACTTCAGTCCTATATAGTCTACTTTACTTAATTGACTCAAATTGAAGCGTACTACCTCTTACTGCGAGCGTCAAATCCTCCATCAAGTCGCTCTAATGCATGGGGATGGGTTTCTCACGACCATCACTATTCGCGGTGATGGGTTTCTGAAAATATTTATTTAACAAGTTAGTTTACTCCGCACTATCGTGAAATACAATCCCTGCTTCCTTTCTCAGTGATATAGTGATAGAGCCTCTACCTTCTACTTTCCTAACTTAAGATGCTTTTATGTTCTCTTTAAAACTAGCATTTAAATCTTTTTAAATTTGTTAAAAGCTTCGCACATTGTAAACCAAACTCTTTAGCGCGTCTCCCTATATTATTGTCACATCTTTGTCCTATTTTCATCCGTGGTTGTAGATGATGTTAATCACATTGTAAGCAACAGACAAATTGCGCAGTTTAGGATACTCCCTTCAGTAATGTTATGTTTTGTTATTTTTAATATTTTATTATGTCTCAAAGGCTTTAGCATTAAAAGAAACAATAGAAGCGCTAGATTATACTAATAGGAAGAAGTGCTGAATTCGAAGGTTAGCAGTACAAAATTGAAAAATATTCAGCAGCAGACGAAAATCGAGAGATTTAAAAAAAGTAGTTTCCCGAAAATGGAAGGAGAAGCGATGTCGTCAGCTTTATAATTGTTAGGGTACTTTGGTACATAAATTGGTAATTGAATAGTTTTATCGGGTGCGTAGTCGAAAAATTACTATCCTGGTTTATGATACAAACAAAAACTATGGAGATAGGTGCAGAAGTTGATGCTACTAATTTTAGAGCCTCAAATGTTTGTCTAAAAACTGTCGAACACGATACAGTATTTCATACAAGGCAATTCATTAGGGGTCTCCCGGTGTAAACTTGAAGATAAAGACAGCCAAAAATACTTGCTTTGTACCTTACAGAAAATATATTCAGATGAAATGGTGCCTGTTTTTTTCGGGAAATGCCTTAAAGAGGAAACGTGTGCAGGTAGTAAAGCAACAAAGGATCATTTAACTGTACTTTTGTGTTCCAGTACGATTGGTGCTCACGGGATCCCTCTAGTTGCTGGCAGATTGTGAAACCAGATGTTTTTAAAGGTTTAGACTAAAAAAAAAACTCCATGTTAATTATAAATCTAACAGTATGGCGTGGATGGATAGAGATGTAATGGTAGTTTGATTGGTGGATCCAAATCCACATAGAAAAAAGAATTTTGGGAAAAGAAAAATTCTTTTTTCTCGATAACGCCTCATATCACTTCGATATTAGGATAAATAATAGTGTTTTTCCTTGCAATGTCTCCTCCACCTTACAATCTCCTGATCAAGGCGTAAACTAGTCTTTTAAAGTGAAATGCCACCAAATGCTTCTTAAACACATGATTTCAAAATTGGACTGCGTAAGTAATTAAATCATTTTAGATCTTGTGCAGAAATATTGATGTATTGCAGGCCATAAACTGGAGTGGTGCCGCGTGGAATGAAGTTCTTAACGACTTACGCAATGTGTTAGTAAATTTTGCGCTTAGCGGGGTTTAATATTTCTGTATTGACTCCAACGTAGTTCACTAGAGATTCATCGAGTTCGTCTAATGGCTGAAAATTAATTCCTTACTATTTTCATTGTTTCATACTTAAGTTCATATTCTGGAATCTATTCTAGTGATTTAAAATGGAGGCACTGAGGTAAAGGACATGATGGATAAGTTTGTGAATGGCATAAATCATGAGGAGAAAGATGCCGAAAAAGAATAAAAATAAGGAAATAAGGAACAACAACCTCCAAAATGAACAGAAATATGTTTATGCTTTGGAATAACTAACTATATAAAAAGTCTATTACTTGAGCACAAACGACGAATCTGGACTGAAACTTGCGAAAGAATTATTCACAACAAAAATGTTATCGCAACAGCCAAATGCCATAAAAGTAAATAATTTAATATATTTGTAAAGAATGTTCTTAACATAAAATGTGGCAATTTTAATTTTAAAAGATTGCTCATATGAAAGGCGTTCCTGTATGTAGGTAATTAGTTAATTTTCCTGGCGCATATTCACTAACCTCTGTAAAGCTGATTCATCTCTGCAATGGACAATTCTCCCTCACAGATGTCCGCCTACGAGTGGTTTCACTCTACGCGAAATGAAGGGAATTGAATGACTCAGATGACCATTGATTGAAGTGATTTTCGTTTCTGTGTTTTATCGTTTAGAAAATAACTTAATTTGAAAATTACAGTGGAATCGGGCTCCGACTGAATGTGCTAATTTGAATGGACGGAACTAACATGAAATTGACGCATAGGCCGTATTTCTAGGTTTTTCATTTATGACCATTCGTACGGTATATAGATTTTTCTGTCTGAAGTAGTTACCGCTCGATAAAGATTTTTACCCTAATAAAATTACACCATTACACGGATAATGACTGTTGAAAATGTTTTTCTTTACGATGGCGGGAGGAAATAAAATGAAATTTTTTGTCATACGTGCACGCGCGAGCGTTTTATTTTTTCCCTTTCGAATTATTGATCGAAATTTTTTTTCTCTCTCTCGCGGGAAATTGTAGCAATGACGTTAGAAAGGAGAGGCCCACGCTTTCAAAAAAATATATGCGTTCGTAAAACATAACTTTTAAATATAACGCATGATATAGTATTTGCATGACTAGGTATTTTCAACCGCATGTGACGTATGACGGTTTTATTCCCCTGATCATCTCCATCTATTTTTCCCAGTATTCCGTGTCACGCGAAAATTGCCTTTATGCTAAGTGGGGTGGGCGTTTTGTTGTTAGTAACAGACTCGTGACATGGCGGCAGTATGGTGTTTGCGTCATCACGATATCGAGATAGCCTGTTTAGCATTCATGTGTACTTACTTTGTCCGGTGGAAGTGGAAAATATTTTCATCTTTTTCGTTAGCATATTAGAGTGGATGAAATGACTTCCTTTGTTAGAATATATCATATTACGGAAAAACTCGTTGCTTTTTAAATTATACCTCTCGAGAATGCGTAATATAATAAAATTTTATTGGGAAATATGGAAAACTAAGCCTTTTGTCTGCATCAGATAATGGCACAGAAGGAAACGCGTAAAAAAAATAGACAAGTTAGGAAAGTGTTGCTAAAGCAGATATTATAAGGCGATTTTTTACAAGCCCCGCCCATACCTAGAAGCTGATACCGGATCCGCCAAATTCTTGCCACGTGTAGCTCTCATATGTAGTAACGTATCTTGGAAATTTGGTTTCTGTAGTTTGAACCGTTTAAGAGATATCGCGTGAACGGACGGACGGACGGACAAAATGAATACATAAGCTGATTTTTTTGTAAAAAAAATCGCTAAAAGGTGTAAAAGTTCGGGAACAGGAATCAATACATTTATTAACGTAACGTGGAATTAAAATAAAAAAGGAAGCGCAGTTAGAAATACGGTAAACATCCGTTATAATGTGAAAATATGAATGTATATAAGAAAGACTGCAGCGCAAACAAAGTTTTTTTTCATGAAGAAGTTGAAAAATTTGATAAGAGATTTTCTTATTGTCAAATAATATATTACGTTTATCTTTCTTCATATATTAAGGGAGAGTAAGTAAACACTCAGGAAGCACATAAAATAAGTTACTCAGAACGTTACTTTAAAACAAGCGATATGTTTCTAGGGTAACCGCTGAAGTATCAAAAATTGGGAAATTAAGTACCTATAGGTATCTCCAATACCCGTAACGACGTCATGAATAACCGAGTTACCTACGATAACTACTTTTAATTTTAATTTGTGACACTGAAGTACTCATAACTGAACAAGATGAGCTCGATAATTCTCCAGTGAAACAATGAGGAATTTATCCTTTAAGGTAACTGTCCGATAAATTAACATCTGCCTAATCGTGAGCCTTGATCAAATCGGGAAAAAATTGGTATTTTTTTTTTTATGGATCGAAAGTCTAACGAGAGTGAATCGGATTACACGGATAAAGAAGACGAAGAAAGAGAGGTGAATCAAATCCTAAACGGAGAGAGAGAGGGTGGGATGGAGGGAGAGAGAGAGAAATATATATATAAAAAGATCGAGGGCGAGTGAGCGAGGTGATTTGAATAAAGATGGAGCTCCCGAGTTGTTGGGAAACAAAAATGATGGTGGTTTTCAAGAGAGACAGATAGGAAAAGGCCTTGGGAATTTGGTGAGGGGGGGGGTAAGAGAGAGAGAGAGGGGGGGATGCAAAAGAGAGTGACAGAGAGAGAGAGAGATAGGGAGAGGCGAAGGAGAGAAGTGAAAACTGCGAGTGGAGGACAGTTCTGAAGAGACAAAATGGTGCGGGGACGAACAAAGGGAATACGGTTGGTGTTTGCGCTAAAGAAAAGAAGGGAGATGGAGGGAAGTGATGAGGGTAAGTGAGGCGTTAAAGGAGGAAGCGGGAGTTGGGGAGGGGGAAGGGGGAGGAAAAAGGGAAGGGGGGAAGGAGGGGAGGGAGATAAAAGGAAAGGGAGAGTAATATAACGATAAGAGGATGCAGCGTACGGAGCGGGAAAAGAAAAAAAACAAGAGATGCGCGAAAAGGAATCTGGAGGAATGGGAAAGGATTTTTTTTCTTCAGTACGCGCGGGGTTACTCGTTAGGAAAGGATTATGATGTAACTTTTTGGGGGATTGTCTTTAAGAGTGGAAGCCGGTAAAGAGGGAGACGGATCGGAGAGTAGGAAAGAAAGGGTGGGAGAAAGGTAGCGGAGGTGGGTGAAAGGCTGGGAGGAGAAAGTGGAGCATAGGGAGAGAGAGAGAGTACAGGATGGGAGGTTGGGGGAATAAGTGTGGTAGGAATGAGGTGTATTGATTCGTGGCTCGGATGGGAAAGAGGCCGTGGTCAGAGGACCCAGTAAGGGACGGCGGAGGGGGCCGTGGGGCTCCCAGTCTAATTACTGTCCTGGCCAGGATCCGGAGAAGTTTTTTTTTTTTACCTCTGAGGGCACCCTCCACGTCGTCTAAGTGGGCTCGGGACGGAGGGAGTGAAGAGGAGGCGAAGGGGAGGGGTGGGGGGGAGGAGGGGGCGGCGACGGGAGGAGGCGGAGAAAGAGGTAAAAGTGGGGAGGAAAGGTGGTGTCGAAGTGCGCGAGAGGTGGGACGAACACGGTGAGGAGGAGGAATTGACAAGAGGAGTTGGAATGGGGAGGGAGAATGAGGGAGTGCAAGTACGGAGAAGGAAATAGACTCTTTCTATGGTGGATATGGAGGTTCCTTTCTTCGAATTGGAATGAAAATTTGGCGAGGAGTGGGAGGGGCGTTCGGCGGATATTGGGAAGATGGTTTTCGCAGTATTCTGGGATGGAAATGTAATGGCACGAAAGATAGTTGGGAGATTTGACTCGAGGGAAACGTGTTTATCGGTATTTATTTTAGTGTATTTGAGTCACAGGATTCGATTGGTGGAGAGAGAAGTGTGAGAGTGTAATGGTAGGTTATGACTAAGCGGTTCGTTAACGTCGGTATGAAAAATAACTAGCGTGTCGTTTGTGCGTTGGCCGATGACCGGCGGAAGAATTCGCGGAGGATATTTTTACTCTTGCATTCTGAGAAAAGGATTATGGATATTCGGAAGGAATAAAGAAGGGGTCGCAACAGGGATCCCGTGGAAATATATATTGTCCTCGGAAAATTCTAAGGAGTACAATTTTCAGATTCTCAAAATCATGTGTAGGTATGTCTATTTTTCTCGATACAGACAAAAACAGTAGCAGGTTTTAATAGGAAAAACAATGTTAGGTTCTTGGAGGATATTTTTTTTCTTTTTGTAAAATCAAGGTTTATTTTAATAAATGCCGGTTATTTTTTGGTAATTTACACTGAACGCGTATTTATTATTAGTATATTTTATTTTAATTTTTATCGATTTTAATATTTTATCATTCCTGATTTAGGATAGGCTCTTGAAGTGAATTAGAAAATTTTTAAGTCTAGAAAGCTGTGGATCCAAGTAGGATTTTCGAGGAGACGCAGGGGCGAATGGGGCTTTAAAATAATAATATAAAATACAGACATTTTAATTATAATATAATAACATCTTTTGCGAAAGAATGTTTCTATTTTAATATAACTAGCCGTAAGTTAACGTATTAAAATGCCGCATGGATTTATTCTTCGAATGAATGTAATTACATATACAGAGGGCAAAGCATAATTATAGTGAGAGTATGCTGTTATGCTGTATTAAGATCGAATGTGCTCGTACATGTTCCATATATTCGTGCGAATAATTCGATACCTGTACAGCTCACGGAAAAATGCCCACGATAGAATTCAGATCTCCACGGTCTTGAAACCTGAAATAGAGAATGGGAGATTGCATCTCTAAACCTCGCCTACGAATTACATCAGGCGAAATTATTTAATCATTAAACGAGACGGACCATTGATGACTAATAGTCCAGTATGTTTTTTTTTCCCATAATAGGGCTTTGAATAAATCAAACCCCAAATCGCTGTATTTTTTTAAAAGCATAGCTCTGAAAATATAAATT
This sequence comes from Uropetala carovei, assembly GCA_036926305.1. Lineage (NCBI taxonomy): Eukaryota > Metazoa > Arthropoda > Insecta > Odonata > Petaluridae > Uropetala > Uropetala carovei. Next base: position 1,375,982 of record JAXCHB010000041.1, on the reverse strand, counting down.
AAAAAAATTTAATTTACGGAATTCTGACACCTCTCGGGATAAAAATATACACTTTCGGGTGCCTGCATGCCCATGAAAGTGTCTACCTCGGTGAAAATCTGCGTCACGGGACGATTAATGTATCAAATCAACCCTTTCAGCCCATAGAACGGGTCTAGAAATTAATCAAACCATCCGAAGGCTTTTCGACCCCTTTTATCTCTCTCCCCCTCTCCATCCCTTATATTTCACGATCCGCCACGTAAACGTCGAGACGCATTTCTTTTAAACGTGCTTTTCCTCGTCCTTCGGGAATCCAATATTCTTCCGGGAAGAAAGCAGTACGTGAATCGACCGGAAAGAATGAACCGAGAGGCAGTATAATATAGGAGAGCTATAACACCAACTCTAAAACCTCCTCCGACTGGCTCACCGGAATCGTGTCAGGAAGATGAACGTGCATAAGCGGAAGGATGCAGCGACAGGACGTTGTCCACTCGTTTCCTTAGACATGCCAGCCAGACTTGTTTTTTTTTGTTTGAACAAGAGAATCCTTTCTCGGGAATGGATAGGATTAGAAACGATGAATGCGACGTTAGGGATAAATACTAGAAATGGATGGGTGGATTAGAAGCTTTTGACGTATGTTTAACACGGTGGCGTGGGTGGATATCGGATGTGACTCATAGAAGGGAAACGTGGGAGTTTTGCTGTTGAACGGAGGAAGAATTGGCGTTGATGGGTATTTTTAATTCGCTCGGAAGGATAGCGAAGGCCGGAGCATAGAACTGACCAGCTTCAACAAAACAAAGAATTTCATTCCTAGAAAGGAAGGAAGTTTTGAAAAGAGGAATTATCGAGAATTCCTAATGGGTGGAATCCGTTTGATTATTTACGTAGCTGTAAGGGCCATTTAAGTGTTGGAGAAAATATGCGCTTTTAGGCTACAAAGTGGTCGTCATCAATGGTCACACAAAACTATTATTTATAATCTATTATCCTATCGGTGAATCACCATTGATGACGGCTGATTTGTAGCTTGAATGCAGATCGGGTATTCATTTTCTTTTTATGGGTGCTATAGATACCTAATTTATCAAAAGAAAGGGTGGGAAGCACTCTGCAATTGATGCAAGAGAATTGGCAAAGTAAGATGAAAATAAAAGTGTGAGATGCTTAGCGAGATGTAGAATTGTGGTATTTATATGAGTAACAGTACAGAGTTTGCTTAAGCATATTATTACTTTAAGGATCGTATGATGTACAGTAATTTCCGGCAAAACTATTTACGTTATTAATTATATTTATGGATTCTAATGGATTATCTTTAAGAATAAAAATTGTAAATTATATTTAAAAGAGTAAATATTGAACTATTAATGGATTGACAAAATACGTAATTTCGGACATAAATATTCTTGGTGCAGTTTGCTGGGAAGGATGCCATTAATTTTATTAATTTAAACTCCCAATTTATAAGATATGTAATAGTAATTATTGCGGCAGAAGTATTATTATAATCATTATCTAATACAGGCTGTCTTTTGTTCAACCTCAGTGGCTCAGTATCTCAGGCATTATTATCTTGATAATGCTAGGGAAGTGCTTGGTTGCTTGAAATGAAGGATAACAATCAAAACGTCTTACCTAACTTCCGTATCTTCAAATTCTAGACAGAAATCGCTATATATTTCGCACAGACAATCTTATGTACGTGATTTAATATTTTTAGCAATTTATTAGGCAACATGTCCTACTTCAGTGTTTCATTGTCAACAGAACAAAACACTCGAGATAAGTCGTGGCACGGAAAAGTTCGCTCTCTCATTAACTGACTCGGCAAACAATTTACTCATTAAATTGTACAAGATAAATTTATAGGTGATACTATTACTTCTTATATCTTTGGCTACTCTGTCTTAAATAGGGGATTTCATTTTACGGAATAAAATTTAAAAATTGTCCTCCCTTACACTTCCTTCTCGGTTACAGTTTCCGTCGATTTCCCATTTACAATGTTATTAGTATCAAATCCTAGTGTGCAGCAAATTGTTTCTTATATTAACGCTTGAGAAAAGAGATTATTAAACATTGGGAGCAGATTTTACCACAAGACAACTTTGATGGTTTGGTACTTACATGTATCTGTTTATCTAGGAAGTACTTGGCAAATGATGTTTTCGAACTTACAATTGGTAAGCATATTGAGTATTTGTTCCTCCCCGACGATCCTCAAATTTGAGAAAATCTGTGCCAAATTATTATCACTCATCTGAAAGGCGATAAAAAATAGTGACCCTTAAAGATGGGGAATCGTATTAATAGAAATGAGTGTTTCTCGGAAGTGAGAAGATTTGGATGCGATGGTTATTAAGAGGGATAGATTTAAATTTTGTCTCTCTACTAACATATCACGAGAAGAAGAGGTGATAAAATGAGTTATTACCGAGAAGATGGAAGAGTTAAGGTTCTGAGATTGCGTTCGAATAAATTTGAATTTCCGACTCATTCATTAATGAAAACTGCTGACCTGTCTATAATGGTTCTACGGCAGCAATCCGCTTCCAAGTGCATTGCATTCAAATATAACGATAATTTGATTTCCTATCGTATCACTTTCGCCAAATCCGGCTTCATTTCTTGTGTAATTACGCCTTTCTGTAATGTTTACTTTTATGTTTTGTAAGCATGAAACTCGTGAATAGGCAACGTTGTCCATGATTGAACACTGGCTTTGATTAAAATTTTTTCGATAATAACTGATAATTTACGCTAAATCTTTACGATAATTTAAATCACGAGTTCGAAACTTGACGGGAAATAATTTTAAAAGCAAACTTTAAAACCCCTACACCGATATACGGGCTTTCCTTATGGGGCAGTGCGCGACGATTTCGTCCTGCGACGAATTGACGTGCGACGAGTTTGTCATGCGACGAATTGTCGTGCGACGAATTGACGTGCGACGAGTTGTCTTGCGACGAATTGACGCGCGACGAATTGACTGCGACGAGTTGACAATATACCGTCTATAATATTTCAAATGTTATTTTTAACTTACAATACATACCTATTTCATAAGTAAGGTCGTTAAAATTTTTGTCACATTTATATGCATCAGTGGGAGCCTGAAACGTAAATTTGAATCTTAAGTTTATCATAAATCAGCTTTAAGAAAGAAATTTTAGTGAAAAAAGAATCTTATCGTCGTTTTCTGGATTATTGAAATAATTGGTAGTTTTTGCGAAGTAGAGCGATAGCTTGTTGTTTTTTTTATTTCTTGCTTTTTATACGCTATGCTATTTTATCATTTTTTAAAAGTCGATGAAGCGGCCTTTGAAGTCCGGCAAAAAGTGTTAGAAATCGAATATTATGTTTTTTAATTCTAAAAAAGTAATATAATCGATATTAAAATGCAATTAAAAAGATATTATATATATATATATATAAATGCTTAAGGAAAAGGAAAGGTAATAATAAAGGTAGGAACAAGGTGTTGGAGGAAGCCCAGTGGACACTTACCTAGATTGAAGAGCCGCTGGGGGTGCTGAGGACACACGAAAAACACAAAAGAACAAAAACGACACAAAAATGGAGCTTTCGGGCTGACGCCCTTCTTCAGCGACGGAGAAACATATAATTGAGTATATGTTTCTCTAAGACTTGAAGCTATTATTATAAAATTATCATTTAACTGTTTATTTCAACAAAAGCGGCAGAAAGTGCAAAGTGATGGCTTCGTCGAGTATAAATTCTACTTGTCGCGAAAGTTTCGGGATCGATTATTTAAATTTTGTATTGCTTTCAATTCTTTCCTTGTTTTCTCGCCATTTGTATTCACTTATTCATTCAATACAGTGAACTCTCGATCTAACGTTCTTAAAGGGACCGAGTAAAATCGACTTTAAGTGCGGAGAAAAGTAAGAATCGGAAAATGGAGATAATGGCATGCACACATCAAAGTTTTCATAGTTGATATATTATGAAAAGAAAATACGTGAAACACTGTATCATATATTGCAATCACTACACAATAGAAACATGTTTGTTATAAAATAAATAGAGTCATTCAAAATCAGAAAAACAATATTTAAAAAAATTGAAAAAGAAATAAGCGTTCATAAAAAATATACATAAAATACTACAGATACAATGACAGCTTTTAATTTGTTTAGAAAAATCGGATAGTTTTTGGCATTGTTTTTCTTTTGACCGAATAGCATAAAGTCCTCTTTCAAGTTCATCTGTCCCTTAAGAAGGTGATTTGTCCCATTACGAAACCATAGCTATCAATTGAGGGTAAGCAACCCCTCCAGTGCGTGATTAAAACTTGGCGTTTCACTCTGTAGTAGGTACATCATTATCTTCATCATCACCACTTTAAACACAGTTATCAACATTGTCTGAACATGAACTGATAGGACAACACACGTAGGAAAATTGTCGTCAAAGGTAACAAACTCATCAAATGTCACTTCATTCGCGTTTAATTGCTCCCATTCTTCGATATCAGCTGCTTGAGGATTCGCAAACAGCAGCACTTTCTCGATGCAGACCCAATCTTTGCATCCAAATCTTGAAGATACTCCATGAGTAATTTTTATCCCATCCATGCCTTGGAGTTGTTTTTATATTTGTTTGGCAGCATCCGCACCTTCTTGGAACATCGCGGTTTCACAGATTTGCCAATCACAAGAGGCTGAAGTTTCTCACTGCAATCTGAATTACAGCATAGCAAGACCGTGACCCGCTCCTTGCTTTTCTTTCCCTCGAAAAGTTATGGTTCTATCAGGTAACACATTAAAAAAATAAACCTGTTTCGTCCGCGTTGAATACTTAGATCGCACAGCGCATACTTCTGTATTAGTTCCGGAAGATCTTCTGTCTTCCAGTGATCCGTTGTAGCGAGGTACACACTTTTGTCTGTAGAATCGATTTTTTTTATTTACATCTTTTAAAGAAGTTAGAAACAGGTTAAATTCTAGCTGCGGGTTTGAAACTCTAAACTGTAGATGCGGGAGAACGTTAGAAGCGGGAAAAAATAACATGGCGTAAATTGACTTTTGGCCGGGACTTTTAAATTTCGACTTAAGATGCGGAAAAACGTTAGATCCGAAAAAGTTAGAACGAGAGTATAATTCACCAGAGAAGCTATGATTTTTTTTCTTTTCAAACAAAAACATGTCTATTACCGTTATTCACGTTCACATTATTTAAGCAAATATACATAGTCGGTAATAATAATATCACTGCGTATTTATAAACTTTAACTGATACTCAAATGAGAAATATATTATGTACTTCTCCACTTTTGTATATTTAGTAGAATAATTGCCCGTCAAATATGACGGGTATGCGTGAATGAAGTATTAGGTTAAAATAAAATAAAAACTAATGAACCCAACTTTTATATGCATTAAAACGTAAAAAAAAGTATAAAACCGACATAACCGTATGTTTCATAAAGTAATAATAGTCTTGGGCGTATAAGAGTTGTTTGGCAAAGATATATGTTAATGAAGATTTATTCGTTAAATATACTAAATAATTCTATATGAATTTTGTTACATAAATATAAATAACCTAATCTACAATAGTCGCTAGTCAGATTGTAATGAACTTTCAAGTGCTCGTTTTCTTGCATCTATAAATCTGTTGCTTGTCAATCGATTTACTGTTGCTTCTGGTGACTCATTAGCTCTGTGCCTTACTTTTAGTTTGTTCTGATCGTTCAATCTTTTCTATCTATCCTGTTCCGTTTCTCTTCTCCAAGCTTCAGCAATATTTACATTTGGCGAGATCTCCAGCGAGTTTGTGCTCCTCCGTTAAGTCTTCTTTTCCTTTCATCTTGAGTTTCATTACTTTCCATGATTATGAACTATATTAATTAAAGGATAACGGTCAATAATACGTTATATATGGCTATTGTGTTCACAATTGCTTTTATATGATAGAATATGTGATTATACATGTTAGCGTTTAAGGTTTTTGAGGCCATATATTGGCAGCACTAATGGAAGTATGCTTTAGGCATTGTAAATTTCTCATGAAATTGTTAATTTTCATATGTATTTCCTTCCGACTCTAGGGGATAGTTTCTTTTTCCCATAAGATAACACGTATAAATCAAGTTTTTCGACGTGCAGACCTGATTTCGTTTATATTTAAAATATCTCACAAATATGATTTGGACGCGAAACTTGCGCAGTCATGCGAAGAAAATTATGAAGATTAATTTCCATATCGTAGAAACTCAAATGTCGTCAGAAAAATTCCAAAAATTGTTTTAATACGATTTTATCACAATTTTTGTACATTTCTTACGCATTAGGATCGAGCGAACAATAGACTTTAACAATTGCAGTTGGAATGGCGATGGATTGAATAAATGCGTAAAATCACGAAAAAATAGTGGTAAAGCGTAATTTTTGGCCTTTTTCGAATGAGATTTGAATTTATACAATATGGAAATTCATTTCCGTAGTTTTCTTGGCATAACTGTGAAAATCCCGCGACGATATCTCATTTTTAAGATATTTTAAAATGCTAAAGGAAAAAGGCTTGCTCGCTTCGTTTCTGCTCTACCCGTGACATTCAAATGGAGAAAAGATATGCTCTTGGAGTCATACCCAGGACTATTATGTACACACGGCGAGCAGTCTGAATTTGAATAGTTGAAAAGCCGTGTGATTCCTGAATATTTGATCTATAAAGACTGAAAAGCTTTATAGTTATGGGCGGTTTCCCTTACTCTTTCATCTAACTCCATAGAGCGTTCCGACGGACGGACTGACAAACAGAATTAGGATATAATGTACGCAGTGACACAATTGAAGCGAAAATGATTTTATTTCAAATTTAAAATCAATTTTGGGTTCTGTAACTGAAAATATATTACGCGCCGTTCGGAAACTAAATACGTGCGAGTAATTTCGACGCTCAATTTTAAACGAAGAATTCACTCGAGATTCTGTCGTTAAAAAGTAAATAAATTTATTATGCGAAGTACGACGTGTGCACGGAAGGAATGAGAAGTATCGCCCTATGCACCCCAGAGCAATTTACCTTAACTTATTTGATCATTACGAGAATGAACAAATTTCCGCGCGACGCACATCTCACTATAGCAGCACATATTTTTGGATCGCTGATTAAACATCCGTCGGTTGCGTAGGCAGTTGACGTATAATAATTATCCGAAGTCACTCTTCTGCAGCAACGAGAGCGATGTGTATGCACCGTCTCGCGAAGCGCTGTGACTCAAGACGGCTCCACGTCGGCGTGGGTGAGTTGGGCTGGAGGATGGGGTGGGGTGAAGGGAGCTAAAGGTGTGAAACGGAACAAAACCCTCTCATTCGGAGTAATTGCAGCGGAATGGCAGCCTCTCTTATTTTGGATGCGAGCATTCCGACGAGAGGTGCCTGCCGACCTCGGTAAAAGTCTCCGCCTCTGAAAAACGGCTCGGATTCAGCGTTTTGATGCGAAATTCTTTTATTTATCCTTCGAGTTCTCTTCAGCTAAAGGGAATGCTTTTCTGCAGACGCTCGTTTGCTCCGTACCTCCTTTCTCTCCTTGTTTGGCGACCTTATTCGTCTTCAATACGTAATCTATATTATTCGCGTCTTTTTCTCTCTCTCCCCCTCCATCTCCTTGGAGCTATCTTCTTATTCTATCTTTCATTCCTTATCTCTTTTTGTTTACGATTCTTTCCTCCCTCTTTCCATTCATCCCACTTTCCCTAATTATGCCTTCCCCACGACCATACCCTTCAGTTTCGCGCTGTCATATCTCCTTTACCGCCATCTTCTCTCGTATTCGTCCATTTTGTATTTTCCAATACTTTGGCTCATTTTACCCGCTTCTCCGTCCATGACTTCCACCTTTCATCCCCTTCCCCCTCTCGCACTTTTTTTTTGCCGCAGTTTCTATAATCCGCACTTTTCTCCTCTCCTTCTCTCTCTCCCCACCTCTCTCTCCTCGTCTCTCTCTCTCCTCACCTCTCCTCTCCACTCCTCCCATTCAATTTCTCGCCGATTCCCTATCTGTTCCCACCCTATAACCTTCTAAACACGCTTTCATCCTCCCCCCCCCCCCCCATTTTCTGTGCTTTCCCCTCTTTTCGTGCCTGTCCTACCCTTTTTCCGTGGCCGCCCGCTTCCTCGACTTCCATCTCCCCCTCTGCACACCTTCCTCTACCTACCACTCCTCCCCTCCCCTCTCCCACCTTTCCCCCACCACCCACCCATACCGCCGACCTCACGTGCATGATAGCTCGCCTCCTTCCAAAACCACACCCAGACTCCATCCTCTTCCCCTCCCCAACTTTGGGATCCATTTATACCCTCTTTAGTGACGTAAGAGCTGCCATCGAGGATAAGTGGAGGAGGGGGAGGGGGGGGGGGAGGGAGGGTAGGGGGGCGGTGGGGATGTAAAGGCAGAAACGGCTTGGTTTACAATTTGGGCAAGATAGCGGGAGAGGCATCTCCCGGTGTTATTGACGAGTGGGCGACGTCTTGAATGCATTTGTCGTAAGGAGGCACGACCCCGTTAGGAGACATGGAATGTGGAAGGAATTGTTTGTCTTCCTAATTGGGTCACACGTATAGTTCGTGCAACCGGGGATTGATCAAACCTCCTGCCGTGTTACGCCCCATATTTGCATATCCATGTGGTTTCTATGGTACCTAAATTCATGTTTTCGTCGAGACTATTGGTGGTAGTAATGGGATCTATTTATATGAGGAAGTAAAATTTTTATAGACTATAAAGTGTTTTGGACACTTCCCGCCTATCAGAGTTTAAACGATGGTAATTTTTTCATCCAAATCGTAAGAATTGAGATATTCTGTACTCATGAATGCCTGTCGTTTTTGTAGCCAAATAGAGACAAGATGGTTTTTCTCCTTGTGTGTCTGAGAGGAGAATTCGTTGAACGATCTTTATTTAAAATTTACAACTCATATCATCGGAAAAATGGATAAAATATTAAGTTATATGAAATTATAGAAATATTTAAGGCAATATGTTAAAAGATTAACGTCGTAATTTTCATTTCTTTATATACATTTCATACAGGGTTCGTTTAATGTTAGCATTTTATTCCTATTACTCCAATTAATGTATTTCAGCTTATGTTGAAAAAACATATATATATATATATATATGACTTATATTAATATTTGTAGAGTAACTTTATTCTTTATTTAGTTAATCCGATATACTCCCTACTTCCCGATAAATGTATACGGGTAAATTAATTGTAAGAATTATTGAGCGGTTTACTTGTTTAATAATACCTTTCTAGCGAAAGAAGGTGACAATGTTTTTATCTATGCATGGAATATTAACAATAATTTACCTATGATAATTGTTATATTTCACTCATGCATTCATAGAGCGAGTTCAATAACACTGTGGCATCAAATGCGATAGTATGAGTAAAGCTACTTTAATTAATTTTTGTGTAAAATTATATAATTCCTACCTATAGTAAATAAGCAATGAATACCAAATGCAGTTATTATAGTATCGCATGTTTTTACTTTCTCCATACATAATATGGGGAAAGTATTGTGATCACGAAAGAAATCGACTTCGAGATTTCAACGGAAATACACGTTTTGAGGTCCCTAGAACACGTTTAGACTATTTTCGGAATGATGTGTGTGTGGATGGATGGATGTGATTGTCGGCGCTCTAACTCAAAAAGTACATGTCATATTAATGCCAAATTTCATATATAACACTTTAGCATGAGCACAAAGAACTGATTAGTTTTTGGACAATACCGGTTAACCGAAAGTCGAGGTTTATTCGGTTTTTGCGATATTTCTCCGTTAAAACATTATTATTGTATATACAATTCTATACAAAGATTATAGAGAATGTAATTTCCTACAACTTTCATTTGAAACAATTTTCCATAGCAGTTATTGTTTAGGAATTATTTATAATTAATCGGTTTTTTCGGTTTCCGTCAAATATCTCCTTAAAAACTTCGTTATTCGTAATCTTCGTAAGGACCAAAGTTGTAGAGAATAATATTTCTTCCAACTTTTATTTGAAACAAATTTTCGTAGAACCATCCATTTCGGAGATATTTTGCTTATTTGTAAATTTTCAGTATACAGCGCCACCACCGTGTAGCGGTGAATTCTTTAAACATATTCAAAATATAATTTACGGCAATAAAAACGACTTTATTCATTTACGATACAAAGTAATAATTTTGCCTTATAATGCTATTCATAATAATTTAAATATCTATACCCCAAATATGGAGAAAGTCGTGTGTTGGCCACATCAGATTTTTTAAAATTAAACACGCGTTTTCATATAAATAGATTGAAATGTAGTGAAAACCTGGTGAGTGTAATCTTTTTCTAAAAAATAGTTTCGAGAAAAAATAAGGAAGATCACAACGGCTGTGGTACCTTAGGCGTACTTTCAACACGGATCGGTTTGTTTACTGTCTTTCCTGGAAGAAATCCCGGGTTTGAGCCTCGTACACGGCGATTTTTCAACACGGGTCTTACCAGATCCTCGCTTGTTTGTATCGAGGAAGACGCGCTTAGCGCTCTGTCCTTAGCGAGATGTGTTAAGCCGCCTTACCTCCGGTGCATTTTGCAAAAGCAGGTTAATGCCTGCGCTGGGTCTCCCTTTACCCTCCTGTTTTTGCGTGCACGTGTATGTGTGAATCCCCACAGTGAGTTGGTTACCGGAAGGACATCCGGTCGTAAAATAATGTGGAATAAATATAGAGGGAAGGGCTAAAGAGTTGGCGAAAGCACGGTAGACTCGGATTAGTTGCCCTAAATTGTTTGGAAATAAAAGTACTTAAATAGAAGCGTAATTACTTAGCTACACGTTCGGACAGACTTACACAAAATCATGCTTAGTGGATACAGATAATGTATAAATGGTGTGCGCACGTTTGCGGATACCTACGCATGCACACCCGCATACGAACATACACGTGCATACAACACATACATGCATTCACACATAAACATACATACGCAATTAAGTACGCTCTCATACTCGTACCTTACACACACAGAAGAATACGTAGATTTGGTCACCTGCCCTTGCACGCATATTATAAAATTATAAAATGGAATGTTAAATTTCGATATCCTTGTTCTGATAATTCTCCCCAGTTATAATTTTGTAAAATTTACGGGGAGACACCGGAAAATTTAAAATTTCGTAAACAGATCCAAAACAGCTCCCTTGTAAGCGACACGTTGAAAATTACTTTCTAGAGTTCTTCTCGCGAAAATTTGATCGCACGCAGATGCTGTCTCTCTTTTGGACTCTTATGACCAAACGTTTTCCACGGCAATTTATTTGCAATAGCATCCCTTCGAGGTAACGTTTTTGAAGAAAGCGATAACTCCTTCGACTAGCGTTTTCCGAGGACTAGAGGGTTCGATGTCGCGCCCTTGGCTAGCCGCATTTTAAATAAAGTGGAAAAGGAAGGAAAAATACATCGATGGAAATTACGTAGGGATCGCTGACCCCATGAATTGAATACACTGTGACCTTCCGGGAGACCCGTGGCTGCAAGCTTTACTCTCTCTCTCTCTGACTCCGAGGCGGGAATACACACAACCATTTGGTGCAGCGATCAATACACTGAGGGTCAGGTCCGGTCTGGGTGAAGGAGGCCCTCGTTGGGGCGGATGGGCGAAAAAGATCATGCTATGCCTTCTTTCGCGTGGGGCTTTGCCTTCCGTCATTCTCGTCCCTTTCTCTCTCGAAACCCTCGCCTCCCTCCCCCCCTCCCATCTCTCATCTTCAATTCTCAATACTCATGGCGATTTCGTCACATTTGACACGAGGCATATCGACCAGCTGGTTTTATTATTCGTAAGAGACAATGTACGGGGGGGGGGGGGGGGGGAGAAGAGAGAGGGTTTTTGGTCATTAATTTGGGTATAATGGCGTAATTTTGGGACACCGCGAAACGGTTATGAGGGAATAAAATCCTCGAGAGGCCATTCCGATGAGTCGGTGATGTCTGGACCTGGGAGAAGAGGCAATCCGGGAAATTGGCCGGCTGGTTGTATTTAGATTCCTTGTTATGGTTGGGTTGAGTGATGTTTTCGAGTGCGTATTGTCTAGTGGTGATTCGAGGATAAAGTTATAATTATATTTTAATAGCCGTTAGAACTGAATTTATCGATTTATATGCAGAATTCAGCGAGTTATTTAATTGGCAATGTTATTTTATATTTTTCATCATCTGCACCAATACCTTATCTTTTATATAACACGGTCCTGTGAACGTGAGAGAATATATAAATCAGGTGTGTTCAATAATTTCGCCATAAGCAGCTTATGTCGAATCGGCTATATTAATGTGACGAATTGATGCTAAAGATTAGGTAAGTTTTTTTCGGAACAACATTCGACATTTACTTTTTTCCGTTTTTGTGGAAAACGTTTTCCATAATAAGCACTTTAGGCTTTTATATTAAACGTAATCTGAACGGATTCCCTGTTTGAGATGCAAAAGATGGAAAATACTTATGTCAGCATATAAGTTATTGTGGTTTGCTGTGTACAGTATTAGTCCTGATTGATGTTGGTTTACAAACTCAAACCAACTGTTAATATTTTTAACCTTGCATATATTTGGTATCATGTGACGAATATGACACACTGATGGCCATAACTACGGTGAGCATCGAAATCACGTTGAACAAATAGTTTAACTTTGTAGAAGGAAAAATTAGAAACATTTTTCATAGTACGACACATCGAATTCGATGATCTAAAAGAATTTGATCAGCACTGCGTTATATATATATATATATATAATTATTAAGATTTATATTTTTGGGTTATTGATTAAATATTGTACAAATTCAAATTCGCTCGTATATAACGCTTAATATTCTTCACATGCGGAACTTCGTAGAAACTCTCCAATTGGCACGTATTCTTCCACAGGGGAACGTGGGAGATAGACACTCGACTGTGCAACTTTTAACCAACACGTCCTCTTTTTCATTCCTTATGTGCAAAAGACTCGTCATTATTGGATTCTCTCTCTCTCTCTCTACTGTCCTTCACCGTACGCCATATGAGCCCCTTGATTCACCTTCATCGATGCATAGATATTGACTCGCGCCGAGATGAAAAGGTGATATCTACGGGAAGATAATTTTTCCTACTTTTTTTCCATCTCCCATTTCCGTTTATTTAAGTCCGAAAGGATTCTCCGTTCGCCGTCCGAGCAGATCGTGCGGAGCGGGAGATCGAAACAGAATTTTGATGGAGGAGAAGGACGCGTGAGTCGGGAGGCCGTGTCGGAAGATACCCGATGATTAGGGAGGCTGAATATAGGGCGGAGGGCAAAAGGGTTATCATCATCATCATCATGGTATAGGGATGGACGTAGCATCCTAACTAATGGGAGGATGGTCCGTTGAGGACATGGTAATGAGCGAGGTCCATATTCGAGGGAACGGATTCAAGGGACGTGCGTGTCCGCGGGACGTGGTAGAATAGAAAATAAATCGAAGAGGATATTCGTGTCTCACACGATCTCGAATCTTTCTTCCTCTTTTCCCTTTTCCAAGGTCTTCGGGAGGAGAAAGTTCTTTTTCCTTCGCCTCTCGCTCCTTCCTTCTCTCTCTTTTTCGCAGTCCCATCGTTTGTCGTAGCTCGAAAGATATAAAAAGCTTCATTAAATGTTCAGATCTGGAGCGGGTAGACGTAGACGTCGATCGTTTCCCTTTCCCGAAGGTCGAAAGAACGACCCAGCTGTGGCGGGAGGCCCCAAGATGGGTAGGTTTTTGAAGCCCAGGTTTTGGGCCGAAGAGATTTGGCCCGAGCGTGACTGTTATTTATGTGATTTGTGTTCTCCTTATAAAGTGCTCGGGTGTTTTGTTTTGTTTTTCTTTTTCTTTTCCTTTCGCGTTTGATCGTTGACGTTTTTGAGCGTTGTGTTCGCAGCGAAGAGTTTTGTAGCGAAGGGGCGAGGAGTTTTGAGATAAGGCAAAAGAATAAGTAACAAACCGTTGGAATAAATTTAATTGCTTCGTAATGGCAACATGTAGAGATCTTAATTGTTATTATTAATATTTTCCATGTAAAAATATTAAGATGACACGCAATATTCCATAGTAGAATTTTGATTTTGGAAAGTGTTGGAGATATGGAAAGTCAAACTTAATATTATTAAGTATATTATTATCTCTGTTTTATTTTAATTTGTGGATTTTTATTTGATAGAATTTTTGTGAGATATTCCACGCTATCTTTGTAAAGTTGCTGGGAATATATTGAAAATTAACAATTTTGTTGTAATTATATATCACAGTCTAAAAAAGTTCCTCCGACAGATCCTGTTATTATAAGCCTTTGTGTAGTCATGCATTTTATTCGGGTTATAAAGACTTAAAAGATATTTCTGGAAAGGAAAGCGATTTTTGCAAATATTTAGTCAAATATACACGAATTGTCTTATGATTAGCATACTACTTCTAGAACGTTGCAGAAATCTTATTGATTGCACTATTCTGTTCTTTGGCTACGTTTTTCATCGTGCAAAAGATGATAGAGCGACTGTTTCTGGCCGGTTCTCGTCTTTCGGATGTCTCAAAGATTTCGACGTTATCCGATGAACCGGAAATGTATAGATTGTGCTTCATGTTGTCGTATTTCTTATATTCCGGAAATTGTATGACGTTATTCAGTTCGGAGCTTATTTTATGTTTTCCCATAATAAACTACGATATTGACTCAAATTTTGTTTTGGAAACTCTGAAATACTCTCCTAAAAGTCGTATTACTGAAACTATAAGATAACGTTTCAGTTCTATTTCTTAAGCTTCATGTGGTCCCATTCTGCTCCTGTTGACACCCATACGCCTTTAAAATTGATTACTCTGAAAAAGTAAGCTCAAATAGTTGAAATCTAAATAAGAATGCCTTTCCTTTTAACCCAAGGTATATTCTTATATTACTGTTTACGGAAAACAATATTGAAATATAAAGTATTATCACGCATTTAAATTTAGGTCTAATAGAGTTTTAGAAAAAAATATGCCGCCGATTTTCATCGGTCGGTTTGCTTAAAAAAAGCAAATAAAGCACTTCCTAACTTGGAAATAGAATTTACTTAACCCGATACAAGGTTTCCGACTAAAGTTATTCAACGGAGGACATATGCGTACCCTTTGGGACCTATATAAAAGCAGTTGAAGGGGTTCGCAAAGAGCCTGCGAGAGACGAATTTAATGTAAGGTTTCGAATCAAGCTATAGAAGTAAACGCAAAAAAACATCTACAGAGGATACAACTCAGAATGATGAATTCCGCTGTATCCGAGAACCTAGAAAACTTATAAAAGTAACGGAGGCATTAATAGGATTAAATAATACAGAATCGATTCAATATACTGACGTACGAATAAATGGGTGATATCTCCATAAACTCTTTTGCAGCGTCTACGTATATTGTTTTTTAGAATTTAATATTTTATTATGATATATTTTAATTTTTAATATTTTATTCTGAATGATAAGTTTCGACTGTTAAAAATATATTATTTGGGAGTGGTTATATAATGGGGAAAACTCGGTTTTGGTAATATTTTATTTTCACTAATCATTCCGAATATATCTTATGTTGATTCTTGGATCCTTTAACGAGTCTAATTTAGTTCCTACCTTGTGATTCTGCTATATTTACTCCAAAATACTTTTGTATGATTTTAATTTTTAATCGTCTACAGCGATAGTTTTTAGGTAATAGACGGTCAGACATCACGGTATGTGCTTTACAGGACTGCCTTTTTGGGGGGAAGCACATAATTCATACTAGCGTTTTGAGGAGGAAAGTTAAATCATATTTGGAACCATTTGCATATTTACAATTCTATCGATAAGATTCGATACGGGTTAAGATCGCTGTGCCACCTGTGGTGAACGTGTAAACGGAATAACAGAAAATAATGTCGCGGCGCATAAAATATGGACGAGATATTGATTTTATACTTCCGATGAAACAAAAATGAGCGGAGTATGCGTGTGAATACAGCCGAGTTGAAAAATATTATTCCATGGCATGAGGAGGGCCTCTGCAACATGCTTTTCAACGTATCCCTTTGGATTTTTATCAGCAGTCCCGGGTTCGAATGTATTTTTGGATAATAAAAGCGCATATAATTACAGGCGTATCTAGATTAATGTATTAAAAGCGTCCCTGATAAACAGTACACTAAGCAAAATTAAGTTTCAGCTCATTTTTTATTGAAACATATTGTTGGAGGATAAGGTTCATGCGTGCGTACGTCACCAATTTTTGGATGATATAACGGATATAAAAGGTGATTTTCTTCATAGAAATTAAGTTTATGTAACTCATGACAACACTATACTGAGGCAATATAGTCGGATGAATAATTTATAAAAGTAATTAGTTAATCGCATAATAACGAATTCAAGCCATGCGGAGCCCCTTAAAGCGAGTTTCACCTGCATTACTCATGTATTTTGAAGTTTGATAGTCGAGGGAAATAAGGATTTTTATATTCAATTTGTATTATCATTTTACGGTAAGAAAATTTCAAAGTAAAACGACTCCTATAACCCAAAGCATAACTTACAGGAATTAACAATTTTTTCACAAAAACGAAGGTATCATATTTAGCATTTAAAAAATCCACCGCACGTAAAGGCGAATATATTTGTTTCGGGGAGTTTTCAGATGAAATAGCAATGTTACCTGTATATTTTGGAATTATTGGAGACTAGTGGAAAATTTCTACACCGTTCATCTGCAGACATTCGGTTTTGAAAGAAAACTGCGATTCAACTAAGTGTGTTCCATTATAGACGCCGATGCAACGCTAGCGACTCCTACCTTTCGCTCCCATCTGGTCTTGTCACTAGCTTCATATGATTTCTTTTTTCAAACTAATTTCCCTCGAATGTTTTAATCCTATTTCGTTAAAAATATCTTCAGCCGGAGACAAGCTTATCTCTACTAACGCGATCATATCCAATCCTTGGAAAAATTATAAACAAATGCGTTCGTGATTAAAAATCGAACTAACCTAATGTAACGCTCTGGTACATTATGGATTTCAAACTCATTGGTTCGATTTTATAAATTGCTTCGATGAATTCTATACTGGGACGTTGATGTGACGAACGTTACCAGTTGAGAAAGGACGTTCAATTACAATATTTAGGATAAGAATTTATATAAATCTCATGAATGCCACTTTATACGAATTTAAGAAGCATAACGAGGACGTATCGTCCAAAAAACGAAAGTGTTTCAATAGATCGAAATTCAACCTGTTTTCATATGATTCCTAAAATTTATTAAAGAGTTTTATCTGACTTATAAAAAGTCATTTACATCATATTAAAAAGCCGTGCCCCGTTTTTAATTCTTCTGTATTTTGCAATCATTTTTTGGTCAATGAATGCTAGTTATCAAGATTTTACGAAAATTCCAGGCAATCGAACGCTATAAGTGTCATCTGCGACGAAATTCATGGTAATTTTTATGTAATAACCTAGAGTCAAAAGACAGAATTTCATTAGAAACCTTTACAGATAGCATAAGAATAGCATTATCTCATTAATTTCAAAATTAACCACCGCACCATTCTGATTCCTGTTACTTAATAACTTAAATCGAATTAATTTTCCTACTATCAAGTGTACTGTTAAATTATATTCATTTAGACTATAGTACTTATAAGGGTTATAGTTAACAGATATTAGGCGCTTAATTTCGATTTTTTTTGTCGGAAAGTTTTTATTTATTTCACATTCATTGCCCATAGATAAAACCATCTTTTATTAGAAAAGTTCAAAACTCCAAAGCGGGATACACGTGAATGGGAAATTCTAAGAGATTTTCAGTAGTCATATCCCGTTTATGCACATATAGCGTAGCAAAGCGGTAAAATAATGTCCCGCTACATACGTACTCCATAAATCACTCCGCCGGAGCTGCTTGTCTTACGACCTTTCGCCCCACTCCCAAATCAAAACCTCCCAACCTGTTCCGTCCATTACCTGTCGACAATCCGAAATCCTCGTCACGCTATTGTCTGAGCGTTTGTTTGTCTTCCTCTTCTCTCCCGACTCCCTCTAATACATCGTTTCTTTTATATCCTTTTCATTTTTTCCCCTCTTCTGTTTGAAACCCGTCCGAGCTACTCTCTCTTTTTTCCTCTCTCCCTCCATCTCTCGAAGCAATCATTTCTTTTTTTTTTAAATAACCGATACTCTTGTCAATCCAACAATTTCCTTTCTTGTCAGCTCGTGAGTTCTCTTTTCCCGACCCTTCGTTTGCGATAGGAGACCAAACTCTTGTAGGTTGTAAGGTTTCCGTCTCTTTCATCGCTTGACCTTTCCCATGCGCCTGTCGGGGGGTCCGTTTCTATTGCAAGGAGCCCTTGATGTGTCCTTCACGCTCGGAAGAGCCAAGCGGAGAGTAATATTTACACCGGAGAAAATTTCTGGATTGAATTAACGGATATTAGAATATTATCCGGCGAGAGATCCGGTTTGAGAATCTGAAATTGTCCAAATTTAGCGTACATTAGATGGTTCTCGCCGTTAATTAGCGAAGATGTTGACCAAATTGACCGGCGAAGCAGAGAAACAGGATCCGTTCGACGACGAGAAATTGATTTGGAGTGTTTGCTTTATCCTGATGATGTGATTTTTGAGTGGTGATTTACATTGTAAAAGCATCGGCAGAGGGAAATGTTTGACTTGTAATGGAGTAGCAAACATTTTAATAAGTTGGTGAGTGTTAAAAATTCGAACAACTTGGTGAGACATAATTTCTGTTAGGATTAGCGTCACATTTGTAATGCAGTATTCTACCGCCAAATTTTCCTCGGAACCTTGTTAATCCAGCAACTGAATTCCACAATCAATTTAAGTAGCAACGCAGAAACCACTTTGGGATGTGAAAATCATCCAAAAATCCCTATTCTAGGCTATAATCGAGAAAATATGCCAATTTCAATTTATCGAGCAATCGATAATAGCGTTTCTGTTTTATCACGTAGCCCATCACTTAGTAAATTACGGTAGAAGAATTTATAGAGATTTATAAGATTATTTTTCTTTTAACGGGCTTTTTAGGTAGACTGAAGGATGGTAAAATTTAACAAATATTTCACTTGCAAATTTGATTTTTGGTCTTGAATGCCCTATTAAATTTGTTATATATTCAACATTGTATAAATAATTGAAAAATGAATAATTAAGCTAGAATGGCATTTATAGCTCAATTTTAGCCGGGTTCCAATTTTTATTTAAAACAATTCCAATAGCCTCATTTGGCTGGAAACACCAGATGCACATTAGATTCAAAAGCAGCCGTCATCAGTGGTAATCCACCGGTCATTGATTGTAAGAAGGAACTTTCCAGCCGTTTTTAGCTATTGGAGTTATCTTCATCATTAGTTCAACTAACTTGGTAGATTAAATCCAGAAGATAGCATGTCCCAATTATAAGGCCCGCAGGTCGTTGGGGTGGTTTCGTGTGACTCTGGGTCGATGATAAGAAAAATAAATAAAAATTTCACCGAGAAGTTTTTCAAAGGAAAACTTTTCGGTGACCTTTGAACCAAGACCCGTTTCTTAATTTAAATTAATCCCAGGTGCGGCAAAATTAATAACATTTTGAAATACATCCAAAATGTGAGAAGCGAAGCTAGCGTAGAGAATAGATCACGGAGTTTCTTGGAAGGAGAAAGTAAAAATAACCTTAATCCGCCTTTACCTTTTTCTTTGTTTCTTCCATAAACTTTATTCCTTCTTAGTTCAAATTCCCAATTATTTTTTAAGGGCATCTAGTTAATCAAAGATAATTTCGACAAGAATTGCGACTCAGTCTTATTACAGAAATTGTTGTGTGGCCCCTTTATTAGCAATGGACCCATAGCAGTAGATGATAAAGATAACTCTAGAAGCATTAAAAGAATCAGTTATTGATTAATAGCCACGGAAGATGGCTACTACGTGGATGAATTGCTTAATTCGTTTACTGTTCCGTTTTATGGCGCGAAAGCGGGAATTAAATTTACTATGGATTAATTAATCGCTGTTATTAGCAAACCTTAATAAAGCAAAGTAGGAGAAGCGATATCTTTCTAGGAGAGAAAGCATTAAATTAACGTAATCTTATTAAACAAATTAAGTAATTTATACGGAAGATGCGCTTTTAAAGTTTAATTGGAATATTTATTATATAAAATTGGAATAAGGCACTAACAGCTTTTCCAAATGTAATTTAGGAAGACTTTATGATGATGCTACGAAACCAATATGAGTATTATCTAAAGATATTTATGAAATTATTCCCAAATGCCACATTATTTGATTTCAGCTCTGGAGTGTTGTAAAAACCAGACTGATGTAAGATAATTAAGTTATATTACATGAAAATAAATCCGTGCACTTCGTTAAACCAAACCGCTCTTCATTTGGTGAATGATAATGAATATTTTTTATATTTTTTGTTGAGCATTATTCCTATGCGGTTTCGTAAAATTACATTCCATTTCGTTAATTTGTGATTTTCAAAATACATCCGCCATAATTTTTGTTTTAATTATATCTACGGGATTATAGGACTAAAATATTTCAATAAAAACCTTTCACTTCACTTTTGTACCTTTCAGAATAATTTGAAGGAAAAAGTATTTCGATTTGATAGAAACCTCGCGGAATTTTTCTACGTTATTGATACCCCTAGGTAATTAAAGACGATTTTGATCTCAGTAGATATCCAAGAGAAATTACTTCAACCATCCTACGAAAAAGGCTTATAAATTGTGGAAAAACAACTTTTAAAGATTTATTAAAGCGGCCGAATTTGTTCTTCGTGAAACTTTTTCTTCGCTCGGTACCGGATTCAATTTTTTATGGTTTATGAGTTAGCGTTTTTTTTGTTTTCTCGGAACATTTACAACCCAAATCCTTTAATATGACGCCCATACCGCCTTTGATGATTCACTCGATTTATCAAGTAATTAGCGCCGCGCATGAACAAGCGCGATTTTTTCCGATAGCGTCGAAAAAAAAAAAAGGTCCCGCTCTCGCCCTTTCTTGGAACGAGATGGCCCCTTTAAAATGTACGCTCCCGCCCGACATTTATTCTACCGTCGTCTTAAATTTAAAAAAGAAATACCCTCGCCATTACACAGTGCAGTCGCTCCCACGTTTCCATATTCTTCGCGGAAGTGTGCGCTTCTCCGATTCGCCTGTATTCTCTCCCAACTGTCCGCATTACTTAACCCTCAAGGCGGCCCCTTTGAATATCATGCTGCAAGACCAATTATTGACGCAATGGATTGGGAGTCTACCTCACCCGCATGGAGATGTTTCCACTTGGGTAAGCAGTCCCTCTCTCTCTCTCTCCCTCCTCTCCTCTCTCTCTCTCTTCCTCCTTTTTTTTTTAAAAAAAAGTGGCGCTTGCGCAGGATGGATTTCTCGCTCTCCCCTTTATTCATTTTCAGTCGCTCGCTACGGGATGGCGGGAGAGAACTGCAGTGTGATATAGGGAGAGAGAGAGAGAGGGAAAGGGAGAGAGAGAGAGAGGGAAAGGGAGAGAGACAGAGAGATACAGTGCGAATAGGAGATAGGAG
Organism: Uropetala carovei; assembly: GCA_036926305.1. Classification (NCBI taxonomy): domain Eukaryota; kingdom Metazoa; phylum Arthropoda; class Insecta; order Odonata; family Petaluridae; genus Uropetala; species Uropetala carovei. The sequence continues at coordinate 1,354,361 of JAXCHB010000041.1, read as the reverse complement.
GGGAGAGAGAGAGAAAATATATGATAGAAGAGGAAAGTGGGAAAGTTAGGCAGGGAAGAGAGAAATGGGGGAGCGAAAACGATGGAGAGAGGGTAGAAGTAAAGCGACGTAAAGGAGAGAGAAGAGGGAGAGGAAAAATGGGGGAAGAAAGAGGGAGAGGGAGGGAAACAGAAGAGGGAAAGGAGATTGGGGGGAGATGGAAGTGCGGAGAGGAAGAGAGAGGAAAGGGGGAAATGGAGGAGAAGAAGGAGGGAGAAAAAATGGGATATGAGAGGGAGAAAAGGGGAAAGAGAGGAGTAGGAGAGGGTAAGGGGAATGTTACTACGAGAAAGTAGGAACGAGGGGGCGAACAGAGGACAAAGGGAATAGGAAGCGAGTCGTAGAGAGAGAGAGAAGAGAGAGAAAAGTGGGAAAGGAATAAGGAGGTAGAGACGAAGAGGGAGAATGACCGGGAAGAGAGAGAGAGGAAAAGACAATAAGAGATCTGGAAGAGATAGGGGAGAGACGGAGGAAGAGGGAGGCAGAGGAGAGATGGAAAAGGGAGAGGAAAGAGAAGAGGGAGAGAGAAAGAAACGTAAGGGGGAGATGAATGGGAGAAGAATGCGGGGAAGGTATGGGGGGAGGAGAGGAATGAAGGAGTGAAAAGAATGGAGAGGGGGAAGAGGAAGCGAGATGTAGAGAAAGAGGGAGAGGAATAAGGGGGAAGGAGAAGAGGAGGAGACGGAGGGGCGATGGGAAAAGGAGGGATGGAAGAGGGAGGCGGTGGAGGGAAGGGAGAGGAAAGAGAAGAGGGAGAGAGGCGGAGAAATATGCGGCGAGAGAGATGATGACGAGAGAGAGAGAGAGAGATAGAGAACAAAAAAAGTTCATCCACTCTGACATCATCGAGGCCGGCGCGTATTCATTACACGCGTTAACACGTAGGTCGACGCTCTACGCTCGTGTAAGCAAGAGACGCTCCTTCGTCTCTTTTTCCCTTTTTTCCCACTTTTTCTCTTTCTCTCCCTATTTACCTTTCCGTCCCCTCCTCTCTTTCTCTCTCTCTCCCCGAAAAACAAGAGAAGGCGGAAAAGTGACGAACGTTATAGAGTACGAGTCTCCGGGAATAGCCACAGGGGCGTAAAGAGGGAGGGAGGGAGGGGGTTTACTGGAAACGCAAGGGGGTAAATGTAAGGGCGAGGGGGGGGGGAGGCGCGAGGGGATGAGTCGGAATGTATTCCGGATAAATACGAGCCGGTTCCGAGAATATCAGAAGACTCGTGGAAATGATTCACGCGGCGCACAGCCGCGCAACAAAAACCTCCTTCCGATCCTACGCTTCATCCGATCCCTGCGACACTCCAGTTTTTCCCCCCTTAGGCGGAAGAATATTCGCCGGCGGCGGGCCACGTCATATCTTCCCCTCCTTCCCCCTCCCTCCGCCCCCTCCCCCTCTCCCACCTCCAGGAGCAGTAACCGGCGCTCTTCTGAAGACGCGATTTTCTTCCTCGGACAGCTCTTTACCGCCTCGTTTCGTCTTTCCCCTCTCGAGAAAAAACAGAATCCTCGCATCACTCCCACTCTCGACCTATGCCCCCGCATTTTTTTCCCCTCCTCTATCACCACACTTGGTTCACCCCTCTCTCTCCCCCCTCTTTCCCCCCTCTTCTTTATTTTCTCCCTCCCATTTCCCTCTCATTCCCTTCACTCGCACGCTCAAATCCCGCCGCGTACAACCTGCGTTGTTTCGCAATGAGAAAGCCATGACGTCAAGCGGTGAGGCAGCTCGATCGATTAGCGGACGAGAGGCTGCTTTAGAAACGGAACCCAGATCTCACGGAAGGCCGTCCCCCACCTTCTATTCTCGCCTCTCCCCTACTTTTCTCTCTCTCTCCCTTCTCTCTCTCTCCCCCCCCCCCCCCCTACCAGCCAGCCTTCTAACTCCTCACCTCTCCTCCACTCATTCCGCAAACCCCTTCGTCTCTTCACCTTCACGTTCTCTGCCCCACTAGTGCCGTCCAAACTTTTCTCCTTCCGCCAGTTCTATCAGCAGCACTGGCCCTTGTAACGGAGGGGATATGCACCCCTCATTCTCCCTCCTCTCTCTCCTTTTCTTCATCACTCACTCTCTTTCGCCTCTATATCTCCTTCCACCGCGACCTTCCCCTGACCTGCTCGCGCAATGGACGGCGCCGCGCCGCCACATTCGCGTTCCCCTTCTCCCTCCCTCCCCTTTATGCCGCCTCCCTAGCGCCATCTGTTGCCACGTCCCGGAAGGCCCCCGCGCCCTCGCTTCCCTTAATGCGGCGTTTACCGCTTTTCGCGTCCACCCTCGCCTTCAAGCCGCTAAAGGGGGAAGACGGGGTGCGGTGACCGAGAACTCGTGATGCGGGCTACGGAAGTGTGGCCCGTTTCGCTCCGTTCCCGCTGGAAGGCGAGGTCCTCTCTTGGGGTTGAGCGCGGTCTTTGTAAAGAGTCCGAGCACGGAAGGCGGGAGCGTTAGAGCACGTTGGAGCACTAAGGGGGAGTTGGGAAGGCGGGAGAGAGAAAGATCTAAGTTTTGCTGCTCTTCTTGTCACGACCTTCAGGAAATTTTTTTAAAAAATACAAGCGGGTGTTGAGGGATTGGATGGAATGAGAAAACCATTCACAGAAGGACATGCAAGAGACTCGGTGAAATAAAAACCTGACAAGTCCCCACATTACTCGGCTATAATGCTCACAATCCTGAGAATATTTTTGTATGCTCTAAAGAGTAATTTAGCTTTTAGCGAGAAAATAATTACGAAGAGTTGTGCTATTTATTTTTTAATACGAAAGTTTTCGTTTTTTTTTTCGCGCTGACCGAATATTTCAGGCGAGCAAATACGCGAGGGGCAGACGGAAAAAGAAGTGAAAAACTGAAAATGCCGTCGAGAATTTTTGTTTACTCGCTTAATGAACGAAGGTCTATTCTTCCTCTCCCATTCGCTTTATTCTTTTATATTCGTCCAATATATGTATGCATATATGTATATATATGTATATATATGTGTGCGTGCGTACACATGCACACGTACGGATATTCACATATACATACATACACAGTCACATACACTAGAACATATACACGCATATATTTACACATATATGTATGTATACACACACTCGATCACACATACATAAGAGTGTTGTTCAAAAAGTATGTTTACAACGTTAATTACCGGTGCATTACGCATAGTACAATACTTTTGTTTGTAGTACATTTGTTAGGAAGGTAATAATAAATTGTTAAGTACTTGTAATAATAGTTCGTCTTTCTTTCTTGAAAATATCATATTAAATTACTTTTTGAACAACCCTCGTACATATACATACCGCATTTTCCTGGCTATAAGACGGTGTATCTTCTTTTTGTCAATCACAAATTAGGAGTCGTCTTATATTTGCGGACAAAGGAACAAATAAATATTGTGACGGCGATTATGACTAGTCTAGCATAAAGATAAATGGAAGAACCTCCTAATAACCATACAAATGTTTTTTTAAAAAAAGGAAAATACTCACATGCACTCCGGTGTAGTGGAATCTACTCCACGCCAGTGACCCTTCTTTTCTTTGTTCACACACTCACAAATACACACAAAACAAACAAACACACACACGAGCACTCCTTTCCAAAAAATTGCCTAAATATGCATTTCGGAATGAAGGATTCCATCGTCAGTAGGCCGAAGTAGTATGTGAACAAAGAAAAGGAGGGTCGCTGGCGTGGAGTATATTATACCCCTAAACCGAAGTGCATGTATTTTCCTTTTTTAAAAAATATTTGTATGGTTATTAGGAGGTTCTTCCATTTATCTTCATTAATTAACCATAGGGCTCAAAATTAATATTTTTTCTTAGTCTGGCATGGTTTAAACAATATTTAAACTGCACGTGGTATTCATAATTTTTAGTGATTTAAATGAAACAACTCCAAAAATAATCTTGTTTAATTTATTTGCTTCAGAATGCCTTATAAAACATTTTCCGACCAAATTAGTTTCAATAAAGGGAATACTCGTCTTATATCCGATGTCTTCTTATAGTCGGGTCTGGACGGCATATATGTGTAGATGTGTGTATGCATATATATATATATATATATATATATATATATATATATATATATACTAGGTAGGGAATGATGCTACGGTAGTAAATAACATTGAAAATTTTAGAAATATTTATTATTGTGGCTGTTGAAAATTCAAAATTTTAAACAATTCAATTTATATAAATGCATTTCTAGAGGTGCTACACCGATGATATTTTGCACAAATGTGAGGTATTCATAACGAAAGATGAAAACCTAAAAAAATATTATAACTATAAATTTTAGGGGTTGTTTTTACTCCACTATTTACAATAAGGAAAAACACGTAAACAGGCAAGAAGGTGCAAACTGTTGCATTTAAAAATTATTAGTCGGCTAATACAATTTACTTTAGGGTGAGAGAAAATGCTCGCAGAATGCAAGCACACCTTCACTAGTATCCTATATCGTATATCCTCTATATCGACTCTTCTTACAGAGGATATAGGATGCTAGCGAAGGTGTGCTTGCATTCTGCAAGCATTTTCTCTCACCCTAATGCAGAGTATGAGCCGACAAATAATTTTTAAACGAAACAGTTTGCATCTTCTTGCCGGTTTACGTGTTTTTCCTTATTGTCAATATTGGGGTATAAACAACCCCAAAAATTTATAATTAGAAAACTTTTATAGGTTTTCAGCGTTTGTTACAAATACCTCACATTTAAGCAAAATTTCATCAATGTAGCACCTCTAGAAGTGCATTTATATGAATTTCATTGTTTAAATTTTATTAATTTTTAACAGCCACAACAATACATATGTCTAAAATTTTCAATGTTATTTACCACCGGAACATTATTTCCTAACTCTGTTGAAATTTGCGGCCTCCTGTATCTTAAGAAAGTACATAAACATTATTCAATTTGTTCAATATTTGAGAATTTATTACGGCCGAACGAATAAAATTTTTCAAATTTCTATATTCCCGTTTTCATTATTTGGCAAATTCTACCTCTTGAAAAAATTTCAGCTTCACAGCGCATTTAGAAGTACCTAAACCATGAAATGTTAGAAAAATTGTTTTAAAATTTTTACGACCAAGAAAATAAACCTTTATGCCATTTTGCATTTACTCCTCGAATAATTTTTTAAAATTTACCTGTGTATTAAATTTCAGCTCTCCAGCTGTAGTAGTTTGGGCCAGACATTAGTATCCTCATATATCCTATATCCTCCTCTGTAAGAAGAGTGCTTATAGAATGATATATATATATATATATTTAGTTATTTATTTATGCATATACATATACACACACACTCGCTGACTCACAAACTGATGAATACGAACATCCATACTGGGAATTCTTCGCTCTATTCATGGCGTGTTTATGTATAGTTCTCTCGAATGCCTCCCCTCGGCTATTTTGACGGAAATGAGATTTCTCAATTATAAACCATTCTCTCTCTCCTACTCTCCTTGTCCCCTCCCTTCCCCACACCCCCTTCGACGTTATCTTAGCACAAGGGACGCTCTTGACAAAACCCCATTTACTAAACGAAGCCCTTAACTGTCTTTTGCGTCCCACACTATCACGGCACGCATTTCCTTCCCGGCGCCCAACTCCCCCACCACGTTCACGCATACGCGCTGACTCGATGGTTCCAACGGGTCACTGCCTTCAACCCGACCTCAATTCCTTCGTAGGGCGCCTCACTATATCTTCCTCTCCCTCTCTTTCTCTCATTTCTCTATCGTTCCCCTTATCCTTTCCTTCGCTTTTCCGTCACGCCTCAAATCTCCTTAAACGTCAAAGCATCGTCCCCGTCGTCCCTCATTGCTACGCGTTGGACTATTAAAATAAAAGGAGGGCGTGTACCTCTTCTCGGAGTAACCAATTGGGATTCCCTACGAGAGTAACGTCGTTTGACTCCCATTCCGATCGACGCCTTTTCACCACCACTGTTTTTTTTTAAAATTCCGCTGTTTTTTTATACAGGCTGATTCAAAAGGTTTGCCCCACACTTCGTGAGCGTATAGAGGGGCCTAAATGCAACGACTTTTGAGTAGTAACCCATGTCCGCCGAAGCTAACCTGCGGCGCTACAGTCGATTAAAACATTTTACCATTCAAACTTGGCGGCAAGATTTCGAACTCGATCGGCTGCAAAACTTGCATGCGTTTGCGCTTGTTACTGATGAGCGCACAGACCCGTGAGTTGTTTATTGTTCGTTTGTGAGCTGATAGTGACTGATGTCTTGCTGCCTTCAAAATACAAGTACGTCTCTTTTACGTTCACTGGTACCCGTCAAATGGAGCCATACACTTTAGCACACACATTGCTACTAATCTACGTAATTTAATTGTGTTTTTATCACTAAGACACTAAGTCACTATCAGCTCACAAGCGGACAATAAACAACTCACGGGTCTGTGCGCTCATGAATAACAAGCGCAAACGCATGCAAGTTTTGCAGGCGATCGCGTGATCGGGTTCAAAATCTTGCCGCCAAGTTTGTAAGGTAAGCGCCGCAGGTTGGCTTCGGCCGACATGGGTTACTGTTCAAAAGTTGTTGCATTTAGGCCCCTCTATACGCTCACGAAGTTTGGGGCAAACCTTTTGAATCACCGTGTATATTTTCGCGAGAGAGATTTAAATTATTCAACTTTTCTCCCTTTCTACGTTTCTTTCCATTTTTACCGTCTCTTATTTCTCCTCCGTTCCGCTTCGCTCCCTTCTTTCTCTCTCTCTCATCGGATGATTAGCTACCTTTCCATTCTTTGCGACGGAATGTGTAAAAAGTGCGTCCTTCACCCATCTCTCT